>JBBGZY010000906.1:607500-1207500 GCA_037952925.1 Lithobates clamitans
GGGGCGGAGAACATGAGTTCATTTCGAACGTCAGGGGCGGGCGACGCAGGCGGAGTTTCACACATGCGTAGTGTATAAAGGAGGGCCTTGCGCACGTGTCGTACGTACGTTCTGTGCGTCCAATTAGGGGGCGGAGAACATGAGTTAATTTCGAACGTCAGGGGCGGGCGACGCAGGCGGAGTTTCACACATGCGTAGTGTATAAAGGAGGGCCTTTCGCGCGTGTCGTACGTACGTTCTGTGCGTAGGTGATAGTGGACCAGGACGTTCCAAAACGAAGGTAATTTGAGATATATATTTTTTTTGGGGGGGGGTTTATGGTCATGACTTTGTAGCAAGCGGCCTATATGGCTTGATAGATTGATGAGGCCTACATAGGGAGAAGATGATGAGGGGTTAGCAGAAACATATAATAAGTTTTTTTGGTCTTGTGACTTTCTCTTTTCCAGATATAATGAATCCCCTATTGAAGGATCCAGAGTTCCTTACTTCTTTTATTTCAAAGTATCGAGAGATGAGGAATTTGTGGGAGGTGAAACACCCTCAGTATTATGCCAAGCATGTGAGGAAGTCAACGCTGGAGGGACTTCTGTCCTTTGTCCAGGAGACCATCCCGGGAGCAACAATGGAGACAGTGCTCAAGAAAATTGGGGTCTTGAGGAACATGTATAAAAGGGAGCATAGGAAGATCCAGGAATCAAGGAGATCAGGAGCATCAGCAGATGATGTTTATGTACCCAGGCTGTGGTACTACAATCAACTCCGTTTTCTTGATGACCAGAATGAAGCCAGGGCATCACTTTCAACCCTTCCCTCCACCCTTCCCTCCACCCTTCCCTCCACCCTTCCCTCCACCCCAGCAGAGGCTGATGAGGAGCAAGCTGGGTCTTCCATCCTGGATGAACCGGATATGACCATCTGGAGTCAGGTAAATTATTTTAACAAATATTTACTGTACTAATATTAATGATGTTAACTGGATGTTATAATTGTCTCAAATAATTTAGCACTCCAAATTGTGTATACATATCAAATGATAGTAGTGACTAAATATGTTTGGCACCTGCTTGAAATAATTAGGGTGTCTGATTAGACTCTTTTATTAAAGAGATGTATTCACATTGAATTTGCTAGTCATGAGAAGCAAACTGTGTGTCATTGATGAACCCAAAAAAATAAACTAAAACTATTGTCCTTTTTTTATACACAGGATGAGTCCATCCAGGAGGAATGTGGGGAAAGTGGCAGGCAGGAGGAGACCGGGCCCATGGACAGCCTGGAGGAGGCCGGATTCACCATCATCCTGGAGGAGGCTGGGCCCAGTGTCAGGCAGGAGGTGGCTGCTCCCAGTGAGGTGGCTGGGCCAAGTGAGGTGGCTGGGCCAAGTGAGGTGGCTGGGCCCAGTAGGAGCCTCACCCAATCCCAAGTGCCTCCCCTCCACCTTCCCAAAAAAAGGGCCAGGAAGGGGATGGTCACACAGGACGCGTCCCTGCGCCTCATGCAACAGGCCACCCGTTTTTTAACAAGCCCCCCCGAAGCGGAAGAAGCCTATGGCTGCTACTTAGCCAGCAGGCTTCTTCAGATGGATTGGGAGCAGCGCCTCATTTGTGAGCGCCTATTTGGGGAAACAATCCATAAGGGGCTGCAGGGCACGCTAACCAAAAACACACAACTACATGAGGCAGCCCCCCCCCCTCCTCCTCCTCCTCCTCCTCCTCCTCCTCCTCCTGCCACAACTGAAACACCAGAGCCACAGCCTCAAAAGAAGGCTACAGGGAAGGCTACAGGGAAGGCTGCAGGGAAGGCTGCAGGGAAGGCTGCAGGGCAGCGTGGAGGAAAGGCTGCAGGGAAGAGAAGAAAGTGATGACCTGGGTTCAGTCTGGTCTGACAGAAGACGCAGGCTGTTGTAGGACCACAGTCTGGGGACATCTAGATCATCTGCTGGTGCTGTTGATCTCTGGGATTCTTGGACCAGATTGTGCTCCCTCTTATATGGACTCCTCAAGATCCCAATTTTCTTGTACACCGACTTTTTCCAGCGTTGACTTCCTCTTTATTTTATTTTGACCATGAATAAATGGATCTTTTTTGAGTTTAGCAAAAGACTTTATGTGTTTTCTTTTAAATCATTGATTTTACACACAATGTTAAATTAACAAGGGACAACAATCTCATTGAGTTTTAAAAAAACACACCAAAAATACATTACTAATGTTAATAATGTTCAAGTGGTAAGTCTTGAAAATAAAAAAATCTACATAAACAAAAACGGTGCTTTGGGTTAACTTTATCTAAAAACTAAAAAATAATCACTAGAAAAAAAAAAAAAGAATAATGGGTTCTTTGTGGTAACTTTACAAACCTAAAAAAAAAAAAAAAAAAGGGAAAAAGTATTATTAGTATGGAAACATTGTTTATAAAAAGCATACTATATCATTCATGAGATCAAAGAGAAAAAGAATTCAGAAATCAGTTTGGGAGAACTCTGATTATGAACAGCAAAACACCTTCGTTCTTTAGAGCATTCGTAAAGAAGAAATAAAATGCGCTGCATTCAACGATCACAGATTTTGCAGCGTGATGAATGTGCTACCTACAATACGAACACTAGTTTTACTAGACCGAGTGCTTCCGTTTAGTTTTTGCTTATGAGCATGCGTCGTTTTTTTGTCCGTAGGACTAGCATACAGACGAGCGGACTTCGGGGTCCGTCGTAGTTACGACGTAAAGATTTGAAGCATGTTTCAAATCTAAAGTACGTCGGATTTGAGGCTAAAAAAGTACGTTGAAAGTCCGAAGAAGCCCACACACGATCGGATTACCAGCCAGCTTTAGTCCGTCAGCGTCCGTTGGACTTTTGTAGACGAAAAGTCCGACCGTGTGTACGCGGCATAATTGTCATCATAGGTATACCTCAACTATGAGAGACAAAATGTGGAAACAAATCCAGACTATCACATTGTCTGATTTGGAAAGAATTTATTTGCAAAATATTGGTGGAAAATAAGTATTTGGTCAATACCAAAAGTTCATCTCAATACTTTGTTATATATCCTTTGTTGGCAATGACAGAGGTCAAACGTTTTCTGTAAGTCTTCACAAGGTTGTCACACACTGTTGCTGGTATGTTGGCCCATTCCTCCATGCAGATCTCCTCTAGAGCAGTGATGTTTTGGGGCTGTCGCTGGGCAACATGGACTTTCAACTCCCTCCAAAGGTTTTCTATGGGGTTGAGATCTGGAGACTGGCTAGGCCACTCCAGGAACTTGAAATGCTTCTTATGAAGCCATTCCTTTGTTGCCCGGGTGGTGTGTTTGGGATCATTGTCATGCTGAAAAAACCCAGCCACGTTTCATCTTCAATGCCCTTGCTGATGGGAGGAGGTTTGCACTCAAAATCTCACCATACATGGCCCCATTAATTCTTTTATGTACACGGATCAGTCGTCCTGTTCCCTTTGCAGAGAAACAGCCCCAAAGCATGATGCCACCCCCATGCTTCACAGTAGGTATGGTGTTCTTTGGTTGCAACTCAGCATTCTCTCTCCTCCAAACACGACGAGTTGTGTTTCTACCAAACAGTTCTACTTTGGTTTCATCTGACCATATGACATTCTCCCAATCCTCTTCTGGATTATACAAATGCTCTCTAGCAAACCTCAGACGGGCCCGGACATGTACTGGCTTAAGCAGGGGGACACGTCTGGCACTGCAGGATCAGAGTCCCTGGCGGCGTAGTGTGTTACTGATGGTAGCCTTTGTTACGTTGGTCCCAGCTCTCTGCAGGTCATTCACTAGGTCCCACCTTGTGGTTCTGGGATTTTTGCTCACCGTTCTTGTGATCATTTTGACCCCACGGGGTGAGATCTTGCGTGGAGCCCCAGATCGAGGGAGATTATGAGTGGTCTTGTATGTCTTCCATTTTCTAATTATTGCTCCCACAGTTGATTTCTTCACACCAAGCTGCTTGCCTATTGCAGATTCAGTCTTCCCAGCCTGTTGCAGGTCTACAATTTTGTTTCTGGTGTCCTTCGACAGCTCTTTGGTCTTCACCATAGTGGAGTTTGGAGTGTGACTGTTTGAGGTTTTGGACAGGTGTCTTTTATACTGATAACAAGTTCAAAAAGGTGCCATTAATAAAGGTAACGAGTGGAGGACAGAGGCGCCTCTTAAAGAAGAAGATACAGGTCTGTGAGAGCCAGAAATCTCGCTTGTTTGTAGGTGACCAAATACTTATTTTCCACCATAATTTGCAAATAAATTCTTTCAAAAATCAGACATTGTGATTGTTTGGATTTGTTTCCACATTTTGTCTCTCATAGTTGAGGTATACCTATGATGACAATTACAGGCCGCTCTCATCTTTTTAAGTGGGAGACCTTACACAGTTGGTGGCTGACTACTACTACTTTTTTGCCACACTATATCTCCAGGGAGCGACAGGTATTACGGAGTTTAGCCCCATTTGGTCAAATAATACCTACCTTGAGTTAGCCAAACTACAGCATGGTGCTATATGGAGGAAACATGACGTTTTATATCTGAGACAAATCTTTCATAATGGCAGACTGCTCACCTTTGATGCTTTACGGGAGGCATTTGATCTTCCACCCTCTATGTACTTCTACTACATGCAATTACGGCATGCAATAGTAGCCCAGAGTAGAAGCTCTGAATGGTCTCTGTCCTTAGTACCCCTATTTACCCAGATTAAGGACGCGGCAACAGCCAAGGGATTTATATCCCAAGGTTATGCTATGTTGCTTCAGTTTTTTCTGAAGAAACACCCCCTAAGAGTAAGGACCAAGTGGGAGGTCGACGTTGGTCAACTAGATGGGGATCAATGGGAGGAGGCCCTGCAGGCAGGGAACATTTGCTCCTTGAATGCAACTCAAAGATTGACGCAACTCTACATTATTTTGAGGGTGTACTATACCCCCCTTAGATTACACACTATGGGATTACTGCCTACGCCAATGTGTACTAGGTGTGGGCGTGACCACGGTGATCTGATCCATCTATTATGGAGGTGCCTCAAACTGCACTTATATTGGAGAGGGGTGGTGGGCACCCTGAACAGGGTATTTCAATTGTCGCTTCCTTTGGACCCTAAACCTTGTTTGCTTAATCTATTAGACACATTTGAATGGGAAAATAATACTAGAGAGGCTATTACTAGGACCTTATTTCAAGCTTGTAAAATGATAAGGCTACACTGGAAATCAGAGACTCCTCCTATGGTTAAAGAGTGGGTGGCTGCTTTGGGCAACCCCATTCGAATGGAAAAGCTTATTTACCAGCATAGGGGGTGTTCACACAGTTATAAGAGGCTTTGGGTTCTATGGTTGGATGTACCTGGGCTTGCCCGGTAGATCTGACCATGGATAGACTTCTGGGCCTTAATGTGGGCTGATTGTATAATTTGAACTCCATGTGGGCGTGCTGTTAACAAGGCCCTGTATTTTCGCTATGTCAGTTGTCTTATGTTTTTTTTTTAATAATTGACAATTTTTATTAAGGTTTAAAAGTTACAATGCAAGAATACGAAACACAAAAACAGGGGAGGGGTAGTGAGATAAAACAAACAGAGAAGGGGAGAGGGGTGGGAAATAAGAAAGCATCAGCAGACATCCGTAGGTAGCATGAGTGCATCCTGCAATTATGCTTAGCTGGTTGACCGACCAGGGTTGAGGCTCGGCTCTAAGAGAGCGTATGCCCAACACAGTGGCTGTACCAATAGACCTATATGCAGGTCCCGGTCATCAGTTAAACATACCTTGAGGAAGAAAATGTTTCTGTAAATGCATAGACTGTATTTCTAAAAGAAAAAAAAAAGAAAAAGAAGGGGGGATAGTAAAAAAAAAGAAAGAAAGAGGAGGAAAAATGTAGAGGACAGTAATTCCAACCGTCTAGACTCGTCACTCGAGGATCCTGCACTGACGTAGATGTGGACCCCGGGGAGCGGAGAAGGGGGGGTGCCCCAAACAATCAAGGTGGTTCCACCCGGAGATGCCAGCTCTCCCATATTGCTGTGTGTCTGGCCATGCGATCTTCTAGTCGGGCCAACATAAACTCCATGAGCTCTAAATAGTTAAATTCTGGCGTAGAGATTTGAGAGAGTTGGGGGGTGTTGATTCTTCCAGTGTAATGCCACTAAGCAGCTTGCCGCTGTGAGAATATGTGTGGCGAGCTTTTTTGCTAGCCTGGGAGATTGGGAGGGAGAAGACCCAGTAGGAACAGCTTAGGGGAGAGGGGGAAATCCACCTCTAACAGCCGATGGAGAAGGCCCCGCACCGAGCTCCAGTAGGGCTGGAGAGCTGGGCAGCTCCAGTAAATATGGAATAGTGTGCCTCGGTCACGATGACACCTCCAACAGTGGTCCGAGGCCGATGGGTATATGGCATGTAAGCGAGACGGTGTTGGGTGCCAACCGTAAAGCACCTTATAAGTGTTTTCTTTGTAAAGAGTACATATAGAACTTTTGGCCGCACAAGACCATACAGCTCTCCATTGTACAAGGGAGAGTTCCTCCCCGAGGTTTACTTCCCACTTGCGCATGTAGCTATGTTTCCCCAAGGAGAGTCTGTCACTAAAGTTTAGAATTTTGTAGATATCTGAGGTCAGACCTCTCTGTGAGGGACCTGAAAGGATCACTCTCTCAAATGGAGAAAGCATGGAGAACTGTAGTGTCGGGGCGATAGTGAGGGCATAATGCCGTATCTGAAGGTACCCGAAGAGAGTAGTACTAGGGAGGTTGTGCTTGGCTCTAAGTTAGTCAAAGGGTAATAATACCCTGATTACCGGGTTTACTAGATGTCCGAAGTGAAAAAGATTTTTCTGTAACCAGGGATAAATCATCTGGTAGGTTAAACTTTTGGGTAATTTAGGGTTATAGAGAAAGGCTGTGACTAAGGAGGGGAGACTGGAGGGGATTAACATGGTTCAGTTGTTTCCAGATGGACCGCAGTAGATTCATGGTATGTAGAAGAGAGGTGGAGGGGACCTCAGCATTTGTGTTCCACAGTAGGTTGTTCAGGTGTATGGGGGCTATCCACAATTTATCTATTTGGGTCCATCTATTGTAGGCCGGGAGGGTGACCCAGGATGCGATTGCTCTCAACTGGGTAGCATTGTAATAGCGAAGGAGGTTTGGGAAGGCCAGACCACTTTTGTTTCGGGAGGCATAGAGTATCGAGCGAGCAACACGGTTGTAGTTCCATGTGAAGTTTAAGAGATCAGTCTGGAGTTTCCCAAGTTGAACTAGTGGGATGGGAACTGGGAGGGTCGTAAAGCAATACAGTATTTTAGGCAATATGGTCATTTTGATCGAGGCTATACGTCCGAACCAAGATATTGGGTAGTGTCTCCATTTAGACAGAAGGGACCTGATTTGCGAAAATAGGGGTCTAAAATTTACATCGCATAGTGATTCGTAGCGGGGGTGAGGTGCACTCCTAGGTACTTAATGGCGTGCGTCTTCCAAGCGTAGGGGAAATTGTCAGAGAGATGGCGTACCTCCAAAGAGGATATGTTAATTGGCAGGGCTTCGGATTTAGCGGAATTTGTTTTGTAACCCGACAGGGATCCAAATTCCTCCAGCAGCCTATGAAGATCAGGGAGGGTCGTGCGTGGGCGTGTCAAGGTCAGGAGTATATTGTCTGCAAATAATGAGACTTTAAGTTCTTGTCTGATCTGGGCTGCCAGGGGTTCGATGCACAGGGTGAAAAGCAGTGGAGAGAGCAGACATCCCTGCCTGGTCCCATTCGAGATGGGAAAAGTCAGTTGTCTTATGTTTGTGTAGAGTGCTTTTTGATGTATACATTTGGTGGGCACTGTTGGTGCGAATCAGGGTTATTTTTGTATAATGTACAGTTTATGTGGCTGGTTATGTTCTTTTTAGCTGTATGTAACCAATAAAGTTTTTTTTTTTGGATTAAAAAAAAAAAAAAACACCAACAAAAGAAGGCACTCTGTCTGACTAAAGTGATTGTTATTCAAAGTATCACAGTGCTGAAAAGTGAAAAATGGCCTGGACAAGATGGGGGATTATTTTCAGTGTGAAATGCAGAATACAGTAGTCCTGAATGTTTGGTGCTTTATAGCTCATTCATTTTGAATGAGCAAACTCGACACAATGCACATCAAAGCATGAAAACATGCTATTGTGCCGCCTTTAGCTAGTGCTGGAAGTCTCACTTGAAGCCCTCTGTAATTTTCAAGTTGACCACCACACAGCTCTAGTTGTTTGATTTCTCTATGGTATAATAGAAACCACTTTGTTGTGTTGCCCTCTTAATACTTTTGCATTCCATCTGCATGCTTCCCCTCTGTGTACTAAACCAGAAAGGAGGGGCGCAGTTTGGCATCCTCACCCTGTGAACTGGATGATCTTGTACTAGTACTGGGTTTGGAAATCCTGAATGGACTCTGCACACTACTAGACACCCTTACTAGCAAACTTTGGACAAAAGACAGGGATTTTCAGTTCACATAGAGTATATTGCAATACAAGTTTACGCTGGCCTACTGGGTCAAAGTAATCCCCCTCTGGCCAGTCCCTACTTTGCTCTGCAAAATGCCAATATGGGACATATAGACACAAGTTGTAGACGAGCTACAGGTTCAAGTCTGGTCACTGACCTGCACCATGCAATAGTGCAAAATCGTATTTCTAGTACTGAGTTTAGGAATTAGGGTTTGAGGCTGGGACTAGGGATACAGGCAAGGAGTTAGGGTTCAAGGTAAATGGGTAACAGGATTTGGAAGGTATGATAGTGAGCAGTATGTGTAAGAGGGATGGTGGACAGTTTGTAAAATAAACAGAAAAGAAGACAAGTATTTATTGCAATAGATACAGATGGTGATGGAAGAACTAATTTCTGGCACCTGTATGGCTCTCCATTGGTTGTTGACAAACAAGAAGCTGAAGAACAGGATCTCCTCCTATCTTCACCAATATTGTATGGCTTAAAACCACTTTGCTTTGTTGCCTTCTCTATACTTCAGTAGTCCATCTGCATGCCCCCCCTGTGTAATAAACCAGGATAGGGGGGCACAATTTGGTATCTTCATCCTGTGAACTGGATGACCTTGTATCAGTTCTGGGTTTGTAAATTTTGAATGGTACTTCGGCACACTGCTAGACACCCTTTACTACCTGAGCCCTGGTTCACACAGACTGAGGGAATGATATTGTGGGAGTTTTTCATTCCCGCATGTCAGTCCCGATTTCGGGGGCGATTTCAGAGACATCTGCGCGGGTTTCTGCACAGATGTCAATGGAAATAACCAAAAGTAGTATAGAAACTACTTTTGGAAATCGGTGTGGCGTCGCACCGATTAGGACGGTGCCATTGCCGGCAATTGCTGCCGATTTGGCATGCGATTTGACATGTCAAATTGCATACCAAATCGCACGATTGTGAACCAGGGCTAAGAGTTCTTACTACTAGAGTAATTGTCGCAGTGTTTTATCAGTCTATGTATGCTTGATATAAGTTTGATGTTAAACTGTAAGAAATTATACTGTGTGGCTGCTGCTTGCATGCAGATTAGTGACAGTGTGCATAAGCTAGAAGATCGGTCAGATATGGATCTCTATGTGTGTATGGTTGCCTAGCAAGTCAACTGATAAACTGTAGGTGTTGGCAAGCTACCCTGACTCATGTGTCTGGTGTGGTGCTTCAGCTGCTGCAGGGGAGCCACAGGAGAATTGTACATAAAGGTCTCCACATCCTGTCTTGTTTGAACCCCCAAAAGCACTGATCCCACCATGTTGCCCCCAGCGCTGCTGGCTGGTCTCCCCTCCTCCCTTTCCAGCCAACTGCAGCTGCTGCTGGGGCGAGAGATTGGTAAAGGCATGAAGGGCAGAGGCTGGTAAACATGTCATGTTCACCAGCCCCTTGCTGAATAAATACAGGTAGCATTTGGTACCGATCGCATTGTGTTCATTAATCATTGATGTGTAGTAAACTGTGTTTACTATGCTTCTGTTTATTAATGAATAGGAGCCTCTATATAGAGACTTCTATTTTGACTTCTAATGTACAGTGCAGCTGAGGCTACAGAAAAATGGACTGAGAACAATATGTCCTCAGTCCCTTTCTCTGTCTCAAAAATGAGACATTACTGGTCTGTTAAGACCCCTAATATATCATTAAAGCCCCCCAACAGGGCTGTAAAAAAAATACATTTTTTTTAATTGTAAAAAATAATACAACAAATTGTAAAAAACAATATAAAATAAAATTTAAAAAAAATAAATTAAAAAACAAATTAGCTCCTCGTTCATATAGGCATAAATAGGCACTGCATACGCCTGTGCAAGGCCATGTTTACCCACACGTGTTCCATGCATTCCCCAGAGGGCTGAATAAAAAAAAAAAAATGATTACCTCATCCACACATTCAAGGTGGATGGAGGAATCATCTCTGCTGCACTATTGTATTCTGACAGTGAGAAGACTCC
This sequence comes from Lithobates clamitans, assembly GCA_037952925.1. NCBI lineage: Eukaryota > Metazoa > Chordata > Amphibia > Anura > Ranidae > Lithobates > Lithobates clamitans. The sequence goes on from JBBGZY010000906.1 coordinate 617,968, forward strand.
CCTGCTCTCATAATACACAGATCAGCTTTGCAGCCTATTGCCTACCCCATAGCTATTAGTATTGATGACGTCCATCCCGTTCAGCTTCAGCTCAGCAGTGGGTCAGCAGCACAAGCAGGCAGATAGGCAGCTCAACATATACAGTAGATACAGATTCAAACAAATACACAGCTTAGGACACAGATGCAAGTTTAATTGACATGAAATAAACAGACTATCAGAGCTGCAGCAGCCGTGACAAGTTTAACTCCAATAGAGCTTGAGATGAAAGTCCATATATATATATATATACAGTGTGGCAAAACAGTATTTAGTCAGCCACCAATTGTGCAAGTTCTACCACTTAAAAAGATGAGAGAGGCCTGTAATTGTCATCATAGGTATACCTCAACGATGAGAGATAAAATGTGGAAACAAATCCAGACAATTACATTGTCTGATTTTTGAATGAATTTATTTGCAAATTATGGTGGAAAATAAGTATTCGGTCAATATCAAAATTTAATCTCAATACTTTGTTATATATCCTTTGTTGGCAATGACAGAGGTCAAACGTTTTCTGTAAGTCTTCACTTGGTTGTCACACACTGTTGCTGGTATGTTGGCCCATTCCTCCATGCAGATCTCCTCTAGAGCAGTGATGTTTTGGGGCTGTCGCTGGCCAACATGGACTTTCAACTCCCTCCAAAGGTTTTCTATGGGGTTGAGATCTGGAGACTGGCTAGACCACTCCAGGACCTGGACATGGGGGTTCCCCTTAAAATCCATACAAGACCAAAGGGTCTGGTATCTCTTGGGGGGGAACCCCACGCCAATTTTTTTTTCATTTTGGCGGGGGGTTCCCTCTTCAAGATCCTGAGCACACAAGTCGCACTGCAAGTCGGATCATCATGATTCAACTTCTGGTGCGACTTCTATTCAAACCGATGGGCTCCTATAGGGAACCATTGATTTTAAATAGAGGCAGAGAAACGCTGCTGAAAGCTCACGCGGCTTAACGTGCATTAACGTCAATGCAAAACGCTACTAAAAGCATGTATTTACAGCCGCTTTTTCCTGGCATCAGAACTAGATCTGCAGCTAATTTTTTCTAACGCCCATGTGCATGAGGCCTAAAAGGCATGCTTCATCCACCTTCGGGCTTGTATACAATTTTTGGGCAATTTTTAGGCATTTTTCCAAGGTGCCCCTGAAGACCCCGGAAGGCACCCCAGGGTGCCTGGGCACTCTGGTTAAAAAAGGGTGCACTAGACAGTATAATCACTACACCAAAGTCACTTAGAATAGAGTTCTGTACCACTAGACTGGAATTAACTTATGCATCAGCAATAAACAGTGCATATAAGCAATAACTGCAGTGTGATTATTAATACTGTAACTAGTCTAGACCATAGTTCCCACAGTGCAGTGCTGCCTGACTTACCACTGAACTCCTCCTGCTCAGCAGCTCCCTCCTCTTGATTAAATACAGTTGTGCTCATAAGTTCCTACTAATTACCAACAATACAGACCTGATTACAGATGTGGAAATACGAGGCAATTTAGGAAACAGCGATCACAGGTCAATTGGCTTCAGTATAAATCACACAAATAGGAAACACAAGGGGAACACAAAGACACTGAATTTCAAAAGAGCCAACTTCCCTAAACTACAAACCTTGCTAGAAGTTATAAATTGGGATAAAATATTAGAAACATAGAACACGGAGGAGAGATGGGTTTGCTTTAAGAGCATATTAAATAAGGGGCATTAGCCAGTGCATCCCACTGGAAAATAATTTTAAAAGAGCGAACAAAAGTCCTGGATGGCTTAACTTTAATGTAAAAATGCATATAAAATCAAAGAAGAAGGCCTTCAAAAAATACAAGGCTGAGGGATTATCACCAGCATTCAGACTTTACAAGGAATGCAACGAGATACGTAAGGGTGCAATTAGGGTGGCTAAGATAGAACACGAAAGACACATAGCGGAGGAGAGCAAAAAAAATACCAAGAAATAATTTAAGTACGGTATATAAACAGTAAAAAAGGGAGGACAGACCAAATTGGCCCCATAAAGAATGAGGAAGGACTTCTAGTTACAAAGGATGGGGAGATGGCGAAGGTATTGAATCTATTCTTCTCCTCAGTCTTCATGAGGGAATCGGGGGCTTCAGTAACCAAAACTGCACTGTTTGTCCTCATGACACATCACAGGATGCACCCTCATGGCTAACAGAGGACAGAATTAGAAAAAGACTTGGGAAACGTAACATTAATAATGCATGGAAAAGAAGAAAGGTAACAGCGCTCTCTGCAGGGACAACTCAATCCATACACCAGGTCCACTCACAGGTGCCGAGGCTCAATGTGTTCCAACACACTCCGATGCAACAGTAGTAAGAAGAGCCGACAAAACTGTAATCCTTGAAGTGTTGTTTATTGGTACATCAGAGTGACAATAAAACAATAAAGCTGACACATTTCGGCAATAGCTACGACTAAGGCTATTGCCAAAATGCGTCAGCTTTATTGTTTTATTGTCACTCTGATGTACCAATAAACGACACTTCAAGGATTACAATTTTGCCAGCTCTTCTTATTACTTAACATTAATAAATCACCGGGACCAGATGGCTTGCACCCGAGGGTACTTAGGGAACTCCGTCAAGTAATTGCCAGACCACTTTTCCTAATTTTTACTGACAGTATACTGACTGGAATGGTACCAGCTGATTGGAGAAAAGCCAATGTAGCACCAATATTTGTAAAAGTGCCAAAATTTATCCCTGGGAATTACAGACCAGTTAGCCTAACATCAATAGTATGCAAGCTCTTGGAGGGGACGATAAGGGACTATATACAAGATTTTAGTAATGAAATTGGTATCATTAGCAGAAATCAGCATGGATTCATGAAGAATCGTTCTTGTCAAACCAATCTTTTAACCTTCTATGAGGAGATGAGCTGCCATCTAGATAAAGGAAGGCCAGTAGACGTGGTGTATCTGGATTTTGCAAAAGCATTTGACACAGTTCCCCATAAACGTTTACTGTACAAAGTAAGGTCCGTTGGCATGGACCATAGGGTGAGTACATGGATTAAAAACTGGCTACAATGGCGAGTTCAGAGGGTGGTGATAAATGGGGAATATTTGGAATGATCAGGGGTGGGAAGTGGGGTCCCCCAGGGTTCTGTGCTATGAATCCTGTTTAATTTATTCATAAACGCCCTGGAGGATGGGGTAAACAGCTCAGTCTCTGTATTTGTGGACGACACTAAGCTAAGCAGGGCAATAACTTCTCTGCAGGATGTGGAAACCTTGCAAGAAGGTCTGAACAAATTAATGGGGTGGGCAACTATATGGCAAATGAGTTTTAATGTAGAAAAATGTAAAATAATGCATTTGGGTGGCAAAAATATGAATGCAATCTACTCACTAGGGGGTGAACCTCTGGGAAAACCTAGGATGGAAAAGGACCTGGGAGTCCTAGTAGATGCCAATGCCAAGCTGCTGCTAACAAAGCAAACAGAATGGCATTAAAAAAAAGATTAACTCCAGAGATAAAACGATAATTCTCCCACTCTGCAAGACTTTGTTCCGGCCTCACCTGGAGTATGCTGTCCAGTTCTGGGCACTAGTCCTCAGGAAGGATGTACTGGAAATGGAGCGAGTACAAAGAAGGGCAACAAAGTTATTAAAGGGTCTGGAGGATATTAGTTATGAAGAAAGGTTGCGAGCACTGAACTTATTCTCTCTGGAGAAGAGGTGCTTGAGAGGGGATATGATTTCAATTTACAAATACTGTACTGGTGACCCCACAATAGGGATAAAACTTTTTTGCGGAAGGGAGTTTAATAAGACACGTGGCCACTCACTAAAATTAGAAGAAAAGAGGTTTAAACTGCGTAGAGGGTTCTGTACTGTAAGAGCGTCAAGGATATGGAATTCCCTTTCACAGGCGGTGGTTTCAGCTGGGGGCATCGATAGTTTCAAAACTATTAAGCACCTGAACGACCACAACATACTGGGATATACATTGTAATACTAACATATAATCACACACATAGGATGGACTTGATGGACTTGTGTCTTTTTTCAACCTCACCTACTATGTAAGTTTACACACCCTGGTAGAATTTATGATTTCTTGGCCATTTTCCAGAGTGTATGAAAGATAACACCAAAACTTTTACTTATGGTTAGTGTTTGGCTGAAGCCATTTATTATCAATCAACTGTGTCTACTCTTTGTAAATCATAATCACAACAGAAACTACCCAAATGACCCTGATCAAAAGTTTACATACTCCAGTTCTTAATACCGTGTATTGCCCCCTTTAACATCAATGACAGGTTCAAGTCTTTTGTGGTATTTGTGGATGAGGCTCTTTATCTTCTCATATGGTAAAGCTGCCCATTCCTCTTGGCAAAAAGCCTCCAGTTCCTGTAAATTCTTGGGCTGTCTTGCATGAACTGCACGTTTGCCCCAGAGTGGCTCAATGATATTGAGGTCAGGAGACTGAAATGGCCACTCCAGAACCTTCACTTTATTCTGCTGTAGCCAATGACAGGTCGACTTGGCCTTGTGTTTTGGATCATTGTCATGTTGGAATGTCCAAGTACGTCCCATGCGCAGCTTCCCGGCTGATGAATGCAAATGTTCCTCCAGTATTTTCTGATAACATACTGCATTTATCTTGCCATCAATTTTGACAAAATTTCCTGTGCCTTTGTAGCTCACACATCCCCAAAATATTAGCGATCCACCTGCGTGTTTCACCGTAGGAATGGTGTACCTTTCATCATAGGCCTTGTTGACTCCTCGCCAAATGAAGCGTTTATGGTTGTGGCCAAAATGCTCAATATTGGTCTCATTGCTCCAAATGACTTTGTGCCAGAGAGTTTGAGGCTTGTCTCTGTGCTGTTTGGCGTATTGTAAGCAGGATACTTTGTGGCATTTGCGTATTAATGGCTTTCTTCTGGCGAATCAACCATGCAGCCCATCTTTCTTCAAGTGCCTCCTTATTGTGCATCTTGGAACAGTCATACGACATGTTTTCAGAGAGTCCTACATTTCACATGAAGTTATTTGTGGGTTTTTCTTTGCATCTCGAACAATTTTCCTGGCAGTTGTGACTGAAATTTTAGTTGGTCTCCCTGACCGTGGTTTGGTTTCAACAGAACCTCTCATTTTCCACTTCTTGATTGGAGTTTGAACACTGCTGATTGGTATTAGCAATTCCTTGGATATCTTTTTATCCCTTTCTTGTTTTATACAGTTCGACTACCTTTTGCCGCAGATCCTTTGACAATTCTTTTGCTTTCCCCATGACTCAGAATCCAGAAATGTCAGTGCAGCACTGGATGAAAGATGCAAGGGTCTGTCAGGAGTCCAGAAACTCACTGACTTTTTATACACACGCACTAATTACAATCAAACAGATCACAGGTGAGGATGGTTACCTATTAATAGCCATTCAAACCCCTTTGTGTCAACTTGTGTGCATGTTATCAGGCTAAAATCCACCAGGGTATGTTAACTTTTGATCAGGGTCATTTGGGTAGTTTCTGTTGTGATTATGATTTAAAAAAAATAAACACAGTTGATTGATAATAAATGGCTTCAGCCAAACACTAATTGTGAGTGAAAAAAAAGTTTTGTGTTATCATTCATATTCTCTGAAAAATGGCCAAGAAATCATAAATTCTGCCAGGGTATGTAAACTTATGAGCACAACTGTAGCTGTTATCTAGTTCAGCACCGCAGGGCATCTCACTCCCCATTGATAGCCAAGCACCTGACTACAGTATACAGTATTTCTATTTCAGCATAAAAAAAAAATTCAGTGCAAATTAAATCTACTGAGGTTCAAAGTTCGATGGGAATAAACACAAAAAACCTTCTAAGGGGTAATTTTGTAGGCACTGTATGCTTGGTTCTCCCTTTGGTGACTAATTGTAATCAGACATTTCCCTCAACCGCTGCTAAGATTGAATCATTTCAAAGTTGGACGACCTTAAATTGGTACTGTTTTATTTAGTCTGTGCAGATAGTGCCACCAATCCTGCATGGGACTAGTTTACATGTGTTGGGTTACTTTTCAGAGGGCGGTAAATTGGTGACTTCTTGGTGTTAAGAAAATATACTGACACCTCCTGAATGCCTTTTTTTGTTGGGATTTTTTTTGCAAGGGGGATTTTGCATGTAATTACCATGCGGCAACCGTGATTCCATCATTTGTATCACAGTTGCAGTGTGATCCCATTGTCTGCAATGGAAGAGTTTGACAGACAATGCCACTTGTCAAACCTAACATTCCAAGACAAATTTGCCATGGAATGTGTATGACCCTCATGGGCTCCATGCTATGTTTTACTCATACTTTTTGCTCTGGTGACACAACAGGAAATGAGAGGAAATCTCCCCAAAGTGAGAGATAATCCCATCTTAGTTGTCAACGGAATGTTTCTTTTGGATAATTTTCCCCACTTCTTGCTCAGATGACAACTCTAATGCCCCGTACACACGGTCGGACATTGATCGGACATTCCGACAACAAAATCCTAGGATTTTTTCCGACGGATGATGGCTCAAACTTGTCTTGCATACACACGGTCACACAAAGTTGTTGGAAAATCCGATCATTCTGAACGCGGTGACGTAAAACACATACGTCGGGACTATAAACGGGGCAGTAGCCAATAGCTTTCATCTCTTTATTTATTCTGAGCATGCGTGGCACTTTGTGCATCGGATTTCTGTACACACGATCGGAAATTCCGACAACAAGGTCCTATCACACATTTTCCGTCGGAAAATCTGACCGTGTGTAAGGGGCATAAGGCCACGTACACACGAACAGACTTTTCGACCGGACTGGTCCAACGGACCGAGTCCAGCGGACAATTCGACCGTGTGTGCGCTTCATCCGACCTGCAGCTGACTTTTTCGGTCGAAAATCTGACAGACTATAGATTTGGAACATGTTTCAAATCTTTCCGACGGACTCGAGTCCAGTCGAAAAGTCCGCTCGTCTGTATGCTAGTCCGACGGACAAAAACCAATGCTAGGGCAGCTATTGGCTACTGGCTATCAACTTCCTTATTTTAGTCTGGTCGTACGTCATCACTTACGAATCCGTCGGACTTTGGTGTGATCATGTGTAGGCAAGTCCGTTCGTTGGGAAAGTCCGTTGGGAAAGTCCGGTGGAAGTCCGCCGGATAGACCGTCGGACCAGTCCGGTCGAAAAGTCCGCCCGTGTGTACGCTACATAAGTTTTGGAATTCCCATCACTTTCTGTGTCAGTGGTCACCAGTGCAAATAGAAGGGTTGACCTTCCCAGCAGGGACCCAAATAGCAATATATACACAATGGAGAATCTAACCCTTCCCAATCGCTCTAAAAAATTCAGTTTACAGACACTTTAAGCTGATCACATTCACACACATGTTGCAAGCATTTTAGAATGTCATTTTTTTTTAAATTTAGCTCATGGTTAGAGAAAAATTAACCGTGAACTGTCAGCCTTCTACTTCACATCCAAAATCTCAACATGAACACAAAAAATGACTTTCTGCCAAAATCAGGGCAAGAATAACTGAAAAAAAAGGACAAATCTAAATTTCTGTTTAGATAGACAATACAGAACTGAATTTTATTGTACTTGACTGGATGTTCACAATGAGAACAGATATGCTAGGATAACAAAAAAACTACTAAAGTAAATCAGAACCTAAAAATCAACATCTCTGGACAGCCACTTAGGTGGCAAGCTTTGTCCACTAGAGGTCGCTGTCCTATAACTAGAATACCCGGTCTGTCCCAAAGTGGATGTGTTTAAAGAAATAGTAAACTTAATTTAAACGTGTTATTTATTTGCCTTCTTTATATAGAACTATTCTTTACATAGAACTTTTATGCAAACGTTTGCTTGAAATATGTAGGGGTTTATAACAGCGTGCAGAAGGTTAATTCAGAATCGTTAGTGTGATCACACCTCTGTAGCACCTCATTTGTTATACAGTATGTAAGCATTTTACATTTGAGCATATGTTTATCTTCATTTCTATTTTATAGTGCAGGTCTGACCAGACCCAAGTCTTTAGCTCTCACACAATTGTGTCTGTCCCATATTGGCGGACTATATGGGCATTAAAATATGCTATAAGCAAGTATTTGGTATTTTGAACGGCAGAGCAGAGTGTATAGATTTGTGTATATACTGTGTGTATATATATATATATATATATATATATATATATATATATATATATATATATATATATATATATATATATATACACACACACACACACACACATACATACACACTATGGGGATTATTTACGAAAGGCAAATCCACTTTGCACTATAAGTACACACTACAAGTGCAAAGTGCACTTGAAATTGTACTGAAAGTGCACTTGGAAGTGTAGTCGTTGTAAATCTGAGGGGTAGATCTGAAATGAGGGGAAGCTCTGCTAATTTTATCATCCAATCATGTGCAAGCTAAAATGCTGTTTTTTATTTTCTTTGCATGCCCCCCTTGGATCTACAGCACTTGTAGTGCAAAGTGGATTTGCCTTTCGTAAATAACCCCCTATATTACCAAAAGTATTGGGATGCCTGCCTTTACACACACATGAACTTCAATAGCATCCCAGTCTTAGTCCGTAAGGCTCAATATTGCGTAGGCCCACCCTTTGCAGCTATAGCAGCTTCAACTCTTCTGGGAAGGCTGTCCACAAGGTTTAGAAGTGCTTCTATGGGAATGTTTGACCATTCTTCCAGAAGCCTATTTGTGCAGTCAGGCACTGATGTTGGATGAGAAGGCCGGGCTCGCAGTCTCCGCTCTAATCCATCCCAAAGGTGTTCTGTCGGGTTGAGGTCAGAACTCTGTGCAGGCCAATCAAGTTCCTCCACCCCAAACTCATTCATCCATGTATTCATGGACCTTGTTTGTGCACTGGTCCAAATCATTTGGACCAAGACCAACCCTATGGACTAAGACTGGAATGCCATTAAAGTTCATGTGCGTGTAAAGGCTGGCGTCTAAATAATTTTGCTAATATAGTGTATATACAGTATCTCACAAAAGTGAGTACAACCCTCACATTTTTGTAAATATTTTATTATATGTTTTTAAGGGGACAACACTGAAGAAATGACACTTTGCTACAATGTAAAGTAGTGAGTGTACAGCTTGTATAACAGTGTACATTTTCTGTCCGCTCAAAATAACTCAACACACAGCCATCAATGTAAAAACTGCTGGCAACAAGTGAGTACATCCCTAAGTGAAAATGTCAAAATTGGGCCCAAAGTGTCAATATTTTGTGTGGCCACCATTATTTTCCTGCGCTGCCTGAAACCTCTTGGGCATGAAGTTCATCAAAGCTTTACAGGTTGCCACTGGAGTCCTCTTCCACTCCTCCATGACAACATCACGAAGCTGGTGGATGTTAGAGACCTTGCGCTCCTTCACCTTCCGTTTGAGGATGTCCCACAGATGCTCAATAGGGTTTAGGTCTGGAGACATGCTTGGCTAGTCCATCACCTTTACCCTCAGCTTCTTTAGCAAGGCAGTGGTCATCTTGGAGGTGTGTTTGGGGTCGTTATGTTGGAATACTGCCCTGTGGCTCAGTCTCTGAAGGGAGGGGATCGTGCTCTGCTTCAGTATGTCACAGTACATGTTGGTATTCATGGCTCCCTCAGAGAACTGTAGCTACCCAGTGCCAGCAGCACTCATGCAGCCCCAGACCATGACACTTTCACCACCATGCTTGACTGTAGGCATAGGCAAGACACACTTGTCTTTTGTACTCCTCACCGGGTTGCCGCCACACACGCTTGACACCATCTGAACCAAATAAGTTTATCTTGGTCTCATCAGACCACAGGACATGGTTCCAGTAATCCATGTCCTTAGTCTGCTTGTCTTCAGCAAACTGTTTGCGGGCTTTCTTGTCCATCTTGTCCATCACCTTCAGAAGAGGCTTCCTTTGGGGACGACAGCCATGCAGACCAATTTGATGCAGTGTGCACCGTATAGTTTGAGCACTGTCAGGCTGACCCCCCACCCCTTCAACCTCTGCAGCAATGCTGGCAACACTCATACATCTATTTCCCAAAGACAACGTCTGGATATGATGCTGAGCACATGCACGCAACTTCTTTGGTCAACCATGGTGGGGCCTGTTCTGAGTAGAACCTACCCTGTTGGTCTTGGCCACTGTGTTGTAGCTTAGTTTCAGGGTCTTGGCAATCTTCTTATAGCCCAAGTCATCTTTTATGTAGAGCAACAATTCTTTTTTTCAGGTCCTCAGAGAGTTCTTTGCCATTAGGTGCCATGTTGAACTTCCAGTGACCAATATGAGAGAGTGAGAGCGATAACGCCAAATTTAACACACCTGCTCCCCATTCACACTTGAGACCTTGTAACACTAACGAGTCACATTACACCAGGGAGGGAAAATGGCTAATTGGGCCCAATTTGTACATTTTCACTTAGGGGTGTACTTACTTTTGTTGCCAGCGGTTTAGACATTAATGGCTGTGTGTTGAGTTATTTTGAGGGGACAGCAAATTTACACTGTTATACAAGCTGTACACTCACTACTTTACATTGTAGCAAAGTGTCATTTCTTCAGTGTTGTCACATGAAAAGATAGAATAAAATATTTACAAAAATATGAGGGGTGTACTCACTTTTGTGAGGTACTGTATATTTTGTATTTAAGCATAGACATGCAGTATCTCAATTTATGTACAGGGGCATTTGGGCAGAGAAAATTGAGAATGTATTGGTCACAAATGTAATCAAGCATGGTTACTATATAGAGTTTGTCAAGTACCCCTGTGGGTAGAACTTGGATTAGGTAGCTTGTATTCGGAGGAAATACTTGCACACAGTATATAGGGTACTGATTCCTTTTAACCACTTCAGGCCCAGAAGAATTTACCCCTTCCTGACCAGAGCACTTTTTGCGATTCGGCACTGCGTCGCTTTAACTGACAATTGCACGGTCGTGCGACGTGGCTCCCATACAAAAGTGACGTCCTTTTTCTCCCACAAATAGAGCTTTCTTTTGGTGGTATTTGATCACCTCTGTGGTTTTTATTTTTTGCGCTATAAAAAAAAAAAAGCGTCAATTTTGAAAAAACGCATTATCTTTTACTTTTTGCTATAATAAATATCCCAAAAAAATATTTTAAAAAAACATTTTTTTCCCTCAGTTTAGGCCAATGCATATTCTTCTACATATTTTTGGTAAAAAAAATTGAAATAAGCATTTATTGATTGGTTTGCGCAAAAGTTATAGCGTCTACAAAATAGGGGATAGTTTTATGGCATTTTTATTGATTTTTTTTTTTTTTACTAGTAATGGCGGCGATCAGCGATTTTTATTGTGACTGCGACATTATGGTGGACACATCAGACAATTTTGACACATTTTTGGGACCTTTGGCATTAATACAGCGATCAATGCTAAAGAATTGCATTGATTACTGTAAAAATGTCACTGGCAGTGAAGGGGTTAACCACTAGATGGCGCTGTAGGGGTTAAATGTGTCCTAGGGAGTGTTTCTAACTGTGGGGGGGAGGGGCTGTGTGTGACACTTCACTGATCGCCACTCCTGATCACAGGGTTCAGAGATCGGTGACAGTGTCACTAGGCAGAGCAGGGAGATGCTTGTTTACATTAGCATCTCCCCGTTCTCCCTCACTGTGAGACGATCGCGGGTATCCCTGTGGACATTGGGTCCGCGGGACCCGCGATCGCGGTCACGGAGCTCCCGGCGGGCACGCGCTCACGAGTCGCCTCTTAAAGGGCAACGTACAGGTACGTTAATCTGCCTGTACGTGCCCTTCTGCCACAGTATATCTGCGTGAGGTGGTCGGGAAGTTGTGCTCAAAAGTTTAAATGATGGCAGAATTTATGATTTCCTGGCCATTTTTCAGAGAATATACATGAAAACAATTCTTTCACTCATAATTAGTGTTTGGCTGAAGCCATTTATTATCAATCAACTGTGTTTACTCTTTTCAAATCATTATGACAGCAGAAACTACCCAAATGACCCTGATCAAAAGTTTACATACCCTGGTGATTTTGGCCTGATAACATGCACGCAAGATGACACAAAGGGGTTTGAATGGCTATTAAAGGTAACCATCCTCACCTGTGATCTGTGTGTATAAAAGGTCAATGAGTTTCTGGACTCCTGACAGACCCTTGCATCCTTCATCCAGTGCTGCACTGACGTTTCTGGATTCTGAGTCATGGGGAAAGCAAAAGAATTGTCAAAGGATCTGTGGGAAAAGGTAGTTGAGCTGTATAAAACAGGAAAGGGATATAAAAAGATATCCAGATGTAGCAATATGGACTATCAGCAGAAAGCACCGTAACTTTCAGTGTTTCTAGACATAGTTTGTCCCTTTGGTTATCCATCACCTCATATTTGTGCGCCCAACAAAGTAAATTATGGGACGTAAAGTTCTCTTTCAGATTGTTGCTATGCACCCATGCACCCTAAGACTACACATCCACATCCCTGGGATCTATGCTGTAACATTAAGATTGCTGGGAGTGGCTGGACGCCAGATGGACCTCTCTGTGTAACAGGGAGAGAGAGGTCGCGGCCTACCACGTGGAGCCTTACTTCCAACCCGAGACCTAAGGGGCCTAGCTCTGTTATTCGCTTTCGGACATTCTGTCACTAACATCATTCGGCTTGCCTGTCTGCCGGTGTGGGTGCGTGTTGCGAGTTTCAATTCAGAAGACCGAGACAGCAGATCAGCTGCCTGAGTGCCGCTACACGAGTTCCTGTCCAGAAGACATTGGATCGTTTTGGTCGTTGTTGAGAGGGCAAATTGCTCGACCTTTATCTATTCATTGCCACTGTTACAGAACACTGTGCACAGATATCTTTACCCCAAGAACACTTTACTGCATTGCTTGAACACTGTGCCCAGACGCCTTTAGATCTTCACCACTAAGAATCTATTGCTTTCACTTTAACCAAACGGATTACAGTTAACAAGCTTCATCTAGCTAGCGAAGAACATCAGATCTGCAACGTGGAACTCTTTTGCCATTACTCATAGGGAGGCCTCTATATTACCTTCTGTAGACCTGCTCTTTCATTAGGATAACATGGGCTGGCTATATTACATCTTTCTCAGTGTGGCTGCATAAGCAGTTAACTGAAACATCCTCTAGGAGGTGACTTCTGATCTAAAGAGAGTATACATTTATGTATATAATATTGTTATTGCTGAACTATTGTCTTGTGTCATTGGGAGGAATTTGTTTGCTGAGTTGGCGCTGTTATCCCGGCTCAGTAGATTTATTACCTCTCTCTTTGAAATAACTTTCCCTTATCTGGTTCAAGTAAAATATTTCAGAACCTAATATTACTGAGTTGTTTGATTCTTGCCACACAGAGCTACAAAGATGTCTGAACCCAGAGTGTCAGGTGGGTTGGAAGGTTGACTTGGTCATGGCCATGCAGATGAGCAGGTAATTCTCAGCAGTCCCCTAGGGGGCTACACAAGGAATTGAGAATGCCGATCAGCAGTGTTCAAACTGTAATCAAGAACTGGATGGGGTTCTGCTGAAACCAAACCACGGTCAGGTAGACCAACTAAAATTTCAGCCACAACTGCCAGAAATAGTTCGGGACGCAAAGAAAAACCCACAAATGACTTAAGATGAAATACAGGACTCTCTGAAAACATGTGGTGTGGCTGTTTCAAGATTCACAATAAGGAGGCACTTGAAGAAAGATGGGTTGCATGGTCGAGTCGCCAGAAGAAAGCCATTACTACGCAAATACCACAAAGTATCCCACTTACAATATGCCAAACAGCACAGAGACAAGCCTCAAACCTTCTGGCACAAAGTCATTTGGAGTGATTAGACCAAAATCAAGCTTTTTGGCCACAACCATAAACGCTACATTTGGAGAGGAGTCAACAAGGCCTATGATGAAAGGTACACCATTTCTACTGTGAAACACGGAGGTGGATCGCTGATGTTTTGAGGATGTGTGAGCTACAAAGGCACAGGAAATTTGTTCAAAATTGATGGCAAGATGAATGCAGTATGTTATAAAAAAAAAAATACTGGAAGAACATTTGCATTCATCAGCCAGGAAGCTGCGCATGGGACGTACTTGGACATTCCAATGACATGACAATGATCCAAAACACAAGGCCAAGTCGACCTGTCATTGGCTACAGCAGAATAAAGTGAAGGTTCTGGAGTGGCCACCTCAGTCTCCTGACCTCAATATCATTGAGCCACTCTGGGGAGATCTCAAACGTGCAGTTCATGCAAGACAGCACAAGAATTTACAGGAACTGGAGGCTTTTTGCCAAGAGGAATGGACATCTTTACCATCTGAGAAGATAAAGAGCCTCATCCACAAATACCACAAAAGACTTCAAGCTATCATTGATGGTAAAGGTTGCAATACACGGTATTAAGAACTGGGGTATGTAAACTTTTGATCAGAATCATTTGGGTAGTTTCTGTTGTGATTATGATTTAAAAAGAGTAAACATAGTTGATTGATAATAAATGGCTTCAGCCAAACACTAACCAAGAGTGAAAGAAAAGTTTTTGTGTTATCATTCATATGATCTGAAAAATGGCCAAGAAATCAATAAGTATGTAAACTTATGAGCACAACTGTATATACATTATGCACAGTTTGTTGGCAGCAACAAATAAACTGATCTTCAGTGCTGATATAAGCAATCCAGAGACTATACAGTCTCAGGAATTACAGGGTATGTTACCGGAGAACGGCTTCTGTTACTAGAGGTAGTGTCCCTTCTTGGCATAGACGGAATATGTTTGTGCAGTCTGTACCAGCTCTGCACCTCCACACCATTTACCAAAATGTATAAAGTGAACAAGGAGCCTTCCCTGATCTGTTCCTCTGGTCTGGAACCTGAACCATGCACTGTCCCTCATAAGTGGATTCCTCTCCCTACCACTCACTCGCATGAAGAATGCCAAAATGAGGCAGAGTCCCTTATTTAAAAGTTTCCCTCACCCAAGATGGCTGCCTGAAGTCTCTTGAGAGTTTGAGAGTCCAATCAGACCATCTTCCTCTCTCAAGCCACTGTACAGAATCAACACAGGACAAATTCCATTACAAGACTCCCTTTCCCATGCAATTATGGCACTACAGGTGGGAAGGCTAACTACACTTGTCTACATCCCCTCAGCATTTCATAGAAACCTTTGGATTGAGAGAAAAGGAAATGCTTGCAAGCATACGTGGTATAATTATCCTTGGCTTGCTTACTACTTTTGTCTATGCAGAAGTACTGTACATGTAGTATGACATTAGCAGTCCCCATTCACATAAGGCAATTTAAAAAAGCGGGTGGAAGCCCTACATTTCTGTCCACGATTCCAAATCACAGCAGAATGCACAATGCATGTTTGGGTGCCATTATTCTTTACTGGCACCCCAAATACAGTGGGATTCTGCTGCGATTGTTGCATAACAAAATCGTGCTAAGCTTGTCACCCAGAAAGGAGCAGGAGCTCCTTTTGGGAGACAAGCAAGCATTAGGTAGCCCATTGAAGTGAATGGACGGCCCTGTCTGCGACATGCATTTTTGTGGAAAAATTGTGCTTTAAAAAAATTGTGAGCAGGAACGTTCATACCCGCTACGTGAGGTCTGAACAGGGCCTTAGAGCGACAGATAAAGTACCACGTTTTATGTTTTCATCAATACTTTAGCCCTGCCCAAGCTCTCTCTTTTCACCAACCAGGGACATTACTGTCATCTTACTCTGATTACTCAGAAAGTATTGAAGTTGAACTCCAAGCAGATATAAGACACAAATTGATGCAGGTCTGTATTAATTTTTACATCCATAAATATTTTTAATGCATGTGGGATTAGAACCCTCTTGCAGTCCTCCATACAGCAAGGTTCAGATTGAGAGGAAAAAGCAGCCCAAAGAGCTGGGATGTCATTTTGACATTGGATGTACAGTATCCCACAAAAGTGAGTACACCCCTCACATTTTTGTAAATATTTTATTATATCTTTTCATGTGACAACACTGAAGAAATGACACTTTGCTACAATGTAAAGTAGTGACTGTACAGCTTGTATAACAGTGTAAATTTGCTGTCCCCTCAAAATAACTCAACATACAGCCATTAATGTCTAAACCACTGGTAACAAAAGTGAGTACACCCCTAAGTAAAAATGTCCAAATTGGGCCCAATTAGCCATTTTCCCTCCCTGGTGTAATGTGACTCGTTAATGTTACAAGGTCTCAGGTGTGAATGCGGAGCAGGTGTGTTAAATTTGGTGTTATTGCTCTCACTCTGTCATACTGGTCACTGGAAGTTCAACATGGCACCTCATGGCAAAGAACTCTCTGAGGATCTGAAAAATAGAATTGTTGCTCTACATAAAGATGGCCTAGGCTATAAGAATATTGCCAAGACCCTGAACCTGAGCTACAGCACAGTGGCCAAGACCATACAGAGATTTAACAGGACAGGTTCCATGCAGAACAGGCCTCGCCATGGTCGACCAAAGAAGTTGAGTGCACGTGATCAGCGTCATATCCAGAGGTTATCTTTGGGAAATAGATGTATGAGTGCTGCCAGCATTGCTGCAAAGGTTAAAGGGGTGGGGGGTCAGCCTGCCAGTCCATACGCTGCATCAAATTGGTCTGCATGGCTGTCATCTCTGAAGAAAGCCTCTTCTAAAGATGGTGCACAAGAAAGCACGCAAACAGTTTGCTGAAGACAAGCAAACTAAGGACATGGGTTACTGGAACCATATCCTGTGGTCTGATGAGACCAAGATAAACTTATTTGGTTCAGATGGTGTCAAGCGTGTGTGGCGGAAACCAGGTGAGGAGTACAAAGACAAGTGTGGCTTGCCTACAGTCAAGCATGGTGGTGAGAGTGTCATGGACTGGAGCTGCATGAGTGCTGCCGGCACTGGGGAGCTACAGTTCATTAAGGGAACTATGAATGCCAACATGTACTGTGACATACTGAAGCAGAGCATGATCCCCTCCCTTCGGAGACTGGGCCGCAGGGCAGTATTCCAACATAATGACAACCCCAAACACACCTCCAAGAGGACCACTGCCTTGCTAAAGAACTTGAGGGTAAAGGTGATGGACTGGCCAAGCATGTCTCTAGACCTTAACCCTATTGAGCATCTGTGGGGCATCCTCAAACGGAAGGTGGAGGAGCGCAAGGTCTCTAACATCCACCAGCTCCATGATGTCGTCATGGAGGAGTGGAAGAGGATTCCAGTGGGAACCTGTGAAGCTCTGGTGAACTCCATGCGGAAGAGGGTTAAGGCAGTGCTGTAAAATAATGGTGCCCACACAAAATATTGACACTTTGGGCCCAATTTGGACATTTTCACTTAGGGGTGTACTCACTTTTGTTGCCAGATATTAATTGCTGTGTGTTGAGTTATATTGAGGGGACAGGAAATTTACACTATTATACAAGCTGTACACTCACTACTTTACACTGTAGCAAAGTGTAATTTCTTCAGTGTTGTCACATGAAAAGATAGAATAAAATATTTACAAAAATGTGAGGGGTTTACTCACTTTTATGGGATACTGTATGTATGTTTGTCTGTCTGCTGCATTATTGTGGGTCTAATACATCTAGTACAATCTACTTGGATACATTGGAGTTTCCATTGACATCTAATATATGGGCATTAACATAGTGTGGAGTTATGTATTGATTATCACAGGATTTGACTTTTTTATGCCAATGCTTAGATGGATGCCTTGTCCCATGTTAATAGAAGATGCATAGTTCGACCCTGATGTTAATATGCTTTTTTTTTCTTTTTTTTTTTAAAAAGCTACATGTGCAAAGACCTAATGTATATATGAAAGGCATGGATCCTGAGGAAGCCATTTATTTGTGAAACGCAATGATCCTTGATGCCACACTGGAGAGAATAGCATATACTGCATGAATTTATAGCCGTTATTGGACTAGTTGTTACTAATTGTATAGTAAAGACATTAATCACATGTTTTGGTGTATGTATTCACTTTGTGGCACATGTAAATGTCCCATTCTCTGCCCCCCCCCCCCCCCCCCCCCAGGTATAGGTGGGAGGTGTTCTATTGATACAACCCAAAGAGCCATTCAGTTGTAATGCAGTACAAGGAGAATCCTGAGTGGAAGAGAGAGTAGAGTGACAGCACAGTGATCTCATCAGTTTGCTGCTTTTCCTTTCACTGTCCATCCACTAGGTGGGGGTGGGAAAGGACCTCTAAGGGCTCATTTACACTTGCTCCAACTTCACAAGGCACTTTTACCCCCTTCCTGCAGAGGCTTTTAGCGCTGTCGCACTTTGAATAACAATTGCACGGTTATGCAACACTGTACCCAAACAAATTTTTTATCATCTTTTTTTTTTTTTTCACACAAATAGAACTTTCTTTTGGTGGTATTTAATCACCACTGGGTTTTTTAATTTTTGCTAAATGAACAAATAAATTTGGAAAAATTGAAAAAAAATCAATAAAATTTTGCAAACAGGTAATTTTTCTCCACTGATGTCCGTTGATGAAGCTGCGCTGATAGGCACTGATGAGGTGGCTCTGGTGGGCACTGATAAAAGGAGGCACTGGTGGGCTCTGATGAGACTGCACTTATAGGCAGCACTGATAGGCAGCTCTGATAGGTGACACTGATGGGCAATGATTGGCTGCACTGGTGGGACTGCACTGATAATCAGTGTACATGTCCCTTTTAGAGAAATCAGTTATCGGCTCTCTTCTCCTCTCCTCATGCTGTCAGTGTGTGCCAATAACCGGCTTCTGTTTTTATCCGTGATCAGCTCTGATTGGACACAGCTGATCACATGGTAAAGAGCCGCTGATTGGCTCTTTACATTAA
This sequence comes from Lithobates clamitans, assembly GCA_037952925.1. Classification (NCBI taxonomy): domain Eukaryota; kingdom Metazoa; phylum Chordata; class Amphibia; order Anura; family Ranidae; genus Lithobates; species Lithobates clamitans. The sequence goes on from JBBGZY010000906.1 coordinate 636,891, forward strand.
TCTGTGATCAGCGGTGTCCGGATGACATTGTTATCACACAGCGCGCCACCCAGGCCCCGCAGTGGGCGCAATCATGGGAGGCCGTCATATGATGGTCTCCTAGAAATAGCTTTCATTCGGTTATAGCGTGGTCGGCAAGTGGTTAAAGTGCCTAAGTGGTTAAACATGCTTTCTTGGTGTGTTTTTTCTGCTTCGATTATGCTACGATGATGCTTCGGTGGGGCTTTTTTGAAGCTTTATGAAGCTAGACGGATGCCCACTGTGTGTGTGTGTGTGTGTGTGTGTTGATATCTCATACCTCCAAAACAAAGCAAAGATAAAACTGAATTAAAGCCTCTCAAAAGCTTCAAGCGAGCTTCGTCATAGATTTCTATGGAGGCTTTGAAGATGCTTTTAAGCACCACTAAAGCAAAGCAAATGCAACATGTAAACAGGACTGTAAGCTAACCCTTTGATTTAGTGACAGGGACTGGCGTTCAGAGAGCTTTAAAAAAAAACCTGTCCGACGCAATGTTTTGAAGCAAGTGTAAACAAGCCGAAGCTGTTAGTAGAGAAAAAAATCAGGTCTCCTCCTGAGCAAGACATGGCTGTGTAAATTTAAAGGCTGGAAGGACAGAAATACAAATCCATTGGCAATTAAAACTTATATGTATTTTATCTGTGAACATTGGCAATTATAAAAGACATTTCAAGTATGTGAACCATAATGCTTGAGAAAATTCCTAGCAGCTATGTGTAGTACTAGCAATACTCATGGACTATCGCACCTGGCAAGGAGTCTTTTTGTTCCATACTTTTAGTTTAGATAAGTTTTAGAGCTGGCAAAAAAAACACTAATAAAAATAACATTTACCTTGGCATTTTCATTATGATGCCTGCAGAAGGGGGAGCTACCCAGTAACTTTAGATATTATGTTATATACCGTGTTTCCTTGAAAATAAGACCTACCCTGAAAATAAGACCTACTGTGATATTCGGGGAGGGGTCCAATATAAGCCCTACCCCAAAAATAAGCCCTAGTTTAAAGTAGTTGCAAATTGCTATAATCCTCTCTATTACCGTAGTATATATTGTAAACTGTGTGTGTTTCTGTAATCTAATCTGTAGTGAAATAATACTTTCAGTACAGCACCGAGCGGCGCTCAGCTGATCTCCTCCTCTTCTCCTTCCTGTCAGAGGGGGATCTCAGCCCCCCTCCCTCTGCAATGCTTTGATCGCGGTGGGCTATGGAAGCGCCGAGCGGCGCTCAGCTGATCTCCTTTTCTCCTGCCTGTCAGCAGGGGATCTCGACCCCCCTCCTTCTGCAATACTCTGATCGTGGAAGAGAGCTCAGGCAGGCTATGGAAGCGCAGAGCGGCGCTATAAGAAGGTATGTGACACAATAGATTACAAAAACACACACCTTTTTCATTATATACTACTGTAATAGAGAGGATTCTAGCAGTTTACAACTACCTTTACTTCACTTCACACTGGGGATTCCTGCCAGGCAGGGAGGGAGAGGGGGGAGAAGAAAGCACATTAAATGGCAAGCCCTACTCCGAAAATAAGCCCTACTGTGTTTTTGGTTGTCAAAATTAATATAAGACCCGGGCTTATTTTTGAGGAAACACGGTAGTAATTGGTCTGAACACTAGGCATTTGCAATTTTTTCTTTATTACAATGGATGTTTTATGCATTCTTAATCCACTGACATACAGTTTGGGGGTGTTATAAACCAATTTGTTTGAGAACAGAAAAACAATCTCAACAGGTAGAGGGAGCTGGAGGACAATTTTGGGAAAAGTATGATACCATATAACCTTCCATATCATAAGCGTGAAAGGTATAAACAAATACAAGCTCATGTCTATGAAGAAATTTCCGTCACAGCACGATGACAAGCCTCATCATGGTAAACATTCCTTTGGCTGACCCTTCTTCATTTAGTCTCAGTGCTACAGTAATTGAGCCAGCTGTTCCACCAGAGCAAAGCAGTGACAACATGGATGTTGAGGTCTGCACCTGCCTTCTGGTATTGCACTGAGAGTTGGCAACAGCATCCGGAAAATTATTTTACATTTTCACTGGGAAAATGGCTCCAGGTGGTAATGGGATCTCTTGCGCTAATTCAGCCTCATGCATGTCTGGAGTGATGATAGCAACACCAAACTATGCCTATGTGCTCTTCATTCACCTGCCACCTTATAAGGTTGGCATTACCACTCCGATACAGGGAATATATGCATGTGGATTTTGGAAATATGTGTGAATTAGACTAGTAGAGTGTTAATGAGGACAGCCATAAATGTTCCCTGCATATTGTGTAGACAAATTTAATAGTAAAATGGTGGGCCCTAAGCATGTGTCCTCCTGCCACACCAACACCAGCCTTCCCATTAGCATCAGTGGAGGTGCATTTATAGGGGTTTTCCAAACAAAGGGGTTAACCTCTTAAAGACCACTACCTAAAGCTGGCAAGGACCAGGCTGTTTGGTACGCCCCAATGCTTAGTAAGGGTTTCCTGTAAGCAGTGGGGGTTTGGGTTTAAAGTAGCCTCAAAAGTACCTACTGTTTGCAACTCTCCTTAATACACACACACGCGAAAATCCTACAACCCCCCCCCAGTGTGTTACATTTTAATCTATAGTTGGGGAGTTTAATTAACTAAACTAAAACCTTATCCAGGGTGAGTCTTGCTGCAGTCCAGTTAGGGCCACTGATTGCTTCACTAAGCACACTTCCTGGATAGTGACAGGGCATTTGTGATCTTCCAGCAAGCCTTGGTAGATCAGGTGCCAGGTGATTATTTTAAACTTTTCAGTTGCAGGCTAGCATTTAGTACAAGTGGAGGTAAAAAAAAGGCTGCATTTCCTATTAGATGATGGAGTCATTCAACAACAGTGTATCTGATCATACAATGGGGAATTTGGATTTTCAGATAATAAAAAGGGGTACAAAGAGCCAATAATCATCTTTGGCAGCAGAGACTCCACATTTCCCTTCCTAAACAAAATAAAAACAAAAGAAATACAAAAGAAATAAATACATGTAAGTTCAAACAGTACAGTGCCAGTCCTTTAAAAGCAGGATTGTGAACAGTGTGATAAATACCACCTTTGTCCTTAGTATTCTGAAAACAATTGCTGTATCAACCACTATGTCAAACCCAGGGGCGGACTGACCATTGAGCCACTCGGGCACTGCCCGAGGGCCCTGGGCCACTAGGGGGCCCCATCAGGGTTGCCAGCCTCAGTAAAACCAGGGACAGTATGTAAAAATCTGTGTTTTTTTTACATCTGTCTGAGTATACTGTGTGTACATGTATGTGTATATTGTGTGATTGTATACTGTGTGTGTGTATACTGTGTGGCCCCATAATCTCTGATTGCCTGGGGGCCCCGTAATCTCCTATTGCCCGGGGGCCCCATGAGTTATCAGTCCGCCCCTGGTCAAACCCGAATGTAGCAGAAACAATCTTTAGAAAAAGATAGAAAAAATGGTGTAAAACCGCGCTAAATGAACCTTAAAGAAAAAACAAATAGCAGCAATTCTTAGTATAACACAAACAAAAATGGAAAAATTGGGAATCGCGCTAGTTAATAATATAGGCCAAAAACAATTAAACTAATTAATTATTGGAAAAAAATTACAAATGAATATAATGAATATGTGAATTAAAAAAATATAATGCAACAAAAACGTGAAATGTCCACAATAAACTGATGTGTTGAAAACACCACTGAAACTCAATACTGTCCATCATCCATCACCAAACCGCTTGTGAATCCACCACCAGCTGTAGAGAACTCTTACCAGCTCCAGTGGACCCCTTATTATAGGGATTGGGAAGGACCTGTGGCTTAAAACCCACCTCTCAATGATGTTTCACACTTCCGGTGTCACCCGTCAGGTAGAGATTGAAAATGGCACCAAAAAAAAGAGACGAAGAAGCTCCACATAGTGTAAAATCCTTTGGAGGTTTAATAGATAAAATCCATAGTACTCACAACATGTAAAGTACAGCACCTAAAATCTGGTGTGTCAGCAGTACACAACCAAAGATAACCCATCTGTTCGGACACAGGGGTGGTGGTGACGTCAGCACGTCGCTCCGCCCTACGCGTTTCATCACAAATAAGGTCTTCCTGGGGCACGGACGTCATACTGCGTCACCACTTTAAATGCAATTGAAATTAGCCAAGCCTAGTTTTGAGTTACAGCCATCCCAATTCAAAAAACACACACATGATAAAAAGCTCCCACATGACTAATGAAAGAAGCGAATACCTGATAGGTGATCTAGAGAGATTCTAAAATAAAATTCCTACCCCTTATATTATTTATGCAATATTAAAAACCAGCAGCTTGGAGCTCAAACCGAGTTCACAAAAACATAATCCATAATACTCATAAATCAAAAGAAATAAAAATACCATCCTTATCAGAAAAGTGTTTATGCTGGAAGTGTTAGTAAAGACACAAGTGTGTCACTTTCCAAAACGCATCAAGGAGACCCCTAGTTGGGACATGGAGAAATTCCACCCGCAGATCTACTGGGGATCAGCGGGGGAAACATCTACAGTATGTCAACCAAAACAAATAAATTAGAGATGCGTTGGAAAGGTTGGAATGTTGAAATTCGAAGGAAGTTATCCTGTTGCCCTTTCTGGGATTAGTCAAAAGGTATCGTTTGATGTTTAGTTTTCGCACTTATTTGTGCACATCCATATATGTTTGGAACTTGCTTAACTGCCTAGGTGGAGCAAATTTCCAACCCCTATCAAGTATTTTCTTTTCTTGATTAGTAAAGACCCAATGGCTTAAGTTAAAAATCTCTTCACCTAAATTCTTTTCCTCTTTTGTTTCTTGAATGCGCCTCCCCCTCTAGTTCTTCTCCCTGTTCTACGAGCCTTTTGCCCTGATTGGGTTTGGGAAAACCCCAATTGCTTTAAGCCATCAAGTGTTGACTAATCAAGAAAAGAAAATACTCAATAGGGGTTTTAAATCTGCTCCACCTAGGCAGATAAGCAAGTTCCAAACATATATGGATGTGCACAATTACGCGCGCAAACTAAACGTCAAACAATACCTTTTGACTAATCCCATAAAGGACAACAGGATTACTTTCTCCGATTTTCAACATTCTAACCTTTCCAACGCATTTCTGCTTAACCCTCCAGGGAGATTGGCCCCTTCACTAAAAGTATTTTGGGACGTTGTCCTGAGAGACTTGCATCAAACTAAAGTGAAGAAAGTCGGAATGGAAAAGAATTTAGAGGCCGGCCTTGATTCCCTTTGTAAAAATAAAGAGCTGGTTATCAGACCAGAGGACCAGGGAGGAGGAATTATTATTTTGGACAGATGTGATTATGCGGCTGAAATGCCCTACGCATAGTTGGGGATAGCAGCACTTATACCCCTTTAAACCGGGATCCAATGATTAAACATGAGAAGGAACTGCAAGTAATTGTAGATAGAGGGTTTAAACAGGGTATTATCAATAAGAAAAATGTTTTTTGGTACCTTGTGCCCCCCCGCATTCCAATTATATACTATCTACCTAAGATCCACAAAAATCAGACTTGCCCCCTGGGACGTCCCATTGTCAGTGGTATTGACTCTGTCATGTCCCGGGTAGGCAAGTATATTGATTACCATCTTCAGCCGTTAGTACAAATGATGCCTTCATACATCAAGGACACTAGGCATGTCATAAACTTATTGTCCAGCCTCACCCCAAATACAGTCAGGTCCATAAATATTGGGACATCAACACAATTCTAATCTTTTTGGCTCTATACACCACCGCAATGGATTTGAAATGAAACAAACAAGATGTGCTTTAACTGAAGACCTTCAGCTTTAATTTGAGGGTATTTACATCAGGTGAACAGTGCAGGAATTACAACAGTGTGTATATGTGCTTCCCTCTTTTTAAAGGTACCAAAAGTAATGGGACAATTGGCTGCTCAGCTGTTCCATGGCCAGGTGTGTGTTATTCCCTCATTATCCCATTTACAAGGAGCAGATAAAAGGTCCAAAGTTAATTTCAAGTGTGCTATTTGCATTTGGAATCTGTTGCTCAACTCTCAATATGAGATCCAAAGAGCTGTCACTATCAGTGAAGCAAGCCATCATTAGGCTGAAAAAAGAAAACAAACCCATTAGAGAGATAGCAAAAACATTAGGTGTGGCCAAATCAACTGTTTGGAACACCCTTAAAAAGAAAGAATGCATCAGTGAGCTCAGCAACGCCAAAAGAAGACCGGAAGACCACGGAAAACAACTGTGGTGGATGACAGAAGAATTCTTTCCCTGGTGAAGAAAACACCCTTCACAACAGTTGGCCAGATCAAGAACACTCTCTAGGAGGTAGGTGTATGTGTGTCAAAGTCAACAATCAAGAGAAGACTTCACCAGAGTGAATACAAAGAGTTAACCACAAGATGTAAACCAATGGTGAGCCTCAAAAACAGGAAGGCCAGATTAGAGTTTGCCAAACAACATCTAAAAAAGCCTTCACAGTTCTGGAACAACATCCTATGGACAGATGAGACCAAGATCAACTTGTACCAGAGTGATGGGAAAAGAAGAGTATGGAGAAGGAAAGGAACTGCTCATGATCCAAAGCATACCACCTCATCAGTGAAGCATGGTGGTGGTAGTGTCATGGCGTGGGCATGTATGGCTGCCAATGGAACTGGTTCTCTTGTATTTATTGATGATGTGACTGCTGACAAAAGGAGCAGGATGAATTCTAAAGTGTTTTGGGCAATATTATCTGCTCATATTCAGCAATATGCTTCAGAACTCATTGGACGGCGCTTCACAGTGCAGATAGACAATGACCCGAAGCATACTGCGAAAGCAACCAAAGAGTTTTTTAAGGGAAAGAAGTGGAATGTTATGCAATGGCCAAGACAATCACCTGACCTGAATTCGATTGAGCATGCATTTCACTTGCTGAAGACAAAACTGAAGGGAAAATGCCCCAAGAACAAGCAGGAACTGAAGACAGTAGAGGCCGGGCAGAGCATCCCTAGGGATGAAACCCAGCATCTGGTGATGTCTATGCGTTCCAGACTTCAGGCTGTAATTTACTGCAAATGATTTACAACCAAGTATTAAAAAGTGAAAGTTTGATGGATGATTGTTAATCTGTCCCATTACTTTTGGTCCCTTAAAAAGTGGGAGGCACATATACAAACTGTTGTAATTCCTACACCGTTCACCTGATTTGGATGTAAATACCCTCAAATTAAAGCTGAAAGTCTGCAGTTAAAGCACATCTTGCTCGTTTCATTTCAAATCCAGTGTGGTGGTGTATAGAGCCAAAAAGATTAGAATTGTGTCGATGTCCCAATATTTATGGACCTGACTGTAAAGTGTTATGGTTGATGACGGCTGGTGTGTCCTCTTTGTACACGATTATTCCTCACCTCTGGGTCTTGAGGCTGTCCAATTATATCTTGAGTAAAATTCTGGCTTTCCCGGGTTGCAGCCAGATTTCATTATGGAATTGCTGCAATTCGTGGCAACACATAATTATTTCTGATATGATAGCCAGTTCTTTTGCCAAGACAGGGGGGTGGCTATGGGGGCCAAATATGCCCCGCGTTTGGCTAACCTGTTTATGGCAAGGTGGAAGGAGGATGTCGTCTATGCACAACAGAGTCCTTACGTGGTTCTTTGGGCAAGGTATATAGATGACGTCCTCCTCCTATGGAAAGGTAGCCATCATGAACTATTGGAGTTCATGAGGTTCCTTTATAAAGATGACAGGGGGATCATTTTAAATTTTGAGGCTAGCGAAGAAAAGATATTTCTTGGATTTGAGAATTTTGATAGGGAACAATAGATTTGTGACTACAACTTTTTTTAAACCTACCGATAGGAATTCTTATATTCCTTTGGACAGTTACCATCACAAATCCTGGCTGAGGGCAGTACCTAAGGGCCAGTTTCCCTGATTAAGGCGCAACTATACAGAGATTGCAGAGTTTGATTTATAGGATCAAGTCTTATACAGGAGATTTGTTGAAAAATTTTATAACTCTGACCTGCTCCATACCACTATCAGATCAGTACAAGATCTGGATAGGTGTTCATTGCTATTGGAAAAACCTACAATTGATGGGAATGTCGATTTTTCCATTCCGTTTATTACTACGTTTTCTGCCCAACATTATAGCATTAAAAGACTCTTTCAGAAACACTGGCACATCTTGGGGAACTCAACTCGGTTTTGCCAGATAAACCACGGGTCATCTTCAGGGGTGCCCCTCCCTTGAGAGATAAAATAGCTCCCAGTATACAGGATTCACCAAAGGAGACCAGATTTTTTTTCAAAACCTTACAGGCTATTATAGGTGTGGTAAATGCCAAGTATGCTTAATATTCGCACGGATAGAAGAGTGAATACTTTTTCTTCTACCAGCTTGGGCCGAGAGTTTGAAATAGAACCATTTATCACATTTTCCAGTACTGGGGTTGTTTACTTGAATTAATGTCCATATGGACTACAATATGTGGGACGGACCAAACGTGCTTTGCAAATATGGCTCAATGAACACATATACAACATCAGGACGGGCTTTAAGAACCATTCAGTATCAAAACACTATGACTTGGTGCATAATAGGGACCCTTCCAAAACTTTATTTTTGGGAATTGAGAAGTATCGTCCCCACTGGAGAGGGAGCTCTCTATTAAGAGAGATTTCCAAACAGGAAATGGCCTGGATATATAGATTAAAAACATGTTTCATTCGGCCTCAATGTAGACACTGACGTTAATGCTTTTTGTAACAATTCTTAATTTTGGGGAGGTTATGGTGTAACATTAAAAGGCAAATGACTGTTTACCCTCTCTATAAATTGTATTTAGCATTTTTTGACCACCACTGGAGGTCACTAAGGTTGGGACTTCCACTTGTGCACTTCACAAATCTGACCTTTATGGAAGAGTGGCAAGAAGAAAGCCATTGTTGAAAGAATGCCATAAGAAGTCCCATTTGCAGTTTGTGAGAAGCCATGTGGGAGCAAACATGTGAAAGAAAGTGCTCTGGTCAACTTATTGGCCTAAAAGCAAAATGCTATATGCGGCGGAAAACTAACACTGCACATCACCCTGAACACCCCATCCCCACTGTAAAACATGGTGGTGGCAGCATCATGTTGTGGGGATGCTTTTCTTCAGCAGGGAAAGGGAAGCAGGTCAGAGTTGATGAGAAGATGGATGGATGGAGCCAAATACTGTTTTTGTCTGCAAAAGACTTGAGACTGGGGCGGAGGTTCACCCTCCAGAAGGACGACCCTAAACATACAGCCAGAGCTACAATGCAAAGATTTAGATCAAAGCATATTCTTGTGTTAGAATAGCCCAGTCAAAGTCCAGACCTAAATCCAATTGAGAATCTGTGGCAAGACTTGAAAATTGCTGTTCACAGACGCTCTCCATCCAATCTGACAGAGCTTGAGCTATTTTTCAAAGAAAAATGGGCACAAATTTCACTCTCTAGATGTGCAAAGCTGGTAGAGACATCCCCAAAAAGACTTACAGCTGTAATTGCAGCGAAAAGCGGTTGTACAAAGTATTGGCTCAGGGGGGCTAAATACAAATGCACCCCACACTTTTCAGATATTTCTTTGTAAAAAATAAATGAGAACCATTTATCATTTTCCTTCCACTTCACAAATATGTGTCACTTTGTGTTGGTCTATCACATAAAATCCCAATAAAATACATTTAAGTTTTTGGTTGTAACATGACAAAATGTGTGAAATTTCAAGGGGTATGGATACTTTTTCAAGGCACAATGTATACAATATATACGGTGTATATATATATATATATATATATATATATATATATTTCTTTCTCTATTTTACATCATTATAAATCTGTCCAGTGCAATAGTTGACCCCGCAAACAGAGCAAATGTGGTTACTTGCCCTCAAAGTAATTGACGTGCACCTTACTGAACTGTCCTTTGAGCAAAAGTCTAAAAGGTTTCCTTGCTGAGAGAAGTCCAGCAGAGTTCCTAGCGGCTTCTATCCTGGCCAGAATACAATTCACTTCTACATATTGGTATTGGTTATACAAAGAGATAGGCAGCATAATGAGATAATAAGAATCTGCAGAATACCTAGGAAGCTCAGGTGTGTTTTAGTTCGGCATGTTTGTGTAACAAGGTGTTAGTGGTAAAGTTTCACTTTTGTAAACTGAGTTCACAACACCATCAGTGCTGATCAAGCCAATTGATACATTTTAGTGGGACTAAAACCATGGGAGCTCTTTTTTCTTTTTTTTTCCCATGGATAAGATGCACATGATGAGGTGGAGAATACTGCTGTGACAAGAAACTTGCACTAAAATTGATTGAGGGTAAAAATATATACGTTATTATTAAGTATCAAAAACATAACTTTCATGTAAGCATATATTTCCTCTGTAGACTCACAAATGTAAAACACTTACATTTTTTAAGTGTTTTTATATTTGGGGCTCAACAGAGGGAATATACAGTATGCATATATGAAATGCATGTTGATATTTATTAACCGCTTGCCGACCGTATAACATAGATATACGACGGCAAGGAGGCTCGGCTGCACCAGATCAGATACTAGGTATGTGATCTGACACTTCCAGGTAGGGGGCATGCATGTGCATTGGCAGGGACCCGGCCGTGCTGTGATTAAACAAAGCAGATGTCGATCAGCAAGTGTCGGCCAATAGATTACCATCAGCACCCCGTGATCATCATAAATTTACATAGGACAGAGCCCTGCCACTTTTGCTGTAAAAAAGGACAGAGCCCTGCCTATGTAAACAAGGCAGAGCGCTATCCTGTACACGGGGAAGTAATAGATTTTCATTTCCCACAAAGCAGGGAACAAAATCGATTACTTCCCCTAGTAAAAGCACCTCTCATAGTACACCAAAACACAGGCTAGGCACACATTTAACCCCTTAATTTGCCCTGGATGTTTAACCCCTTTCCAGCCAGTATCATTAGTGTAGTGATCAGTGCACATTTTTAGCACTGATCACTGTATTAGTGTCACTGGTTCCCAAAAAGTGTCAGTTAGCGTCCAAATGTCCGCTGCAATATTGCAGTGCTGCTATAAGTCGCTGATTACCGCCATTACTAGTAAAAAAATACATAAATAAAAATGCCAGTATGTATCCCATAGTTTGTAGACACTATAACTTTTGCGAAAACCAATCAATATACGCTTACCGGGATTTTTTTTACCAAAAACATGTAGAAGAATACATATTGGCTTAAATGTATCAAGAAATTTGATTTTTTTAATTTTTTAGTGGATCTGTTTTATAGCAGAAAACAAAAACGTTTGTTTTTTTTTCAAAAATGGTCGGTTTTTTCTGTTTGTAGAGCAACTTCCCAGTTCTCTAAGGTCCTGTTTACCTACTATTAAGTGTATTCAATGTCTGACTTCCTGTGTACCGACCTCAGCTTCATATACTATCTGTGCTTGCCTGCCACCCACCCTAACCTCAGCTGGTTTCCTAGATTTCCTTCTGTCTCCTGCCATCTGTACAGTGCACACACGAGTGATCTCCGCATGCTCAGCTGGGCTTCTTGGGGGCCGTGACCTGGTTCCTAGTTTGGTGCAAGTCCATCCCCACCATCAGGGGCCTTGGTGAAGAAACGGGCTGGGATTTAGACCCCATGCCCTGTGGAACCCCCTGTTGGTGATCTACAAGGGCTCACTATCACAGACACCTGACAGTCATCTCCACTTGCTTCTGAGTCATGTGCCGAGCAGCTGCTCTGCTGCTTTTTGAACAGAGAACAGCCATTCAGAGAATGCTTTGGATTTTCTCAATGAATACAAAGCATTTTCTGATTGGACAAAGTGGACATCACTGCCCTGCCTCTCCAATTAAAGCTTCTAGAGGGATTCCACAGGTATGCTGGACCAATGAACCTGCTGTATGTAAACATATCCATACATGGAATTCTCTTTTAAAATTGGTCACTACTTGCAAAGTTTTGTTGTAAAGCATTAAAGTGCAACTATACTCAACTCCAGCGCTACGGTATCCTTGAGCTCCTTCACTGGCTGGTATTCTTCTGGGTTCTGATCTTTGGCCATTCGGATTGGCCAAGCCAAGATGATGTGCGTTGGTGCACCATTTACGTGATTAAAACAGATGAGGAGGCGACATATCACCGTCAAACACCTCTCAAAAGCAATCTGATTGTGGATCACTTTTCAATGGCGTGGTATTATTGCTGCATGTATAAGCCTAGCCTAAAGTTGAATTGTTTTAGTTGAAAGTTAGCTGGTGTGGGTCCTCTTGAAAAAGCAGCCTAGTCAAAGTGTTTAAATATTGTATGCGTACTCACTACAGCGTTTGGGGGGCTTTTGTACAATGAAATACACTTTAATGCTGATTTTTGTTTATTAAAAGCTGGCTGTTGCTGGTCCTGTTGACAAAGAGACCGTGCATGTATTTACTACAATATATACAGTATCTCACAAAAGTGAGTACACCCTCACATTTTTGTAAATATTTTATTATATCTTTTCATGTGACAATACAGAAGAAATGACACTGCTACAATGTACAGTAGTGAGTATACAGCTTGTATACCAGTGTCAATTTGCTGTCCCCTCAAAATAACTCAACACACAGCCATTAATGTCTAAACCGCTGGCAACAAAAGTGAGTACACCCCTAAGTGAAAATGTCCAAATTGGGCCCAATTAGCCATTTTCCCTCCCCTTTGTCATGTGACTCGTATTACAAGGTCTCTGGTGTGAATGGGGAGCAGGTTTGTTAAATTTGGTGTAATCACTCTCACTCACTCATACTGGTCACTGGAAGTCCAACATGGCACCTCATGGCAAAGAACTCTCTGAGGATCTGAAAAAAAACAATTGTTGCTCTACATAAAGATGGCCTAGGCTATAAGAAGATTGCCAACACCCTGAAACTGAGCTGCAGCATGGTGGCCAAGACCATACAGCGGTTTAACAGCACAGGTTCCACTCAGAACAGGCCATGCCATGGTCGACCAAAGAAGTTGAGTGCACGTGCTCAGCATCATATCCAGCGGTTGTCTTTGAGAAATAGACGTATGAGTGCTGTCAGCATTGTTGCAGAGGTTGAAGGGGTGGGGGGGGTCAGCCTGTCAGTGCTCAGACCATACGCCGCACACTGCATCAAACTGGTCTGCATGGCTGTTGTCCCAGAAGGAAGCCTCTTCTAAAGATGAAGCACAAGAAAGCCTGCAAACAGTTTGCAGACGACAAGCAGACTAAGGACATGGATTACTGGAACCATGTCCTGTGGTCTGATGAGACCAAGTTAAACGTATTTGGTTCAGATGGTGTCAAGCGTATGTGGCGGCAACCAGGTGAGGAGTACAAAGACAAGTGTGTCTTGCCTACAGTAAAGCATGGTGGTTGGAGTGTCATGGTCTGGGGCTGCATGAGTGCTGCCGGCACTGGGGAGCTACAGTTCATTGAGGGAACCATGAATGGCAACATGTACTGTGACATACTGAAGCAAAGCATGATCCCCTCCCTTCGGAGACTGACCTGCAGGGCAGTATTCCAACATGATAACGACCAAAAACACACCTCCAAGACGACCACTGCCTTGCTAAAGAAGCTGGGGGTAAAGGTGATGGACTGGCCAAGCATGTCTCCAGACCTAAACCCTATTGAGCATCTGTGGGGCATCCTCAAACGGAAGGTAGCGGAGTGCAATGTCTCTAACAGTGGAAGAGAACTCCAGTGGCAACCTGTGAAGCTCTGGTGAATTCCATTGACACTTTGGGCCCAACTTGGACATTTTCACTTAAGGGTGTACTCACTTTTGTTGCCAGCGGTTTAGACATTAATGGCTGTGTGTTGAGTTATTTTGAGAGGACAGCAAATTTAAACTGTTATACAAGCTGTACACTCACTACTTTACATTGTAGCAAAGTGTAATTTCTTCAGTGTTATCCCATGAAAAGATATAATAAAATATTTACAAAAATTTAAGGGATGTACTCACTTTTGTGAGATACTGTATATACAGTGTTGTACATAAATATATTCTGACACGGGCACAATGTTCATACTTTTGGCTCTGTATGCCACCAGAATAAAATTAAGAAGGACCAATCCAAATGAATTTGAAGTGCAGACTTTCAGCTTTAATTCAAGGGGTTGAACATAACTATCAAGTACAAATTTTAGGAACTGCAACAATTTTATACAAAGTCCCCCCCCCCCCCATTTTTAGGGTCTCAAATGTAATTGGACAAATTAATATATTCATTAATAAAATGTTAATTTTTAAAATTTTGTTGAGAATCATTTGCTGGCAATGACTGCCTGAAGTCTGGAACATTACCAAAGACTGTGTTTCCTTTTTTCTGATGCTTTGCCAGTCTCTAACTGCAGCTGTCTTCAGTTGTTCTTTGTGGGTCTTTCTGCCTTTAGTTTGGCCTTCAGCAAGTGAAATGCATGCTAAATTGGGTCAAGATCAGGTGATTGACTCAGCCATTGCAGAATATTCCACTTCTTTTCCTTCAAATGCTCCTGGGTTGCTTTTGCAGTGTGTTTTGGATTGTTGTCCATCTGTACTGTGAAGCGCCGTCCAATCCACTTTGCTGAATTTGGTTGAATCTGGGCTGACAGTATATCTCTAAACACTGCAGAATTCATCCGGCTGCTTCTGTCTTCTGTCACATCATCAATAAACACCAATGACCCAGTGCCACGGGAAGCCATGCATGCCCATGCCATCACACTGCTTCCACCATGTTTTTCAGATGACATTGTGGGCTTTGGATCATGAGCTGTTCCAAGCCTTCTCCACACTTTTTTCTTCCATCATTCTGGTACAGATTAATCTCAATTTCATCCGACCAAGGAATGCTTTTCCAGAACTGGCCTGTTTTTTTTTTAGATGTTTTTTGACAAAGTCTAATCTGGCTTTTCTATTCTTCAAGCTTATGAATGATTTGCGCCTTGTGGTGAACCCTCTGTATTTGCTCTCGTGAAGTATTTTCTTGATTGTAGACTTTGACAATGATACGCCCACCTCCTGGAGAGTGTCCTTCACTTGCCTGGATGTTGTGAATGTGTTTTTCTTTACCATAGAGAGAGATCATCTACCACTGTTGTCTTCCATGAATGTCCAGGCCTTTTTAGGTTGCTGAGCTCACCAGTGCATTCTTCTTTTCTGTACCAAACAGTTGATGGCCACTCCTAATGTTGCTGCTAACTCCCTGATGGATTTGTTTAGTTTTTGAAGCCTTAGTTTTGGACAGCTCCTTTGAACGCATGATGTAAGTTCACAGAAATAGATTCTAAATGCAAATATCACACTTAAAATCAGACCTTTTACCTGCTTAATTGATGAAGAAATAACAAAGGAGTAGCCCACACCTGGCCAGGAAACATCTTTTGATTTAATTGTCCAATTACTTTTGGTCCCTTAATAAAAGGGGCGTGGCTATATATATATATATATATATATATATATATATATATATATATATATATTTTGTGTGTGTGTGTGTGTGTGTATATATATATATATATATATATACACACACACACACACACACACATATATACATACACACACACACATTATATAGTCAGGTCCATAAATATTGGGACATCGACACAATTCCAATCGTTTTGGCTCTATACACCACCACAATGGATTTGAAATGAAACAAACAAGATGTGCTTTAACTGCAGACTTTCAGCTTTAATTTGAGGGTATTTACATCCAAATCAGGTGAACGGTGTAGGAATTACAACAGTTTGTATATGTGCCTCACACTTTTTAAGGGACCAAAAGTAATGGGACAAATTAACAATCATCCATCAAACTTTCACTTTTTAATACTTGGTTGCAAATCCTTTGCAGTCAATTACAGCCTGAAGTCTGGAACGCATACACATCCCCAGCTGCTGGGTTTGATTCCTGGTGATGCTCTGGCAGGCCTCTACTGCAACTGTCTTCAGTTCCTGCTTGTTCTTGGGGCATTTTCCCTTCAGTTTTGTCTTCAGCAAGTGAAATGCATGAAATGCAAGAAAACTCTTTGGTTGCTTTCACAGTATGCTTCGGGTCATTGTCCATCTGCAATGTGAAGTGCCGTCCAATGAGTTCTTAAGCAATTTGCTGAATATGAGCAAATAATACTGCCCGCAACACTTCAGAATTCATCCTGCTGCTTTTGTCAGCAGTCACATTATCAATACAAGAAAACCAGTTCCATTGGCAGCCATACATGCCCACGCCATGACACTACCACCACCATGCTTCACTGATGAGGTGGTATGCTTTGGATGATGAGCAGTTCCTTTCCTTCTCCATACTCTTCTCTTCTCATAACTCTGGTACAAGTTGATCTTGGTCTCATCTGTCCATAGGATGTTGTTCCAGAACTGTGAAGGCTTTTTTAGATGTTGTTTGGCAAACTCTAATCTGGCCTTCCTGTTTTTGAGGCTCACCAATGGTTTACATCTTGTGGTAAACCCGCTGTATTCACTCTGGTGAAGTCTTCTCTTGATTGTTAACTTTGACACACATATACCTACCTCCTGGAGAGTGTTCTTGATCTGGCCAACTGTTGCGAAGGGTGTTTTCCTCACCAGTGAAAGAATTCTTCGGTCATCCAACACAGTTGTTTTTCGTGGTCTTCCAGGGCCTTTTGGTGTTGCTGAGCTCACCGGTGCGTTCCTTCTTTTTAAGGATGTTCCAAACAGTTGATTTGGCCACACCTAATGTTTTTGCTATCTCTCCGATGGGTTTGTTTTGTTTTTTCAGCCTAATGATGGCTTGCTTCACTGACAGTGACAGCTCTTTGGATCTCATATTGAGAGTTGACAGCAACAGATTCCAAATGCAAATAGCACTCTTGAAATGAACTTTGGACCTTTTATCTGCTCCTTGTAAATGGGATAATGAGGGAATAACACACACCTGGCCATGGAACAGCTGAGCAGCCAATTACCCCATCACTTCTGGTCCCTTAAAAAGTGGGAGGCACATATACAAACTGTTGTAATTCCTACACCGTTCACCTGATTTGGATGTAAATACCCTCAAATTAAAGCTAAAAGTCTGCAGTTAAAGCACATCTTGTTCGTTTCATTTCAAATCCATTGTGGTGGTGTATAGAGCCAAAAAGATTAGACACAAAAAAAGGAGGAAAGTGCACCAAAAATGAGCCACGTCCATAAATTATTGAGGATACAAAATAAGGTAGTACTGAGTATTACCAGGGAGGCGGACTTTTTAGGCTAAGAAACAATTGAGAAGATATAGTATAAAAAATATAAATTTATTGAAAAATACAAATATCTATAAAAAAATGACAATTGTAATATATAGCATCTATGATTATTGTGCAGTGAGCCCTTGTATGTGTACGCGTTTCACCGTTAGGCTTCCTCAGGACACGGCCAAGGTTCACAGATGAAACAGAGAAGGGAATATGTCTCTCCATTTTAAATTGGAATGCAAAATCATGCAAGTCACGGTAGCATGAGAAAGTTCAATCAGCAGTAAGAAAGTATATTAGATATAGCTAAATATCTCAGCAGGGGCATGTAAACAATATTCCTAATTAAGGGAGCAGCTATTAGAGGGAGGAGGGCCAACACCGTATGCATCACTTAGATCCTGGATTTAGTATCAGCAAAGCTGAAGGCTCAATACAATCCCATCGCTGCATATTCAGGATACAAATAATCCAGCGTGCCCCTGGGAGACAGCAATTCACTGCACTGAAAGTCAGGGGGAAATCGTGTGTGTGTGAGTTATACACCGATTCCTGCTGTCTCTGAGTGGAAGGAGGGGGGCGAGCGCCGCCGGATTACCCAGAGCGGCGATCTCCTGTGTACCCGGCACTCAGTCACACACTGTCCCGCCTTCTGGCCCAGGATTGGACCACTGATCTGCCTATCACAGGAGGCGGGCCTGTGTGTGACTGATCGCCGTGTACACAGGAGATTGTGGCGCTGTGTAATACGACACTGGCGAGGCTGCAGATTAGCATGCTGCATTAATCTGCAATGGTGAGGCTGCATTAATTGGCAATGGAGAGTCTGCTGATGGTTACTATGCAGGCTGCATTAATTGGCAATGGTGAGGCTGAAGATGGGCAATGGAGAGGCTGCTGATGGGCACTGTGCAGGCTGAATTAATGGGCAATAATGAGGCTGCAGATGGGCAATGGAGATGCTGCTGATGGGCACTGTGCAGGCTGCATTGATGGGCACTGATCAGGCTGCATTGATGGACTGTCACCCTTATTTTGCTTCAAAGTTCTTTATTTAAAATTTTTGTTTTTTTCCTGAAACTTCCCTCTTAAAATTAAGGTGCTAGTTATATGCCTGTGCGTGTTATATGCCGATAAATACGGTAAACTACATGCAAATACACTATAATGTTGATTTTTTAAATTCAAAGTTGTCTGGTGTGGGTCCTGTTGACAAAACGAGCTAGTCAAAGTATTTAAAGACTGAATATCTGCTACAATATTCTGGAGGCTTATTTTTAGCAAAATCCAATGCTGATTAACAAAAGTTTACCTTGGAGCTTGTGGGCCCCAATGCAAAAGATGACCCACTACCACCTGCCACTTCCACAGAGTGCCACCAAGGTATTTCAGGGGTTAATTCAAAAGATTTTGGAGAAACTGTCCACATTTTGACATACCTCTCCAATTCTTTGAAATATCCCGCAGCATGGGCAGGCTTGCCATTATGATCCCTGCGACCTCTCTAGCTCCGGGCATGGGCATGCTACAAGAGATGGTCAGAGACTACAGACATACTGCAGGAGATGGCCAGAGACTAAAGGCATAGTGCAGGAGATGATCAGTGACTACAAACATGCCACAGGAGTTGTTAGAGACTAGATATATGCTTTAGGAGACCTATAATAGACTGGAAAAAAAACATTGATCTTCAAGAGGCAGTGCTAAATATATACAGTTGTGTTCAAAAATTGCATACCCTGGCAGAAATCATGAAATGTTGGCAATGATATTGAAAATATGAGTGATCATTCCAAAAAACTATTTTATTTAACCACTTCAGCCCCGGAAGGATTTAACCCCTTCCTGACCAGAGCACTTTTTACAATTTGGCACTGCGTCGCTTTAACTGCTAATTGCGCGGTCATGCAATGCTGTACCCAAACGAAATTTGCGTCCTTTTGTTTCCACAAATAGAGCTTTCTTTTGATGGTATTTGATCACCTCTGCGGTTTTTATTTTTTGCGCTATAAACGGAAAAAGAACGAAAATTTTGAAAAACAATATTTTCTACTTTTTGTTATAGAAAAAACCCAATAAACTCAATTTTAGTCATACATTTAGTCCAAAATGTATTCAGCCACATGTCTTCGGTAAAAAATGTCAATAAGCGTATATTTATTGGTTTGCGCAAAAGTTATAGCGTCTACAAACTAGGGTACATTTTCTGGAATTTACACAGCTTTTAGTTTATGACTGCCTATCTCATTTCTTGAGGTGCTAAAATGGCAGGGCAGTACAAAACCCCCCAAATGACCCCATTTTGGAAAGTAGACACCCTAAGGAAATTGCTGAGAGGCATGTTGAGCCCATTGAATATTAATTTTTTTGTCCCAAGTGATTGAATAATGACAAAAAAAAAATTACAAAAAGTTGTCACTAAATGATATATTGCTCAAACATGCCATGGGAATATGTGGAATTACCCCCCTCAAAATACATTCTGCTGCTTCTCCTGAGTACGGGGATACCACATGTGTGGGACTTTTTGGGAGCCTAGCTGCGTACGGGGCCCCGAAACCCAATCACCGCCTTTAGGATTTCTAAGGGCGTAAATTTTTGATTTTACTCCTCACTACCTATCACAGTTTCGAAGGCCATAAAATGCCAAGATGGCACAAAACCCCCCAAATGACCCCATTTTGGAAAGTAGACACCCCAAGCTATTTGCTGAGAGGCATGGTGAGTATTTTGCAGCTCTCATTTGTTTTTGAAAATGAAGAAAGTAAAGAAAAATGTATTTTTTTTTCTTTTTTCAAATTTCAAAACTTTTCAAAAAAGCGAGGTCTGCAAAATACTCACCATACCTCTCAGCAAATAGCTTGAGGTGTCTACCTTCCAAAATGGGGTCATTTGGGGGGGGGGGATGTGCCATCTGGGCATTCCATGGCCTCTGAAACTGTGATAGGCAGTGAGGAGTGAAATCAAAAATTTACACCCTTAGAAACCCTGAAGGCGGTGCTTGGTTTTTGGGGTCCCGTATGCGGCTAGGCTCCCAAAAAGTTTCACACATGTGGTATCCCCGTACTCAGGAGAAGCAACAGAATGTATTTTGGGGTGTAATTTCACATATTCCCATGGCATGTTTGAGCAATATATCATTTAGTGACAACTTTGTGCAAAAAAAAAAAAGAAATTTGTCTTTTTCCCGCAACTTGTGTCACAATATAAAATATCCCATGGACTCGACATGCCTCTCAGCAAATAGCTTGGGGTGTCTACTTTCCAAAATGGGGTCATTTGGGGGGGTTTAAACTGTCCTGGCATTTTATGCATATTATTTAGAAGCTTATGTCACACATCACCCACTTTTCTAACCACTTGAAGACAAAGCCCTTTCTGACACTATTTGCTATTTTTATAATTTTTTTTGCAAGAAAATTACTTTGAACCCCAAACATTATATATTTTTTTAAAGCAAAGGCCCTACAGATTAAAATGGTGGGTGTTTCATTTTTTTTTCACACAGTATTTGCGCAGCGATTTTTCAAATGCATTTCTTTTGGGAAAAAACACACTTTTTTTTTATTTTAATGCACTAAAACACACTATATTGCCCAAATGTCTGATGAAATAAAAAAGATGATCTTAGGTACATGGATACCAAAAATGACATGCTTTAAAATTGCGCACAAACGTGCAGTGACGACAAACTACATACATTTTTAAAAGCCTTTAAAAGCCTTTACAGGTTACCACATTAGATTTACAGAGGAGGTCTACTACTAAAATTACTGCCCTCGATCTGACCTTCACGGTGATTCCTCACATGCATGGTGCAATTGCTGTTTACATTTGACGCCAGACCAACGCTTGCGTTTGCCTTAGCGCGAGAGCAGGGGGGGACAGGGGTGCTTTTTTATTTATTTATTTTTTTTTTTTGCTTTTTTATCTTATTTTTAAACTGTTCCTTTCATTTTTTTTAAATCATTTTTATTGTTATGTCAGGGAATGTAAATATCCCCTATGACAGCAATAGGTAGTGACAGGTACTCTTTTTTGAAAAAAATGGGGTTTATTAGACCCTAGATCTCTCCTCTGCCCTCAAAGCATCTGACCACACCAAGATCAGTGTGATAAAATGCTTTCCCAATTTCCCAATGGCGCTGTTTACATCCGGCAAAATCTAAGTCATGAAATGCTCGTAGCTTCCGGTTTCTTAGGCCATAGAGATGACTGGAGCCATTCTGGTCTCTGATCAGCTCTATGGTCAGCTGGCCGAATCACCGGCTGCATTCTCAGGTTCCCTGTTGGGACAGGAGAGCCAGAGAAAAACATGGAAGACGGTGGGAGGGGGGACATTCCCTCCCACTGCTTGTAAAAGCAGTCTAGAGGCTAATTAGCTGCTAGGATTGCTTTTACATGAAAGCCGACCGCTGGCTGAAGGGAATGATACCAAGATGATACCTAAACCTGCAGGCATCATTCTGGTATAACCACTCAAAGTCCAGCAACATACCAGTACGTTGTTGGTCCTTGTTGGGCATATATTGTAATCTTTTTTTTCATGCAGCCTGCTGTGGGCTGCACGAAAAAAAGAGATTGATTGGTGGGTATGCCCACCATTAGAATACCTCCCTTCATCCACCCACTTCTAATGATGGGCATACATGCACCATTTATATATGCCGAAGCATGGGGGCATCTGCCCCAAAAGTTAGGAGCAAATCGATCCTCCGCCCCTGCTGCCCCCATGCTTCGGCATATATCACCTCCGACAGCGCTGGAGTCACGGATTTATGTATCGTGGGAGCAAACGCTGTTGCGGTCAAGATAAATAAATCCGCACTGCAGCTGAATGCCGTACCTGAAGACAAAAAAATGGTTAACAATAAAACACAGTAAACAGTAAAGTATAAAAAATTGCATATCTGAAAAGCAAACATGATAAAACATAACAATAAAACATTGCAGAATAGAATGCAGTAAAAAAGAGCAGAATAATAGAGAGAGAATAGAGAGAGAGAGAACAATAAAATGACAACTATTTTTGTTTTTTTTATTTTATATATTTTTTTGTGTTTTTTTTTTACACTTTTTTTTGTAACTGTAACTTTTATAACTGTAACCGGTTCCAGGTTCGGGTCTCTCAAAATGCGATGGCATCTTGGGAGACCCTGTGAAAGTGTGCCTAGTCTGTGCAATGCTGTACGCTACGCTAATACTCAACTAGTGTATGGTAGCGTGCAAAGACCAGGATTGTCAGGACAGGAGGGACAATAATAGCGGGTGTCATGCCTATATCTGCGCCTGCTGCAGACACGACATCTTTTTTGGGGGGGTTCGTTGGGTAGGGGTACTCGGGAGGACATAAAGAAAATGCCTCTCATGCAGCCGACTGCATTTGGTTGGGGATGTGAATGGGGGAAGTACGGGTGCTGCAGAAGTGGTGGGTTCCCAATTAGGATTGGCGAATGTAGCAGGAAGGGCATTATGGGCACGACGGCCTGTGTTTGTCTTCTTGGTGGCAGCGGGACACTACTTGTGCTTGCCACCTCACCAGCTTGAACTGCACTTATGGGACCCGCCACGTCACCAAGTGTTACTGCAGTGCTGGTTTGACTACGACCACTGGTGCTTGTCAGTTCCCCAAAACGCTACCAAAAAAACTGTTAGCGATCGCAGTGATCAGGCCTGACTCTGCGAACGCTGCAGTTATGTGTTTAGTGTTTTGTAAGTGACAGTGATCGATCGATACTGTACTTGGCTGGCCTGGGCTGGGCCGGGCGGAGGGGCAAAACGCAGGTGCTAGCAGGTATCTGGGCTGATCCCGCTAACACTGCGTTTTTGGGAACCCTAAACTGCTGGGGATGCTAGTATAGATCTGATCGGATCAGATAATGATCCTTTCAGATACTTTACCACTAAGGGAGGTGTACGGTGCGTGCATGGGTGTTAGCGATACTGGCACTAACCTGACACTGTCTGGGGCGACGCAGACCCTATCTGACCCTAAAACCTAACTTATATCACCGTCGGGCGATTAGAGGGCTAAACCTTTATTAGGTAATAAATGGCGGGTGCCCTGACACTATAAAAAACAAACTAACTAACCAGCGTCTCCCGTAACAGTTATACGGTGATCACTGGTGAAATTGTTAACTAGGGGGCAATCAAGGGGTTAAAACCTTTATTAGGTAGTATATGGGGGTCCCTGACGCTATAAAATGCTGACGGCGAACCTATATATTTACCTCCCTAACTAGCGTCACCAGTGATACTAATACAGCGATCAGAAAAATGATCGCTTAGTGACACTGGCGACGGGGGGTGATCAAGGGGTTAACACTTTATTAGAAGGGGTTAGGGGGTACCCTAGACCTAAAGGGGGCTAACACTAACTGCCCTACCACACTAACTGTCACAAACTGACACCAATGCAGTAATCAGAAAAAAAAACTATTGGTGTCACTGTGACGGGGGGGGGGGGGTGTAATTAGGGGGTGATCGGGGGGTGATGGGGGGTGTAAAGTGTGCCTGGTGTGTTTCACTGTAAATGTATGTGTTGTGCACTTACTCGATGTCTTCTCTCCTCTGCGTCGGAACAGAAATTACCGACCCGAGGAGAGATGACATCACTTCCTCTGCCACCGTTTACTATACAGCAGCAGAGGAAGATTCTCATTCGTTGGGAGCGATCGCAAGGGGGTGGCCACGAATGAGTGGTCTCCCCCTCAGCCTGGATCGCTCCCCTAACGATGCCGACCGACTTGGGCATCGTTAGGCAGTCGGCAAGTGGTTAAGGATGGTGATCATATGAAGCCATTTATTATCACATTGTTGTTTGGCTCCTTTTTAAATCATAGTTATAACGGAAATCACCCAAATGGCCCTGATCAAAAGTTTACATACCTTAGAATGTTTAGCCTTTGTACAGACACACAAGTTGACACACATAGGTTAAAATGGAAATTAAAGGCTAATTTCCCACATCTGTGGCTTTTTAACTTGCAATTAGTGTCTGTGTATGAATATTAATACGTTTGTTAGCTCCCACAGGGGTGCTCTGAGCAGGCTAGATACTGAGCCATGGGGAGCAGAAAAGAACTGTCAAAAGACCTGTGTAACAAGGTAATGAAACTTTATAAAGATGGAAAAGGATATAAAAAGATACCTAAAGCCTTGAATATGCCAGTCAGTACTGTTCAATAACTTATTACATAGTTACATAGTTAGTCAAGTTGAAAAAAGACACAAGTCCATCTAGTCCAACCAAAAAACAAAAAAAAAAAAACAATCCCATATACACAATCCTATACCCACAGTTGATCCAGAGGAAGGAGAAAAACCCCTGCAAAGCATAATCCAATTTGCTATAGCAGGGGAAAAAATTCCTTCCTGATCCCCGAGAGGCAATCGGATTTTCCCTGGATCAACTTTACCTATAAATGTTAGTGCCCAGTTATGTTATGTACATTTAGGAAAGAATCCAGGCCTTTTTTAACCTCCCTGGCGGTATCATTATTTTAGATTTTTGATGCTCAAAGCGGTACATTGTTTTGCATGGAAATTTGGTGTTTTATATTGTTGCCTGTAATTCTTAGGAAAAACACACTTAAACCTGTCCAAAGAAGAGTCTAGTAGACATCCCGGGTATGTTAAAGTTTGAAACAGGAAATCATAAATTATAATATAATAAATAACTATAAATAATTATAACAAATAATAATATAATAATAATTAAAATGATTCAATAATGTAATCAAATCAAAAAAACTGAAATTTGCTCAGTTGCAGAATTGTCGCGGTCATTACTTTACCTTCAGTGTTTGATGGCGGATTTCCCCACAAATCACTATCGCTAAATTCTGCAAGTGATTCTAATTTTTTATCGCCGTTTTCAAGCTGGTCTAAAACCGCTTTTGACGTAAAGGGACGGTTTTGGTTGCTATGGACAATCTCCAGTTTCCAGGCAGAAAGAACAGTATTTATATTATAAAACTGCGTGCAGGGCACTGGACAAACCACTAGGGACAAAGGGGATGTGAACTTATTTGATACAGTAATGTAATCTGTAAGATTACAGTGTACTGTATGTATAGTGTGTGTTTGACTTTGGCGCCGTTCTCCGTTCCCGTGCGTCGCAACACTCGCAGGGAGCGGAGCCCGGCGCTGTGATGAATCGAGCGGAGGGCATCTCGCACACACAGCGAGGAGACATCGCAGGATCCAGGGGACAAGGTAAGTAACTGTACCTGGATCCCGCGATTCAATCCCGAGTGTGGCTCGGGGTTACCGCTTTTGGTACTGAAAATTCACTCTGAGCCACACTCTGGAATACTACCAGGGAGGTTAAAGCAATCTACTGAGCTGGCCAGAACCACCCCTGGAGGGAGTCTATTCCACATTTTCACAGCTCTTACTGTGAAGAAACCTTTCCGTATTTGCAGATGAAATCTTTTTTTCCTCTAGGACGTAAAGAGTGCCCCCTTGTCCTCTGTGATAACCTTAAAGTGAATAACTAAACACCAAGTTCACTATACTGTATGTACCACTTATGTATTTGTACATGTTGATCATATCCTGCTTAACCACTTGCCGACCAGCCGCCGTCATTATACTGCAGCAGGTCAGCGTGCTCCCGCAAAGCGTCGTAGCTATTTGTCGGTCCCTTTAAGCAGGATAGCAGGCACGCGTGCCACACAGTGAGGTGCCGATGCTCG
Organism: Lithobates clamitans; assembly: GCA_037952925.1. Lineage (NCBI taxonomy): Eukaryota > Metazoa > Chordata > Amphibia > Anura > Ranidae > Lithobates > Lithobates clamitans. Next base: position 662,852 of record JBBGZY010000906.1, read on the forward strand.
TGACCGCCCGCCACGAGCGATCGTGGGCACAAGAGGCAGAACAGGGACGTGTGTGTGTAAACACACAAATCCCTGTTCTGTGAGCTATGGAGAGAGAGATTGTGAGTTCCTAAGAGCTGGGAACCACGATCTCTCATCTCCTATAGTTAGTCCCATCCCCCAGTTAGAACACACACCTCCCCCTAGTGTTAACCCCTTCCCTGCAAGTGACATTTATACAGTAATCAGTGCATTTTTATAGCACTGATCGCTGTATTATTGTCAATCGACCCAAAAATGTGTCAAAAGTGTCCGATGTGTCCTCCATAATATTATGTATGATGCATGCATATTCTTAGTCCCCAAGTAACTAACTTTACATTTATCAACATTAAACCTCATTTGCCACTCGATAAAAATTGCAGTCTCGATAAAAATCGTAGATCTCCGCCATTACTAGTAAAAAAATAATAACAACAAAAATGCCATAAAGCTATCCCCTATTTTGTAGATGTATAACGTTTGCGCAAACCAATCAATATGCGCTTTTTGCGATTTTTATGACCAAAAATATGTAGAAGAATACTGTGCATATCGGCCTAAACTGAGGAAAAAATTTGCTTTTTTTTTAAAAAAAAATTGGGGCTATTTATTACAGCAAAAAGTACAAAATAGTGTTTTTTTTTCAATATCGTTGCTTTTTTTGTTTATAGCGCAAAAAATAAAAAACACTGAGATGATCAAATACCACCAAAAGAAAGCTCTATTTGTGGGGAAAAAAGCACATCAATTTTGTTTGGGCACAACGTCGCACGACCACGCAATTGTCAGTTTAAGCGACGCAGTGCCGTATTGCAAAAAATAGCTTGGTCATTGAGCAGCCAATTCTTCCAGAGCTGAAGTGGTTAATATCCTCTTCTCAAGAGGGGATACATTCAGTTCCTCTAATCTTTCCTCATATCTGAGCTCCTTCATGCCTCTTATCAGTTTGGTTGCCCTTCTCAGCACTTTCTCCAGTTCCCCGATATCCTTTTTGGGAACTGGTGCCAAAAACTGAACTGCATATTCCAGATGAGGTCTTACTAATGATTTGTACAGGGGCAAAATTATATTTTTCTCTGTGGAGTCCATATCTCTCTTAGTACAAGAAAGGACTTTGCTCGCTTTGGAAACCACAGCTTGGCATTGCATGCTATTATTGAGCTTATGATCTACCAAAACCCCCAGATCCTTCTTCTCCACCACGGATTCCCCCAGTTGTACTCCCCCTAGTATGTATGATGCATGCATATTCTTAGCCCCCAAGTGCCACTTAGTTGCCTAATTAGACAGAGCATTGAGGTCAGCTTGTAAATTGGAGACATCCTGTAAAGACGTTATTTCACTGTATAGCTTAGTGTCATCAGCAAAGACAGAAATGGTACTTTTAATCCCAAACCCTATATCATTTATAAAAATATTAAAAAGTAAGGGTCCCAACACTGAACCTTGGGGTACACCACTAATAGCCTTAGACCATTCAGAGTAAGAGTCATTAACCACTACAGGCAGTCCCCGAGTTACGAACATCCGACTTGCGAATGACTCCTACTTACGAACGGGAGGCGGCGTGATGTCTGCGCATGCGTGGCCACATTTCGACGGCGGGCACATTGAAAAACATTGGAAAACAACGTCTCTGCTATTCTGCGCATGCGCTTCCGACTTATGAACATATTTGACTTAAGGACAAACCGGCAGTCCCTAACCCGTTCGTAACTTGGGGACTGCCTGTACTCTCTGAATATGATCTTTTAGCCAGTTTTCTATCCATTTACAAATTGATCTTTCCAAGCCTGTAGACTTTACCTTACACATGAGCCGTGTGTGTGCAATTGTGTCAAACGCTTTAGCAAAATCCAAGTTTACCACATCCACAGCCACCCCTCTGTCCAAGGTTTTACTTACCTCCTCATAAAAAGAAATCATGCTTGTTTGACAACTTCTGTCTTTCATTAATGGATGCTGTCTGTTGCTTAAAATATTTTTTTCCATCAGGAACTCGTCTATGTGGTCTTTTATTAAACTCTTCCAGTATCTTCCCTACTATAGAAGTTAAACTAACAGGTCTATAATATTACGAAGTGGAAAATTCAGGGGTGTCCTGATACCAAACCAAGGTCAGGTAGACCAAGAAGGATTGCAGCCACAACTGCCAGAAGAATTGGACGGGATACAAATAAAAACCCAAAGGCAACCTCAAGAGAAATACCGGTTGCTCCGGAAAAAGATGGTGTGGTTGTTTCAAGGAGCACAATACAATTAAAATTGAACAAAAATGAACTGCATGGTTGAGTTGCCAAGAAGAAGCCTTTACTGCACCAATGCCACAAAAAAGCTCATTTATAATACACAATCAACAGCACCTTGACACGCTTCACAGCTTCTAGCACACTGTAATATGGAGTGACAGGACCAAAATAGAGCTTTATGGTCACAACCATAAGCGCAGTGTTTGGAGAGGGGTCAACAAGGCATATAGTGACAAGAATACCACCCCTACTTTAAAGCATAGTGCTGGCTCACTGATGTTTTGGGGGTCTGTGAGTTCTAAAGGCACAGGGAATCTTGTGAAAATTGATGAAAAGATGAATGCAGCATGTTATCCGAAAATACTGGCAGACAATATGCATTCTTCTGCACGAAAGATAAGCATGCAACACTCTTGGACTTTCCAGAACGACAATGGCCCTAAGCACAAGGCCACGCTGAACCTTCAGTGAATACAGCAGAAAAACATGAAGGTTCTGAAGAGGCCATCACAGTCTTCTGAACTTAATATCATCAAGCCACTCTTGGGAGATCTCAAAAGTGCGGTTCATGCAAGACAACCAAAGACTTAGCATGACCTGGAGGAATTTTGTCAAAACGAATGCACAGCTATACCACCTGCAAGATTTCAGGGCCTCATAGATAACTGATACCAAAGACTTCACACTGTCATTGATGCTAAAGGGGGCATTATACAATATTAAGAACTAAGGGTATGCAGACTTTTGAAAAGGGGTCATTTCATTTGTTTACTTGTTGCCATGTTTTGTTTTATGAGTGCGCCCTTCTGTTATGACCTACAGTTGAATATGACTCCCATAAGAAATAAAAGAAATGTGTTTTGCCTTTTCACTCTTGTTTTCTTTAAATTACTGAATATTACCAATTCTCCAAGGGTATGCAAACTTTTGAGCACAGCATATACTCTTATGTAAGAAATGACAAACATAAATATAGAGGAAAATAAAGGAAAAAGTCCTTTTAGGTGTGATATTTCCCAATCAGATGAGAACTATTTGGTTGGGAACCATCAATCTCAATCTCTGAAGCCTCAGCTGCACAGAATGAATAAACAGGAATAAATAGCCCTGTTCTGTCTCCCTGTTCATTCACAAACCTAAGCATAGTAAAAACTGTTGCAGTTATGGATGAACACAGTGAGTGCTCGGCACTGATCACTCACTGCATTCATTCAGAAAAGGAAGGGGCCGGTAAAATACATATTTACCGCCCCTTTTCCTGCTCTCCATCCTGAAACGATCCCCCGCAGCAGGGGGTGGGCGAAGAGCGGAGGGGAAGCCAGTAGCACTGCAAGGGGAAGGGACAAGGTAGCAGAAGGAAGCGGAACCTGGACAGGTGGGACAGGCATATACTGGAACTGATCCCCTGGGATCAGTTCCAGTAAATTCCGCCGTCGCTCCTGTCCAGGTTTCGGGGTCTGCAAGGAAGAGACGTGATCTACTCATCACCTTTTGCAGACTCCTGGTGTAAAACTTAAAGTGACAGAGAGGCTGCAAAGGCTCAATGTGACCCTTCAAGCTCTGCTCATGCTGGTGAAGGTCCTGTTGACAAAGAGGCCTAGTTTTAAAGCCTGTGCATGTATTATAATACCAACTAAATACACTCATGTTGATTTCTTGATTTTAAAACACCTGGTGTGTGTCCCATCAAAAAAACGGCCTAATCACAGTGTTTAAAAACTGTGCACTTACTCACAACAATATTGTGAGGGACATTCTTCGCTGCAACGACAGTCTCAGCAACACGCACAGCCTCAGCCTTGCCATCTCTGCACTTTGCTTTTTTAAGCAAATTAAATACACTCTAGTGTTTATTTCTTAATTAAAATCTGGCTAGTGTAAATTCTATTCAAATTTCAGGGGTGACACAACCCCTGGGGTAGAAGAACTTGACTGCCCTGCACAGAGTCCTGACCTCAACCCGATAAAACAGTTTTGAGATGAATTCGAGCAGGACTGCGAGCCAGGCCTTCTCATCCACATCAGTGCCTGACCTCACAAATTTGCTTCTGGAAGAATGATCAAATATCCCCATAGACACACCTCTAAACCTTGTGGACAGCCTTCCCAGAAGAGTTAAAGCTGTTATAACTACAAAGGATGGGCCAACTCAATATTAAACCCTATGGACTAAGACTGGGACGTCATTAAGGTTCATGTGTGTGTAAAGGCAGGCGTCCCATTACTTTTGGCAATATATATCTAAGCCACTCCAGTAAATGTGGCAGCTATTGTGCAGATTTATGACATGTATTGTTCGCTCGACTTTCACTAAAGCTGGATACACACTAAATTTTCTTTAGATTTTTTTCCTTTAGATTTACCAAAACCATATAATAGGAGGTCAAACCTAAACACTTTCAATTTGTTTGCAATACGACGGGCCCTTGCACTACATAGTTGAAGGTAAATCTAAAGGAAATTAAACAACAACGGTATCTTTAGCAGTAATCAGCATGAATTCATGAAGAATCGTTCTTGCCAAACCAATCTATTAACCTTCTATGAGGAGTTGAGTTGCCATCTAGATAAAGGAAGGCCCGTAGGCGTGGTGTATCTGGATTTTGCAAAAGCATTTGACACAGTTGGCATGGACCATAGGGTGAATACATGGATTGAAAACTGGCTACAAAGGCGAGTTCAGAGGGTGGTGATAAATGGGGAGTACTCGGAATGGTCAGGGGTGGGTAGTGGGGTCCCCCCGGGTTCTGTGCTGGGACCAATCCTATTTAATTTGTTCATAAACGACCTGGAGGATGGGGTAAACAGTTAAATCTCTGTATTTGCGGACGATACTAAGCTAAGCAGGGCAATAACTTCTCCGCAGGATGTGGAAACCTTGCAAATAGATCTGAACAAATTAATGGGGTGGGCAACTACATGGCAAATGAGGTTCAATGTAGAAAAATGTAAAATAATGCAATCAGCTGGCAAAAATATGAATGCAATCTATACACTGGGGGGAGAACCTCTGGGGGAATCTAGGATGGAAAAGGACCTGGGGGTCCTAGTAGATGATAGGCTCAGCAATGGCATGCAATGCCAAGCTGCTGCTAACAAAGCAAACAGAATATTGGCATGCATTAAAAAGGGGATCAACTCCAGAGATAAAACGATAATTCTCCTGCTCTACAAGACTCTGGTCCGGCCAGTTCTGGGCACCAGTCCTCAGGAAGGATGTACTTGAAATGGAGCGAGTACAAAGAAGGGCAAGAAAGCTAATAAAGGGTCTGGAGGATATTAGTTATGAGGAAAGGTTGTGAGCACTGAACTTATTCTCTCTGGAGAAGAGACGCTTGAGAGGGGATATGATTTCAATTTATAAATACCGTACTGGTGACTCCACAATAGGGATAAAACTTTTTCACAGAAGGGAATTTAACAAGACACGTGGTCAGTCATTAAAATAGAAGAAAAGAGAGGGTTCTTTACTGTAAGAGCGGCAAGGATGTGGAATTCCCTTCCACAGGAGGTGGTCTCAGCGGGGGGCATCGATAGTTTCAAAAAACTATTAGATAAGCACCTGAACGACCGCAACATACAGGGATATACAATGTAATACTGACACATAATCACACACATAGGTTGGACTTGATAGACTTGTTTCTTTTTTCAACCTCACCTACTATGTAACAAAAGTTGTATAGTGTGTATCCAGCTTAAGACAGAGCTCAAAGAACGAATCACACATTTGTAATACGTGCTCTGGTGTGATGTGGTGCTATTTATTTTTAATTGGCACCCCAACACACTTGCACCACAATGCATATGCAGCACAACAGGGGTTGATTTACTAAAACTGGAGAGAGCAAACTCTGGTGCAGCTGTGCATGGTAGGCGATGAGCTGCTAACTTCAGCTTGTTCAATTAAGTTTTTGAACCAGGAAGCTGATTGGTTTCTATGCATCGGATTTTGCACTTTTCAGTTTAGTAAATCAGCCCCAATGCATGTTAATGCAGCACACAATTGTAGTAGCTCTGAAGCTTTGGGTGAGTTCCTGCTGTTATGTTAGTTTGTACTGTTTGTCAAACAAAAAAAAAATTCCAGTGATTGCTCCAAAAGCCTCTCCCGTGAAAACAGCTTTCATGTGAGTTGTAGACATGACAGGCAGAAAAATATGATCAAAGAAAAAAGAACCTGCATTCGTGTTGTTGACTGTAGTGCACAGCACTTTCAAAAAAACACAGCATGCCTAATCTCTGTTAGAAAACAAAAATATGTTATTATATATTATAAACACACACACATACATACTATATTGCATAAAAGTGCCCAGATTTAGAAAACACTCATCTGTCAGAGCCACAAAGGAATCTTTTATTTTTTGCTATTTCAAAATAAATAGAGTTTACCAAAGTAACGTAAACAGTGTTTTATTAATACAAAAGAAATATACATAGTGTATACAAATGTATTGTAGCTATTGTGGAAACAATTTCGCTTTTAAATAGCTATCAATTTACAATAGATTTTGTAAGACACAAAAACTAGTTAAGTATTGTGAACACACTTGGACCACATAAAAAAAAAGGCTCTCTTTAAACCCAAATTAACATTAATTGCTTCCACATTATTCAAAAACACAAACAATGTGATTGTCTTTTACATTTTTAAAGGCCAACTTCAGGTTTGTCTGCTTGTTGGCATGTTGAATCACATGCTATATCTGATCTTTCTTGGAGACTCCAGTGGTGAGATATATACTCCAGGGTTGTCAGTACCATGCAGCTAAATGCTGGTGTCCTGATCTAAAGGGACCATCCACAATGAAGTCTATACAAAAGTAATGTGTAAATAGAAATATGGCTGTATAGGGGGTGAGAGACACAAACCACTGCAGAAGATTATCACCGCTGGAGTCTCCAGAAGATGTTGGGTGATTCATCCCACAAGTGTCCACCTACAACTGACACCAGGTTTGAATGGAGCTTGATTTTTTATTATTATTATTAACATATATTGCAAGAAATGTTCATATTCAAAATAAACATACACATGTATGTGCCAGTGTTCACTGTTCTCCGTGCAGTGACTGCATTAAGTCCACAACTATGACTGTGCGTAATTAGTTTTAACTGGGGCAGCATAATCTGTACATATTTATGCCATCAAGATCCACTCCAAAAATATATCCATAGGTATTGATAATGTGTTCCTGACTACATAAAAGCTGTAGTAGACACAAAGTAAGAAATTCAATTTCCTATGATGCACGGCTACAAACATGTGGGTAGCCTAACAACCCAATACTGAGGCATTGCTTTTTTTGTGTTTAGTGATTTTCTAATTCCAGTACATTTCAGAATAAATTACACCAAGAAAAGTGACAAGTGAAGCAAAAACAACACCCAATTATTCTAGCGATCTGTGGCTAAACAGAAAACGTAATAATTTTAGTTTTAGAAATGTAGGTACGACCTAAGCATCCAGAAATTTGCAATCCTAGTTTATAATAAAATATCTACCTACCCAGTGTTGAGAACATTCCAGCAGATCTGATCACCCAGAGGGTTTATCAACACTATCCCAACCTTCAACATCTTGGCTCTGTGCCAAGAAGAGGAGAAAACAAGGGAGAATGGACAACGAGAGAAGAAGAAAGACAGCAAAAAAGACAAGAAGAGAAGAACAGGAGGACAGGGAGAGAAGAAGAAAAGGAAAGAGAAAAGTCAAGGAGAAAAGAGGAAAGAAAGGGAGAAAGGTAGAGAGAGAATAAAAATAAGAGGGAAAAGGGTCAGGAAAGAGGAAAGAAAGGGAGAAAGGTCAAGGAGAGATGAATAAAAGGATGGAAAAAGAATAGTGGGAGAAAAAGAAAGACAGGGAGAAAGGGTGGGGAGAGAACAAGAAAAGGAGGGAGAAAGGACAAGGAGAGAAGAATGACAGGAAGAAAGAATAGGGAAAAAGGACAGGGAGAGAAGAATGACAGGGAGAAAGAATAGGGAGAAAGGACAGGTAGAGAAGAATGACAGGGAGAAAGAATAGGGAAAAAGGACAGGTAGAGAAGAATGACAGGGAGAATGGATGGGGAGAAAAGAAAAAAGGGAGAAAGGACGGGGAGAAATGAATAAAATTAGAGAGAAAGAAAAGGTGGAGATGGAGAAAATGTTGGAGAAAAGACAGATAGAGATGGATAAAAGGAAGGAGAAAAAAAAGGGAGAGAAGAAAAGGTAAGAAAAACCAAAAGAAATTAGAAAAAGGTGGTGGGAGAAAGAACAGGGAGAGAGGAGAAAAGACTGTGAGATGAATACACAACGGCACAACAGGGAGAAGAAGAAATGGTGAAAGAGTGGGATAAGGAAAAGGAGGGAAAAGAAAAACCAAGTTGGAAAAGGAAAGGACTCTTTTCTCTGCCTAAAATTAATTCTTCAGGACCTTTTTTTTGTATATAGTAGGATGCAGTTGCTCGACTCCATATGGAAATGGGTATAATGTATCCAGGGTTGTTAGATACAAAGAAATTTAACAAGCCTGTCTGTAAGGATATTAGGTAATTTTTCATAAAACATAAATCCCCTATGCTCAGTTTTAAACAAAATTTGTTTACTATAGGTTCAAGCTGCAGGTGAATAAACCCACTGAAGCTCATGAAAAGAAAAAAAGTTTTGAGTGCTCTTCCCCTTGAAGAACAGTTAAGGAAATCAATATTATTGACCTAAAACAGAAAATACTCTATTATAAGACACTGAATGAACCATTTACTGGATGCTTAGCTGGTTATTTGAAATCATAAGCAACTGGTAGTCTTTCTTCACTGGTTCCTATACCATCTGTACAAGGATTCCCACTCACTACTACATCGCAAGAACTTGCACACCAACTGGGCTCATTCCCAATAAGTTAAACATCAACAAAACCGTGACACGCTGCTACATAGCACAACAACTGAAATCTATTAGGGTTTGGTGAAAATTTTATATATAAATATATACACACAGTACATTATAACCATTTCACAAATCCAGTCCTCCTGGAATTGTCATATACATATATATATTTAGAATACAACAGAAATGTATATATTATTTACATCATGCTTTGGAAAAAAATAGCTTTTTCTGATGTAAACAAAGAAAAAGCAAGAATATAAAAGAAATATGAACGTACCATTCAAAACAATAGTGAATAAAGCATTTTAATACAAAAATGCCTATAACAAGTGCATAGCATATATTGAGACAAAAACAGCTTACAGTGATGATGCTTCAGTGGCATTGTATCAAAGCTGTACACTGGAAATAACTGACTACTACTTACACAAGATATTTTCTACAAAAAATTGTTTTTTTTGGCAGCTGGCATGGTAGCAGTAGTGGTTTGTTTTGTGTTTCAGTAAAAGGAGCTGTTTGCACATCCTCTACTTTGAAATGCATCATTGTTTCGTTCTTTCAAGATCATGCTTTTTCCTAAAAATGAAAAAAAAAAGTGCATGGAAAAGAGCAGTGAGTGATTTGGTCCAGATTCCACCGTCATAAACTGATATAAGGTAAGTAAGGTATTTATTTCCCTATTATGTCATGAAATACACTTGGAGGTTGATTTACTAAAACTGAAGAGTGCAAAATCTAAAGCAGCTGTGCATGGTACTTCAGCTTGTTCAATTAAGCTTTGACCAAAAAACCTGGAAGCCGGTTGGTTTCTATGCAGAGCTGCACTAGATTTTTCACACCCCAGTTTTGGTAATTCAACCCCTTGGGCTTATGCAAACTGCAGGAAAGGAATAGAGGTGGTTCATTTTTTAGAAAAGAAATGGCCGCTCTGGGGCAACATCTCATCTTTGCTCCAGTTTCCATAAGTTTGTCTCTCCGATTACTCAAAACTAACATATTCATACCACAGGATAAGCTATTTCCATAATTAATACATAAGCATGTACTCCACCAAGGACACAAGTTCACAGGTGTCCCAATTAAATTATGAAACATCGAGTACTTTTAATCTAAGGAGTTTTCTCAGTCAAATGTATAGAAGCTTTGTTCCATGTTTTGTATTAATGCCTTCTAGTCCAATAAGAAGTGTGTGTTACTCTTCATGTAGTTCATACACTTCAGATGGTCATATTTCTATATTAATGTCCTGCATGAAATAGCATAATTGTAGAACTTGGAATAAGCAACAACACAGCTGTCATCAGCTGTTCCAGATTCTACAATTGCTCTCCATACAGGAAGTAGTATTGTGGTTGTTGCAGTGTATACCTTAAAAGTGAAAGTTCACCCTAGAATTACTGTATGAACATTAAACATCCATACAACCACATTTGACTTCTGTCTGAGCTCCAGTCATCCAACAATCAGCACTGGAAACTGGCAGTTATTGCCAAGCTTTAGCTACCCCTCTGGTGCCTTATTACAGTCAGCTGGTCCTTTAAAGGGGACACCGACTGGTATTCTGAAGAGCTCTGTCCAGACATTTTCCTACTTAAAGGGACTTTGTCCTGATGGCTCTACCTCTAGTTAAGCTGAAGTCTACTGTTTGTTACAAGCCTAGACTTCATCATGGCTTGTCCTAAAGGAAAACCAAGTCCTCGGCTGTAAATAGGTCCTATCTTTGTAGTATCCCACCACTTCCCTCATTCCTATCCAAGTTCTCCAAAAATAAAAACAACATTCCCTAGACTGGTCCTTGAAGAAAGATTGAATGAGCCAGTTGTGTGTCTGCTGGGGGGCAGGTGTTGGGAAGACCAGGACAGTAATTCCTGCAGCTCCCATGGGATTAGCGCTACATAGTAGTCTCCCGTAGGCCTGTCAATATCAAAGTACACCACTATTATCCTTATGTATCGCCACAGTGCACTATATGCACCACTATTAAACTCTTAAATCTTACTTTATTAAGCAAGTCATTATTATCATTCCCAACCTTCTCCATGGCGCACTTAATTCTGCCCATTATTAGTATTTATCTAATTTCACAATTTCTATAAAAATAATTTTGATGTATAGGGAATCATAGGAAGGGGATTGTTAAAAAATAGGACCTGGATGTCAACTAAGCTAGGTATGCCAATGGCTGAAGGTAACCTCTGATTTCATATTATTTCATCATATGCTCAGTTTACAGTGTCCATGTTTATCACAGATTATTTTTAAAGGACCCAGTAACCAAAATCTGACAACTTTGGCAACGGTTACATTAATTTACCATAATAAAATATGATTGAATATATTTCACCTAAACAGGATTCAGTGACTCTGGAAAGCTTCTGTGAAGGTTCAGATTTTGGCTATGTCTATTCCGGCTACGCACAGAAGAAAACATTATGTTGCAGCCTGCCACTTTACATTTATGGAGCTGCCCAAGATGGACAGTTTTGTAATGGGCTCTGAATGTCCCTTTGTTACTATATGTTTTTTGACAGATGTGACAGGTAATTGGCATACCAGAGGGGATGTTTGAGAAACTTTGCTGAGCTTTATCAACCAAATTCCAATTGTGATAAATCTCATTCTGTGGTATGAAGCTCAGGCCTTGACAGGTCTCATCACTATCGTCCACTGGTAGGTTACCTTCTTCACTACCACCGTCCGAGTCCCAAGAAGAGTGGGAACTGCTGGCTGATTTGATGCTCGAGGTAGTGCTCAAGTCCAACACAACGCTGTCATTCATAGACTCAGCAGCAAAGCTGTTCAAACAAGAATCTCTAATCTTGTTCAGGGGGTAAACCAGACTCCCTGTTCGGTTCATTCCTTTAAAGATCACAGATGTCTGTCCAGGGTTCTTTAATGGCAAGTCCTGGAAACGATCCTTGGACATCTCTTTGACGAGAAAAGGAATATTGTAAGGATTGTTTTGCATTTCCAGGGCATCTTTGGTCAGTAGTTTATGATGTAGGTTCAGATTAGAACTGTGCCTGTGAAACAAAAAGTACATATAAGCAAAACATAGATACCAGAACTTGTTAATTTAAGAAACTTTAATTATTATTCAATGGAAATTAAAAACAATCTTTTTATATTACAAGGTAGTTGGTTGATTTTGTCCATGTATAAAAGTCTGATATTTTTTACTTCCTTCTCTTCCATGTCTGTTTATTATAAGTAGAATAGCGCCATTCAATGAATATATATCATTGTGATAGAAGTGCAACAATGTTGGCGTCCCTGTTTTCATAGAACACAGGAAAAAAAATTGTGCCCATGGGACTTTTTGAGTTCCGCCAAATACAATTAATACCAGTGCACATAAAATATACAAAATGTATCCTGCATTCAAATGAAAAACTAGCCATAGGTATGATCTACTATGTTGTAATAAAAATAGCTTAGGTACAAATATACGTTGACGTATAGTGGTTAGGTATAAGCAATATTACAAATGTTGTCAAATGAGTACATGTTGGAGCGATGTCTCAACACGTTTTCGCAGGAGACAGTCAGACAGTCGGTTGATATATATATCAACCGAAGAAATTAAGGAAACAAGATCCAAATAATGTATTAAAAAAAGGGCAAGAACATGGAAGTGCATCCAAAGACATACTCTGCCTTGGAGCTGAAGATGGAGCAGGCCTGATGGCCAAGACATACAGGAGGACCCTAAACTGTAGTGTCAGCAGCAGTATAGGCAGTCCACAAGTGATGTATAGGCAGTCCACAAGTGATAAATGCCACTGCCCCTAGGTAAGCTTCAACCCAAGCCCAGGAAATAGAAAAAGTCCACCCTTGCAGTGAGCCCACCAAAACACACACACTGCAAGGGTTAAATACTCATTATGTCTATGGGTGCTAGAAAAGAGTAAATACTTATTTCATGCTCCAGCAGTCTCCCTCCAGTGGCTTTTGGTCCCTCTCAGCCACCTCGCTAAGGCGATCCTGGACAGACAAAACCAACCACTTTACTACCACTGACATAGAAACAATGATGGTGGCTTTGGAGCCTCTGGGAGTGTGTGTAAATCTAACAATCCGACTGTTGGCTGTCAAATGAAAGTGATCTGATGCTTCCACGCACCTATTGGCGGACGTAGGACTGGCATGGAGGATGCCGCTGTCTAGAGGGGAGGGAGATCAGCGAATGTCCTGTTACTGACCTAGAAGTGACGTGTAAAACCTAACTTTCGTTTCCTGGTGTCACTGTCTCCAGCCAGTATGGCTGAGGAAGCAGCTAATGAAACATGATCTGCATTCCATTAGCTTCATTGGAATACAGGTGAGACATCAGGGGTCTTTTTGTCAGGGCTGGGCTCAGCCCTTCCTTCTCTGGGCTGGCCGCTCAGCTGTCGGCTAATTGCCAGCTCCCATCCCTCTCCACAGTTACTCAGTTGTTATTCATATCTTGCTAGTCAGTCCTGCCTACTTAAGCCATCCAGTCCAGAGGGTCTCTGCCTTCGCCTTGGCCAACATCACAAGAAACATCTCCTGCGTTCCTGTTTATAGACTGGCTTTGCTGACATCCCTTCTGGCTCCAGATCCTGCTTGCTGTTCCACTACTTTGATCCTTGACTTCTGTCTTGGCTGACTATCCCTTCCGGATACTGAACTCTGGCAATGTTTTGACTATGTTTGTTCTTTTAACTTTTATTATTAAACAAGTGTGATTTAACTGTACTTCTGTCTCGGTATGATTTCATGGTTTCTGACACTTTTATACCCCTGGTGTCCTATTTTAAGAGAATCTGTCATCAAAAAAATCACCACAAGGAGACTTTTTGTCAAACATGTAGGGTATCTATTTACATGGTGCAATCTCATCTTTTATATATGTTACCAAAAAAATTGGGTAATTTTTTGCATTTTGTGCCCTAAAATTAATTTTAGTGTATATTTTACTGAAATTATGTTTCCTAAACCATTATACGAATATTGTATATCATAAAAAAAACAAAAAAATGGAGCTGCCCCTAATTTATTCTCTAGCATGTCTGCTTTCAGAAAATATACTGTATTTATCGGCGTATAACACGCACTTTTTTCCCCTCAAAATCAGGGAAAATCGTGGGTGCGTGTTATACACCAATCCCCGCTGATTGTGAGCGGAGCGATCGCCGCCAAGATACACATAGCCGAGTGTACTCGGCTCTTCTCGGCTCCGCTCACAGTCACGCCCAGTCCCGTCATTGGACCTGTGTTATGTCCATCATAGGGCCGGAGCCGAGAAGAGTCTAGTACACTCGGCTATGTGTATCTAGGCTCCGCCCAGTCCCTGCGATCTCGGCGGCGCTCCCTCTGCTCCGCCCAGTCTCTGCGATCTCAGTGGCGCCATATTTAAATCTGGACAAGGCTGCAATGGATACTGGGGGCAAGGCTGCACTGACAAGGCTGCAATGGACACTGGGGCAAAGCTGCACTGGGGCAAGGCTGCAATAGACACTGGGGAAGGCTGCACTGACAAGGCTGCACTGACAAGTCTGCAATGGACACTGGGGCAAGGCTGCACTGACAAGGCTGCACTGACAGTTTTTTTCCTTAAAATTCCCTCCTAAACTTGGGGTGCGTGTTATACGCCGATAAATACAGTATATTTTTTGGGGAGTTTTATGTAATCTTCAGACCTAAAATTATTATTTTTTTAACATGTAAAAAACAAAACAAAAAAACGGCTCAGTGAAGGGGTTACTCTCTGCTTTGTATGTGATGATGCAGAGGGACCACCCACAGACTTGAGCTTTCTGTAGAAGCAGGCAGCATCAGAGCCCATACCACCTAGAACGTTTAACACTTGCGGTGTGGGCCGGTGGGGGGGGGGCACAGCAAGGATAATTTTTTTTCTAATTTGTGGAGTTAGGAGCGGTTCACACCAGAATGCGGTGCGGGAAAGGTAAGTTTCATGTACATTTCCCACACCGCATTCAAAATGCATTGCACGCACTACTTTTTCTGCTTTCCGGTGTGACTTGCAGCACATTTAAATGAATGGGCTGTCAAGTCACACAGCAGGGGTGTGCACAAGAAACGCATTGAGCGATTCTGGTGTGGACCGGCTCTAAAGATTTAGCTTGACTGTATCCCCGCTTCTCCAATTGATAAAGGCTGCACCTCTTTACTTTAGTACTATAATGTATGATTATAGAAGGACTTAAATCTTTTTCTTTTTTTTTTTTAATCTGTAGGTGTGTCGCTAAATTGACACAATGTTGTCCTTGAAGATTTATTTCTCTTAATTCCGCCCCCTGCCATTTTAGTTTGTTATAGCTGCTTTTACCTGAAACATCAGACCTTTTTTTATATTTACACAATTTACTCAGGCTAGGTATTGCCCAGTTTTTCCCGGCACATGTACTATACATCCCTTCCCCAGATATTCAGTGTAAAAACATCCCCCATCATCACCTTATGCCAGGAAGAGGTGTAATTTCTTAAAAAAAAAAATAGATGCTTAAATTTGCTATTATGATTCTTAATAGCCACAAAGGATATAAATCCACCTTTGTGCATCAAATGCCTTTGCAAACCCAGATAATATCTTGAAAGTTTAGCAGTGACCTCACCACTGAGCTGCACATAGCCTGTGCCCATCTAGCAGGCCCACCCACTACAGGCTGCTAGAGAACCACAGGAGGGATGGAGACAAGACCAATCACCCTGCACAAGGAGAGAACAGCAGTGATGGACTAAGAATACAGATGACTCTTTTTAAGCTTTGCTTTAAGATTTGCTTATCTTTGAGTTCAGCTGGTTCTAAACTCAAAATGTTTTTTTTACCTACATTAAAGGTAAAAAAAAACAAAAAAACATCAACTACCTATTTTACCCCCTGTCCCTAAACGCTTGCCCAACTCTTCTCACCACTGCAGTGCCATCCTGGCTGCAGCACCATTCCTCTGACTTTCCGGTCTCACCAGAGACACTGAGGGCAGTGGGAGCCATAGGATCCTGCGGCTGTCAAACTCCTGTGAAGAGGAAGCGGGGGGCATGGCTTGCCAAGGTTGTGTGCATCTATGGACATGGTCCGGCTCAGGAACGCGTAGGGGAGAAGCGGACAACTTACTTTCAGCAGATTAACTGTGGTTATACAGTTGATTGATATCATAGGGGCTATATATGTGAAATGCAGACAAGTGGGATTTTTTTTTTTTTTTATAAATGCCCCTCACCCATTGGTTCAGAGATACATCTATGCCTACTTTATGCATTTCCATATTAAAGGTAACTTCCAGGCTTCACTATGACATACAGTACAGGAAGCTTTTCTAAGAGTCCATTGTGAGCAGAAGTAAAAATCTCTCTCCTCGGTCATTGCTATATAATAATGAGACATTACGTTTCCAAACTTGGTGGCACAGTGGTTTATCAAGGTCTCATGAGAAATATATAAAATGTGTAATGGAGCAAGGTGGGCCAAAAGAGGAGCAATGAAGCAAATTATTAGACATTAACAAAGCGATAACATCCTGAGTCATGAATTCCCCCCACCTCTGCTCAAAAATCAAACATACCCCTGACCACTTGTATGCATGTGTTTTAAACTGTTCTTTGGGTTTAAGACTGCATTAAACTGTCCACTGATGTAGTAAGTACTTGCAGTTGCCTTCATGCATATACAACCCCTTCCTACCACCTCTACCTGCCTATTGGCTAATACGTGGGGGATTCATTTAAAAAAAAAAAAAAAAAAAGAAGCACAAAATGTACGGCCCTCAGTGATGAATCAGACTTTTCATCCAATTTTACATAAATTAAGCCTGACTGGTTGCGTTTGACAACAACTCCACTTTGCAAGCGTTTAAAAACCCATGTGCTGAAGAATGTAGAAAAGTCAGACCGCTGCTCTAATAAACAAGCAGAAAACCTAGCTCTATTCACTCAGGGAGCGATAGCAGTGTTCAGGGCGCTGCTGCTTGGTATGTGAGAGACATGGTCTGACTCCTGACTCTCCTAGTGCTATCAAAAACCCCCACATTTTTCAGCTAAATGTTGCATTAAGGTTTAAAAAGAAAGATTTTGTGCCAGTGCCCACTGAACCAGCTGAATTTTGATCCATCTATGGCTGGCCTTAGAGAGTGGGTACATACTGTAGAAAGCATGACTGAGGTTTTAACAGTTCAGAAGAAAAAGAAAAAAAAAAAAAGGGTTATTGATTACTTTTTTTAAAGAGGAAGTAAACTTCCTTTACTGCCTTTTACCTATAGATAAGCCTATAAGGCTTACCTATAGGTAGCGTAAATATCGCCTAAACATGCACAGTTTAGGAAATATTTACATTACATGCAGCCAGTGGCATCACTGGCGCATGTACTCTGAAGGTATGGCCACTCCTGCTGTTCCTTCCGAACCCTGTGCCGTGACAGGCGGCTCCCACGTGAATTCGCAGGAGTGACCGCATCGCAGATCCGGCTAGTCATAGAGCTGGAGCCCGTGAACCCAGAAGCAAGACGGTTGAAGATGAAAACGACTGCAACGCTGACATCGCGGAGCTGGAACAGCTTTGTTTTAAGTTAAGTTTCACATAATGTGTTAGTATGCGCTGCATACTAGCACATTATGACTTTACCTTGCAGGAAAAAAAAAAAAAAAAGACGTCCATCGGTATACATTGGGGACGGAAAGTATTCAGACCCCCTTAAATTTTTTACTCTTTGTTATATTGCACCCATTTGCTAAAATCATTTAGGTTCATTTTTTTTCCTCATTAATGTACACACAGCACCCCATATTGACAGAAAAACAGAATTGTTGACATTTTTGCAGATTTATTAAAAAAGAAAAACTGAAATATCACATGGTCCTAAGTACTCAGACCCTTAGCTCAGTATTTTGTAGAAGCACCTTTTGACCTAATACAGCCATGAGTCTTTTTAGGAAAGATGCAACAAGTTTTTCACACCTGGATTTGGGGATCCTCTGCCATTCCTTCTTGCAGATCCTCTCCAGTTCTGTCAGGTTGGATGGTAAACGTTGGTGGACAGCCATTTTTAGGTCTCTCCAGAGATGCTCAATTGGGTTTAAGTCAGGGCTCTGGCTGGGCCATTCAAGAACAGTCACGGAGTTGTTGTGAAGCCACAACTTCGTTATTTTAGCTGTGTGCTTAGGGTCATTGTCTTGTTGGAAGGTAAACCTTCGGCCCAGAAAAACACAGAATTGTTGACATTTTTGCAGATTTAATAAAAAAGAAAAACTGAAATATCACATGGTCCTAAGTATTCAGACCCTTTGCTGTGACACTCTACACCTTCATTTGAGTCCAGCTGTGTTTGATGCATGTCAGAGCAAATAAGAATCATGAGGTCAAAGGAACTGCCTGAAGAGCTCAGAGACAGAATTGTGTCAAGGCACAGATCTGGCCAAGGTTACAAAAAAATTTCTGCTGCACTTAAGGTTCCTAAGAGCACAGTGGCCTCCATAATCCTTAATGGAAGACGTTTGGGACGACCAGAACCCTTCCTAGAGCTGGCCGTCCGGCCAAACTGAGCTATTGGGGGAGAAGAGCCCTGGTGAGAGAGGTAAAGAAGAACCCAAAGATCACTGTGGCTGAGCTCCAGAGATGCGGTCGGGAGATAGGCCAAAGTTGTAGAAAGTCAACCATTACTGCAGCCCTCCACCAGTCGGGGCTTTATGGCAGAGTTGCCTGACGGAAGCCTCTCCTCAGTGCAAGACACATGAAAGCCTACATGGAGTTTGCTAAAAAACACTTGAAGGACTCCAAGATGGTGAGAAATAAGATTATCTGGTCTGATGAGACCAAGATAGAACTTTCTGGCCTTAATTCTAAGCGGTATGTGTGGCCAAAAACCAGGCACTGCTCATCACCTGTCCAATACAGTCCCAACAGTGAAGCATGGTGGTGGTAGCATCATGCTGTGGGGGCGTTTTTCAGCTGCAGGGACAGGACGACAGGTTGCAATTGAGGGAAAGATGAATGCGGTCAAGGTACAGGGATATCCTGGATGAAAACCTTCTCCAGAAAGCTCAGGACCTCAGACTGGGCCAAAGGTTTACCTTCCAACAAGACAATGATCCTAAGCACACAGCTAAAATAATGAAGGAGTGGCTTCACAACAACTCAGTGACTGTTCTTGAATGGCCCAGCCAGAACCCTGACTTAAACCCAATTGAGCATCTCTGGAGAGACCTAAAAATGGCTGTCCACCAACGTTTACCATCCAACCTGACAGAACTGGAGAGGATCTGCAAGGAAGAATGGCAGAGGATCCCCAAATCCAGGTGTGAAAAACTTGTTTCATCTTTCCCAAAAAGACCCATGGCTGTATTAGATTAAAAGGATGCTTCTACTAAATACTGACCAAAGGGTCTGAGTACTTAGGACCATGTGATATTTCAGTTTTTCTTTTTTAATATGTCAATATGGGGTGCTGTGTGTACATTAATGAGGGAAAAAATGAACTCAAATGATTTTAGCAAATGGCTGCAATATAACAAAGAGTGAAAAATTTAAGGGGGTCTGAATACTTTCCGTCCCCACTGTGCAACCGCTTTAAGAGTGCAGAATCAGATTGGCTCTTTTTAAAGGCTGTACATAATTTTATGCCTCCTAAAAATTGTACATTACTGGTGCACAAGTTTTAAGCAATTTAGAAGTGTTTAATACAAAAAATACTTTAAAATTTGTTTCCTGAGTTTTGCATAGTGTATTTAATTTCAATGTTATATGACAAAAAATATTAAACAAAATGATTCAGAATTGTTTAAAGTGACTTTACCTGTCTCTGCTCCTTCGAGATGGGAAAGCAGCATTGCAACCATCAATTGTACATAAATGCATTTCTTTGGGGTGCACATTTTTGTAATGCATCTTAACACTGTATGGGTTCTTAAATGCTTTTTTGCAAATCTCACAGTGAAAGCGGTTTTCATCCTTAGGAGTTTCCAAATGCTGTTCTCCACGTTCTATGTTTGCAGAGTCACCAAAGCCCGAGCCCTTGTTAGACATAGCACCAAAAATGCCTCCGCTCAAAGGGTAAGGCCGAAATTCAATACTGTCCTCAAAATCTGCGTGTTTTGGCTGTTCTTTATTATACAGGGAGGGGTCAGCCAGCTGCTTGACAACATTAAAGTGGTTTGAATGTTCATATTTATTTTCACTGGAATCCACTTTCAGTGTCGGCTCATGTTTGAAGGGATGAAATTCATTTTCAGAGTCAGAAGACATATTGTCATAACTTTTATCCATAACAGAGTGAGAATTATGCTCCCCTCCATTCAGGGGCTGGAATGAAGCTGTAGACTGCACATGATCCCTCTCTAGTCCACCTGGATTCTCTGCTGATCCCTCCACATTGTTATCACAGTCATCTAACAACTGCTCATCATCCTTTTGTGATGAAAGTTCCTCCTCGGAATTAATACTTTCTGTGTTTTCGGTTGGTGTAGTCAAAGTTTCCTTGTTAATTTTGATTGGCATACTAGATTTGCGAGACTTCTTTTTTGGCGCTGCATCTAATGGTAAGTCGGGAGATGGCAGTTTTTCACTGACAGGTGAAGAGATGACTGGAAGAGAAGGAAGTATGCCAGGAGTATTAGCTATCTCAGCTGGGGTAACTGGACTTCGGTAAAAGGGCAGGACAGGTTGAACAGTTTTTAAATTAGGGATTAGAACACAAGACTGTCCAACATTAGGTAGACCAGAAGGAACCTTTGATTCAGAGACAGGACTTGCATAATTATTAGGCCTGTTATCTAAAGCAGGATTTTTAAGTCCTAACCTTTTGTAGTCCTCTGATACAGAGATCATTAGCCCATTCCTCAAATCCTTGTCACGATTGTTCCTATTCATTGG
Source organism: Lithobates clamitans (assembly GCA_037952925.1). NCBI lineage: Eukaryota > Metazoa > Chordata > Amphibia > Anura > Ranidae > Lithobates > Lithobates clamitans. The sequence goes on from JBBGZY010000906.1 coordinate 683,834, forward strand.
CATATGAAGTCGTGGGTTAGGGTTAGAACTGTGGCGATTCCTGCTACGCAGTGAGCTGAAAACCATGTTGCACCCTTCAATTGTACATCTGTGCTTTATCTTCAGATGGACAGCATTATAATGAATCTTTAATGTTCCTTTGTCATAAAAAGTTTTTTCACAAGCTGTGCAGAAGACACGTCCCTTTCTGGGTCCAGACCCATTTCGGTCAACATGCTTCAGTGTACCTTCAGGGGAAACCGATGCCAAATCATAGTTTGACATGGTGTGTGAGCTAGAATCACTCAACGGGCTATCATCTTCAGCTTTGGTCATAACATCATGAGTACTTACGTTAGACTCATTCTCTAAATGAAATGATGCAGAACTGGAAGCCAAGAAGCTGCTCTCAGAGAATGATATATGGGGATCTTGTGTGCTCTCATTTCCTCTGTCTTGACTTCTTTCTGTTAGCAGTCTCTCGGGCGGTGAGCCAATGAGTGGTGGAGGCAGGGGGCTAAAGAACTGAAATGGCAGTGTGAAAGCCATGTTATTGATCATGTTCTCAAATGGATGTATAGAAGATGGAGAGACTTTCTCCAATACAGGAGGTACAATAGGACTGCTCCTGGGGTTGCTGTTCTCAATAAATGCCCTGATGTCAGAATTTGATCTGGTAGGGGGTATAAGTACAGTGTAGCCTTCTTTTTCGTGGATTGCCATAAGTTCTACAATTGACTTGGTTTCCCCAAAGCGAAGAAACTGTTGTAATGTAGCCAATTCTTCTTCGACTGTCATTATGGTCCAGTGATCTAGGACTTTTCCAGATGCATCCTACACCAAGTGAATGAAAAAAAGGAACTTAGTCACACATATGCAAACGTCCCAGATTGTAAGAAAATTAATGTCTGGATAATATAGTTCTAAATGTCAACAAACTCCGCAATGCAATTTAAATTCTTGCAATTACCAAATATAATATAATTGTATAAAATGAAAACAATGCTAAATGTTTAGCATACTTTTCAGTATTTACTTTGTCACTTTTGGAAAATTTCCCAATTAATACAGAAACAAACCCAGGAAAATTATGGTTACACCATTTTCCTGTTAAGGCTCATAAAGTGTATGATAGTCAACTGAATACTCTCCATTAAGCTGTTGGGGAGAAAAATCAACCCTTTGTTATTTTAAGTTATCCACTTTAGAAAGGATCACACCTATTGGTATCCCTCCCAGAATTCATGGTAAAAAGGAGCCAATCATTTACAGACATTTGTAATCATGGGCAGCCACGGTCCTGTGCAAACAGCCCTGAGGAAGGGGAATCTATGCCTGCCCTGAAATGCCTTAGTAAAGACTGGATTTGAGTTTTGCTTCTCCAATGTGTAGTCCGAATTCTTGTTACATCTATTTACAATTTAGCTTTTTCTCACCTATCACACCTTTCATCCTATTACTAGTATGCTGGTGTCTGAAGTGGGTAACATGGTCTCATCAGCAATCCAGTGGATTTATGTTTGTGGTCTACATTTTACATTTTTGTTGGAATAAAACCAGTGGGGAACTGATCCTGAGACCTTTCCTTACTGATCAGGTAATGAAAATGTGAATCTGGAATTGTGCCCTATACTTTTGAATACAATTGAGCTCTTATGCACAACATTAAATTGATAGCTATGCTTCAGCTCTTAAACCTCAACAGGTATGGTGCTTAGGGGTATTCCATCTGCCTTGCTGCAGTGAGGTGTCAAATCAGGTTAGCCAGTTAAAATATGAACTTTAATTTCTGTTTCTCAAGGATCAGTGCAGTAGCATTTTTATGTTTTCAGCAGTAGCGGCTCTGTAATTTAACTTGGCTGATTGTGCATGAGAAAGGAGGGCTAGTCACTCGCTAATACTTCCCAGTTTTAATGGGAAAACAATAGCAGCCATTCGAACAGGAACAACTATTATATTCTCACAAGATTTGCTTACTGGGGGTGTCAGACACTGCCTATATTGCAGCTTTGCATCATTATAGTCTAACCAAAAGCTTTGTTTAAAAAAGATGCCTGGCCTTTACATCCAGGGAATTCCATCTGCAAGATCTCTGCAGCGGAAAAAGTGGTATAGTCTGAATCCTCCTTCTGTAGTCTCTGTAAATGAAAACAAATTTATTCACGGGAAGATTAGGACCCCTTCAAAATGGATATCAGAAAGAGCAGACTTGTGAGTTCAAGTACAGGTAGTCCCTGATAAAATTCAGTGAATTAGTCAACGTGCTGACATCTACACCAACTTAAAATATAGTTTTGAGTGGATAAACCGGTTAAAACTGAACTCTGGGACCAAAAATGTTAATTCAAATATATTCTCAAATAGCCACAAAGGGTAAAAAACAACTTTATGTGCACTAAATGCCCTTGCAAACCTAAATATTAAAAGCAGCAGTGGCACTGACTGGTTCATGCCTTCTGGGTGTGTCCCAAAATTAAACCATTCTGTATTGCAGTAGTACTACCACACACTTAGTATAAAACGATTTGCCCGTAACCCCTGAATAGACACTTTTTGGCCTGAAAGACATCCCATTATATTTACCAATAACTCTAGTAGCAAGGAAAGTCATGCTACACAATTCAATCTATCCAGAACCTCCGACCATTTCTGTTTGCAGATAAACTGTCTTATGTTTTCTGCATAGAATGGATGGATGCCTCCTTACATAAGGAAATATGGGGATCTTTCATTGAAACCTTGCCTAAAGATACCCAACAATCAATAATGCAATATTTCCAATACACTCAATGGTATCAAACCAAACTTAAGTGATGATCCTTCAACTGACCCTCTACCTTCCACCTAAATTAGGTTATACTTTATATTCTATTAGCTGATGCCTTTCCCTCTTTCTCCAACTGCTAGATAATAGACTGACCACCATCCATCCAAGTACTGCTTAAAGAGTTCGTAAAGACCCCTTGGTGACGTGTATCTATAGGTAAGCTTATAATAAAGCTTACCTGTAGGTGCAAGGAATATCATCTCAACGTGCACCATTTATGAGATATTCACTATTTCTGCAGCCAGGAGGTTGCCGGCACATGCGCACTGCGATCTGAAGGGACAGCACACTAAGTATACTCTCTTCAGAGCACTGTGCTGCGATCATTGCTTCTGCGTGCATGCGTGGGAGTGACGACATCTCGGCTTGGCCATTCAAATGGCTGAAGCTTGTGAACAGGGAAGAAAGACCGGGTGAAGATGGAAGCCCTGTGTGGTGACAGTGCACCACTGGATGGCTTAATTTTAAGGCAAGTCTTTCATAATGTGCTAGTATGCAATACAGTATGCTCTTAACTTGCAGGGGGATGTCGTCCCCCCACCCCCGATTTTACTACTGCATTATTTCTCATCCTTAGAATTAATCCAACCTTAAACTTTATTATCATAATGAACACTGTTATTCTTGTATATTTCTACTGTCCAAATGTCGTGGCCATCCTCTTTGTCAATTGCACTTTCCCATAAACAAAATAAATAAATAAAATAAATAAGTAAGTGGAAATGGTTACTACTAACCACAAAAAAAGAAGGAAAAAGCAGTTGCATACAAATGTGACAAACATATGCAAAACAAAAAAGGTGCAAATGTAGCGCTAACGAGTATACACAAATATTGGAATGTATGTGAAAAAATAAAAAATACAAAAGACCATCTGCAAACAAGGGTGATTAACCAAAAAAGTGGACCCCTAATGTTAATAATGTGGGAGAGATAATGTCCAACTGTGTAAACAAAAACGTCCAACATCAGATGATATAAATTCAAAAGCGGTGAAGTGGAAACACAACTCCGTCCGTTGAAGAGACATCAAGATGGAAGGTTATCAATAACTGAATGAAATGTGGATTCTCTTACCGGAAAGAATGGACTCTAATGTCAGCGACCTAGAGTCATACAGGCAGTGTGCCGCACTCGGCAGATGTATGGATATCCAGATGGTTAAGACCTCCGGGATGGGATCCAGGGGAACCGAGAGTAGCTTCCAAATCGACCTCCAATCCAAGGACCGTCAGAGCTGGATCTTAGTGGCAGGTTCAAAGAACAGAACATCCCCTCACATCCGGGTTGGTATGTGGAGAAAAAATATACTTCCACATAGTGCAGGTCAAAAAGGTTATTTATTTCTAAAAACCGCCATACAGATAAAAAGTGATCACCCCCAAAGGATAAAATGAAGGGCAATGTAGAGAGTGATAAACCGGCCCTACGCGTTTCGACCAAAGAGTCTTCAACAGGGGAATGACCTTCCATCTTGATGTCTCTTCAACGGACGGAGTTGTGTTTCCACTTCACCGCTTTTGAATTTATATCATCTGATGTTGGACGTTTTTGTTTACACAGTTGGACATTATCTCTCCCACATTATTAACATTAGGGGTCCACTTTTTTGGTTAATCACCCTTGTTTGCAGATGGTCTTTTGTATTTTTTATTTTTTCACATACATTCCAATATTTGTGTATACTCGTTAGCGCTACATTTGCACTTTTTTGTTTAAAATAAATAAGTAGCAGTGACATCATCAATGTGCTATACATGGTCTATGCAGAGAGGTGGGATGGACCCAATAGCTCCACTGACTATGGACTGCCTGCAGAAAACTACAGGGAAGCAGATATATGACCAGTCACCCTGCCCCAGGACAAAGGGCAGAAGTGACTGGTCTTTATCACAGAAAATTCCTGCACCGAGGCAAAGTGCAAAAGTTGTTTCATGCTGGATTACTGCACAGATCTAGAAAAAAATACACAGGGGACACCAAAATTTAAGAATACACATGCCTCTTATATTGAGATGCTGTTTATTTAATCTGGATTTCATCTTTAATTGTAATTTAAAATACAAATGCATATTGCTTTCCATTAAAAAGGGAGAGAGCTACATGTTAGCATTTCATGGGTAATTTTAGATTGATCAGTTAATGTAAGGAGAAAAGCCCTGCAATTTAAGTTTAAGATGAGCTGCTCATTTAAGGCGAGCTCCATTTTTCTCCCCATTGCAAGTTTAATAATCTTCCAGGCAACTAAAGATCAGAGAATAAATGAGAAGGCGTATTGATCTATAGCCAGCGTCCACAAAGCACAGCTGTAATTACACTTGAGTGTTGGAGTTATATCAAACTCTGGCCTTGTCTAACTTTTCCCAATAACTACAATAAATATTTTATCACAGGACATGTATTTGATAGCCTACTGAGATTTTTCACAGTCCATGAAAGACTTTCCAGGTTGATGAAGAATGTATCATCATATTTTTTTCATGCTGTAGAGGGTTGGAGATAATTGATTCCATATTTTTAATCCCAACACTAAAACACAAGATTATCCAGATCATTAAATATTGATCTGTGTCATGATATAAGACCATAATGGAGCTTTGCATAAAAACATAATTGTAGCAACTTGTAGCAGGAAGTGTAATCTTTTTGCAATGAGCTTAATGAGCATAATTTAACTCTGTTCTGTTATATTCTTGCCAGTTACCCAGAAATCCCTTCTACTATATTTAGGGTGGACAGAAAATAAATCAGATTTTTTTTCTTTTCTTAATTGTATGGCTCTTTGCTGTGTTGCCCTGGTTAGACAGCAAACTAGTAGTAATTTCAAAAGTGGCTATCATTCAAGACAGAAAATGTAACAGCTAGAATGAATTAGCCCCCAGATCCATTTATAAGGTTACAATGTTTTTTGTTTTGTTTTTTGTGGAAAAGCAAACAACATGTTCCCTACCGAGTTTCTAGGTTTGCCATCTCTTTTTTTGGTCAAAAGCAAATCTAGAAAGGAAGGTTTTGATAAGGATACCGGCATAAATATGGTAAAAAGATGCATCAACAGAGACTTGGACCCAGAAAGCCAGCTAGCAATTTTTTATTGGTTGACATTTTTACACAGCAAAGCATCATTTAATTCCTGCCAACCTTGGGCCAGGTAATAATATCGATAAGGAGAAATATCGATGAGGTCTTTTTTTTCTTTTTGAAATTCTAACATTGGTGGACTAGCAATGTCATCCTAGGCAGAGGCCTGCCAGGAGAAAAAAAACATGTTTCGCTTAGGAAAAGTTTTTGTTTTATGAAGGAATGCAGCGAAAGGGCTACCAGCCCTAGACTGGCCAACTATGAAATACGAGAAGTCTTCTTAAACAACCTATTTAGAAAAGTAGAGATTTTCTCCTTTTTCTCGACTTCACACCAGTTTGAAGCATCAAGGTCTTCCAACCTTGAAGGCCTACCAACCTTCAGTTAGCCATACAACTATGTAATGGAGATTTGTGAAGCATCAAGGCAGCCAAAGACTGATTTTTTACACATATTTTCTAAAGAGTGCTAGCACTATGGCATGAAATGGTCTCTGACTAAGGGAACAGGCAAGGAGACGATGTGTACAGCTCCAAGAGACACAAACACTCCTAAATAACTGTGGTAAAGGGCAGGCATGGGGGGGGGGGGGGGTAGAAGGCCATGTGAGGCAGTATGTAAGTGCCTCCTGAACATCTACCAGGAATTTAAAAGGATGGGTGTAATAGGCTTTGAGCCACAAAAGTTAATTAAGCAGTATCACAACAACAGAGCTGTTTAAAAGAAGGCAGAAAGATATGATATGGGGGGAACAAATAGGAAGCAATATGTCTCTTGCCACCTACAGTAAATCAGCTGAAGCAAAAGTAAAGTTTTGATTACTGAAATTCACTGCAAGAGTAACATATGTAATTAGCAACAAAAGCCCTATTATTTTATCTACAAGGTTCTTGTGGCTTCTAAAAATGTGTGTAACTGCAGCTATTGCACAGAAGGCATTTCAGTTAGGCAATCAGTGTATACTTTGCTATACTCTATTTATATTTAACAATAAATGTTTTAACTTTGATTGATAATTTGTAGCATGAAAAAGTAATTATGTAAATTTGTGATTAATCGATGCTTATGGAGAAAGCCATGATGAAAAAAAAACAACTATTTAATGTGTTCTATTGGGATTACTCAAAAAGGAAATGCCAAGTACAAAGTGCAGCTATCCATAGTATAAACAAATCACCTACATCAACTAATCTGAACCACTTAAAAAACTGAGTTTGCTGGTTTAAGTTATTACACTTCATACATCATTACTACCCTTGAAACTTCTTTATTCAACAAGCCATTGTGTATGACAGTAATCGAAGCACTGTATTGTACCTGAAGGACATAACCCCGAATATAATCCTGAAGTGTCCAGTCAAGTGAATGAAGGATCTGCAGGACCTCTTCTTGCTTCAAGACACTGAATAGCCGATCAAGCAGAATTTTCAGGCGAACAGGAATGGCTTGAGTGGCATAAAGAATAAGGCTGCTAATATCGAAGACCACGCTGGACTGAACAATCTCAACTTGGCTGGCGGGGTAAAAGTGTGGGATCCGTAACTTGCTTAATGCTAGGTCACAAGAAAACAAAACAAGTTTTAGAACTATGGAATCAACTGGAATGTGGACATCTGGACAGAGAACAGGGTTTAGTTACACAATATTACCATGTGCCACCCATCCGTGCCTGCACTGCTCACAATGACGAGGGTTTATTTTTGCAGGTTTGAAACTCAGACAGATGCAGTTGACCAGTGTGCATCTTATTGCCTACAATATAAACAAACATGTTCAAAATTACCATTGATAAAAAAAAGGGGTCATACTGTTATTTTTTCATCCATTACTATTTTTACAACAATAAAAAATCTGTCTGGATTATTGAATAAATTTGCAGCAGACTCACATTTGCATTTTGATTTAGAATGTCATACCAACACATGCACACACTACTGAAAGGAGATCACTGACAGATTATAGTCCATGGTCAGAGTTTATAGCTTCCAAATGCAATGTAATGATCACGTTTCATCAAGGAACACATTACTCTTTGCATCTTCTACATCTGGACACCTTATGCAGGTCATAAATAATCACTGATATTCTGTCAAGAGCACAATTCAAAAGGCAAAAACACCAAAGATTGAAATCTATTGCAGCCAAAAAAATATAGTCCATTAAAATCTCTAAAAAGAATTGCAGATAAATAAATGGTAATGCTAATAAAGTATTTCCTGAATGCTATATATCTCTATATGTTACATAGAAATAGTAAATGATTAGCTAATTGAACTGTACATATTTTATATCTTCAAATGGGGAAAAATAAGACACTCATGCGGGCTGAAATATTCAGCCACTAATACAGGCATACCCCACTTTTAAGTACACAATGGGGTTTATTTACTAAAGCTGGAAAGTGCAAAATCAGGCTCACTTCTGCATAGAAACCAATGAGCTTCCAGGTTTTATTACCAAATCCTAATTGAACAAGCTGGGGTTAGAAGCTCATTGGTTTCTATGCAGAAGTGAGCCTGATTTTGCACTTTTTAGCTTTAGTAAATAAACCCCATTGCGTACTTAAAAGTGGGGTATGCCTGTAATAATATAGCCACTAAAATCAAATAATATACCATGTTCCTCTGAGAGCAATAGTTAATTATAAATTGTATTAATGTAGGCTTAACAGACTAGTAATGCTCCAAATAATTTGTACCCATTGGCCAGCACTGTAGCCAACATCAAATTAGTCAATTAGTGCTTAATACATTTGGTGATAAGTCCATGGATTTGTGTTCAAATACAAAGTTCTGCACCCATTTCTTACTTTTTGCTTAACCTCTCTGTTGGGATAATTAATTCAGATTTTTGATGCTCAAAGCGGTACATTGTTTTGCATGGAAATTTGGCGTTATCATATTGTTGGCCTGTAATTCTTAGGAATAACACACTTAAATCTGTCCAAACAAGAGTCTAGTAGACATCCCGACAAACACAAAATCATAATATAATAAATAACTATAAATAATTATAACAAATAATAATAATAATATAATAATAAAATGTATTCAATAATGTAATCAAGTCAAAAACACTGAAAGTTGCAGAATTTTCCCACAAATCACTATTGCTCAATTCTGCAAGTGATTCTAATTTACTATCGCTGTTTTCTGGCTGGTCTAAAACCGCTTTTGACATAAAGGAACACTTTTTGGTTGCTATGGACATTCTCAAGTTTTCAGGTAGAAAGAACAGTATATATAATATAAAACTGCATGCAGGGCACTGGACAAAGCATTAGGGACAAAAGGGATGTGAAATGATTTGATACAGTAATGTAATCTGTAAGATTACAGTGTACTACTGTATGTATTGTGTGTTTTTAACTGTTTGAATTTGGCGCCGGGCTCCGCCCCCGTGCGTCACAACGCTCGCAGGGAATGGAGCCCGGCACTGTGATAGATCGAACGGATTACACAGCCCTCAGACACAGCGGAGAGACATTGCAGGATCCTGGGGATAAGGTAAGTAACGTTGCCTGGATCCTGCAATGCAATCGAGTGTGGCTCGGGGTTACTGCTTTTGGTAATGAAAATTTACCCCAAGCCACACTCGGGATTACCGCCAGGGAGGTCAAGGAATACATTTTAAAGTTTTGCAAACCATACATATAACACATATGCAGAGGTAGTGGTAAGCCCCTCCCCCAAGAAAAAACATAGTTGTCCACAAGAGATACAATACCAGGTGCAGAACATACATGGAAAAAATACAGAACATGGCACAGTTATGGGAACTGAAAATACAATGTGGCTATATCTTTTACATTTCACTTTAAGGCCACCATGGGAAAAGGAATTGCGGGATAAGGAGTTTAAGTTAATGTACCCACAGATATTAGATGCCCACTGGGATATGTAGTTTATGAAAACTTCAGACACTAAAGATGCCTTTTAAAAATAATGGTTGACCCCCATTGCTCTGGCCTACAATAAAAAGAGCCGATTTGGTGTGCTTTGTTGGCATCCACTCCACCAACCTATTTCAAGAAATATGAAAATGAGTTGGCATGACAAATCTTGAATGTTCTCTGTTCACTTCCCAACTAAAAAGTGGGTGTTTTGGAAGGCCTACAGACCTATAAAAATAAATAACTAAAGTTTCGCTCATAAGTTTACATACCTGGCAGAATGTATAATTTCGTCTTTTCAGAGAATATGAATGATAACACAAAAACTTTTCTTTCACTCATGGTTAGTGTTTGGCTGAAGCCATTTATTATCAATCAACTGTGTTTACTCTTTTTAAATCATAATGGCAACAGAAACTACCCAAATGACCCTAAACAGAAGTTTACATACCCTGGTGATTTTGGTCTGATAATATGCACACAAGTTGACACAAAGGGTTTTGAATGGCTATTAAAAATAACCATCCTCACCTGTGATCTGTTTGCTTGTAATTAGTGTGTGTGTATAAAAATTCAATGAGTTTCTGGACTCCTGACAGACCCTTGCACCTTTCATCCAGTGCTGCACTGACGTTTCTGGATTCTGAGTCATGGGTAAAGCGAAATAATTGTCAAAGGATCTGTGGGAAAAGGTAGTTGAAGTGTATAAACCAGGAAAGGGATATAAAAAGATATCCAAGGAATTGAGAATGCCAATCAGCAGTGTTCAAACTCTAATCAAGAAGTGGAAAATGAGGGGTTCTGTTGAAACCAAACCACAGTCAGGTGGACCAACTAAAATTTCTGCCCGGAAAATAGTTCAGGATGCAAACAAAAACCCACAAATAACTTCATGTGAAATACAGGACTCTCTGAAAACATGTGGTGTGGCTGTTTCAAGATGCACAATAAGGAGGCACTTGAAGAAAGATGGGCTGCATGGTCGAGTCGCCAGAAGAAAGCCGTTAACTAAGCAAATGCCACAAAGTATCCCGCTTAAAATATGCCAAACAGCACAGAGACAAGCCTTAAACCTTCTGGCACAAAGTCATTTGGAGTGATGAGACCAAAATTTATCACATGAGCCACTCTGGGGAGATCTCAAACGTGCAGTTCATGCAAGACAGCCCAAAAATTTACAGGAACTGGAGGCTTTTTGCCAAGAGGAATGGGCAGCTTTACCATCTGAGAAGATAAAGAGCCTCATCCACAAATACCACAAAAGACTTCAAGCTGTCATTGATGTTAAAGGGGGCATAACACTGTATTAAGAACGGGGGTATGTAAACTTTTGATCAGGGTCATTTGGGTAGTTTCTGTTGCCATTATGATTTAAAAAGAGTAAACACAGTTGATTGATAATAAATGGCTTCAGCCAAACACTAACCATGAGTGAAAGAAACGTTTTTGTGCCAGGGTATGTAAATTTATGAACACAACTATATATCAGGTAGACATTCCCTAATGTCTGTGGGTACCTAAAAAAAAAGAGGTGAAAGCAAACAGCTAAAATGCACAGCTACAAGTATAAACTTTTTAAGACAAGAAATAATGGACCCCTCTGTGGGGGAAGTACCATCATCCTCAAATGCAAGTCATGCAAAAACAAAATTGAACTACCTGGAATTTTTACGGTACTAAAACAAGATCAAACATATCTGATACTGTTTTACCTGTCAAAAATGTGTATATTTGTTCAGCTAGTTTTCGAACTAAGGCAGCACTGCCAGAGTCTGAACTCACTTTTCTCCCCTACAGTTAAAGTAATATAGCTCGGTCCAAGATGCCTAAAGTTTGTTTGTGATTGGATATTGATAGAGTAGCAAAAACATGATGAGGTCAACCCTGAGCTCTTATATCGGCCAGCTCTCTCTGTATTCCGCAATGTAAAGCCTCAACTGACTTCTAGTACTACATTTCCCACCTAATAAGTTGTGCAGGGAACTACAGGATACAAATATAAATAATTCCTCAGATGCAACTTAAAAATAAGTTATGGGTTATTTATTTATTTTAATTAGTACCTAACAGGGTTAAATGGGGGCATTTTATGTCTATTTCTTTAAGTCAGACAAAAATATTACCCATGAAGGAAATTTTAATTGGTTTCCTATTGTACTCAATATTCAGAGAGAAGGCAGGCATTAAACTTCATGGCCTATGTAACAACTGGAACATACACATTTCAGAGGGGATAACAATCTTTTATGGTCAGATTGTTTTCTAATGAAAGTCTGCTTTCTTACATCTCTGGATAGGAATGTTAGGACATCAAAAGTCCTATTTCAGGGAGGTGTAGTACGTCAGTAAAATAAAACAGCTTATTCTCAGAGTGTCTATTCTAAATGTATCCCACTTGCATTAAGGAGGAAGCCAGCGTTCACTAGATTCTTTAATATGGGTGATTACATTTGTAATTGTTCAAATGACAGCCAGATAAGACGGGGAGAGGGAGAAGTAATTCTGGACTGGGTAAATGTAGAATTCCTCCATGTCTGGAAATGAAGTGCTCTGCATACTATGCCCGACTTGATGTAACAATGAGCCAATGTTGGGGATACATATTAATCCTCTGGGGAAACCATTCCTGTACAGAGTGGAAAACAGATTATGGGAGTCTAAGAAAACTAGTCTCAAGTTACCCCTATTAGCATTTCATCAGCAGCACTTCCTACAGGGGTTTAGAGCATCTGCTGAAACTCTGTGTGCAAGTGATTTATAGATCAGAATTTATCAAAATACAATGGTTAAAAAAAGTGGTTTTTATGGTAATAAGGATACCGAACTGTTTGGTATAAGGAGAATTGCATCATAATGATATCTTGCTTCAGATTGTAGAAATATTTATTTCTACCACGGCTCTTTAACACATGATAAAGTCATTTTGTTCAAATGGGGAAAAACAAGACACACTTATGTGTTTAGAAAATGATTAAAAAATTTCAAAATTACACATAATGGGAAACAATAAATGCGCACTGCAAAGCATCAGCAACTGCAAAACTGATATTTCATTTTTATTATACGCTAGAGCAAGTTTTCTTAACAAGAGTTCTGTGAAACTTTAGGATTCCTTGAACAATGGTAAATGAATCTCCCACCTAGGTTGACCACCGTTGCAAATCAGAAAATTTCCACTGACCACCACTTTAACAGTAGTGGTGGTGTCCACCAACAGTAATGGTCCATGTAAAAGGGGTTGTGAACCCTCATGGTTTTTCATCTTTATGCTTTTATGCATTCGGGGGAAAAACCTTTTGTGCTGCAGCAGCCCCTCAAAGCCCCCCCTTTTACTTACCTGAACCCGTTCGTTCCAGCGACGGGGACAAGCACAGTGGCTCCAGCTGCTTTCTCAGGTCCTCATTGGATAGATTGATAGCAGCAGGAGCCATTGGCACGGGAGCTGGGAGCAGAGCTGAGTTGTTGCTGTCTGTGTCAATGGACGCAGCAGCAGGACTTGGGAGCGCACCCGCACAAATGCCCCCATGGAAAGCGGCTCTCCGTGGGGAGAAGAGGAGGAGCCAGGAGCGCTGCAGGGGGACCCCAGAAGAGGATCGGGGCCGCTCTGTGCAAAACCCTTGTACAGAGCAGGGAAGTATGACATGTTTATTATTTTTTTTTAAAAACAAAAGCTTTACAATCACTTTAAGGCTGGGTTTACACCTATGCGAATTGGATGCAGGTTTCCCCGCATCCAATTTGCATGGTAGGAGATTGTGACCGGCTCTCTATGGAGCCGATTCACATATCTCCTCTGAGGCTCCGGTGCAAATTTGCACAGGGGTCCTGTGCGTCCAAAATTCGGGCTGAAATTGGACCTGAAATTGTGAACGGGGACGCACCGGACCCCTGCTGTGAGCAGCATGCGGCAATAGTGTGAACAATTTTCTCTACCTGCATTTCTTTTTTGTTATTTTTATTTGATTTAAATATTGTTAATGAAAATTTTAATGTATACAACAGGTAGGGGTTAAAAATATCTATCTAGTGCATCAAATTCTCAAAGTATGCCACATTTTTTTTTCTTTATTTACACTTTTTACAGCTTCCCGAATGACCTACTCTACCATAAGCTGTAGGTATAATAATTATTAGCAGGGGCTCCTCTGCACATTGAGAAATGCATAGCAACATGTTTGACATCTGTCTGCGTTCCTGTTGTCCAGCAATCAGCAATGAAAACTACCAAACACTGACACTGTGTAACTTATGGTGTCGCTCAGACCTCCTTGTGCCATCTAAGTTTGTGCATAAGAGCACAGAGGAAGGATTTGCAAGTCAGGCTTTGCAAATACAAGATGTAAATAGCATGGGGGGGGGGAGCTGAGCATTGCATTTTGTCACTCTTAAAGGGCCACCAGTTTCCACTGCTGATTGCTGGACAACTGGATCACAGACCAATATCAAATATGGTGCTATCAGGTTGCATGTTTTATATGTTTATTGTTCTAATTCTAGGATGAACTTTCAGTTTAATTTCTGTGGGCCTTGTCAGATTTTACTTCGCCACCTGTGTCCCATTGCTGAGATTTCCCCTTACTTCCTGTCCAGTGAGAGGAAATCCTTGCAATTGAAGGGAATCCCTTGGGGACCCCCAGGTCACCAGAACTAGTGTCACCATTGGAAGATTTCCCTTCTGTTACTTTTTTGGGGACAACCCAAAATGTGGGATTTTCTTTTACTTTCACTTTCAATACTAATGGTAAACATGACAAAGAGAGAGTGAATCTCCTTGATGGAGACACAGACAGCAATAAAAACTGACAAGCCTTCAAAAAAAGTTTTGCCTTTAGTTATACTTTAAGTTATCACGTTTGCTCACCAACCAGGGCCATTGTAAGTGGGTATCGCTCCCCTACTGGGTATGTTTTTTTAATAAATAATGTAACATGAGGAGTAAAGCCTCGTACACATGATTGGATTTTCTGCAGACAAAACCTCAGACTTTTGTCCGAAGGCGTGTGCCTGGATTTGGTCTTGCATACAAACGGCAAGGAATTGTCGGCCAACAAACACGAACGTAGTGACGTACTACGTGGTTTTTCAGCTCTTTAGCGCCACCCTTTGGGCTCCTTCTGCTAATTTCGTGTTAGTAGAAGTTTGGTGAGTGTTGATGCGCGCTTTTCATTTCACGCTTTTCATTTAGCGCTTTTCAGTTAGTTTCTGAACGGCCGTTCGTCAACCAGACATGTTGCAGAACCGGAGGAGATAACGTGTTATTTATTATTGGCCTTGGAGTTATTGCTTTGACCCAAGTCCAGTCCAGGAACAGGAGGAGGATGATTTCTTTATGAATCCTGACCAATTATGTCATATGACTTTGCTGCGGGAGCTTCAGGAGAATAATCCAGATGATTTTCGGAATTATCTCCCAATGACGGACCCCTGCTTTCACCAACTCTTGGCATTGGTGACCCTCTAGATTAAGAAGCAGGACACATGCATGAGGCTTTTGATTTATTTTTTGGTTTAATAATAATGATTTGATTTGTTATATTTTCTAGATTTTTGGATGCATAGAATACACTTTTTGGTTAAAGTGGTGTTCCGGCCAAAATTATACTTTTTACATAAAAATACCCCTATAATACACAAGCTTAATGTATTCTAGTGAAGTTAGTCTGTAAACTAAGGTCCGTTTTGTTAGTTTATAGCAGTAGTTTGTTATTTTATTAACTTAGAGCAGGCCGTGGCCATCTTAAGTGTGGGCATCTGAAGCCAGACTGTATTTCTTCCTGGATCTCATCCTTGCAGATCTCGCACATGCTCAGTGCAGCACAAGCAGTGTAATAGGTTTCAGGTCAGGTTTCCATAGCAACGGCAATTTCAGAGGAAGTTGCCGCCCCTTCCCAGAAGGCATCGCAAACAGGAAATGATGCGATGGGCCGCGGCCAGGGAGGAGGAAGTGAAAAATGAATACAGCAGATATACAGTAAGTGCTGAGAAAAAAAATTAAAAAATATCCAATTTGTTTACAGTGCACAGTTTAGTGAGGGATGCTGAAGAGTTGTAAAAGTGGGTGGAACTCCACTTTAAAGTTCTATTGACAGATAGATAGCATGTCTAATTTTATTTGTTTTCTTTTTTTAATGCACAATAAAAAAATTGTGGAGAATAATACTTGGCTATGTGTTTTACTTCAAATGACAGTTCAAATGACAGTTTGGGAGTAGGCAGTTACATTTAAAAAAATACAATGTAAAATTGATAAGGGACACCAACTCTGTTGTATCTTTTATCTTAAAAACTACGGGATAATGGTGTTGTAGTAACTTGCCCAAAAAAAAGAAAAAAAAAGCATAATAATATTATTCTTGATATCACTAGAAAAAAAAGCCTTTGAAAATTAGTTTGCAATAACTCCATCAGTATCACCAGCAAAGCAGCTTCATTATTATTCCATTAAAGAAGAAGAGAATGTGCGCCGCATTTTGAGATTTCATAATTTGCCACATCACGAATGTTAATTCTCCATTACGAACGCTAATTTACAAGACCGACTGCTTCTGGCTCGTCCTTGCTTCCGAGCATGCGTGTTTGTACTTTGGACTTTTGTCCGATGGACTTGTGTACACAAGCTTGGAAAATCCGACAACAGATATTTGTCTGCGGAAAATTTTAAAACCTGCCATCCAACATTTGTCCGCGGAAAATCCGACAACAATTGTCCGTCGGATTTTCCGCCAACAGCCTGTCATAGCACAATTCCCGTCTGAAAATCCGATCATGTGTACGCGGCTTTAGAGTCCAAGATGGATACAACTGAAAACAATGGTGGGAAGATCCTTCTGCTAGAGTCCTCTAAAACAAACATCTACCAGAAAAATGGGATATCTGCTTTGGGTGGACAGACATTTGAAGGTGAAGTGTTAAAACTGGGAAAAGGAAGAAAAAAAAAAAAACTTACCTCATTCATTTTGTGCTTTGGTTCAGTCCCCACAAACAGCTGAATCTCATTCCCTGGAATGCACTCACTAACACACAAAACAGAAGGTCAAGTTACTTTCTGAAAACATTTCTTGGCAATGCATCTCAAACCAGCTACCACCCTCATCACAGATATTCTCTCTGCTACAACTAATGACTTCTGTTTAGTATCAATAAACATTAACCCATTTTAGGTAGTTTTCAGCATAAAAGTAGGATTGATCACCAGGATGAGTTTATGGATAAACACAGATCCATCTTTCATTTTTTCGGCAGTATGGATTCTCTCCAAATGCAGCAAGTAGTAAGAGGCCACAAAAAAAGTCTTCGTTGGCTTTTTGTTTTGGTGATTCTACTAATCCTGCTCCCAGTTTTACAATTAATTGATATCATATATTTTTTTTTTAAACTGACCCCCATAAAAGACACTAACACAATAGACACGGAATAATGGCTGGAAGCTCCTATGATCATATCAACACGTATTGAATTGTGGGGGATAGGGATCAAAAATGGCTCCCAAAAACAGCAGCACAGGACTGGTGAGTATTAGGCCAATTAGAAATTGGAAACAGTCAGTGCGGTTTGCCTATTTCCAGTAGTGGAAGGTACATTACATTCCCTGCCCCTGTGAGAGGTTTACTAGCATCCTTGGTGAACAGGTAAGGAGACCAATAGGCCCATTTATACAAGCTGTTCATAGACCCCCAAATCCAGTATGTACACCTAGGCACTAATGATGTGAAAGAGCAAGTTGCCCAGCGTTGAAGGACATAGGTGTTGGTATCAAAATAGCTGGGAAACATGACAGGATTTACGTTTCAGAGGGAGGTCGTAAAAAACAAAAAACAAACAAAAAAAAAAGATACAAAAAATATGGATTGACCTGTAGATCAGCTGATTTTCATTCACAGATATCTGCTGGCATGATTTAGCCTTATTTAGTGAAGTTGAAAAAAAGACAAAAAGGTCCATCTAGTTCAACCAACAGAAAAAAACTGATGAAAAAAAGTAATAAAACCTTCATGAACAGAATCGTACACCACAGCTGATCCAGAGGGTGGCAAAAAAATAAAAAAAAGCCTGTTCCAATTTGCTCCAATGGGGAAAATTGGATATTCCCTGGCGTTTTTACCTCTAAATGTTAGGATATAGATATATTCTGTGATTTTAGGAATGCACTCAGCCCTGTTAACTACTTGCTGCTGGGCGGCATACCCGTACGTCGCCCGACTTCGAGTGGTTATACCGGAATGATGCTGCAGCTACAGGCTTCATCCTGGTATCTAAAACTGGTGGAGTACTTTATAAAATAGCTGCTGGATTGATATTGCAATTGGAGGGAGGGGGTCACCCACCATGCCATCACCCACCATTTTATTCTATAGGGCCTCTGTTGTAAGAAAATATCATGTTTGGGGGTTTTAAGTAATTTTAGCAAAAAAATCAGATTTTTACATGTATGTGAGAAGTTTGAGAAAAAGGCCTGGTCTTCAAATGGTTAAAATATTCTACTGAGCTCACCAGAACTAGTACCTGAGGAAGCAGATTTCTAATTTTTACAGCTCTTATGTCCTGTACACATGATAGGATTTTCCGATGGAAAATGTGTGACAGGACCTTGTTGTCAGAAATTCCGACCGTGTGTGGGCTCCATCACACATTTTCCATCGGAATTTTCGACACACAAAGTTTGAGAGCTTGCTATAAAATTTTCCGACAACAAAATCCGTTGTCGGAAATTCCGATCGTGTGTACACAAATCCGACGCACAAAGTGCCACGCATGCTCAGAATAAATTAAGAGACGAAAGCTATTGGCTACTGCCCCGTTTATAGTCCCGATGTACGTGTTTTACGTCACCGCGTTCAGAATGATCGGATTTTCCGACAACTTTGTGTGACCTTGTGTATGCAAAACAAGTTTGAGCCAACATCCGTCGGAAAAAATCCATGGATTTAGTTGTCGGAATTTCCGATCAATGTCCGGCCGTGTGTACAGGGCATTACTGTGAAAAAGCCTTTCTGTATGTGGAGATTAAATCGTTTTTCCTCCAGACAATCTAAGACCATTAGTTCCCTTATATCTACCAAGATGCTCATTCATATATTTACATCTTCTGTAAAATATTCTTTTCATGTTAAGTTTGCCTTCTTATGTTCCAAAATTATCAGTAAATTCTATGCCAAGTTATCCATTCCATAGACCGTGATACAATTTTCTGCAAAAACTAGATCAGATTGTGTTGTTTCCTATAACGGGGTACTGGGTCCATGACCGCCACATTGGGCACATGACTGCTCTGGCTCGTTGGCAATCATTTCTCTACCTATTTTAGAGTTCTAAATTGATCTCCCAATTCTGAACTCAAGTAACCTCCCAAAACTGTTCATTTCAGTAAAGGGAATAGCAAATAGGTTTTTGACAGACTTAATATGAAATAATTCAATATGTGTTTGTAGTGTTCAGTTCTATCGAAGATGAAAAGAAAACAGCAGATTCTGGTCATTTTTCATACCACCATGCAGTGAATTGTAAGCATATTACTAAGAACACGGAACGTGAAGTATAGACTGGCATTGCGCTGCCAAGGGGAGCGGGAGATCGTTTCTGAAGTCACGGTCTGTTCACTGAAAGTGATACAGTTGTGCTCTTAAGTTTACATACCCTGGCAGAATTTATGATTTCTTGGCCATTTTTCAGAGAATATGAATGATAACACAAAAACCTTTCTTTCACTCATGGTTAGTGTTTGGCTGAAGCCATTTATTATCAATCAACTGTGTTCACTTTTTTAAATCATAATGACAACATAAACTACCCAAAATTACCCTGATCAAAAGTTTACATACCCTGGTGATTTTGGCCTGATAACATGCATACAAGTTGATACAAAGAAATTTGAATGGCTAATAAAAGGAAACCATCCTCACCTGTGATCTGTTTGCTTGCAATTAGTGTGGGTGTATAAAAGGTCAATGAGTTTTTGGACTCCTAACAGACCCTTGCATCTTCCATCCAGTGCTGCACTGACGTTTCTGGATTCTGAGTCATGGGGAAAGCAAAAGAATTGTCAAAGGATTTAGAACCTTCTTGGCACAAAGTCATTTGGAGTGATGAGACCAAAAAGTGAGCTTTTTGGCCACAACCATAAACACTACATTTGGAGAGCAGTCAACAAGGCCTATGATGAAAAGTACACCATTCCTACTGTGAAACACGGAGGTGGATCGCTGATGTTTTGGGGATGTGTGAGCTACAAAGACACAAGAAATTTGGTCAAAATTGATGGCAAGATGAATGCAGTATGTTATCAAAAAATACTGGAGGAACATTTGCATTCATCAGCCAGGAAGCTGCGCATGGGACATACTTGGACATTCCAACATGACACTGATCCAAAACACAAGGCCAAGTCGACCTGTCATTGGCTACAGCAGAATAAAGTGAAGGTTCAGGAGTGGCCATCTCAGTCTCCTGACCTCAATATCATTGAGCCACTCTGGGGAGATCTCAAACGTGCAGTTCATGCAAGACAGCCCAAGAATTTACAGGAACTGGAGGCTTTTTGCCAAGAGGAATGGGCAGCTTTACCATCTGAGAAGATAAAGAGCCTCATCCACAAATACCACAAAAGACTTCAAGCTGTCATTGCTGTTAAAGAGGGCAATACAAGGTATTAATAACTGGGGTATGTAAACTTATGATCAGGGTCATTTGGGTAGTTTATGTTGTGATTATGATTTAAAAAGAGTAAACACAGTTGATTGATAATAAATGGCTTCAGCCAAACACTAAACATGAGTGAAAGAAAAGTTTTTGTGTTATCATTCATATTCTCCGAAAAATGGCCATAGAATCATAAATTCTGCGAGGGTATGTAAACTTATGAGCACAACTGTAAGTGTCCAGAATTCTGGAGGGGAAGGGTAAAACACTAATGTACAATGTCCATGTAATGAGGAAATTACACTGTGTCCTGTAATCATTTAGTGTAGACTTTATTGGTTATTTTCTTTCATATATACGTAGAGGAAAGAAGGTGGGGGGTCTTTTTGTGTCTGTTATTACAACCAGTACATTCTTCTAGTGAATTATAGAAATGAGAACTTATTGATTGCTGAGGGTAAGACAATTACCAAAGCTTAAAGAGTAGCTCTACTTTTGTTGCGAAAATAATCCTCCTCTGGGTGATCAATGTACATTGCATTGGGTTTTAACAATCTTTGTTGCAGATTCCTACCTGTTTCCACTCTAAATAAATAGCAATTTGCTAGATTATTTATTACGGTTACTTATATCAGTGTTTCTCAACTCCAGTCCTCAAGGCGCCCCAACAGGTCATGTTTTCAGGATTTCCCTCAGATGAAATGGCTGTGGTAATTACTAAGGCAGTGAAACTGCTCAAATCACCTGTGCAAAATAATGGTAAGCCTGAAAACATGACCTGTTGGGGCGCCTTGAGGACTGGAGTTGAGAAACACTGACTTATATAGTGCCATCAATTTACGCAGCGCCTTCACATATATATTGTGCATTCATGTCAGTCCCTGCCCTCAAGGAGCTTACAATCTAAGTTCCTAACTCACATACATACACCTACTCGGGCCACTTTTTTGACTGGATCCAATTAACTTACCAGCATGTCTTTGGAGTGTGGGAGGAAACTCACACAGGCACAGGGAGAACATGCAAACTCCAGGCAGGTAGTGTCATGGTTGGGATTCAAACCAATGACCCTAGTGCTGCTAGGCAGAAGTGCTAACTACTTGGCCACTGTGCTGCCCATTATGTCAATGTGTAGAGTGAATCTGAATGGGAGTGACATATTCATTATTAATCAGCTGATGCCCTTGCAGTGTTCCAAACGAGGAAAGCGGAGGGGTCTAGCATCCCTTTAGAAGTGATGATCCCTTGGGAGTATCTCACCAAAAATTCGATTTTTGTTGCATAGGAAACCTAAAATATGACTTGCATCTTAGTGCAGACTTGTGGGAAAATCAGTGAAACAATCATACAAGCAGGTACTTACATTTTTTGGGAAGTTCTTTTCACCAACTGTGTACAGAAGGCCTCCAGGTTTCCATATCGCATTGAATTTTTATAAAATATTACAACAGCAGATTTAAAGTGATACTAAAGTCTCTGGGTTTTTTTTCTATAAAAATAACAAACGTTATACTTACCTCCTCTGTGCAGTGGTTTTGCACAGAGCAGCTCGGATCCCCCCCTTCTGCGGTCCATGGCTGGAGCTCCTTGCCCCTCCCTCCTGTTGAGTGCCCCCACAGCAAGCAGCTTGCTATGGGGGCACCCGAGCCCCATCCATTCAGACACAGAGCTGCAGTTCGACCCCTCCCCCTCTCTCTCCTGATTGGCTGAGTTTAATTGACAGCAGCAGGAGCCAATTGCACCACTGCTGTGTCTCAGCCAATTAGGAAAGGTAGACGACCAAGGCACTCATGGACATCGCTGGATAGAGATGTGGCTCAGGTAAGTATTAGGGGGGCTGCTGCACACATTGAATGCATTTAGATAAAAAACCTTCTTACTTTACAATCACTTTAAAGAAAAGGTAATTTTTTAAGAACATTCAACTTCAATATGGCTTGTGTAGAATTATTGGCTATATTTTTTCCAACAAAAAAGGAGTTACCCTTTAAATAAAACTGCCCAAACTATCTAAATATAACAGGAATTGAAACTGAAGCACCACACTACTGCTAAGGGGTCCAAAGTTGCTGCCAAACAAGCTGCTGATAAGGCTTGTAATTCACACTGGAAAAAAAATCTGATAAAAGGGGCCACTTGGACCCCTGAAACGTGTTGGCTACTTTTTTGGACTGTAACCCTGGCTTTTGATGGAATAAAGTTGTATTCTGGACCTAGCAGTGGTATGGCACTTCAATTCCAATTCTTGTTACATTACACTACAAGCAAAGGAACCAGATCTATTACATCATTAGTACCGTAAAGTGATTATAAACCTTCACATAAACCTTTAAAAAAGCAAAAAAAAAACCAAGCATGTCATAATTACCTGCTCTGTGCAGTGGTTTTGCACAGAGCACCCCCGATCTTCTTCTTCTGGGGTCCCCCATCGGCACCCCTGGCCCCTCCTCTATATCGGATGCACCCACAGAAAGCCGATTTCCATGGGGCTCCCAAGTCCGGCTGCTGCATCCATTGACAGCATGACTCTGCCCCGCCCCCCTGTCACAGCTTTTGATTGACAGCAGCGGGAGCCAATGGCTTTTGCTGCTAACAATCTGTCCAATGAGAGTGACAGCGTCTGGAATCGCTGGATCGAATTTGGCAAGGACTGCATTAAGGTGAAAAACCTTAAGGCTTTACAACCACTTTAAGTTAACAATACCAGTAAGATAACTCTATGGATTCAGTGCTATCTTTCCTCTTTCCTCGACTGTTCAAACTATCTAAATGGCTGCTTTCAAATATATATAGAAAAAAAATTGCACACTCAGAGCAGCCAATGCAGATGGACTTTGGGATGGATGTACTAAAGTAAAATAAGGTGCTCATTTAGCACGAAAATCTTTCCTGAGCTTAATGAATGAGGTGAAGTTCTGCTGACTTCCATCATCCAATCACGTGCAAGCAAAAATGCATAACATATACAATACATAATATATTTTTTTTTACTTTTCTTGCACATGATTGGGTATTCTTTTGAACTGAATATTCATCACATTCACTAGCTAAGGAAAACATTTCCTTGCAAAGTGAATAGCCTATTTGCCTAGTAAATCAATCCCTATAAGTCAAATAATGTTTGACACATATTAGAATAATGCATTCCTCCCTTAATACATATGCACATGCTGTCAGAGCTAAGGAGCACACACAATCCAGTTTATTAATTTAAGTATAGTAAGAAAATGGCATATTCAGCAATGTCTACAAGGATCTAGTAAAAGCATGTGGCTACAGTCAGATGAGCCCAGCACACCAGAAGAGACAAAATACTTCTACAAGTAATGTCTCTGTATCAATTAACTGGCTGAGCATAAGCCACAGCTCATACAGAAAGAGATTAGATCACCATTAGGCCTGGTCATGTCCACCTTAACCCTTTCTGGAACATGCAGCCAGCTGATATATAATGCACAAATGTAGGATGTGATGAATCCAGAAATACAGTACATGAATCCTACATACACACTGGATACAATCATTTCATAGGTGTGCGCAGCCTCTTGCATTAGGGTGCGCACCCCAAAGCTCAAATACATATGCATGTGTATATGTACTGATGGTGTCAGTAGGGCAGTGGACAGTGTAATTTTGTTAATTTCCTTTTCTCAAACATTTTTGGCTTGTGTAACATTTTTGGGGGGGATGAAATATCAGTGGTCTAAACAGGGGGGAATATGCAGCACACAAGGCAATTAGGGTGTGCCCAGGCACACCTGGCACACCCTGTGCGCACGCCTATGAATCATTTGTATATTACAAATATGAAAGAGTATCCAAACCTCAAACCAACAATATAATATAATACAGCTTCACAGTCCTCAGGTGGCTGCATTCTTTTTCAGAGTTCTTTTGCTTTATTTTCACCTGGTAATCCTGAAAATAACACACTTCTCATTCCTCGGTGGCCACATCACTCCTCCACTGCATCTATGGAGGGAGCCACGATTGTCATCATAGGCTGTTCTAATATGGACTACAAATGTCTCTTCATATCCATTAAATGGGGGGGCAGGGCAATCGGTACTTTACAGAAGACAGCCGAGTTGGAAGATATTCTAGGAAGTGACAAGGACATTGCATTGATGGTAAGATCAACAGGTATTTTCTATATTTGCTGAAAAGGTTCTTAGGTTGAGAAAAAAAGAAACCTAATGCAGGTACCACGTAGGCAGGTGCAGTTAGTTTGCTAACCACTAGATAGCTCTGTTCCCTAAATGGTCTGATAAAGGGGAAAGTTATAAGCAGGTGATGGCTCCCCTCTTAGATAAGTTCCTCCTCTAGTCATGTCAGGGGTGCAGTGAGGGCCCATATAAAGGCTGTGGGAAGGGCCCAGTGTAGTCGGGGTATAGGCACCAAACACCCCAGAGCTGCTGGGATGTAGTTACCTACAGAGCTTCTTTACAGGACCCTCTGCAGGCTGAAGCCCCAAGCAAGATGGAACAGAACACAGAAGGAACATCTAGAGTCACCTTGACTCCTATGACCTTCTTCTGCAGGTCCTGCAGCAGGGTGCAAAAGGCCTTTTAGGCCAGCCATAGTTCTTTGATATGAGTAGTAGTGAAGCCTGGGAATGAATGTGCCATCTGGGAGCGTGACCAGCTGGGCAGAGCTATGGAAGGTACATGGAAGAGACTAGTATACTAATGTGAGCACCTTGATTTTACCTGGTGAAGGAAGCTAAATGCTGTGGACTTAGAATACATGGGGGGGAAGTGGTTCCAATTTTGTGGTGGTCCCAAAGAGGAGGTAAAAAAGGAAGATGGCTTACAAATGATGTGCTGGCATTTTGTGCAGAAATGACAACTACAGAATATCTCCTCCTGTGTATGGAGTTGTGGGCCATAGAGTTCTGCTAGTATATCAAATGTGATGTCAGATGTCATGAAAGTTTTGCAAAGCTACAGTGAAGTGCGGAAAATGCATTTTAAGTGTGGACATTCCTTCATTCTTGAATATCTAAGCCTATGGCTGGGGAATTCATGAGCAGGCCTATGGCCAGGAGTTTGACACTACAGTGGAACCTCGGATTGCGAGTAACGCGGTTAACGAGCGTTTCGCAATACGAGCACTGTATTTTAAAAAAAACGTAACTTGGACTTGAAGTGTTGTCTCATAAAACTAGCACGATTCAGGCCAAAGCGGTGGGCAGTACCACTTCTGGCCTGAGATGGGGGGGGCGCCGGAGCCGAGCAGAGCTGATCGACGCTGTTCGGAAATGCACGGAAAGGCCCGAGGACAGCACGGCTGACCTCGGCAAATCTTGGGTAGGAAGTCTTTCCAAGGTTTGCCGAGGTCCGCCGAAGTGTCCTCAGGCCTTTTCAGCCGTTTCTGAGGCTCTCCGGTGCCCCCCTGCCTCTGGCCGTATGCGGTATTGCATCCCATTGAAGTCAATGCGGAACTAATTATTTTCGTTTCCATTGACTTCAGTGGGAAAACTCGCTTTGATATGCGAGTACTTTGGATTACGAGCATACTCCTGGAACGGATTATGCTCGTAATCCGAGGTTCCACTGTATATGGCGGAAGGTTTCATCAGCAGCAGGGGGGTTGTTGTCCTATCCAAGAACCAACACACATCCAATTGTAAGCCCCATTACAACCAAGGACTGAAAGCTGCAATACAATGCATTTTTATCTTGGGTTTAGTTATCCAGAAGTTTAATTATTTTTACATATTTACATCCAGCTTGTGGGATCCCTGTGGAAGCTGGAAATCCTTGTAACAGACATCACTACGACAGTGATATCTGAGAGCTTTTCAGTCCTGTGCCAAGCAGCTGCCCTGCTGCTTACTGAACACGGGAGGTTGGCACAGGCGTCATTCAGAGAACACTGTGTTTTCTCCTGATGTCACTGCTCCGCCTCTCCACCTTGTCCAATCAGAAATGCCTTGCATTAATTGAGGAAATGCAAAGCGTTCTCTGAATGGCCCGTGCTGAGTGTGTAACCTCCTGTGCCCACAATGCAGCAGTGGAAGCTGCTCAGTATAGAACCCGGAAGCTGGTGGAGATCACTGCAGTGGCCGTGTCTAATGCGCTGATTTCCAGCTACCACGGTGATCCCACAGGTATGGCACATACAAACTTACCGTATATACTCAAGTATAAGTCGTTCCGAGTATAAGTCGTTCCGAGTATAAGTCGAGGCCCTAATTTACCACAAAAAAAATGGGAAAAACTTATTGACCCGAGTATAAGACGAGGGTGAGAAATGCACAGCTACTGTAAGTGGAAAAGAGGGTCAACAATGCCCATTTGCAGCATCACTGTGCCCATTTGCATGCCTCACTGTGCCCATTTGCAGCCATAGCTCCCCTGAACTTCAAACTCGGTAGTTAAGGGTTCCTAGATGCCCCCTAGCTGCAGCCACAATTTGGGGTCTCTGAACCCAAAGGGTCCCGAAATGACATGCTGCAGGTGGACACAGTTGACCGAATTTGGGGCCCCGTATCTCGGGGCCACTTAGTGCTAAGAACCCCAAATTTGGTGTGCAACCCCAGTGGAACCATAAAATTTCCAAAGCTGGGGTTTCTAGCACCAAGTGGCCCCGAGATACAGGGCCCCAAACATCAGTTCAGAAAATGTCAAGCACTTTTCTGCAGCAGAGAATGACATTTTCTGAACCGGGTTTGGGGCCCCGTATCTCAGGGCCACTTGGAGCTAGGAACCCCAGCTTTGAATATGTAATGGTAATGGTTCCACTGGGTTTGCACACCAAATTTGGGGTTCCTAGCACCAAGTGGTCCTGAGATATGGGGCCCCAAATTCGGTTCAGAAAATGTCAAGCACTTTTCTGCAGCAGAGAATGACATTTTCCGAACCGGTTTGGGGCCCCGTATCTCAGGGCCACTTGGTGCTAGGAACCCCAGCTTTGGATATGTTGTGGTACCAGTTCCACTGGGTTTGCACACCACATTTGGGGTTCCTAGCACCAAATGGCCCTGAGATACGGGGCCCCAAACTCGGTTCGGAAAATGAAATTTTTTGCTGCAGAAAAGTGCTTGACTCAAGTATAAGTCGAGGGGGGCACTTTCAGCACAAAAAAAGTGCTAAAAAATTCGACTTATACTTGAGTATATACGGTACATTGGTTCAAGCTGGACCAATGTAACAATATAGAAATCACCATACAAAGCTTCAGCTTTAAAGTATCAACTACTTTATGTAACAAAAAGTGATATGCCCTAGATTCTCACTAGCCATTAAATAAAAAGAACATTTCTATAGACCCCCAAAGCATACTTAAAATTAAAATAATCATATTTCAAAAACATGCTCTATGGGATATCGTACCTTCATGCCTATTTAATGAGGAAAGTGGCACAATGCAGTAACCTAGAGCTAGAAATGATCAGACTGACACATTGGTAGCTATGGGTTACAGCACTCTAATGATTGCTCTTAGCATTTCCACACTGAATACGACGGCTTGTCTTCTGCTCCATGTACGTTCCTGGAATCTGTTGGATTTTAGGATTTGGTGACCCAAGAAGGCGAGGGTGTTATATACAATATATTTTTCTGAAGCCTAAGCTCTTTTCTTTGCCTGACAGCACAACTTCCACATAACCTTGCATATATCCTTTTAGAAGGAATGACAGACTAGGGCTGGCCATAGATGAGAAGATTCGGTGAATATATTTTCAGTATTGAAAGAACATTCAATAAGCATGAAACACTGCAGCATTTTCTATACAAACACAATCATGAATGACAAGGTGGTATTAAACCCAAAACCAAAAATAGTTTAAAGAGGAACTGCAGTCTGCTCACATAATTTGTAATAAAAACATCTTTGCCATTCCGAAGCTTCCCTGCAACCACTTTGCATATTATTTTATATATACTGCGATTCTGTACTTGCTAAATATGCTGCAGAAATCTCTCTCCATTGAGTCTGGCTGCATCCATTTTAACTGTGGGCAGCTGAAGCTGTTGCCTGTTCTCTTCCTGGATTTACACAGACACACCTCCAGCTCTGCAGCCCTCATTGGCCCTTTTATGACTCATCCCCCCTCCCTTCCTGGCAAACTCTCACGAGAGTGAGAGAGAACCTAGGCCAATGACCAGACAAGAAAGAGAAAGTGGGCCGTATAAGGTATTTACTGGCAGAAAAAAAAAAGTTTTATTATCCAAAGTTAAAACAACAAGGGCAGAAGATTTAATAGATGGAAAGATGAAAACATGACTGAAGGTCCGCTTTAATTTCTCGCACCTTACCAATTATTAGATGTATCAGCTGTACTAGTTTTCTTTTTAGGTTTTTTTCCCCTCTGTTTTCACCCGTGATCTGGCCAGTAACACCTCCTCTCTTAGATAGACACCGCTCTGCATGAAAGAACACAGGGGGTCCTTTGGAGCAGCATTGTCAGTCTAGGGGGAGGGGAGTTTTAGATGTACTAGTAGATTTAGATACACCAACAAACTGAAGCCAAAACTCAATCTAACACTTTATAAGCAGTTACAGCAAACTGTTTGTTTTTTGGCATAAAGGTTTTGCATAAATAAATAGATCTGACCACTGCAAGTATCGCTGCCAATGTTAAAAGGGTTGTAAAGTCTAAACATTTTTCACCCAATGCATTCCCTGCATTTGTATCGGTCCCCACGCCCTTCTTATACTTACCTGCGCCCGATCTCGATCCATCGCTGTGCCTGTTTGCAGAGGCTCTCTCCTCTTCTCCCCACTCTCACAGGCTTTGCTGAGGCTCTCTCCTCTTCTCCCCACTCTCACAGGCTTTGCTGAGGCTCTCTCCTCTTCTCCCCACTCTCACAGGCTTTGCTGAGAGCAGAGTGAACCATTGGCTCCCACTGCTGCCTGTCAAATCCTGTGACAAGGGAGAGGAGGCAGGGCTGAGTCCCGCTGTCTGTGTCCATGGACACAGACAGTGCAGCTTGGGATTGAGCTCACAGGTTTACCACCATATGAATCAGCTTCCTATTGTGGCACCCAAAGAGAAGGAGCCAGAAGTGACAGGCAAGGGACCCCAGAAGAGGAGGATTGGCGCTGCTCCGTTACACAAAACCATTACACAGAGCAGGTAACCTTTTTTCTTTTAAAATAACAATAACATTTGACTTTTACAAGATTTACATGGTTTGTCTCCACTCTCTAATAAATCTGCAGGACAGTTTGGTCCATTAAACAACAGACTTACTGGTTCGAACTCCAGGTGAAAATAAAAGGAAATAGAAGAAAAAAAGCCTGAAAAGCAAACTAATGCAGCCATCACATGTAAGAATGGGTAAACTGCAATATAATAAATGTTTGCTTTTGGGTTTATTACCACTTTAACCAATATCTGATTTTTTATATTGTTGGAAAATTGTTCTCTGCAGATGATCAATTTGTGACTTTTTTTTAAAAATATGCTGGCCAGTATAAAAGATATTGACTTCTGCTCAAAAAAAAATTGGAAACAATGATCAATTATTTAAAATTGTTTGAACTGCATACAAAGATCCCAGATATGTCCTATTTGTTAATTTGTTTTTATTTCCTCTGTCAGCTCTTTTCATCCTAACTGTGGTACCCAAAGTCAGTGGACCTTCCTGCACTTTCCATGCTGCCGTGTACCTGAACCACACACACATCCCTGGTAGGTCTAAACAGCCTAATCTCAGCTACGAGTATTGGGCATTGCCCAGCCCAAGGATTTACCTAATTGCCAAATCTATGTCCATTTCTTTCATCACTTTCATATGTTGCAATCACAGATTCAGCACATCTCAGGCATTTCTCCTCGGTGAGATCCTCGTCCCAGGCTGTATAGGAAGGAGGACATTGTGTTATACTCCTAAGACCCTCCGCACAGTCCATGATGACCTCACTGGTGTCAGTCGGTGGAAGCTCTCGTTTCATCATACTTGGTCATAAATTAGCCACTTGGACATGAAGTGGGAAGCCGGGAACCTCAACACGAATCATACCACACTCACATTGAACTTTCCTAACTGGAACACATAGGCAGGGCGACCCAGCCGGGACAATAAATTCATATCCACTGAGTGTTCCCACTCACAGGAAATTATCTGCAGGCATTTGGTGCTACAATAGTCACTCCGTGTATATTAAGAAGAAGCCACTGCAGACAAATGACTCAAATATGTGAATAGACTGAAGGGGAGAATAAACTTCCCATTAGTGATTGTATTACTTCTGGCTCAGTCATCAACTATGACAGCAGTTTGATGTCAGGACAGTTTGCCTGGATTTATTCCATTCTACAGATCAGCTTTTCTCAACACAGACAAACCCATAAAGTTATGGGGAACCCCTGCTAAAAATCAGTCTATTTACAGCTCAAAGTACATTTGTGTAATGATCAGTGGGGAGAATGCTCTTTACTTTGGTGTTTATTGAAGAAAGTCCCCCCCACCCCCTGTGCTGCTTTCCACCCTCTGAAAGGCGAATCTTAGTGGATCCCTTTCAGAGGGCGGTATAGCAGCAGCTGACAGGCATTCAGGGTATGCGACAACCGCCTCCTGAACAGCTCCTTTCTTTTTAAATTGCCAAGTGGCAATTTTACATTGCGGGACTGCGCTGAACGTGTTTGGCTCATGGTTGCACTGCGGTCTCATTAAAGCGGAGTTCCACCCAAAAGTGGAAGCTCTGCTTATCTGCCCCCTCCCTACATTTGGCACCTTTCACGGGGAAGGGGGGGGACAGGTACCTGTTTTTGACAGGTAGCACTTGCGGGAGACTGCGCCGCGGCAACGTACCTCAGAAGTTCCGCCCCTCTCCTCCTTCCTCCGCCGCCGGGCCAATTAGAAAGCGCAGTGTGCTTTGCGCATGCGCAGTAGGGAAACAGCTGTGAAGGCTGAAAGTCTTCACTGCCGGTTTCTCTTACCATGAATGGTGACGGTAGCACCCGAGAGCCGACCTGAAAATTGGCTGGGGCGCCGATATCGTGGGATCCTTGGACAGGTAAGTATTAAAAGTCAGTAGCTACAGAGCAGGTAAGTATAATATGTTTACAATTAAAAAAAAATATTCTGCCTTTAATATCACTAAGTTTAATGGGCAAGATTGACAGGCAGTGCTGCCTGTCACATTCTGCACCCAGTTTAAAAAAGCTGCAGCTGTGGCATGTGTACAGCCCTGACTGCCTGTATTTTACTACAAATTTGGGTGGGCCACTGGGCACAGGAAAACTGCAACTCCTACCCCTCTGCTCACCAACCTCCGGAGGAACCATAGGGGTGCATGGAACCCTGATTGACAGAGGCTGGCATACATTTCAGTAATACAGCAAAAAAAAAAAGTAGATCTTAAGATGGTTCTAAAGCCAGAGACCTCACTTGATCCAGTGCTGTGCCCATCTGTAGCGGCTATGTCCTCTCTCTCCTGCTCTTACAGGCTTTGCTGAGGCAGCAGGAGCCATTGGTTCCCACTGCTGTCAGTCAAATCCTGTGATAAGGGAGCAGGAGGCAGGGCTGATCCTCGCTGTCTGTATCTATGGACACAGGCAGTGCAGCTCGGAATTGGGCTGGCAAGAGTGCTCCCATAGCAAGTGGCTTGATATGGGGGCACTCGGAAGGGAGGAGGAGCCAGGAGTGGCAGCAGGGGACCCGGAAAGAGAAGGTTTGGGGCTGCTCTGTACAATTCCACTGCATAGAGCTGCTGTCAAAGTCAGTGATCCAATGAGGAGAAAGGGGGCGGGGTCAAGCTGTGGCACCGTGTCTGAATGGACACACAGAGCAGCAGCTCGGCTCGGGTGTCCCATAGCAAGCTGCTTGCTGTGGGGCCACTCAGCAGGCAGGAGGGGCCAGGAGCACAGAAGAGGGACCTGAGAAAAGAAGGATCAGGACTTCTCTGTGCAAAACCACTGCACAGAGGAGGCAAGTATAACATATTTGTTCTTTCTAAATTAAAAAATTGAGACTTCAGTATCACTTTAAGCTTGCCATAGAGGTGTCAGAGTTTTCTTTTGTTCAACCAGTGAGTTAAAAGAAAAAAAATGACACGATCCTCCCCGCTGAGCTATTGTATTCTGACAGCGGGGATACTTCCCCACTGCTGATCATGCGGAAATTTTCCAACACAGCATATGTACAGAAATCAATCAGTAGATCCATTTCTGTACAACCACAGAGGCCATACATGGATCAAAATTTGGCTGGTCCCTGCTGAACTGGCAGAATTTTGATTCCTGTATGGCTGACTTAAGTCCCAGAGAACCAGATATCGGGTTTTATCTTTGCAGCAAAGGTTTGAAAAGCCAACAGCAGACATTGGACAACAACGTTTCTTTTGGGTCAGCTTATATCCATCCACCCCCATGGACTTTGTTTTCTAGTTACAAGTGTTGCCGTATAACACTGGGCATCAATGGAACACTACTGACTGTGTTTTGGGGGTTATCAGCTCATTTGCATTTGAAAAGTAAACTTTAGTTTGCTACTAACAGAAATCATGTTCAGAAGCTTCAGTTTTCTTTTAATTATCCTTCACATGATTGGATGTGCAAAGAAAACACATATATGTTTCGATTTAGTAAATCACACTGTCACAGGAGCGATTTTGCCACTAGCGACAAATTGCCAGTGACAGGAGCGCCAAGATGTCCGTCCCAGCAGAATTGCTCCCTTCTGGCTCTGAATACTGCTGAATCCTGTTGGGGAGCGACACTTCACTGGCTCAACTAAACAGGGAGCAATTCCACAGGAACAGGACACATACACTATACAATCAGATTCCACAACCTTCTTTAGATCAACCATCAACTATGTAGTACAGGGCCTTCCTGATTTGATAAACCGAATGGGCTGTTTTAGGTGTGTCCTTCTATTACAGTTTTGGTAAATCTAAAAGAGACTGTACAGAGATTGTATAGTGTATGACCAGTCTTATGCTGGCCATAGACATGTTGAATTCCTGCTGCACCAGCCGAGATTCGAACCAAACCGTGTTTTTCGACCTGTGTTTGGGTAGGCTGAATGGACCAAGTTGATCGATCGATGAACTTGGGTACACTTAGCCTGCCGGATTTTATTTGCGATGATCGATATTGCCCCTAGTAATAATCACTGTCTTCTCCCAGCGGGGACGGCTTCCCTCACCCCCATCAGGAGAAAAATAATAATAGCTTGGCAGGGGGGATTCCCGCATCACCTTGGTCTGTGATGATGGGAGAATTGAGCACATTTCTTTCCTGCAACCCATGGTTGCAGGAAAAAAATTTGCACCGTGATATTTGATTTTGATTGTTTTCATGAACAAAGTATCTCAGTGCTGCCAAATTATGCAAAAACGATTGATAATATTCAGCCCTAGCTGATCGACTCAGGTTAATTGAATTCAATCCAACTGAAGTTTGAATCAACCAGATGGGAAATGTTGGCTATTCAATTTGTTTACAGACTAAATTGTTTTGATCAAATGGCACATCGATCATATAAAAGGAATCAAAGCACGTGTGATCACCATAAAAAATACTGCATAATCTTTGTAAAATCAGATTGCATAGTGTATGGCCAGCTTTAGTGATCCTGCCTCCGGCATTTTGCCTCTAGTGACAGAACTGCCCTTGTGACATCATCCACAACGATTTATGGGAAATGCTGAATGTTTTCTGTCATCTGAGTAAAGTGACAAGAATGTCCCTTCAGGCATTTTCAAGCCAGGTGTGGAATATGTTATCAGGTGACAGATCCACTTTTCCATCTAATGACACTCACACTTACACAGAAACCTTTTTTTTCAGTCAATTCAACAAATCTGTGCAATGTGTGGATCCTGATGGAATAGAAATAAAACGAATGGTATAGACAGGAATACATATTATTGATGGGATTACACAATTTGTAAAGAAAGTCTGACTGATGGACACAGAGGACTGATCCCCAATTGAAAGGGAAAGAAGGATGTGATGGTAGACAGACGTCCATCAGACAAGATGAGAAAGAGGGACGGCTGAAAAAAAAAAAAAAAAAGTGGTCCATTGAGTCTGCCCCATTTTATTTGTCTGACTCTAGGTTTGTCCAAAGCATGTTTGAAGCCATTTATTGTTGACTGTCTCACTACCTCTGTTGGAAGTCTATTCCAAGCATCAACTACCCTTTCAGTATATATATAATATATATATATATATATATATATATATATATATATATATATATATATATATATATATATATATATATATATATATTTATATATATATATATATATATATTTATTTATTAATAACTTTCTAAGATTAATTTTGACCTTACTCTTGATCTTGGCTTTTTATTGAGAATCCTGCCCTTCTCAACTGTATTCACCCCCTTCATGTATTAAAGATTTCAACAATGTCCCCCCTTTCCCTTCTTTCCTCCAGTCTATCTAAGGAACGAGCAACAAAGGGTGGCTACCTTATTACATACAGTGGTACCATGGAGAATGGATGTAGCCACCCTCCAACAGGAAGTCAGGTCACAGCAGCGGAAAAAGGAATTTGGAGATTTGGAGGATTCTGAGCGCAATACCAGGGACTTTTTTTTTAGTGGATAATACTTGCTTCGATCGTTTTTTTTAAAAACGACATTTTATTTTCAATTTACAGAAGAAGCACTATTGTAAGCCCTTCCTCAGTAAACAGATAATGTCTGCCTCCTTTGTAAAGCTTTAAATCAGCCTTTCTCAACCTTTTCCACACAGAGGAACCCTTGAAATAGTTCTCCAGTCTCAGGGGAACCTCATGATACATTAGTGTGATGGTCAGTGGGAAAGAATGGTCCTTACACTTGTGGTCAGTGGGAAGAATTACCTCCTTACAGATAGCTAAACAGATCAATGGTGTCGGTGAAAACTTATCTGAGAGGTAGAAATGGCCCAATGCTGAAGGAACCCCTAGCAACCTCTGGAGGAACCCTGGTTGAGAATCACTGCTTTAAATATTCGGACAGGAGAGTTAGCCGGTTGTCTTTGAAATTCTGGATGTTTGAATTTGGCTGCACCAAAAAGAAATGACATGTGGATGGAGACCTCTTCACATATCAGGATAAACAGCTATCCCACAGGAACGACATAACACATACAGAGCAATGCGCTTTACTAAAGGCAAATGGACTGTTCACTTTGCAAGGAAATTTTCCCCATAGCTTGGAGAATGAGGTGAAGCTCCTTTGATTTCCATAAGAGCCCTTTCACACTGGGGCGGTTTGCAGGCGCTATTGCGCTAATAATAGCGCCTGCAAACCAACCCGAAAGTGCTGCTGCTTGCATTCCAGTGTGAAAGCCCCGAGGGCTTTCACACTGGAGCGATGTGCTGGCAGGACGGTAAAAAAAGTCCTGCCAGCAGCATCTTCGGAGCGGTGAAGGAGCGGAGTGTATAACGCACCTTTACCGCTCCTGCCCATTGAAATCAATGGGACGGCGCGGCTATACCGCCGGCAAAGCGCCTCTGCAGAGGCGCTTTGCGGTGGTATTTAACCCTTTCTCGGCCGCTAGCGGGGGGTAAAACTGCCCCGCTAGCGGCCGCATACCGACGGTAAAACGCCGCTAATAATAGCGGCATTTTACCGCCGACGCTGCCCCCCGCCCCAGTGTGAAAGGGCTCTTAGGCACAGAAAATGCTGTTTTTTGTTTTTTTTAATTTTCCTTGCAAAGTGAAATGTCGCCACATTCACTAAGCTCCTTGCAAAGTGAACAGCCTATTTGCCTTTAGTAAAGCAACCTGCGACCTAAAGCGAATGTGGTTCCTGTGAGACCTGATGTTTATCCTGGAGAGAAGTAGACCAAGTGGGGGAGATTTACTACAACTTGAGAGTCCAAAATCTGATGCAGCTCTGCATAGAAACCAATCAGCTTCCTTGTTTTATTATCAAAGCTTAATGGAACAAGCTTAAGTTTTAAGATGATTGGCTACCATGCACAGATGCACCAAGTTTTGAACTCTCCAGTTTTAGCAAATCATCCCCAATGGGGTTGATTTATTAAAAGGTAAATAGGCTGTTCACTTTGCAAGGGAAGTTGCACTTTGTACGGGATATTTCCCTAGAGCTTATTAAATGTGGTGAAATTTCACTTTTGTAAATAATTCCCAAACTCCAGCAAGGAATAAAAAAAGCATTTTTGCATGCACATGATGGAAGTCACTTCATTTACTAAACTCTGGGGAAATGCCCCTTGCAACGTGAACAGTATTTGCCTTTAGTAAATAAATCCCAATCTGTATGATGCAGATACTTGAGCAGGTAACCATCTATCCATCACTTGGATCAGCCCGGTCTAGACCAATGTTAGCTGGGACCTCATACAGCTCAGTAATGGGCCATATGTCGGTATGCCATACATTACACTGAGATCTGTCAGGGATCTGTTGATTGCTTTGAAGTTCACACTGCCATTTCAAGAAGAAAGAAAAGTGTGGAGGAAGGATGCCTCAAATACCTAGATATAATCTTTACACTACACCAATTATTATAGTTAACTTCATTTTTTTTTTTTCAATGCAAAACGAACACAAAAATGTGTCTTAACGCATGTACCGACAGCACGATCTACACGTCATACCAATACTTGCACAAGCATTTTATATAACTGAACACATGCGCAAGCTGTCAACTGCCCCCGGCGCTCAAGAAGATTACATTCAGAAAAGGTTCTGTGTTTTAAAATTCGGTATAAGCCGCTTATCAATTGCCAAAGTTTAAACAAGTTGTGAAGAGATGCTAAAGTTAGGTTCAGTAAGTTAAGTATGCAATTACATTGTTTGCAGAGTTAATGAAAGGGGCCACTGTGCTGAGCAACTGCGGAGATCTGCCCAAACTATGTCAGAGGTCAGGCAGGGCCACTGTATGTTGAATTTCGTACATGTTGGGACCCATATTTTGTCCTTTGCCAGCGTTGTCAGACGACACCTACACGTCAGAACATCTTTTAACCCCTCCGGCGCCTGCGCCGCGCTAAGAAATGACCCAAAGGCAGGATCTTGCCACGGGGGATTCTGTACCTTTTTCTAATGAGTATCAAACCAAATGTCTTAACTAAATACAATAAATCATAGCTAATAAAAAAAAAAATAAATTGGTTGGTTTAAAACCAGATCTGCACATAGGTAAAAAAAAAAGAAAAAAAGTGACATTATCTGCTGTAACCTATAATAAAGCGAAAAGATGAGACAGTGGCAGCTCAGTGGTAAGAAAAGAGGAGCAGTAGAGAAGAACATGTTTCTACACTGCCTTTGAGAAAGTTTGGCTCCCAGCTATGCACTGATTAATATCAGATCTCCTCCTTTACTTGCCTCTTGACAATCGTGTCACATCTGGCTGACAAATCCTTACAAGCTTATCCAAACCCAGGCAGCCCAGATCATGCTCCAGGACTTGCTAGAAGGAAGCAGCAACACCAGCCCCGTACTGATGTGCCATCATGAAACTAATGAAGCTGACTTCACTTGTAGACGGCAGAAACACGACGCGGCGCAACATGCCTGCAGGTCCCCGCAACGTAGATGTTAGCTCACCCAACAGATAAAGACAACAAAAAGCTTTCCAGTTCAAGGAGCCAAAACAGCGACACGATTCCGAGCATTGTAAAAAAAAAAAAGGAGATAATCGCAGATTAACATAGGAGCCGAAAGACACCTAGATGAAAAGTGAAAAAAAAAAAAAAAGAAAAAAGGGGAGAGCTTGCACTTTCCATCGCCAGCATTACGTCAAACGAAGAAAATGGTCCGGGCGCACCTATCTTAATGGATATTGCATAGTTAAAGCCATCTATCAGTGTTATCGATCGTTCTGTACCAAGTTCAGTGGAAAGATTGGTTTCCTATCCACAACTAAAGGAAAAGCTTAACATAAAAAAAAATAAAAGAGAGGGGAAAAAATAAAAAAAGACTCGACACGTTTTCCCATAAAATAGCAGCTTTTTAAAAATTAATAACATGCACTTGTGAACAGCATCTATTCCGTCAATTAGAAGGTTTACGGTGACGGGACGTTGTACAGGATCCCAGGATTCATCATCTTCATCACAGGGCTTTCAATGCAAAAAGGGACCTGACGACTAATAGGGTGCACTGGGGTGGGGGGGGGGGACGATGGCGCTCGTCAATTACAGCGCAAAGGCTGTATGCATAATTTACACGCACTGATCGCCGGCCACTAATCATCCTAAGGAGGGCTTTAGGAAAATTGTTTTTACAGCCTGCTGCTAAGAGCTTTCCTGCATCACAACAGGAACTTGCTTAAAGCACTTTGTCCACAACTCCTTTAAAAAGTTACATTTGTTGCATTAGCAGCTATCGCTCGGAAAGGTTTCCATGTATAGAATGCAAGGACGCAATTATCATTTTTAATGCATCATTTTGTAAGGATGCTGCGCAAACTGCTGGCACTATATAAATCCCCCCAAAAAAAAGAATAATAATAAAAAATATTATAATAATTACAAATTAAATACACCAATAAAAAAAGAAGATAAATACATTTAGATATATAAAATAAGATTGCAATGCATGGAAATTAAGACATAAGAATGAAAAGTTCCCTTACTTTGTCCATCGCTAGAGAGAAATCATATCCCAGGCAGTTCCTCATTCCCTCAATGAGTACTCCAGCTATGCACTTGAAGCGCACTCCTGTCTGTACAAGTACTAGGAGAGAACATCACACGCCTTCTTAGCCTTGTCTGACTAGGAGCACCTCTAGGTCTGATGAATACTAAGCCTGTACACAGGGAGTGGAATGAGATCCTCCCACTTGGTGCTCTGTGGGCCCTCCAAGTTTGTGTCTGCCTGGCTCACCTCTGCAGCACGCTCTCACCTCGCTGCCCTGCCTGCTCTGTTCCAGCATGCCCTCCCAGTCACAGGGCAGTCCCCTCACAGCTGGCTGGAAGAGGCCATGACACTCATCTTTCACAGACATTTGATCAAAAGGAATCACAGAAGCTTGAGGCACTCCTGATGTAGTCGAAGGAGATTCTACCTCACTTCTGGCAGCCTAAGTAATGCATTAAATCAATGCAGCTGACCTAATGCCACTGACAGTTTTTTTTTTTTGCTAAAAACAGAATTATCTGTGTAGAAAGCAGTGAGTGGACCTATTTGTGAGCGGAATAAAGCAGAATATTCAACGCAGTTTAAGAAATAAAAATAATTTTAATTGAAGAATAAAATGTCTGATTTCAACCATACACTAGTCGATATTTCGACTGTACGTTCATACGAACATTCTCGAATTGGCAAACGTCACTTTAGGCCTCATGTACACTGCTGCTGGTAAACGGACAATTAGGCTTAATGTACACGGGACGTTTTTACAACCGCTCCTGAACTTGCAGATAGTAACCCACGTTTAAAATGTCAGTTTTGCCGCGTTTACAAGCGTTTGAAAAAAACATTACATTTTTTTTCAAAATAGCCAAAAATGAAAAACGCTTGTAAACGAAACGCGGCTAAACGCGAGTTACCGCGTTTAGCCGCGTTTGGCGTCTTAACCTCCCTGGCGGTATGATTATTTCGGATTTTAGGTGCTGAAAGCGGTACAATTATTTTGCATGGAAATTTGGCGTTTTATATTGTAGGTCTGTAATTCTTAACAATAACACACTTAAATCTGTCCAAACAATAGTCTAGTAGATATCAAGGGTATGATAAAGTTTGAAACACAAAAACATAAATTATAATATAATAAATAAAAATAAATAATTAAAAAAAATAAAAATAAATAGTTATAAAATAAATTTCCCCACGATTCACTATCGCTCAATTCTGCAAGTGTTCTAATTTACTATCGCTGTTTTCTAGATGGTCTAAAGCCACTTTTGATGTAAAGGGACACTTTTTGGTTGCTATGGACAATCTCCAGTTTCCAGGCAGAAAGAACAGTATATATATATCACATAAAACTGCATGCAGGGCATGGGCCAAAGCACTGGGGACAAAAGGGATGTGAAATCATTTCATACAGTACTGTATGTGTTATGATTTTGACATTTTTTTGAATTTGCCGACAGGCTCCGCCCCCGTGCGTCGCGAAGCTCGCAGGGAACGGAGCCTGGCAAGGAGAGGCTTCGGACGAGGACAGAGCCCACGGGCACTGCGGGGGACATCGCAGGATCCCGGGGACAAGGTAAGTAAAGCCACACCAGGATCCTGCGATGTAATCCCGAGTGTGGCTCGGGGTTACCGCTAATGGTCCTGATTTTTAACCCCGAGCCACACTCGGGAAAACCGCCAGGGAGGCTACACACTGTAAGCTTCAGCATCTGAACTCATTTTTTTGCCTTCAAAGAAAAGCCTATAAACGCAACTGCCTAAAAACGACATTAAAAGGAACCTGTGTACATGTACACATAAGATAACATTGGATGAGTTCAGGGGCAGCTGAAAAAAAGCAGCCAACTGCCTCTGAACGTCCGTTTACCAGCAGCAGTGTACATGAGGTCTTAGGAGCAGTTGGGCTTTTTTTTCAGCTGCCCCTGAACTCTCCTCTATGTTATCTTATCAGTACATGTACACAGGGTCTTTTATAGTCTGAAAATTCGAAAATCTATAATAACTAATAAATTATAGGTATTGCAATTTCCTTTCAAATTTGGCTGTTAGTGAACGTAACAATTATGAATTTTTCAAAGTTACGAATTATCCGAAATAACAAATGTTGTATCTAAACGAATGGAACGTAATGAATTATTGATAATAAATAATAATAATAAAAAAAAAGTATTATTATTTATTATTGATCCGTTCCATTTGTTTAGATGCGGCATTCATTATTTCGAATAATTCGTAACTTCGGATAAATTCGTATTCGTTACGTTAACTAACAGCCAAATTTGAAAGGAAATTCCAATACCTATAATTTAATAGTTTGTTTTTATTAGTTAGTTAAGTTATTATTTAGAATTTTCGTCTTTCGAATTTTCGGATTTTCTTTGTTATTTTCGTAATTTCTAATTTTCGAATTTACGAATTTCTAAATTTACGAATTGTGATCATAACAAATGATCCGAAAAACAGAAAAAACAAAACAAAAAACAAACAAATTTTTCGGCAGTGCACATGTCTACAAGAAAACATTTTTCATCCTGCTTCTTTGAATTTTTTTCATTACTGCAGTCAAGAGTGAACAATGATTTGACCCTCAGGGCCAGTTCACACCACAAAAACTTGCGTTTTTGATGCGTTTCCGGATGCAATCCAGATGCTTTTTTTCCTGTTTTTTTTTTTTTTTTTTTTTTAACACTGTACTGGGGTCCGTTGTGCTTATGATGCATCTTTGATGTGTTCCAGTACAGTTCTGAGCAGGAAAAATGCAGCATGTTCTACTTTTTTCCTGCAACAGGAACGCACTGGAACTGCACTGGTGTGAACTATGCCATTGAAAACCATATACAGTAACCTACATTCTACGCATTTTGGATGCAGAAAAAAAAACACTGGAACGCATGTGGTATGAACTAGCCATAAGAACCATTAGGAAAAAAAAAAGGAACATTCTTAAAAAAAAAAAAATTGGAATCAAATTCTACTAGTGTATGGTCAGCTAAGGGCCCATTCACACTTTGAAATAATTGTAAAGGTACATTTTTTTTAAATAAATAAAAAATAGCAAACATGTCTA
Source organism: Lithobates clamitans (assembly GCA_037952925.1). Classification (NCBI taxonomy): domain Eukaryota; kingdom Metazoa; phylum Chordata; class Amphibia; order Anura; family Ranidae; genus Lithobates; species Lithobates clamitans. The sequence continues at coordinate 725,844 of JBBGZY010000906.1, forward strand.
TACTTACCTTCTTCAGAGCGGCCACGAACCTCCTTTTTTCGGGTCCCCCGCCGGCGCTGCATGGGAAGGCCATTTTTTGCTATTCAACAATTTGTTGCTTTAACTGGCAATGCAACACTGTACCCAAATTAAATTGTAGTATATCATTGTTTTCACACAAATAGTTTTATTTTGGTGGTATTTGATCATCACGGGATTTTTTATTTTTATAATATGAAACAAAAAAAAGACCAAAAATGTTGAAAAAATATTTCTGCCATAAAACAAATTCAATAAAAAATCAAATCAAATTTCTTCATAAATTTAGGCCAAAATGTATTCTGCTACATGTCTTGGTAAAAAAAAAAATCACAATAAATGTATATTAATTGATTTGCGTGAAAGTTATACCATCTACAAGCAATGGTATATATACTGGAATTCTTTTTTTTATACTAGTAATTGCAGTGATCAGGCGATAGTGCTGCAGGCAATCTGACACTAACTGACACTGGGGGGGGATGACTGACTAACTTCTTCCACTTACATCACCAGTGACACTAATACAGGGATCAGTGCTAATACTGTACACTGTTGTGATAATACTATACACTGCCACTGTACTAATGACACTAACTGGGAAAGGGTTAACATCTAGGGCGATCAAGGGGGAAACAGAGAGAACATTCCCTCTGTATAGAGCTCTGTGTTGATTGTCAACAAAGAGCTCTGGGCTGTGATTGGACACAGCTGATTAGCAGGTCCCGGGCATGAATCACTGGAAGGGATCTGCTGTTCAATCACAGCAGAGCTGGCAGGCAGGGCGCACGTGTCCTGAACACAGAAGAAAGCTGTGATGTACAGGTACATTATGGGCCTTGTCACAGTATGATGTATTGCGGCAAAGTGGATAAGGGTAGTAAAACCCCATGGTTTAGCTGCCTTTCTACCGCCCCTCAACTGCTCCCCTTTTGCTGCTGAACCAGCTGAGGTGTACACATGACACGGCGCTCAATGCTTTGCAGCTACGGCAGGAATTATACCCCCTGTCCCGCTAAGCAGATGGTCCTGCTCACAACCATGCACAGCTGCAGCACAGTTGTCTGGTATTTAGGGGGTTAAAACAGGCGCTGAGAAGCCGATACCACCACCTATCTATTGCTCTCTGAACAGCGATCCGAACAGCAAAGCAGGTGTACAACAGGCCTAACACACATAAACAAGTCATAAAAACACTTCTCTGTTGGGCCTGCAGTTATATGAATTTCTGTACATTTACATGCGGTTCTATGCACGTTTATGTGCACTTTTCTGCATAGCTTTCTTTTTCAAAGACATTTTTTCTCTGACCTAATTTACGTGGGTGAGAGGTGTGCGTTGTGGTGAAATTATGCATGTTTACACTAGGGTGACCACATTTCATCACGGGGGTTCCCGCTTAGTCTGCCTATAAAGTGGCGCATCTGTATCATGCATAGAACATGTTGCAGCAAAAATGACATTTCTAAAGAAAAATAACGAGTCAAATCAGATTTAAATTGACTCGCGGTTGCAATTGCCAGCACCCGGCTATTGAAAAAAATAAACAGCATGGGGTCCCCCCCCGCAATCCCTACCAGACCCCTGTCTGAGCATGCAGCCTGGCAGGTCAGAAAAGGGGGGGCGAGCGAGTGCCCCCCCCTCCTGAACCATACCAGGTCACATACCCTTAACATGGGGGGGTACTTTGGGGCAGGGGGGCTCCCCCCCCACCCAAAGCACCTTGTCCCCATGTTGATGGGGACAAGGGTCTCTTCCCCACAACCCCGGGTTGTGGGGGTATGCGGGCAGGGGGCCCCCAGGTCCTGCCCCCCCAATATGAATGAGTATGGGGTAATAGTACTCCTACCCATTCACCAAAAAAGTGTCAATAAGTAATAAAAATAGACAGTTTTTGACAATACCTTTATTAAAAAAAACCAAAAAAAAACCAATGCCCTTCGATGTAAATCCATCGTTAATCACGCTGCCCACCACACAGGGAAGAAAAATGCTCCTGCCGTCTATGAAGGCTGGCCACCTACTGCAGGCTCTGATGTTTGACAGTTCTTATATAGTTAAGGAGGGGCCACCTGGCGATGTCACCTGGTGGCACCCCCCCCTTGTGACATAATAGACTGGTGCATGCTGGGTTGGTGACAGCACAAGGGGGCGGTGCCACCAGGTGACATTGCCAGGTGGCCCTGCCCCTTACCTATATAAGAACTGTCAAATGGCGGAGCCTGCAGTAGGCGGCCAGCCTTCAAAGATGGTGGGAATGTTTTTTTTTCCGAGTGCGGCGGGTGGTGTCATTGACAATAGATTTACATTGGGGGACTTTTTTTAATAAAGTGTTTTTATGTACCCCATACTCATTCACATGGGGGGGGGATCTGGGGGTCCCCTTGTTAAAGGGGGCTTCCAGATTCTGATAAGCCCCCTGCCCGCATACCCCCACAACCACAGCCCAGGGTTGTAGGGAAGAGACCCCCCTGCCCCAAAGCACCCCCCATGTTGAGGGAATGTGGCCTGGTATGGTTCAGGGGGGGGTGCTCACTTGTCCCCCTCTTTCCTGACCTGCCAGGCTGCATGCTCAGATAAGGGTCTGGTATGGATTTTGGGGGCCATTTAAAAAAAAAAAATGTTGGCATACTAGGCCCGAAGGTATGTACTGGTGGGGGGACTCCACGACGTTTTTTAACCGGCAATTTTTAAATCTTTTTTATTATTCAGCTGTCAGCGGGGAAGCCCATTGACAGCTGATGACACATCAGTTGTTAAGGACGAGGTGGCCAGCTTCACGCCCGCTCCTTAATAACCAGCTTTTACTGCGTTTTGATTGGACAAAGCTTTGTCCAATCAGGGCGCAGAATGCACTGTGCAGGGTTGACTGTGTCAGTTTCATTCTGGGACACTGTATTGTCCCGGAATGAAGGTGCCTAGGACAGACCTGCAAAATGCGTGACTTTCCTGGGCAATCCAGGACACGTGGTCAACTTAGTTTACACACATGTATGTGCCTTCCTTTCCTGTGCAATAAAATGCAGATGTGTTGCATTTTAACACACATCTCTGGAAGGTATATAATCTCAGCATTCTAGTGTAAACATTACACATAGGAAACTATTGTGTCATTGCAGTTACCAGTATTCATCCAGTGAGAAAAAACGCAGGTAATTGCACATGGTGTGAACGGGCTCTAAGGGTAGAACCCAAATTCTTGTCCTGAAAATTTAAGGGCATGTGCGGTGACCTGCATTTTTTCCGCAAAGATTGAATGCAGGTCACAGAGAAAACAATAGTGTGCCTCCTTTACATGCGGTGTAGATATAGTGTGTTGCAACCTGTCTGCATTTTAACACAACACTCATGGAAATGCAATGTAATACAGTGAAAAGTACAGTTTAAAAAAAAATTATATATATTGTATAATATATATATTATACTTTAAAGTGATGGTCCCTAGAGGGGTAAATATATATATATATATATGTATTTTTACCCCTCTAGGGACCATCACTTTACAATGAACAGCATGAAAATGCATGCCAACGCACATAAAAACACTACGTAACGCAATGCACATGAAAATACATGTTAAATGCACTTGAATACACATGCATTTTTCATGCATTACAGTGAGTTTTTATGTGCAGTATGATGTGAAAGGACCCTAAAGCTATGTTTACACTAGACTGCATGATAAAACATAGCATTTTACTGTGTAGGCTAGTTAACCTTATTTGAAGTGTCACACTTCATTCATGTCACTGCACAGCAGTAATCATTGTGTTCTCCCGGCTTGAACGGCTTCCCCGCCAGGAGAACACAATGGCTCCGCAGGAGAGATTCTCCCATCAACACTGTCTGTATTGATGGGGGAATCGAGCCCTGGTTGCAGGAAAGAAAATCGCTCCAACTATGGCAGGCTTAAAGTATAACTAAAGGCAAAACTTTTTTTTTTTTTCGTTTTGGAAAGAGTGGAGAGGGATTAGAGCCCCTGTCAGTTTTCATTGCAGTCTGTGTCCCTGTTAAGGAGACCACCCCCCCCTCTCTTTAACCATTGAAAGTAAAAGTAAAAGAAAACCCCAAATTTTGGGTTGTCCCCAGAAAAGTAAAAGAGGGGAAATCTTCCAATGGGTACGATAGTTCTGGTGACCTGGGGGTCCCCAAGAAATTCCCTTAATTTGCAGATTTCCTCTCACTTCCTGTTTGGACTATGGGACAGGAAGTGAAGGGAAATCGCCGCAATGGGACAGAGATGGAAAAAAAAAAAATCTGACAGATTATAACCCTCCCTTGCTCTATCCTAAATGGAAAAAAAAAAAAAGTTTTACCCATAGTTCTACTTTAAGTGTGTATGCGGCCATAGAGTGTTGCTACATCTAGAAGTGGCATCAATCTCAGGCTTTTAATGTAAAGGATTATTTCATAGGGACAGGTTCTCTTTAAATTGTCCCTGCTGTTATTGCATTATGGAATTGATTACGTTATCAACTAGATAGCTGATGGTATTAGTATCCTGTAAACTTACAAGCTGATTATTAGTTGGACTTTTCTTTTACTGTAAATGGAAAACAGGTTTAGTTTCACATGATGCAAAAATACAACTCGTTTTCTGGAAAAGCCAACAGGAAATGGCTAGTTTACGATTAATTTACATTATGAGCCCATAAACACCTCTCTAGCGCAGTGCACATTACATTAACATGCGTGTTACTGCAACACACGTTAACACCTGTGTAATGCACATTGCGGTGCCACTCTTTCAATGGCACCCCAATGCAAAAACCCATTGCATCTCACACGTTCCAGCACACCATAACAAATAGTAATGCGCTACCGTGAGTTTTGATGTACCAAAACCGAAAAAAGCAGCATTTGCATGCAGCATTGGGGTTTCTGGTTTGATTCCCAGGCAGGATGCCATCTGCATGGAGTTTGCATGTTCTCCCTGTGCGGGTTTCCTCCAGATACTCTGGTTTCCTCCCAGGCATGCTGTTAGGTTAATTGGCTCCTGTCTAAATTGGCCCTAGTATGTGTATGCGCGTTTTTGCATGCATGACAGTAGTGATGAATCGGAATACCAGGGTTCAGATTCAAGATAAGTTTGGAAGCCAAATCTGAGCCCCAGTGAAGTCAAATACTGTGTGAATAATTAAGGGGTACACATTCACCAAAAAAAATGTAAAGGCTTTTATTAAAAATATAAAACACTAAAGAACGTCCAATGCTGCAAATCCATTGTCAATCATTGTCCAGCAACGAAGAGTCACAGTTACGATGGACAGTGTGAATCGACCCTAAAATGTACATAAACCACAATGTATTTATCAGTATGGGTATCATGCTTCACAGCTTAAAGCAGTGTTTTAGTTTGTTGTGTACGCACTTCAAGTTGGCTGTTGGACTATCAGGTCTAATGCCATCTGAAGGAGCTCACACGGTGAGCCGACAACACTGTTCCTAATTGCAACAGGACTGTTGCTGGAAGGATCTCCAGGTAATAAACTTTTGAACTGATTCGCAAAAACTGTTTGTTTAACCACTTCAATACCGGGCACTTATACACCTTCCTGCCCAGACCAATTTTCAGCTTTCAGCGCTGTCGCACTTTGAATGACAATTGCGCGGTCATGCTACACTGTACCCAAACTAAATTTTTATCACTTTGTTCCCACAAAAAGAGCTTTCTCTTGGTGGTATTTGATCACCTCTGGGATTTTTTTTCTGCTAAACAAATAAAAAAAAGCCCGAAAACTTTGAAAAAAAAGTTTTTTTTTGTTTCAGTTACAAAACTTCGTAAATAAGTAAGTTTTCTCCTTCAGTGATGGGCACTGATGGGGCTGCACTGACGAGCACGGATAAGGCAGCACCGATGAGCTGGCACCAATGAGGTGGCACCGATGAGGTGGCACTGATGATGGGCACTAATATGTGACACTGATGGGGCACCTATAGGCACTGATAGGTGGCACTGATATGCAGTACTGATGGGTACACATAGGTGGCACTAATGGGCACTGAAAGGCAGCACAGATGGGCACTGATAGGCGGCACGGATGGGCACTGATAGGCGGCATGGATGTAAACTAATAGGTGGTACTGATGGATGCCAATCAGTGCCAAACCATGCCTGCCAATCAGTGATGCCCATTGTGGGCACTGATTGGCATCCATTGTGGGCACTGATTAGCATCCCTGGTGGTCTAGGGTAGCATACCTGGTGGTGACATCCCTGGTGGTGTCCCTGGTGGTCCAGTGTGGGCATCCGTGGGGGGGCTGTGCTGATAATCAATCAGCACAGACCCCCCCTGTCAGAGGAGCAGCCGGTCGGCTCTCCTCTACTCGCGTCTGACAGACGCGAGTAAGGAAAAGCCGATCGATGGCTCTTCCCGTTTACACTGTGATCAGCCGTGATTGGACACAGCTGATCACGTGGTAAAGAGTCTCCGTCAGAGACTCTTTACCTAGATCGGTGTTGCGGGGTGTCAGACTGACACACAACGTCATGTGACGTCCGGTCAGGATATCGAAGCCACTTTGCCGCTGTCATTTTGTTATATGGCGTGCGGCAAGTGGTTAAGAAGATGTATACAGTGATATGATCTTGTAAGCTTGCAGGAGCTCCTAACCCCTTCGTATTGAACTGTATTGTTGCTGTATTGTCTCCCTTTATATTGCAAAGTGCTACGCAAACTGTTAGTGCTATAAAAAAATCCTGTATTATAATTAAGGCCTCATGCACACTGGACATTTTTGTTGGGGGCATCTGGCGTTTTTCTTTTCTGCCTCTAAGGCTCCATGCACTCTGAAGCTCATAAACGGCCGTTTTTGGGAATTTGGGCTTTTTTTTTGTTAACAACCCATAAACCCCCTCTATATTATCCTATGTGTTCATTCAGCTTGTTCAGGAACAGCAGTGTTTTGGCAGAAAAAATGCATGGCGCGTGCAAACATATGTGCATTAATGCTAGGCGCATTTAGCGTTTGAGCATTAATTCAATTAAGTAGTGAGAATAAATTATTATTCTGGCCAATTAAATTAATTAACACCCAAGTGCTTGACATGCCTAAAATGTTACAAGCATCTAGTGTTTTTTCTGCCAAAATGCTGCTGCCAGTAGGAAGGGTGCCTAGGAGAAATGGCCAAACGTCCAGTGTGCATGAGGCCATGTCAAACATAACACATAAAAAACAAAAATAGGGATTACATACATTCTAAATATGGGATAATTTTTCCAGTGAAGCTAGCCACAAAATTTGAATGATACTCAGAAAAGCTTATAAAAGATGTTTTTAAACAAGCACAACCATGTTGGCCAAAGGTGCATATGTATGCATTGGAAAGACCCCATTTCCTTTGACTTTAAAATAGTTACCACCCAGTAAATTCCATTTTTGATGATTTGGAAGGGGGAAGAGACACTTTTTGTGGTGGTGATCCATTAGATTATTCACTTGTGCACAATTGGTTATAGACTTATACTGGAGTGGAAGAAGAGGTGGACTTTTTTTATATATTTATATTTTTTTCTAATTTTTTTTTACATAGAAGTGGATTACTTCATATTTAGTGATGATAAATACTGAAATAATGTTTTTTTTATCTATTTAATGAGTTATATGAATTTTTTATATATGCATATGGTTTCCACTTCTGGATTATGTCCCCAACAGTGCTTACTGGAACATTCAGAAGTTTAGAAATCCCTATGTTTTGCAACAAAAAAGGATGCAAAGAGAGCTCTTCGCTTTTACCCATCATGACATGTTTCTTATGTGACACCTTGGTAATGAGACACCTTTTTAAAGGCCATCAGTTAAGACTGAACCAGCTAATATTAATTTGCACTGACAAGGGGCAGGATTTCTTTCCAATTACCAATATATCAGCAGCTGGCGTCTTGGCTTTCCATGCCATTTTGCACCTCCCTTTCTTCATGTGTTCAATACTTTTTCCCTGTGCCATTACATTTTTTTTTTTTACACATAACTTCATTTCTGAACTTATTTGTTTTTGGTGTCTTTGTATGTATGGATTGCATGGGCTGTTGCCGATATGTGGTGAAAAATTCATGTCAATAGCACCTTTAGAAATATATTTACCTAGAAAAATACTTATTTTACCCACTGTATTGCAGATTACTAATTCTTATGCCCCGTACACACGGTCGGACTTTGTTCGGACATTCCGACAACAAAATCCTAGGATTTTTTCCGACGGATGTTGGCTTAAACTTGTCTTGCATACACACGGTCACACAAAGTTGTCAGAAAATTCAATCATTCTGAACGCGGTGACGTAAAACACGTACGTCGGGACTATAAACGGGGCAGTGGCCAATAGCTTTCATCTCTTTATTTAGTCTGAGCATGCGTGGCACTTTGTCCGTCGGATTTTTATATCCTGCTCTCAAACTTTGTGTGTCTGAAAATCCGATGGAAAATGTCCGATGGAGCCCACACACGGTCGGAATTTCTGACAACACGCTCCGATCGGACATTTTCCATCGGAAAATCCGACCGCGTGTACGGGGCATTAGACGTACGTGGTGGCTTCATTCATTTTCTGTTTTTAGTTTTTTTGTGTTTTCTTTACTTGATTTTCACCTTATTGTCTTATGGTGGCTCCTCTGGTCTAGAAGTTGAAAAATAACAGCAGGATTAACAGGTAAGAAAAGGTATGGGGGGCTGCTATGTTAATACTAGTAACAGACTGCATCATATGTAATTTTTGATTTTGCCATAAGGCCACTTTCACACTGAAGCGCTTCACAGGCCTTTTAGCGCTAAAAATAGCATCTGCAAAGCGACTGTAAAGCGTCTTTCCTGTCACTCCAGTGTGAAAGCGCTTGCGGGATATTAAAAAAAAGTCCTGCAAGCGGCATCTTTAGGGCGGTTTAGTAACGGTGTATACACCAATCCTAAAACGCCCCTGCCCATTGAAATTAATAGGCATCGCTGCCGAAGCACCTGCAAAGCGCTTCGGCGCTACACGGGTGCTATTAGCCCCTTCTTCGGCCCCTGGCAGGGGTTAAAAGCGCCCCACTAGCGGCCGAAAAGTGCTGCTAGAACGACGGTAAAGCGCCGCTAAAACTAGCTATGCCCTCACCGCCCCAGTGTGAATGTAGCCTAAACTACAGTATGTCTCAGATGGTATCATACTCCAGAAACCGAATACAAAATCTTTCCTGAACGTATACCAGAAAGGAACCTTCCTTCATGTTTGGTGGTCTTATGTACTAATCCACACTTTTTGGACACGTCTGCCACTTTATCAGAAAGAGATTTCCAGCTACACACTTCCTTTTCATCCAGAGCAATTCCTATTACATCATACTGACATGTACCCCATAACATATAAGCAATATCGTCTTTTTTTAAATGCAGATAAAAGTGATCCCACACTGGAATGTAGCCATGTAGTGAAGATAGAAGAACTGACATGACACCTTACCTCTACATTGTCAGGTTGGTCATTGAGAAGCTTCACTTCTGTCTGATAAAAAAACAAACAAAAACATGAATATAGTATATACAATTGTTACACAGGTCACAATGTAATTAAATGTTATTAAAATTACCTTTCCTTCAATCTGCAGTTCTCGAATTTTCTTTAAAATGCAATGCAATATGGCTACCCGGAGGCTTTCTGTACACAGATGGTGTTTGGAACTACCCCCAGAGATGTCATTTCCTGGCAGGCCTAGAAACCCCTGAACAATCCTAAAGGAGACCCTACACCTCACTTCTCCCTTTTTCCTCCACCCTGTTTTCCTTTCCATGCTCCCTAATCCTTCCTACCCTGTTTTCCACTGCCCCCTTTCTTACCTGCCTCAAACATGCGCCAATGCTCCATAGGATCCCCTCACCCCCAATTACATTGTCTCCTCCCCAACACTGGTATACTAGCCATTACCACACTCTTGGATTATTGCTATCTCATGCCAATCTATACCTCATATCCCACAATACCCCCAAATTAACATTTGTAACCCTGCCTACTACCATCTTCCTGAGAGTTAATCCTTGGAAATTAGATGCCGATTAATATTCTGTTTGCCATTTTGTTGGCTACATGTAGGCAATATAACTTGAATGCATGACGTCTATGTGTATCTATGCAGTAGGGAAATGTTCATATACCACATATTTTTACCAATAAAAATGCAGGCACTGGCTTCAATTTAATAATCTGTACCCTAAAACTCGTAACTAGAAACTTGTTTAACCACTTGCCGACCACCTACCTCGCTTGTATTGCGGCAGGTCGGAGGCGCGATAAGAGAGGCAGAATGGCGATTTGCCTATGTAAACAAGGCAGATCGCCGTTCTGACAGGAGATAAGATAGAGATCATGTGTTCCTGCTAAGCAGGAACACCGATCTCTGTTTTCATCCAGTCAGAGCAACCCCCACACAGTTAGCAAGCACCAGCTAGGCACACAGTTACCTTTTGATCACCCCTGATTCTAATCCCTTCCCCTCCAGTGTCATTAGTACAGTCACAGTGCATATTTTTTGCAATGATCACTATAATAATGTCACTGGTTTCCAAAAAAGTGTCAAAAGTGTCAGTTAGTGTCAGAAAGTCCGCTGCAATCACAAAAAAACGATAATCGTCACCATTACTAGTAGAAAAAAGATTTTAAAAAATGCCATAAAAATATGCCATTGTTTGTAGAGGCAATAAGTTTTGCGCAAACCAATCCATTTACGCTTATTGGGATTTTTTTTTTTACCAAAGATATGTAGCAAAATACATATTGGCCTAAACTGATGAAGAAATTAGCTTTTTTAATTTTTATTGTATTTTTATTGAATGTGTTTTATAGCAGAAAGTAAAAAAATAATGGGTTTTTTTTTCTCAAAATTGTCGCTCTTTTTTGTTTATAGCACAAAAAGATCCCGCAAAGGTGATCAAATTGTATTATTGTATTTGGATACAGCTTAGCACAACCACGCAATTGTCAGTTAAAGTAAGGCAGTGCCATATCGCAAAAAATGGCCCGGTCATTAAGTGGGTAAAACCTTAATGATAATGGCCAGTGCTGAAGTAGTTAAAACCCACATTGGTTGACCAAATCTGGTTAATACTGCACATTTTGAGCCATTGCCATTCTGCACTGCAACACACATCCATTGGCAATGTGTTCTCAGATGCTATTCAAATAAATAGTGCTGCATCAAACGTTGCAGTAAAGCGCATGACAACAGGTTTGTTACCAAACCGGGTACACCCAAACCGGGTACACCGGGTACACTCACAAATTCAAATGATGTGACGAGGACAGATATCAACTGGGCTGATAGTGTCTGTTAAGAGAGCCCAACCGGCAAGATGTCCAAAAGAGTTGCACCCTAAGCTTTCCCCTCCTCGTCAGGAACCTTTCCCTACCGCTATTACTGTCCCTAACAGGCACTGTACCTGTCCCTACCCTACCAACTTGAAGAAAGTGCGCCAAGCCTGGGAGCCAGGGCCTTAAGTAGGCTCTGCCTGACCCAAGATGGCCGCTGTAGTCACATGGGGAATCAGCATTAAAATCGGGTGCTTCTCCAGTGGCCCAGGAAACCATAGAGGAACTGTGTTCCCCTTGACTTCCTCTCCAGCTGCAGTGCTGTTGCAGAAAAGGGCCACCTGCAGTGAAAAAAATAGACTGCACCTGCCTACACACGTGTGCAATACTCTGACTCCTGCAGACTCCTCCACCAGCTGCAGGTCTGTACAGTGATACGGATCTTCAACTATGGACCTGAAGAAGGTATTTATGAACTACAAGTGCGGTGATGTGACTATACTTGTGCTCCATTGAGAACGACAGTCTCTCTGCTGTGGTGGCAGATGAGACTTGTAGCATTTTAACTCACAACTCTCTGTGAATGAATGACACGGCTGTGCAGGTAGATCCACGCACAGCTGTGTAGGTAGATCCACGCACAGCTGTGGCAAACTCAAGGAGCTGGCGGGGAGAACTCCCAGATTCTGTAAATGGACAGGCAGTTTGAGGGTGGAGGGCTGTGGACTGTGACCATGTTTCATGTTACACCCGAAGTATGACCCTACAACACCGCACTCACATTACGTTGTGTAGAACGCATGCCTAAAACTGGCAATAGAGTGATTTTGCAGCCACGGGCTACAGGGAAGAAAATCACTCATGTCCCTCCTCAACACAGCCAGTCAGCGAGGAGCATCACACAGTGATTATTGCTTGTGGCTGTAGCCTCTAGCAATAACCGCATGAAAAATCCAACATGCTGGCTGTACCTAAATTGTTCGATCGATCAACTTGGGTACAATCAGCCTGCCCATACATGGTTCAAACTTTGGCCGGTCCCTGCTGAACTGGCCGAAATTTGAACCATCTATGGCCAGCTTAAGAGTCTCAATTTTGCACCCATGAAGAAATGAGACTTAACAGAAATAGGTGTGACTGGCCAAAATATAAATTGATAAGGTTTGGCTAAATTGTAAAGGAATTTAAAATGTGCTAATCTTCCAACTGATGTTCCTGAATATAGGTATGTTGACATGCATGGGCATGATCCAATTTAACTGACTTTAACTGCAAATGCAGATCAATTCTCTTACTCTGCAGCAACCAGGACTTGAAAAGCAATGCTTTGCTGGGGGACAGACATCACTAAAAAACAAATCATGTCCGTACATTTTACCTGCACTGCAAAATGCATCAACATGGACTGTTGGATGAGTACAATCCCTCAGTGTTCCTGTTAACAAGTACCCTCAAAGGTTTAGGTAGGGCCTCCTTAAAAACACCCCTGAGCAGTATCATAGCAAATATAATTAGGGTTATTCAGCAACCCGACTTAAGTGGTAATCTCGGTTTTCTTTAAAAATACGGTCTACGATTTTGCTCCCGTTACCTTTGGCAGTGCAGCAACCCTCAAGGGCTGATTCATAATAAAAGAAGGGCAGTCTCCAGAGAAATTCTAAACCTCTAATTGCTCTTGTAATTTTATGTTGCCAGAGTGGTCACTTTTAATCCCAAAAGAAACAGACTACATAATGTATGACTTGAGCCTCATCACATGTAGCCCAAAAAAGGTTCTACTTGCAAATGCAAAGCACCTGGGAGAACAATCCAGATTTCACAGTGCACTGTCCAACATTCCCAATAAATGGGCCCTGGAAGCCCAACCTCCCCCCCGACTGGAGATTGTTGCTTAGAAAGCTGAAATCCGAAGGAGAATCAATTTTCTCTGCCGTAGTTCATACAAAGAACATTTACAGTCTGCATCCAAAATGTATGCTGCAGACAGGAAGTGAAATGGAACCAGTAGCCACATCTGGACCAAGCTTTATTTTTACAAACAGCACAAACATTTGACAGCACGCATGGAACTGCTGCGCCTGAGCTCCCATTTCAATAGCAATTAACGCTAACAGGCAAGCCTCATTCTTCTGAGGTCTCCGTGTTTGGAGGACCTTAAGCTGATCATACACGCAGTCTGAATGAAAAAATATCCTTTATCCATGCTATCCATCCGGATGGAAAAATCACCTCTGCTATTGTATTTTGACAGCAGGCACCAAATATTTTTTTGCTTATTACAGGTACTTCTATAGCGCTATTAATTTACACAGCTCTTTACATATATATTGTACATTAATATCAGTCCCTGTCCTCAAGAGCTTACAATCTAAGGTCTCTAACTCATATTCATACATACAGTACACATACTAGGGCCAATTTAGACAGGAGCCAATGAACCTACCAGCATGTCTTTGGAGTATGGGAGGAAACCCACGCAGGCACAAGGAGAACATGCAAACTCCAGGTAGGTGGTGCTGTGGTTGGGATTTGAACCGATGACCCAAATACATGAAGAACAGCTGCATCTGATTGGATGTACAGTAAGTGCTGTTAGACCAAAAAAATGTCACAAAGCTCTTTCAATTGTTCAGTCGAAAGATGTCGGGTGGGATGGTGTCAACAACTTCGCTGCCAACTGACTATCCCTTTTTTGAGGCCAAATCCCTCTGTCCCTTGTGCAGCCTCAGTTGTCCATCTTGTTGGTCTAATGTGTACATATCTGTACAAAATGTATTACGTGTATTTTACTAACAAAAGTGTTATGCTGCACTAAAAATGAATTCAACCCCTATATTACTACATTTTTTATTTTAAAAAGCCAAAATAGAGGAAAATGGAGGTCAAAAAAAGTACACGTGTGATTTAGACAATCATTTTCTACATATTGGATCATTGCAGTCTGTGTAACTAGGGCCATGGCAGGGATGTGTTCTTTGCCTACCTAATGTGTGTCAAAAGGTGTCTGTAGCTGGGGTACAGCATGGTGCAGCCACAATAATTCACACAGTCAAGTGCAATAATAAATTTGTATTGAAGCAACAGTTCACAATAATCCCTGTGGGAAGACTGGCCACTCATGGTTACAGCAGCATGAACAGAATGGGTTCCAGCCAGCATGATAGCATCTGTAGTGAGGGGCATAATGCAGTCTAGTCGTCTCGTGCCAATGTCCAGAAGAGATGTGACCCTACGCTTTCCCCACCTTGTCAGGAACCTTTCCCTACTGCTGGTACCGTCCCTCATAGAAAGGGTACCTGTCCCTGCACAGACATAAAGCGCACCAGGCCCTGGGAGCCAGGCCCTTAAATAGGCTCCGCCCGACCCAAGATGGTCGTCAGTCACATGAGGCAGCAGCATCCAACTCAATTGCCTTCCCAGTGACCCAGGAAACCATAGAACTATATTTCTTCTGACTTCCCTTCCAACTGCAGTGCAACTGAGGATAGCGCCACCTGCAGTGGGGAAAGTAGACTGCACCTGCCTACATGTCCCTCTTTATCATTTCATAAAGTTGGGAGGGAAGTGAAATTTGCTAAGTGTATGGCCATCTTTACTGTCTCTTTTTCTATAACCAGCTATATGCAACTTCTAGATCTGTCCTTACGGGAGGAAGCAAGTCATCATGAAACACTTTTTATATTATGATTTAATGCCGCATACACACGAGCGGACTTTTCAGCAGACTTGGTCCGACGGTCTTTCCGCTGGACTTTTTAACGAACGGACTTGCCTACACACGACCGGACTTCCCGGCAGGCTAGGTCCGCCCGTCTTTCCGACGGACTTTCGCCGGAGTTACAGCGGACTTTCAGAATGAACGGACTTGCCCACACACGGACAAGTCCGTTCATTTTGAACGTGACTCGGGTACGACGGGACTAGAAAAGGAAGTCAATCTCGCCGCTTTTATTGGTGAGATTGACACCTTGCAAGCCCGTCATGGGGCATACCAGGCCCTTAGGTCTGGCATGGATTTTAAGGGGAACCCCCTACGCCGAAAAATCGGTGTGGGGTCCCCCCCCTAGAGTCCATACCAGACCCCGATCCGAGCACGCAGCCTGGCCGGTCAGGAAAGGGGGTGGGGACGAGCGAGCACCCCCCCCTCCTGAACCGTACCAGGCCGCATGCCCTCAACATGGATGGTGGGTGCTTTGGGGGAGGGGGGGCACACTGCGGGGCCCCCCACCCCAAAGTACCTTGTCCCCATGTTGATGAGGACAAGGGCCTCTTCCAGACAACCCTGGTCTTTGGTTGTCGGGGTCTGCGGGCAGGGGGCTTATCGGAATCCGGGAGCCCCCTATAATAAGAGGGCCCCCAGATCCCGGCCCCCCACCCTATGTGAATGAGTATGGGGTACATGGTACTCCTACCCATTCACATAGGGAAAAAGTGTCAATAATAAAACACACTACACAGGTTTTTGAAGTAATTTATTAGACAGCCCCGGGGGGTCTTCTTCCGGCTTCGGGGGTCCCTCCGGTTCCTCTTCTCCCGGCGTCCGGTTGGTTCTTCTCCGCTCTCTCTGGCCTCTTCTCCCGGTGTTCCAGTTCTTCGGGCCAGCTCCTCCGCTGTCTTCATGTCGCTCTCTTGCCAGCGGAGGCCTGGACTTCTGGCTTCTTCCCTCTTCTCTTCTCCAGATGTTGACATGACGGTCTCTCCGGCTGGACTGGTCTCTGAGCGCCCCCCTCCCCCAAAGCACCCACCCCCCCATGTTGAGGGCATGCGGCCTGGTACGGTTCAGGAGGGGGGGGGCGCTCACTCGTCCCCACCCCCTTTCCTGACCGGCCGGGCTGAGTGCTCGGATCGGAGTCTGGTATGGACTTTGGGGGTGACCCCACGCCGACTTTTCGGCGTAGGGGGTTCCCCTTAAGATCCATACCAGACCTAAGGGCCTGGGATGCCCCCGCACTCGCCGCAATAGGAAAATTTGTTTTTCCTATTGCAGCGAGCGCGAGATGCAGTACTCTGCCCTTGTGTCGTATCTGGTCCTTCGGACCAGCATACAGACCCATGCAGACGAACGGGCTTTCCGTCAGAAACTGAGTCCGGCGGACTAAGATTTAAAGCATGCTTTAAATCTAGGTACGGTGGACTTTTGGGAAAAAAAAGTCCGCCGGAGCCTACACACGGTCGGATTGTGCGGCGGACTCTGGTCCGCCGGGCCAAGTATGCCGGAAAGTCCGACCGTGTGTACGCGGCAATAGGCTCACCATCTGTGTGAGATCTCAATCACAATGGCATTGACAAACCTGGGTTTATATGCATTTATAGGGCATCTCTAAATATAGACTTTGTTTATACGTCCCAGGGAATTTAAAATGCATTTAAATAATTTGAAGGCAGGAGTGTTGGTGTGAATGTAGCCTCACAATCTGGCCATGCAATCTTTGCACAATCAACTTTAGATCTACCAAAATTATGTAATGGGACCTACTATCTATTCAATTTATATCTAGACAGGGCCTTCCCCAACATACATGTTGGTAGGTCTAATGGTGGGCAAAGATGCTTTAATAAATGAGCAGGGCTGGATCTCGGGGGGAGGTGATTTCATTTGTGCCCCCCATCCAGGTCCAGTGATGTTGGGGAGGGATCAGGGGGTAATGCAGTCTAGGCACAATGCTGAGTTGGCATGGCTGCACATTGCTCTGCCACTATCCATCATCATTGCTTTCCATTGTACAGGGGCCGGACCAGGACGCACAGCATTGTTACGATGCTTCTGGCGGCTGACCGGCAGTACTGCCCATAGCATGCAACCCAATCTGGTGAAAGGGGCCGCACCAATGTAGCGTGGTGGTGGGGGCTTTTAAGGTGGTGAAGAGGTGACATAATGCCATCCTCACTGCTTAGTAAACACCCTCTGAAAAGTGATCCACCATGGATTGCTCCTCAGAGAGCTAACACAAGTGTAAATGAGCCCTAAAGATGTGCCTAAATCTAATGAAAATCACACATCATTAACAACCAAATGACTGTCAGAAAATTTGTTGGTCACACTGATTTTAAAGCTCAACTCTAGCAAAGTTTTTTTTGGTTTTCAATGGAATGGGGCATCTTAGAACATTAATCAAGATTTTATATACTGTCTGTTTCACTGTTGAGGAGATTTCACCTACTTCCTGTTTCATCTGACACCCATCCCCTGGAAAGGAAGTGAGGGCAAGTCTTCTCAGTAGGGACACTTACAACAATAAAACCTGACAAAGGGCTACAGTTAGTAGCCCAGATATAATGACTGATACTAAGACATTTTGTAATGTTTTATTACACATTTGGGCATACTTAGCAACAGTCCCGAATTTGCAGGGACAATCCGGCTTTCAGTCAGCTGTCTAGCAACCCAGGATCAGGCCTTTTGGGACAATTGCAGTGTCCCTGTCCAAGCACTTAGCCTGTCATCTATAATAAAGATGCTTTGCATTGTCTCATTACAGCAATGGGCACTTAGTGCAGCTAGCCAATCACAGCCCCCTTCCAATGGCCACCACAGGGATCAGAAGAGGTAATCACCTTAGCATTAAGGACCAGTTCCTATAAAGTAGAGCCAGTTTAGGGATGACATCTGTGGAGTCGGCCTGACATAATAGGACAGGACACCAAGAGCATTTCCATTCTTTCAGTCTGGTGAAATACTGCACTGGCTAGGACACCACCCTTTAAGTGAAGCCACCTCTGTAGAGCCTCATGGGTACACGCTTGAGCAACCGCTTGTATGTAAGCCCTGCATTCTTGAACTGCCTTATGACTGATCTGTATAAGAGCCTTATTGTACAGAGTTAAATTTTGGAGAAGGTGTAACGCATTGTGGTAACTGATGCTTACTTGTTACCGTATATACTCGAGTATAAGTCGATCCGAGTATAAGTCGAGGCCCTAATTTACCACAAAAAAAATGGGAAAAACGTATTGACCCGAGTATAAGACGAGGGTGAGAAATGCACAGCTACTGTAAGTGGAAAAGAGGGTCAACAATGCCCATTTGCAGCCTCACTGTACCCATTTGCATGCCTCACTGTGCCCATTTGCAGCCATAGGTCCCCCGAACTTCAAACTCAGTAGTTAAGGGTTCCTAGATGCCCCCAAGCTGCAGCCAAAATTTGGGGTCTCTAAACCCAAAGTGTCCCGAAATGACATCGCTGCAGATGGACACAGTTGACCGACCTTGGGGCCCAGTAACTCGGGGCCACTTAGTGCTAGGAACCCCAAATTTTGTGTGAAAACCCAGTGGAACTAGCACCATAAAATATCCAAAGCTGGGATTTCTAGCACCAAGTGGCCCCGAGATACAGGGGCCCAAAAATCGGTTCAGAAAATGTCAAGCACTTTTCTGCAGCAGAGAATGACATTTTCCGAACCTATTTTGGGGCCCCGTATCGTGGGGCCACTTGGTGCTAGGAACCCCAGCTTTGGATATGTTATGGTACCAGTTCTACTGGGTTTGCACACCAAATTTAGGGTTTCTAGCACCAAGTGGCCCTGAGATACAGGGCCCCAAAAATCGGTTCAGAAAATGTCAAGCACTTTTCTGCAGCAGAGAATGACATTTTCCGAACCGATTTTGGGGCCCCGTATCTCAGGGCCACTTGGAGCTAGGAACTCCAGCTTTGGATATGTTGTGGGGCCCCAAAGTCGGTTCAGAAAATGATTTTTTTTGCTGCAGAAAAGTGCTTGACTCGAGTATGAGTCGAGGGGGTCACTTTCAGTACAAAAAAATGTGCTGAAAAACTCGACTTATACTCGAGTATATACGATATATGGAAAAATGCTTAAAAAGAGAAGTTGTCTCACCTCTTCCCTTAAAGAAGAATTCCAGATATGGGTAATTTATACTGTACATAGTTACAATTATCCAGCTTGAACTAATGTAACCATGTATACAGTATCCCACACTTAGCCAATGTTCTTGGAAGCTGGATATCAGCGAAGTAGACAATATAGTTCGGGTCCTGAGCTGAAAAATAAAACTATTGCGGGCACTCATTTGAGCTAAAGCTGGCAATTCACCTATCCATGCTAAACAGTGCGGCTGGACAAATCTGCTGTGATGGTTACCGTGGCTGTCAGAATACCCAAACAGCAACTGCATCTGATCGCATATAGGTGCTGCTTGACTGAGAATTTTCTACCCAGGTCCTTCCACAAAAGTAGATTGAAAAATTGACTTTTCTTGAGCTGGCTGGTGCTGACAGGTCCATTCACAGAATGAATTTCAGCTGCTTCAGTAGCAATCAACCGAAATTCCAGCTGTGTATGACCACCTTAAAGAGGAGGTCCAGCCCTCCCCCAAGAAAAAATTAAAAGTCAGCAGCTACAAATACTGTAGCTGCTGACTTTTAATATTAGGACACCTACCTGTCCTGGAATCCAGCGATGTCGGCACCCCAGCCAATGTTTCTATCGGCTCTCAGGTGCTGCTGCCGCCATTGCCTGTAAGAGAAACCGTCAGAGAAGCATTGCGGCTTCACAGCCAGTTCCCCACTGCGCATGCCATTGTGAATGGCCCGGCGGTGGGGGAAGGAGGAGTGGGGCCGAACTAGCAGGGGACCTTGCAGCATCCAGGTCTCCCGGAAGTGGGGACGGGTACCTATCAAAACCGGGTACCCGTTCCCCTCGGGAGGAAGCAGATAAGCGGAGCTTCCCCCTTTGGGTGGCACTCCGCTTTAAAGTGTTACTAAACTCAGGACCCTGCAATCACTATATCTGGCCTCCACAGTACACAGAACATGGAAATGCAATTATTTTAGCAAATATAAACTGCTAAATACCTTTTCTCAACAGCAGTTAGAGCAGTCTTGTGATGAGTGTTCAGCCAAGCACTGGTTAAAGCTCGTAGGAGGAGTTTTCTGACTATCCTATGAGACTGCAAGACCCCTGACACTCTGTCTGGACAGTGCTGATTGTCCCTGTGCTGATCACATGCACTCCCCTAAGAAAAGAAAAAACCTCTCTAGCCATACACACCAAACTGAGCATGTGCAGCTTGAATCCATAGACTCCGTGTTAGGAAATTATCAGGGGACAGTGGAAGGAGGGGAGGATCAGAGGAGACAAGATCAAACAGCCTTTTTACACAATGCAGAGGAATAACCCCTTAGGTTCTACAGTGAGTATAACAAGCATGCTTTACTGCATATACAGACTTATTTTACCATTTTGGGATTAGTAACACTTTAAAGACTGGTAGGTTGCAAAACATTTGGTTTTTGCTTTTGGGTGTTCGTTTTTCTCCATTTCAGGGGATAAAAAAAGTTTATGCCACAGGATCTTAAAGAGGAGCTCCAGTCTATAAAAAATAAAATGAAAATGTCAGAAGCTACAAATACTGTAGTATAAGAACACTTACAGTTGTGCTCATAAGTTTACATACCCTGGCAGAATTTATGATTTCTTGGCCATTTTTCTGGGAATATGAATGATAACACAAACATTTCTTTCACTCATGGTTAGTGTTTGGCTAAAGCCACTTATTATCAATCAACTGTGTTTGCTCTTTTTAAATCATAATGGCAACAGAAACAGTGTTGCCAACCACCCGTAGATTTATAGGCAGCCCGTAAAAACAGGGCATTTTTCTCATGTCTGTAAATGTCCGTAGAAGCAGATACGTGCCAGTAAAAAATGGTGGTGACCGGCGAGTCAGAACTGCGCGTGCGCAGTTTGCGGAACTCGCCAAGAAAATCCGGTCCGAGCCACGAGCGCTGCCTCTGCCCATCGGCGCCACGCGATGAGTATGTCATCCACACCGCCGCGCACCAGACTTAAAAAAAAGGAGCTGAGGGAGGGCGGATGCACAGAGGAGCCTCAAGTCACATTGATGTCAGTGGACAGAGCAGCAAACAAGCAGCTAAGGAGAGTGCCGCGGAGTCGGACCCCTGCCGGCTGACGCAAGCCTGTAACCTGCCCAGCCAGCCAGAACGCTACTACAGAAGCAGAGTGCCCTGGTCTGTGACGGACGGTGATGAGTGGTTGTGCAGATTGTACAAAGAGGTCGGGGAGACTCAGGAGAACTCAGACAGTCACAGTGCTCACCTCTGCTGCTCAGTGTGCTCACTCGGGGTGGGGGGGGGGATTCAGAGACAGTCAGGCAAGCCCCAGCCAACAATTCCTTCCCAGAGCAGGCTGACGGTGGAGGTGAACTGCATGGTGCACTGCAGCAGCACAGTCAAAGGGGCACAGGAAGGAGGACACTGATGTAGAGAAGTATGGTAATATGAAGGGGCACAGAGGAGGAAACTACCATGTCCACAGCCTCTGACCATTTCCTGTATCCTCTCCGCAGTCTCTGACCATCTCCTATATCCCGTCTGCAGTCTCTGACCCTCTCCTGTACTATGTCTGCAGTCTCTGACCCTCTCCTGTACTATGTCTGCAGTCTCTGACCCTCTCCTGTACTATGTCTGCAGTCTCTGACCCTCTCCTGTACTATGTCTGCAGTCTCTGACCCTCTCCTGTACTATGTCTGCAGTCTCTGACCCTCTCCTGTACTATGTCTGCAGTCTCTGACCCTCTCCTGTACTATGTCTGCAGTCTCTGACCCTCTCCTGTACTATGTCTGCAGTCTCTGACCATCCCCTGTATCCCGTCTGCAGTCTCTGACCGTCCCCTGTATCCCGTCCGCAGTCTCTGACCATCTCCTGTATCCCGTCCGCAGTCTCTGACCATCTCCTGTATCCCGTCCGCAGTCTGACCATCTCCTGTATCCTGTCCGCAGTCTCTGACCATCTCCTGTATCCCATTCGCAGTCTCGGACCATCTCCTGTATCATGTCTGCAGTCTCTGACCATCTCCTGTATCATGTCTGCAGCCTCTGACCATCTCCTGTATCATGTCTGCAGCCTCTGACCATCTCCTGTATCATGTCTGCAGCCTCTGACCATCTCCTGTATCATGTCTGCAGCCTTTGACCATCTTCTGTATCATGTCTGCAGCCTCTGACCATCTCCTGTATCATGTCTGCAGCCTCTGACCATCTCCTGTATCATGTCTACATCCTCTAACCGTCTCCTGTATCATGTCTGCAGCCTCTAACCATCTCCTGTATCATGTCTACAGCCTCTAACCATCTCCTGTATCATGTCTACAGTCTCTGAGGGGAGTCTGGAGAGGAGTCAAGAGAGGGAGCGCCGCCGGGATGGGGGTCATGGGAGAAGTCAGACATGTGTGGACTATGGAGAGGAGACTATAGGATAAAACCAGAGCCACCTAGCTGAAGCCATTTGACTGAGCCCTGCACGGTGTACCTGAGAGGAGGTCAGTGACACAGCATTGCCAGGCTAGTCTGGGGGGGGGGGGGTTTGCTGTAAGGGGGAAGTGAATACAATAATGTAAGGGGCACGGATATAAAGCCCCCCCCCCCTATATTAGTGACCTCCCCTTACCTTAGTGTATTTACTCTATGGAAGGTGGTCTCTGGTCACCAGAGTGCCCCCCACATCAGAGTTTCTGGTGTTCCCCTTTACATCAGAGTCTGCAGGATTCCCCCTTACAGTGCAAGAGAGATCTTAGTCTGCGGACCCTGATGTAAGTGAGAACTCTGATGTAAAGAGAAAGCAGTGGACTCTGATATAAGGTGGTCTCTGGTCACCAGAGCCTCCCTCTACATCAGAGTTCCCTCTTAGATCATGATCTGCAGCATTCCCCTTTCCTTAAGAGTTCCCTTTGACTGTAGGGGGGGATCCTGCAGACTCTGATGTAAGGGGGAACTCTGTGCCAGCTGGGTTATAGTAACCAGACCTTCATGTCAATGGAGAAATATGTTTTTTTACTTTTGTTTAACTTAAACACATTGCTAATAGCACTAGCTATATGTTTATAGTTTAAATATTGATATTTGCACTGTTTGGCACCAAAACTGTAATTTTAGGAACTTTTTTGCAGTGTCAGTAAAAAAAAGTGGTTCTGCCAGTAAATTTCATTTTTTGTGCCAGTAAAAAAAAAAAAAAATACATTTTTGGTGATGTTTGTAAATTTCGGCATCCTGCCAGTAAATTTCACTCCGGGGGGTTGGCAACACCGAACAGAAACTACCCATGCATGGTTAGTGTTTGGCTGAAGCCATATATTATCAATCAACTGTGTTTACTCTTTTTAAATCATAATGGCAACAGAAACCACCCAAATGACCCTGATCAAAAAAGTTTACATACCCTGGTGATTTTGTTCTGATAACATGCACACAAGTTGACACAAAGGGTTTTGAATGGCTATTAAAGGTAACCATCCTCACCTGTGATCTGTTTGCTTGTAATTAGTGTGTGTGTATAAAAGGTCAGTGAGTTTCTGGACTCCTGACAGACCCTTGCATCTTTCATTCAGTGCTGTACTGACGTTTCTGGATTCTGAGTCATGGGGAAAGCAAAAAAATTGTCAAAGGATCTGCGGGAAAAGGCAGTTGAACTGTATAAAACAGAGATATAAAAAGATATCCAAGGAATTGGGAATGCCAATCAGCAGTGTTCAAACTCTAATCAGGAAGTGGAAAATGAGGGGTTCTGTTGAAACCAAACCACGGTCAGGTAGACCACCTAAAACTTCATCCACAACTGCTGGGAAACTTGTTCGGGATGCACAGAAAAACCCACAAATAACTTCATGTGAAATACAGGAGACTCTGAAAATGTGGTGTGGCTGTTTCAAGATGCACAATAAGGAGGCACTTGAAGAACGATGGGCTGCATGGTCTAGTCACCAGAAGAAAGCCATTACTATGCAAATGCCACAAAGTATCCCGCTTATAATACGCCAAACAACACAGAGACAAGCCTCAAACCTTCTGGCACAAAGTCATTTGGAATGATGAGACCAAAATTGAGCTTTTTGGCCAAAACCATAAACGTTACATTTGGAGAGGAGTCAACAAGGCCTATGATGAAAGGTACACCATTCCTACCGTGAAACACAGAGGTGGATCGCTGATGTTTTGGGGATGTGTGAGCTACAAAGACACAGGAAATTTGGTCAAAACTGATGGTAAGATGAATGCAGTATGTTATCAAAAAATACTGGAGGAACATTTGCATTCATCAGCCAGGAAGCTGCGCATGGGGCGTACTGGGACATTCCAACGTGACAATGATCCAAAACACAAGGCCAAGTCGACCTGTCATTGGCTATAGTAGAATAAAGTGAAGGTTCTGGAGTGGCCATCTCAGTCTCCTGACCTCAATATCATTGAGCCACTCTGGGGAGATCTCAAAGGTGCAGTTCATGCAAGACAGCCCAAGAATTTACAGGAACTGGAGGCTTTTTGCCAAGAGAAATGGGTAGCTTTACCATCTGAGAAGATAAAGAGCCTTATCTACAAATAATACAAAAGACTTCAAGCTGTCATTGATGTTAAAGGGGGCAATACACGGTATTAAGAACTGGGGTATGTAAACTTCTAATCAGGATCATTTGGGTAGTTTCTGTTGCCATTATGATTTAAAAAGTTGATTGATAATAAATGGCCTCAGCCAAACACTAACCATGAGTGAAAGAAACATTTTTGTGTTATCATTCATATGCTCTGAAAACTGGCCAAGAAATCATAAGTTCTGCCAGGGTATGTAAATTTATGAGCACAACTGTACATGTCCAATTGGCTTTGGGTGCAGGTTCTGGCATTGTAAGTAAAGGAAACCAGCAGCTGGTTTCCTACTGTGCATGCGTGAGTCACGCTGCGCTTTCTGAATGTCCACTCCATATTCCTATCGCACATATTCCTGGAATGAGCTCTTTAAGGTACTGGATGCTGTAGGGACTGCCAGATAGATACTGGAACCTGTGCGATAAGTAGATATTTGCCAGCACACCAAAGATCATCAATTTCATCCAAATGTTTTTTATTCAAGAAAGATCATACTATACTATTTTATGACGTGATCTCTCTTGAATAAAAACAGTTTGGACAAAATTGATGCTCCTTAGTGTGCTGGCGAATATCTACTTTTTGCGCTTTCTGAATGGTGCCAGCTGTCTTCTGCGACCTGTGTGGGTCCCAGAAGGCGGGGGGGGAGGAGGGGCCGGTAATCTTACCCAGAAGTAGGAGCGGGTACCTGTCAAAACCAGGTACCCCCCACCCCGAAAAAGTTTCAAATGTGGCAGTGAAGGAGGGAGGCTGGGAACAAGCAGAGCTTACCCTTTTGGGTGGAGCCTCGCTTTAAGCTAGGTATACACTAGTAGAATTTCGAATGAAAAGATTTAATTTGCTTTTAACATTTGATTTTGGGATGAATGAATCTTACCAAATGAAAACCACATACACTGTTAGAAATTGGTACATTCGGGAACATTTTCCATCCTGCTCTTTTGAATTGTCTCGTCAATGCAGTTGAAAATGAATGCTAATGTGACCCCCACAATGAATGATCTTACTAAGCTCTTACAATAAAATAATGAATACCCAAAAATAAAAGGCTAGGTAACACCTGTAACATTAAATTGACCCCAGAATAAAACAATCTTACAATGCTCTTACAACAAATTTCAAACAATTCCACTAATCTAATATCAGAAATTCCACTAATCTGTACCCAGCTTTACACCATGCACCCTTCAAAAGTGTCAAAATCGACGTAGCCATGAACTGCGACAAGGCGTCACACTGTGATAAACACTGTCTGTTCAAAAAAAAGAGTAAACACAGACCAAAAGAAAACAAAAAAGCTTTAGTTTGAGTGAGCTGATAATAGCCCAGGAGAGCAGCAGAAACACCACTTAATACTCTTCAGAATAAGGTCATGACAGGGTTGCATGTCTTGTACGCTGCTAGGACTGCTGTAACATCACAGAAAGTCATCCTAGCATTGTGAGCCAGTCAAGGGATTTACAGGGCACTTTGGAGTGGCTGAAGGCTATGAAAATTAAAGGGTGTAAGTGAGAGTCAGATTACAACCTTAGGATACGTATACTTGTACTCTGAAGGTGCACAGAAAGCTTTCAAGAAATTGCTTTATTTTAAAATGGCCAACAGTTGCAAACTCACATGAACAGCTAACTAAGCATACAGTTTTACCTCCATTCCAGGCACGGAAGCAATTGTGCTGCAAGTTTGAAAATGACCTGCTAAGCTATTGCTAGACTTGCCAGGCTTCATAAGTTTGTTGCACAATTGCAGCAAGTCTGCATTGCATGACTCCAGATCAACTTTCTTTGCAAACATTCTGGAAGTCTGCTGCAAGTTCTGGTTCAGTTATGTTTTGCAATAGTCATCCCACCACAGGGGTCACTGTGGCTGAATTTTCATGCCGTAGATTTGCAGAGCTCTTGTTGTAGACTCACCACTGCAACTTTGCTCTTGCTACAGACCTGCTACAAATTGTAAAAGAGTCAACTAGAACTTGTGCTTCAAGTGCTCTGCAAGTGTACAACTTGCCAGTGAAAATGTGCAGCAAGTCAACAGACTTAAAATTCAACACTGCCACAAATTTGTGGCAAGTTATAAGTGCTATCTGGGAAGTTGGTCAGCAGGTTGTCCCTAAAGTGGTTTCTGCAATAAATAATATAAAGGAATGTGGGGGCTTCTGACATCACTGAGACCCAAGTCACACATTCTATGTCTCCTTATAGGGCTGAATTCACTAAGCCCAAGGACCCCTTTAAACCAAGCACTGCATTAAGGGACAAGCATTCCTGTAATGCATTAATGTTCATCCTTTGTAGCATATTACATGTTACATAGTGGGGGAGAAGATCCATCACAATCTAAAAAAAAATACCCGTCCGCGTCATCCATTCACAGTGTTCTGTGAATGGTAAGACTACAAGGTCCGACAACCTTTGCAGATGTCGGCTTGTAGTCCTCAATGGGATACCACAGTGCTGTTAATCACTCTAGGTAGTTCATTAAGTCTTCCTGTCAGAGTGTAACTGCCTGCCTGTATCAGAGGTATGGCCAGACAGATACATAGACAATATGCAGAACCATGGCATTACACCCACCATCTGCTGATCATGGGTGCAATGCTTTACAGGTCCCTAAAGAAAAAAATAATGCATATTTCTTTACCCGCAAAACAATGTGCATTTATTTTTTTGTAAGAGTAAACTTTTCCTTTAACCTCCCTGGCGGTATGATTCTTTCTGATTTTAGGTGCTGAAAGCGGTACAATTATTTTGCATGGAAATTTGGCGTTTTTTATTGTAGGCCTGTAATTCTTAACAATAACACACTTAAATCTGTCCAAACAAGAGTCTAGTAGATATCCCGGGTATGATAAAGTTTGAAACACAAAAACATAAATTATAATATAATAAAAAAAAAATAATAATTAAAAAAAATAAAAATAAATAGTAATAAAATAAATTTCCACACGATTCACTATCGCTCGATTCTGCAAGTGTTCTAATTTACTATCGCTGTTTTCTAGCTGGTCTAAAGCCATTTTTGACGTAAAGGGACACTTTTTGGTTGCTATGGACAATCTCCAGTTTCCAGGCAGAAAGAACAGTATATGCAATATAAAACGGCATGCAGGGCATGGGCCAGAGCACTGGGGACAAATGGGATGTGAAATGATTTCATACAGTACTGTAATCTGTAAGATTACAGTACTGTATGTGTTATGCTTTTTACATTTTTTGAATTTGCCGCCAGGCTCCGCCCCCGTGCGTCGCAGCGCTCGCAGGGAACAGAGCCTGGCACGGAGAGGCTTAGGGCAGAGGACGGAGCCCTCGGACACTGCGGGGGACATCGCAGGATCCCGGGGACAAGGTAAGTAAGGAGGCACCAGGATCCTGCGATGCAATCCCGAGTGTGGCTCGGGGTTACCGCTAATGGTCCTGAATTTCAACCCCGAGCCACACTCGGGAATACCGCCAGGGAGGCTACGGCACACAAGAGAGATTTACTAAAACCGGTGCGCACGGAATCTGGTGCAGCTGTGCATGGTAGCCAATCAGCTTCTAAATTCAGCTTGTTCATATAAAGGACAAGTTCACCTTTTGTAACACATTACACCCATATTCAGGATGTAACATGTTACAAATCCACCAGCCCCCTTACCTCCCCGGCTCCCTGATGTCACAGGCGGCGGGGGATCTTCTCCCCCACTCTCTGCCAGAATCTGCACAATTCACAGTTCTGTGAATTGAAAACTACAAAATCTGTCAGCCCATGCGGCTGTCGGCTTGTAGTTCTCAATGAACTACCACAATGCGGTTGAGTGCTGTGGTAATGCATTGATGAGTCCTGTTAATGTGTAACTGCTTAGCCGTACGATGTATGGCCAAACAGCTTACATACAGAGTCTGCAAGAGCCTTGCATTGCACCCATGATCTGCTGATCGTGGGTGCAATGCTTTCAAAGGCTCCCAAATAAAAATTAACAAATGCACATTTTTTTACCTGCAAAAAGATGTGGATTTTTTTTTTTTTAAAGTGAACTTATCCTTTAAGCTTTGACAATAAAACCTGGAAGCTGGTTGGTTTCTATGTAGAGTTGCACCATGTTTTGCAGTTTCCAGTTTTAGTAAATTTCCCTCAATGTGTTAAAACATTAGTAAACCGTAAAAAAACAAACAAATAAACAAAAAAAAACCAAACTGGTCCTCCTGCAGGTTCATAACATAATGTGTTAGTATGCGCCATATACTAGCAGACTATGACAGACTTGCCTAAAAAAACAGATCCCTCCAGCAGCGTGCTGTCACCGCTGACAGGAATTCCATCTTCACCCGGTCTTCCTTCCAGTTTTGTGGGCTCTGGCCATTTGAATGGCAAAGTAGTGATGACGTCCCTCCCACACATGCCGGCAGGAGTCACAGTCGCAGCACAGCTCTCTCGATGAACACTATGTCGTCTATTGGGAGCGCAGTGTGCATGTGCCAGTGACGTCATCAGCTGTTACACACGTAAATATCTCCTAAAAAGGTGCACTTTTAAGAGATATTCACTGTAATCACAGGTAACACTTATAGATAAAAAGCGGGGTTTTAAGTTGGCCATACATTATACAATTTTCTTATTCAATTTCCTTTAGATTTACCGTCAACTATGTAGTGCAAGGGCCTGCCTGACTGCATAATAATTGAAAGTGTTTAGGTTTGACCCCATATTATATGGTTTTGGTGAATCTAAAGGAAAATTGTACAAGAAAATTGTATAACTGTATAGCCAGCCTAAGGCAATGCATTCATTTTCATTGGGCTGGCAGCACACCGGCAATAACAAACGTGCAACGTTTTTGCAACATTGCACCACAATGCACACCATTTGTATTGGAACGCATGGCAGTGCATGTGTGTCGCTTGCTAGCGTAATAGTGCATTGAGGTGCCATTCAAAATGAACATTGCTTGGTAACATGCATTGAGATGTGAATAGACCCTTAAAGTAGAATTCCAGCTTTAATATTACCTCAAATAGAACTATTTCCATTACAAAACAATGCGGCCGCTGTCTGTGCTGTAATGGACCGTACTAGTATTACCTACATACAGTAAGTGGTGTTGTGTTCCGCCATTCAGGAGAAGCCTTTCGTTTTTATCAATAAATACAAGTTTTCCTCTGATGGGTCAAGGTAGGCAGGCAGATGATGTGACAATTTCCACCTCAGCCATTTAGAGGAAGCCTTGTATTGATTGATAAAAATACAAGGCTTCTCCTGAATGGTGGAGAAACACTCAGCCCAACTAACTTTAACCACTTTAGGTCCCTCCTATAGCAGTTTTACTGCCACAGGGCGGCACCTGTGCACAGGATCACGTGATCTGACTCTTCCGGGTAGGTTGTGCACATGCGCGCCGCCAGCGGCTCGCTCCCGCTGTCATTACAGCAATGTCCTCCGATCCGATCCAATCCGCCAGCACCCGCCGATTGTCAGGCAGAAAGACGGAACTGCAATCTGTAAACAAGGCAGATCACCATTCTGACGGGGTGGGGGGGAATGGAATTTGTGTCCCTGCAAAGGGAATACATTCCATCCCATCCTCTAGTAAAAGCACCACATACAGTATAGTAAAACTATTTTGATTGCCCTAGATGTTTAACCTCTTCCCAGCCAGTGTCATTAGTACAGTGACAGTGTATATTTTTAGCACTGATTAGTGTCACTGGTCCCCAAAAGTGTCAGTGTCAGAGTGTCCGCCGCATTCTCGCAGTCCTGCTATAAGTTGTTGATCGCCACCATTACTAGTACAAAAATGAATATAGTGCCTTGCAAAAGTATTCACCCCCCTTGGCATTTTTCGTGTTTTGTTGCCTCACAACCTGGAATTAACATGGATTGTTTGAGGATTTGCATCATGTAATTTACAGAACATGCCCACAACTTTGAAGAATTTTTTTTTTTATTGTGAAGCAAACAACAAATAGGACAAAATAACAGAAAAAGTCAATGTGCATAATTATTCACCCCCCTAAAGTCAATACTTTGTAGAGCCACCTTTTGTGGCTATCACAGCTCCAAATCGTTTTGGATAAGTCTCTATGAGCTTGCCACATCTTACCACTGGGATTTTTGCCCATTCCTCCTTACAAAACTGCTCCTTCAAGTTGGATGGTTTGCACTTGTGAACAGCAATCTTTTAAGCCTCGTACACACGATCGGATTGTTGGCCAACAAAACCGTGGACTTTTGTCTGAAGAGCGTTGGCCTAAACTTGTCTTGCATACAAACGGCAAGGAAGTGTCAGCTAACAAATACGAACGTAGTGATGTACTACTTTGTATTTCAGCTCTTTAACCCTTTGGGCTCCTTCTGCTAATTTCGGGTTAGTAGAAGTTCGGTGAGTGTTGATTCGCGCTTTTAATTTCGCACTTTTTATTTTGCGCTTTTCAGTTAGTTTCTGAACGGCCGTTCGTCAACCAGACATGTTCCGGAATCGGAGGAGACGTGTTATTTATTATTGGCCTTGAAGTTATTGCTTTGACATTATTTTTTTGGTTGAATAATGGATTTGATTTGGTATATTTTCTATATTTTTTGGTGCATAGAATGCACTTTTTGGTTAAGCACTATTGGCAGATAGCATGTCTAATTTTATTTGTTTTCTTTATTTAATGCACAATAAAAAAATTGTGGAGAATAATACTTGGCTATGTGTTTTACTTCAAATGACATTTTGGGAGTAGGCAGTTACATTTAAAAAAATACAATGTAAAATTGACAAGGGACACCAACATAGTTGTATATTTGATCTTAAAAACTACGGGATAATGGTGTCGTGGTAACTTGCCCAAATAAAAAAAAAAAAGCATAATAATATTAATAGAAAAAAAAAGCCTTTGAAAATTCATTTGCAATAACTCCATCAGTATCACCAGCAAAGTAGCTTCATTATTATCCAATTAAAGGATAGAATGTGCGCTACATTTCGAGATTTCATAATTTCAAAATATCCCATAGTCTGTAGACACTATAACTTTTGTGCAAAGCAATCAATATACACTTAGCACAATACATAATACATATAGGCCTAATTTTACGAATAAATTTGATTTTCTCAATTTTTTTATTGGATATGTTTTATAGCAGAAAGTAAAAAATAGTTTTTTTTAAAAAATTGTTGGTCTTTTTTTGTTTATAGCGCAAAAAATAAGAAGCGCAGAGGTGATCAAATATCACCAAAGGAAAGCTCTATTTGTGGTAAAAAAAAAAATGGTTTTGCACAGAGCAGCTCTAATTCTCCTCTTCTGAGGCCTCCCACTGGCACCCCTGGCTCCTCCACCCTGCTGAATTCCCCCCACGCCATAGAAACACACACAGAGGTTTGCCCCCCCTCCTCACTGTTTGTGATTGACAGCAGCAAGAGCAAATGGCTTCCAATGCTGCCTCCATGTCCAGTGAGGAAAGAGAGTGAGCATACAGAGCTGCTGCACTTGGTTACAGGGCTGGATCCAGTTCAGGCTCATGTAAATATGAGGGGGAGCTGGGGTGATAGCTGAACACAAAAGTATTCTTACCTTAATGCATTAAGTTAAAAAAACTTCTACCTTTATAACCACTTTAAACAGTCAGTTTAAATAAGGGGCCGGGCTCAGAGCTGGCTGTACCCCCCCCCCCCCCCCGCAGGAATACCCATAAATTGGGCTTCAGAATGGGGTGGAACTAAAGCCAGCAAAAAGAGAAATTAATCCGCAACGGGTCCACTGATTAGAACAAGACCACATTGTATAAGTACTTGGTCCCCTCAGGGGTAAAATATCAAGTTTAAACATTTTCGAAAGAGTTCTTCTTTAAGAATGATATTGCTTGTGATATGGTATTTTATATGCAAAAGTCAAGTGACTACAATTATTGCACGTACTAATACATCTATGTGTCATCTAAAATGGCTCTAATTATAGGCACATTATAAAACATCACAGGTAACCCCATATAGAGTAATATTAGGAAGTAATAGTACGTGCAATAATTGTAGTCACTTGACTTTTGCATATAAAATACCATAAGGGTTTATGTAGTTGGGAGATTCTGTAGAATGCAACCTTTTCCAGTCAAGAGCAATACTGCTCAAATGTACCTAAAAAAAAAAAAAAAAAAATCAGCATTTGATAAGGATAGGCTGCGTTTGACTTGCTTTGCCTGCAGTTCAAACACATCTCAGTAGGACATGCTGCGTTTATAGAAACCCAATGCAAAGTAGGTCAAACACAACCTCTGAATCATCATCTATACCAGTGGTATTCAAACTGTGGCCCACGGGCCAGATTTGGCCCTTTGCTTGCCTTTATCTGGCCCTTGGGGCATCATTCCATCCACTGAATCTAACAACAGGGCATTATTCTTCCCACCAACACCGATGGGGCACTATTCCTCCCACGAATACCAATGATGGGACACTATTCCACCCACTGACACCAACAACGTGGCACTATTCCTTCCATAAAACCAAAGATGAGGCATTTACTACTCCCACAAGCCACAGCCCAGCCCTTCTAATGTCTGAAGAACTGGCCCTTTGTTTAGTAAATTTGGAGACCCCTGATCTATACCATTCCACTGAGATCAAAAGGAAATTTCCTGGCCGGCGAACATCCTCATTAACCCAACTGTTGATATACTCAACCTGCAGAAAATGTATCTTACCTATCTGGTAAATTAAAAAAATATATATTTTTAATAGTAAAAACTAGCAAATATAAAAGAATAAAAATATTGACTTTTTTCAGAATTTATTTAATCATTCTTACCTATACGCAGCATAAACATTAAGCATTTAACCACTCTGAAGTCACTGTTCTCTTATAAACGGAAAGGCTGCCTATTCCAAAGTACTGGTCTAGCACCTATTTACTGGCCTCCATTCTTTGTTTGGTAACAACCACTTATTAATGTTACAAAAACACACACAGGGCAAATTTTGTCCGGCTCTTGATAAACCAGCTAAAATTTAAGCTGTTGGCTCTTTAGGCATCCTCCCGCTTGACAGCCACTGTTTAAGGTGACAGCCACAGATGCCAGCTGTCAGAATACAATAGGAATGAGAGAAATCTTATAGTGTATGACAGTCAGTAAATGGCAAGAGGAAGAATGACTGTAAGGAAATTTTGAGCAACAAATGGGCATATAACTCCCAACTGAATGTCATATTTTCTATATAAAAAAATAAGCTAATAATGGTAGATGGTAGAGGTTTAAAGCAGAACTTCAGTCTAATAATGCAAAGATAAAAATAAAGAGCCATTCAATGAAAAAAAAATAACAAAAATTTTAATATTTGCCGATTAAGAGATCTTCCCAGTACTTTCTTCTGCCAGTAGATGCTTGTGATTTGACAGTGCACAGTGATGAGTGCCTCTCCGTCACTCTGCACTCTTGTCAGCACATAACTGACTGACTCATTGTGCTGCTTCTTCCCCTAATATCCCAAACCCGCTATACAGCGACTAAAAGTGACTGATACAGGTCAAATTTAGGTACTTGCACTGCTTGCGTTCAAGTGGTTGTTAAGCCACTCTAACCTGTATACACCATCAGCACTGCCTCCTAATTGTAGTATCCCCCTCTGCGTGTGATTTATAAAAATGAATGCTGCAAATACCTAATTTCACTGCTGAGATTGCGATCACATGACTGGCCAGCTTTCTCCTTTCCTCCTCTGAGAGATTAAGTGGGCGGGGCTGAGATTCCTCTGCTGATGTCAGTCTGAAGGGGAGGAGGAGAGGAGGAGAGAGCTGACTGGTCATGTGATCGCAAGCTCGGCTCTTAAATGAGGTATTTACAGCATTTATATTTATAAATCATTCACAGAGGGGGACACTGCAATAGGAGTGCTGATGGTGTATACAGGTTAGTGTTATGAGCGCAGCAGGAGGGGGGAGGGGCGGCTCACACACACACAGACAGGGGAGAGGGGAGAGGGGGAGGAGGACACAGGAGCAGAGAGGAGAGCAGGTAGCAGGCTGCTGATGACAGTGGCACGTAAACTGACCACGGTGTCTGGTCTCAGCAGTCATGATACACTGTGGTCAGTTTACAGAGGGGTGGGGAGAAACTGTCAGGATCAGCCAGGTTTTTTGGGTGTTACAGGGGGCCAAATAACATAGGAAAAAGCACTGTGTCATATAACATGCTTTAAAGGAGCAGGATCCGTTTTTTTTGTTTTTTTTTGGGGGGGGGTAAACGCTTTAAAATATATATATTTAATGATGTATAATAATGTCTACAGAGCTGCATTACTTTATGTCTTTTAGATCAGCCTGAAGTTCAGCTATAAGGCCAGGTTCACATCTTTTTGTCTGTTTTATTGCGTTTACATGTGTTTGCACGATTCTACTGGACATCACAGTACATATAAATAAGCAGACAGGTCTAATTTTTAATTCACCGTTCAATGCACTGCATAGATCTGAACAGCGTAACTGAATAATATTGATGAATAATCTTAAAAAAAAAATAGAAAGTGAATAATCATAAACGTGAAATTTAGTCTCACACACAGTCCAATTTAAATTCAGTGTCCATCAAATCATTGAAAATAATGTGCTACAAAACAGATCCTTCCACACAGTGTTACCCCTGTGCCTAATTGGGCGTCTCCTCACCTGGTAAAGTGGATCCCTTAAATGGTTACTAAACCCAGGACCCTGCATTCACTACATCTGGGGTCTCCCACAGTACACAGAACATGGAAATGCAATTATTTTAGTAAATATAAACTGCTAAATACCTTTTCTCGTGAGCAGTATATAGCAGTCTCACGACTTCCATCGGTGTCTGGTTAAAGCTTGTAGGAGGAGTTTTTATTCTACTCTGACTGTAAGGCTGTATGATCCCTGACCCTCTGTCTGGACAGTGCTGATTGGCCCTGTGCTGATCACATGCACTCTCCCCCCCAAAAAAACACACCTCTCTCGCAATACACACCAAACTGAGCATGTGCAGCCTGACTCCTAGGCTTTGTTGTATCAGCAGAACGATTGGGGACAGGGGAAGGAGGGGAGGATCAGAGAAGACAGGATCAAACAGCCTTTTTACACAATGCGGGGGGATTAACCCCTTAGGTTTCACAGTGAGTATAACAAGCATGCTTTACTGCATAGACTGATTTTACTGTTGTGGGTTTAGTAACACTTTAATTTTTTTAAGGTGTCAACAGTGCTTTAATAACACAAGCTGCAGGTCAGCAGCACCACAGTCTCATCTCAATATTCCTCAGCTCTTGCACAGGTGGCCCAAAAAAAAATTATATACGCAGAAGAAATCCAAATAGTGTAATATGGTTTTGCTGAAGACCACCCTACCACATGGCCCATCTTTTACTGCTAAATGGAACTTGATACTCTAAGCACTGACTTTGCCTGGGACAAAATACTGACATTTACTTATAAGACCTCCATATCTACTAGAGCACAGGAGCGCTATTATAAGATCCTTTCCAGGTGGTACTAATGCCCTACCACTTTACATAAAATAGACCCGTCCATTCCAAATACCTGCTGGAGATTTTTAAAGACCCAGGCACCATGACTCACATTTGGAGCACCTGCCCGCTTATAACTACTTTCTGGGACAAAATACTTCTCCTCTACTATGATTTAGTAGGGGACAAAACTTGATAATTCTCCTCTCATTAGTATGCTTGCGATGTTGCCTAGATCCTATAAACAAAACAAAAAAAGTGTTCTCCGACACTTCTTGACTTCGGCACGTAATGTTATTGCCAGGGCGTGGCGAAAATCATTACCTCTGTCCTCTGTGGATTGGGCCTGTGAAATGGACTCTATTGGTCATCTAGAAAAGGTTGAATTCTTGGGAGTCAGATAAAACTGATGATTACACATTGACCTGGTCAGTCTGGAATCACTTTCGGTATTCCTCTAAATTTGCCTCCTATCTGTGACCTCCCTGACACAATATTTGTTACCCTTCTTAGATACCTGGATTTCTTCCCATTATTAGTGCTTGGGTTCTTTTCCATTCTCCCCCCTTTCCTTAACCCCCCCTTTTTTTTTCTTTCCTCTTCTTTTCTTCCCCCTTCTTTTTTTCTTCTCCCCATTGTAAGTTTATCGACCCACGGTGATTGGGTTTTTAGTATGTTACCTAGTGCTATCTCCGCTCACCTAGTTTTTACCAATAGCTATTATGTAAATACCCTAAGGAGGATTTCACTGATGTTTAAGATGTTGACAAACCTCTCCTGATGAATACCCTCCAAGGTCTTCTATGCTGCTGATATAAGCAGTCTACTGGAACATCACGCCATGCACCTGTTGGGATGATTGCTCACGTCTCCCTTATTAGGGTAGATATGCTTCCCTGTTTTCTACTTATAAGGAAATCACCAAATTGTACTCTTTTTTTGCCTTATGTACTAGTTTACATGACTTACTGTTTCCGTTACATATACTGTACTGATTATGCACTCAATCTTGAACCTCTTGACCTTTCTGTTTGGGTTTTGTTTTTGTTATACATTTTTATGCGCAAAATCAATAAACAAAGATTAAACACAAATAGTGTAATTGTATACATTTAAAACTTACTTTAAAACATACTCGTGTCAAACAACAGCATGCATAAGCAAAATGGTATTAGATGGATTCATTAAGATGGCGCCTGGCTCCTCCTATCATGATGACGTCATCAGAGTCCCACCCACCAATGCATTGCACCCATACAGGCTTTCTCATATATGCTTTTTTGAGCCACCTGTGCAAGAACAGAGGATTATGGAGATGAGACTGTGGTACTGCTGACCCGTGGCTTGTGTTATTAAAGCCACAGATGACCACCTTAAGAAATTAGGGGATCCACTTTACCAGGTGAGGAGACACCTGATTGGGCACAGGGTGACACTTTTTTATGTGGCATCTTGGTGGAAAATTTCAGATGGTGTGGAAGGATTTGTTTCGTAGCACATTATTTTTGTGTACGGAACTATTTTTTAAGTTTATGATTATTCACTTTCTATTGTTTTTTTTTTTTTTTAAAGGGGAACTTCAGTTTCTCAATCAACATTTACTATGGTTTAAACCTTATGCTGTTAGCATTAGTAAATAGATAGGAAAGTATATCATATTTACCTTGTTCTAAACTCTTTTTATACATTTCTTCAGTTACTTTCTGGATTCCAGGCCTAGGCAAATGATATCCTACATCCCAGGAGTTTTCAGAAAAGGAGGAAGGCCCGAGCTAAGGTTGGATGGATTCCAGGAAGTAAATGCTGCATGAATCATCTGCCCCTACTAAAGATGGCTAAGGCCAGAAATGCTGGGGGGGGGGGGGGGGTTGCAAAGTGCAGCAAAATAAAGCATGGATGGATGGGGGTTTGCCCTGAACATTAAAAATGAATTAAATAATGATTTTAGTGCTCAGATGCAGTGTAGTTCCACTTTAAGATTATTTGTTGCACTGTGGACTGTATTTCTGCTTTTTCACTATTATCAGGAGTTAATAAGTAATTTTTTTTGTTGAGGTGCGCTTCACTTTTGTTTATATATATATATATATATATATACACACACATACATACATACACACACACACATATCTCTCTCTCTCTCTCTATATCTCTCTCTCTATATATATATATATATATATATATATATATATATATATATATATATATATATATATATATATATATATATATATATATATATATATATATATATATATATATCCACACACACACACACACACACACACTGATACATGTGTGGCAAATGTACTGTTTAGTGGCAGCTGCTCTTTTTTGATATCAACTAAAAGTTGTGTGTTTAGATTATCCTGGAATTCATATTCAAGGGGTTAATTTAATGTCACTGCCAACAAGACACTATCACAGATGAGCACTGCCTTCAAACAAGCAGGCTCAACAAAAAAACAGCCCTGGTATGGATGTTCCCTAGAGGTGTGGCTTTTAATCCATAAATTGCAACACAAGTTTTAACAGGCAAGTCTGGTCTGTCACCAGGAGTTTAGTAATTAACAAAAACATCTCTTTTTCTATCCTGATGGTATCCTAATGGTTTAGGAGAGATGCATGTAAGCTAACGCATAAGGCGCAGCTCCCGCACAGATATCTATCTACTGGGTGATCCTTTTTCTGTTGCATCCAATTAAAAGAAGCCTATGGGCCAAGAGTACACATAAACACAACATTCCTGAAGTCATGTTTCAACTTCAGTGATGTTTTCTGAAGTGCAGATAGCAGCGTGGAATAGGTAGAAAACTGGAAAAGGCACTAATCATGCCAGAGCAGTCTTCAGAGGAACAGAAAATAAACTACTACAGCAGCAATGGCATCCAGAACAATTACAAAGGAGGGAAAAGATTCATACCCAGCCAGCTCTCCAAGTTTTATCATAGCTTAGATCATTAACCTTTCACTGGCAACAGATCAGCAGCACACCGAGCAAGAATAGGCTGCCATTCAGAACAGTTATATAGACAAAATAAAGCCAAAATCTAGGTGAAAATTTGATATCCACGCAAACCCACTACAAAATATGGAACATGATCATTATTTTTTTTTTCAAACTGTCAAAGCAGAGGAAAGGAATGCTCAGATAGAGCACAGCCAAGGTGATAGCATGTACGCTGACAGTACTGGCTAGGCTACAAGGATGGTTTGTATGGTCTGGTGCATACAGCTTTTCTCCTTGTGTCTGAGCTGCTGTGTATAGCATTTCATGTCATACTAATGGTGGTTGATCACTGCAAGGCGAAAAATCAAAAGAGTACCAAAAAAAAAAAAAAAGAATAAAGAAAAGTGCAAGCAGCTTGTAGACTACCTGAAGGCCTAACCACAGCCTAAAGTGAACTTTACCCAATTTTACATGGGCCTCTCTCCTGCCTTTTATCTTCCTCTCTTTTTGCACAATAGCAAAAAAAATAAAACATTATTGAAAAGTAAAACCTTTTTTTGTAATGTTTTCACTTCTTGGCTTGGGTCTAGACCAGAATGATGTCATAGTCCCTATGTATGAGCAAATGCACGGCGTTTCTCCATGGTTTAGTAAGTATTTTTATTGAGGGGGGGGGGGTAAGCAGAGTTAGGTTCCTATTTTATTTTAAGATTTCCATAGAGTGATGTAGGGTTAAACCCCCTTGAAAATATTCTTCACGATAGAAAGGCACAGATGGTATAAAAATGTACTATGCCCCATGCTGTCCTCCCTCATTTACCCTCCAAGTTTCACACTTACCTGTTCCTGCCCAGGCAAACTTTGCTGTGTGGGTTGCTTGGAATTGCACCACCTCTCCTTCAAAGTCTTCACTGTTGAGTCCAACACATTTAGGAAGCAATTCCGATTCAATCCTATACAGAGTTTATATATCGATTGTCAAAGCAGAGTAGAAATCATCAGTAGAACTGAATAAAGACAGACCCAACAGTAAAAATGTAGACAGTGCAATGTAGAACAGACCAAACAGCACAGTAGGGAAAGGGGAGTGTGAAACTTGCTGGCATTGGGACCTTACTGCTTAATTTTGCTAACCTTGGACCCCTGCGTGTTGTTATCCTGCACTACATTTGGGTTCCAGCGACCTACTCAGGCCCTTTTCCCAACAGCTTAGCTATCATATACTCCACTGACGCTACTGGACTGCTAACTATAAGCCACAATTTTCCTTCTCAGTACCATATATATCTTGCCTATAGGAAATTGAATGATTACAAACATCTTGACTAGCGCTGCACATACCCTACATATGGGAGAACTCAGGGCCGATCACAAATGCTCTCTCAAGCTCAACTCCTAACCGATATTAAGGTTTGCCTTAACATTCTAGACTTTCAAATTTGAATAAAGGTACACTCAAAATGAAAAGCAAAATGAAAAACTAACCCTTCAATTTATCATGACCTGGTAATCTAAAAATCCCTACCTATGATGCAGGAGGGTGGATCCCAAACACACTCAATGCAGTCACCTTGTTGTAACATACAGAAAGAGTGATGTACAAAAAAATGCAGCCAGGAAGCACAACAATGATGTTCAAAATGAACAGAAGTAACTCCATGACCTTTTTTATAAACTGAAAAATACCGCTCTTCAGTAGACTGTAAAGAACTCTATGCTAAATTGAGTATATACCTGATATGAAAATTTACAGTTTTCCAGAACAGTATAGTAGCTGACCAATTGTTTATAGATGCTGGCTAGATGTGGTCTATAAATTAAACCTGTCAGGAGAAAAGTACAGACTCCTTGTTTCCTACGCGTCCTCCTCATGACACATTTACATTTAATTCAAATTTATGTTTGTATACTATAAAAGCAAAACCAGGAAGTAATGGGTAGGATTATCTCTTCTGAACTGTAGATTTCAGGAGGGACATTTGGAAATAACTGAATATTTGGAGACAGGGAGGAAACATAGGTCTATAGGTAGCAGATTGATTTATGCCAGAATGTAGTAGAGGCAGATGTATCATGGAGCCAAATCTGAAAGAAGGGCAGGCAAACTCAGAAATGTGGTCTCCTGAAGAAAATGATGGCAAAAAAAGGGCACTTTGTTTTTTTTTTTAAGCCTGGCATCTGGATTTATGTCAGAGCTTTCAAAGAACCACCTTTACTTGTACATTATGTATATTCAGGTCATGGACAAGAAAATATTGGGATATCTTCCAGCCTTACTACCACTCAGACATACAGCAAGCCAGAGAAAATGAAATTTATGTCAATTTCAGACGGCTACCTCATTATTCAATGCAGGGATGTAATGCACCATCCATATTGAGAGGTGAATTTGTGTATTAATCCTTTCCTTGGGTCTTACAGGACTAAGTCCCACACAACCTGGTTCTCAGGCTCTGATAGGGTAAACTCTACCACCCGTAGGAAAGCCACCCAGCAAGAGTTCAATAGCGCAGATATAGGAACAATTAGACAGTTTGGTGATTGCTTGTTTCTTGCAACAGTTACGATAAAATTCCCAGTAGGGTTCTGGAAGGCTGGGAAATGAACCAGTAGCAACCTGTTATCCCCATGCTGGTATGGCATCCATTACCCAATCAGCTACAGAAATATGGGTTAGAAGTCAAAATTCACAGAATTGGGAATCACCTTTAGTGTGATAAACCTCTAATGGAGCATGCTGATGTACAAGTTTTAGAACCAAATGCAAACATATGCCTTTGTCCATTGTGTCCTAAGTTCTCACTTGATAAGGCAGGGATTGGCAGTGTGTGCATCAACTCCTGGTCCGTCTAATCCAATAAAAGACAAAAAAAGGAAAACCTAGTGCTGAAAGGCATGGTAATACTCCTATGGATTTTATAGACAGACCAGGTAATGTAGTAATAAAAGTTATTTTATTTTAATCATACAATAAAATTGTAAATAGCAAGAAAAGCACAGTTACATAAAAGTGTGTGCAACAAGTAAGAATATACTCAGGTAAACATTGGTATGGAACTCAGCTGTCCTGTACATAAAGTTGAGCTAGCGAGAGCATGTCTATTTTGACTAAAAAGCACTCTCCTTTCTTGTGCAATCATTATAGATTGGTATAACAATTCTATCTATAATCCTAGTAATTCATTATTATCTACATTCTCGAATACTCATGATTTTCTATATATAAAAATGACATAAGCCTCCGAAGAAGGACTACATGGTCCGAAACATGTTAGGCGTCATTTGCAGTATGTGCTCTCGCTAGCCCAACTTTGTCTACAGGACAGCTGAGTTCCACATCAATGTTTACCTGAGTATATTTTTACTTGTTACACACACTATTTGCAATTTTATTGTATGTTTAAAATAAAATACCTTTTATTACTACATTACCTGGTCTGTCTATAAAATCCAGAGGGGTAATACCATGCCTTTCAGTACTAGGTTTTCCTTTAAGTTCTCACTTGAAGTTAATTTCCACTTTACACTGTACACCATAGGGAAGAGGGAACCTCTTGCTTAACCAACCCATCCTGAATGCATTCTAACAAGCCTTGCCAGAAGACAACCCCAGATGCATTATTATTCCTGAGCATATTTGTGGAAATTCACCATGTAATATGCAACTGATGGGAGCTTTGGCATAACTGCAGGTTGTGAAAAACAACAGAGGAGGAGGCCTTATTGAAAACTTGACAGGTAGACAGACAGGTCATAAAGGAAGTGATCATTACTTTGACAGAGTGAAGAGACCTATGTGAGAGCCTAGATATAACCATGGTAAAAAGAAATATTTCTACTTGTGGCTAAAATTAGATTAGACACTGTTTTAGAAACCCACAGCATGCTTTCTGTTGAAGCACAGTGATGGTGCAATTCATAAATCAGTGGACACCACATGAGTTGGCACTGTAGGACCTAGAAAAAAGAAGGAGCATCAACACCTTTTGGTGTGGACTGCAGTTGGTCTAGGAAGCCTGATAGAATTTGGAGTACCTGGATATGTGCTCTTCGTTAACCTCTCACACACGATTTACAGTGTAGTCAGCAGGATCCATGACCTGAGAAAATTCTTAAAGTGTTTGTTAACCCCCCAAAAAAAATATACAGATCCTGGTCCCTTAAAGCAGATTACACAGCACAGTGCTTGTGCTGTATAATCTTCCCCCTCTAAACTGTACAAAAAAAAAACCTAAACCTGGCACTTCCTGTATGCCCTCTCTAAACAAACCATGAAAATCAGGGCTTTTCCGCCCTGATCACCATGGTCAAAGTACGTCCCTTCGTCATACGTATCTGTCCCCTTTGCTCTCCTCTCACCCCCTCCTTCCTGCCTGTCATCTTCCTCTGTGTCTGTCTCCTGCTGGCCCTGCCCCCGCCGCTATTCTCGTAACATAAAAACTTATATAAAAAAATTATCACTGCCAGACACTCTATTAGAGGCTGGCATAG
Source organism: Lithobates clamitans (assembly GCA_037952925.1). Taxonomy (NCBI): domain Eukaryota; kingdom Metazoa; phylum Chordata; class Amphibia; order Anura; family Ranidae; genus Lithobates; species Lithobates clamitans. Next base: position 769,411 of record JBBGZY010000906.1, read on the forward strand.
CACACTATGTCAATAGTTTTAAAAAAACTAGTGTTCTAAATACCTAATTTGAGCTGTCTTCAGGCCGGCCACGTGACTCGCGGCCGCTTTATAGCTCCGATACAGTGCTTCTGCGAAAGAAGACGAGCGGGCACGTGATCTCCCCGGCTGACGTTAAAGGAAGATCACAGCCCCTCCCGCAGAAGCAATCTATGCGAGCTGTAAAGCGGCCGCGAGTGATGTGACCGGCCTGAAGACAGTAGAAATTAGGTATTTGGAGCAATCGGTTTTTAAAACTACTGACATAGCGTGCTATGCCAGCCTTTAATAGAGGGGCTGGCATAGTTTTATATAGATGGGTTAACAAACCCTTTAAGGTTAGGTGGATAATCTCTGTTATTGTTGGGTAATGAAAGGCTCTCGCTAAAAACTAGGCTCTTAGAATATAAGCTCTAAGGAGTAGGGCCCTCTGATTCCTACTGCATTAAAGTGTATTGTATTTGTACTGTCTAACCTCAAGTTGTAAAGCGCTGCGTAAACTGTTGGCGCTATAAAAATCCTGTATAATAATAATAATAATAATAATAATAATAAAAGGTCCCTTATATTCATCAGACTACCTGATATATGTAGGGTTGCTTAGAGAAGTTAAACTGAAACTGCAGCATGGTACACAGTAAACTGAAATAGGCCAACCAAAAGCGACCACTCAAGCAGAATTCAAACCAGAATCAAAGGAAAAGCATCACGTTTCAAGGCAAGCAAATTCATAATCAAAGTAGCAGATCAATGTCTGGAAATGAATAGCTACCAAAGTGGCACACAACGGAGTCAGGACACTGAGCCACACCTAAACCTAGTTCTCGATTGGGGTCAGGCATTAGCTGCAGTGTGGCCATGCTGTGACACTGAACATCTAGCAGTATATCATGTGGGAATGCAAATATAAGGAATGCTTGCTCAAAACAGGAATAGGACAGGAGTGGGGAAAAGTGCGGGAGCTCAACATGTGTGGATGACGTAAGATAAATAGCTGGTGGCGGACCATTACATTAGTATACTCCAAAATCTTATTAAGTTAGATATTTTAATGATGTCTATGGGGGGCCTCAGATGCATCCATCTGACTAATTTAAACAGCAGCACTGAAGGTGCACAGAAATGTATGCTCACAAAACATGACACCTGCATATCAACCTGTTGAAAAGGAAACTATAGTGGGTGTGCACATATTTTTTTTCTTTGTTATGGCCAGGGTTACAAAATTAAACAATTTTTCCATCAAGTGATTATGAAATGTGAGCAGAATTCATTCTTTTATCGAACCAATAGATGGGACTTTTGGCTCCTTTTCATATGTTTTCCTCCATCTCTTTACCTTGTGTTGTAAAATGCATTTAGAGTGCTCTGATATTTCTGTCTATTAAAAGTTTATTTGTAAAAGAAAAGTTTGTATATTTGAAAAATTATATATAAAAAAAATCTGCTCAAAATGTATAATATGTACAGAAAATAAAAAAAAAAACTGATGAAAAAAACACTATAGAAAGAACATTTCATGTTTAATTTAATGTCTACAGTCAGCATGAATCTGCTCTAATTGTATGTGTTGCAGAGTTTGCTTGAGTACCCTGCAATATGGTTCAAGAAGCAAAATAAACATTGCTACATATTGAGGGGAATTCATCAAAACTGCAAATGGGGAAAATTTATCAAAACTGGAACAGCCAGAATCTGGAGCAGCCGTGCATGGAAACTAATCAGCTTCTATCTTTCCTTTTCAAATCTTAAATAAAAAACCTGAAATTAGAAGCGGATTGGTTGCCATACTCAGCCGCTCCAGATTCTGTCTGCTGCAGTTTTGATAAATTTCCCCCATTGTGGTGCACTTGAACCACATCTCCCTATACTATGATGCAACTTGGATGTCCTAAAAATGGAAGCAACAGTGAGTGATCTCTAGCAGTGTATATTATTTTGGTGTGCAAAACCAATGATGAGAGAATGCTTAAAATGGCTGTAAAGACCCTCTGTAAAAAACCTTCTTTGTGCAGCAGCCCCACCCCCATACTTACCAGAGTCCCATCTCGATTAAGCAATGTGCATGAGAGCACTGGCTCTCCCAGGTGTCTTCCTGCTCATTGGCTGAAAAAGCAGCAGGAGCTCCCAGCCATTGAGCCAAAGACGAGAGGAGAGAGCAGGGGTAGGGCAAGTAGTGCTCCATGTGTGAATGGACACACAGAGCAGTGGCTTTGGAGCGAGCCTTCTTGAGTGCCCCCATAGCAAGCTGCTTGCTATGAGGGCACTTGGCAGGAGGGAGGGGCCAGAGCACTGGTGGAGGACCTGAGAAGAGGAGGATCGGGGCTGCTCTGTGCAAAAGTACTGCATAGAGCAGGTAAGTATGACATGATTTTTTTCTTTAATCTGCATTTAATATTACTTTAAACCCACAAATAAGGTATTCACTCAAGCTTCTTTCGTAACAATATTTAAATTGGAACATCACCCAAAAGTGAAGTGCTGCTCATTCTCTACCTCCTCCAACCTCCAACTGAGCTGCAGTTATTTTTTTTGGGGGGGGGGGGGGGGGATAGCTGCCTAGATGAGGATGTCGTCACCTCATCCCACTCCCTCCCACCCTACCTGGAATAACATCACATGTTTCCGGAGGCTGTAAGACAAGTCCCCCTATGCCATATAATCTTACGCATGTGCAGTGGGGAGCCATCTATAAGACATCAGAAGTCACTGCTAGCTATCAGATCCAAGATGGCAGCACTGGGGATCCTCAGAGGTTGAGAAAAATTATGGTAGCTATGGGCAAGATAGTGCTGGACGCCATGGACTGGCAAATACCGTTTTTTTTTTTTTTAAGTCAACAGCTACAGTGTTTGTAGCTATTGACTTTTAATTTTCACAATGCTGGGTGAAGTTCCTTCTTAAAGTCTCTACTTACTGGTCACAATAATAAATGCGCTGAGATTGGCTCTAAGTGTTACAAGGGCTTAAATTAAATAGGAATGCTGGAATGCTCCATCATCAACATCTTTAACAGGGACTGTCAAGGTCAAAGAGGTTTTTGAGATTTAATGGAATTAATGGAGTAATGTTTACAAAGACCGCCCAATAAATCTTCAAGGCCATTGAAGTTGTCTGACGGAGGTTTGCATTGAGACAAAAAAAAGAAAAAAAAAGTCATAATTGGTAAAAATAGAAAATGTAACATTCAAGACTGCTTAGGTGTTAGAAAAGTAGCTGGAATATTGCTTGTATAGCTAAGAAGGTCCTGAACTTCATTTAGTGGTTAGACAAAACATTCCAGAGCTGCAGTGTAGAGTGACTGTACAGAACCATCCACCTGGATGCCATCAGTCTTAACCAAGTAAACATTATTGACATCAGTGTTAGCCTGCTGACCAGCCTGGGTTAGGAAGGGTCACCCAGACAGAGGGGTGACCAAAATGTGCCTTAAGCAATAGATGTTCTGGAAGTTGTCAGAGTAACCAAGATAGAAGGTCCCTTTCTCTACTATCTTATGGAATTCTAAGATACCGAGAAATGTACTTCTGTTAAACAAAATCGAACATTCAGTATTTTCCTGATGGTTGAACACCCTGTTCTCAGCTGAAGATAGTAGTTCAAAACAACATGGAATGTTGAATTATAGATAAGAGTAAATGAAAAGGCTACTGTGTACACCTGCACATCATTATACAAAATTCCTGAAAACTAGTGGCCATATTTAAGTCCCCTTAAGAGAGTTTCTGTTCTATTTAGTGTTCTCCTTTACTATGTCAATGATCAAACTAATTTGACAGTAGTCTCGTCATGTTTTCTCAAAGATCTTGAAGCTGAATTCCAGGTACAAAACCTTTCCCTGAAATGTATTTCTCACAGCCACAAAGGTAATTAACAGTGACATCATCATTGTGCTGTACATAGCCTGTGCAGAGAGCAGGGCTGTGGGAGGGACCCAGCAGGCTCCACCCTTTACAGGCTGTCTGCAGAAAATTACAGGAGGGGCGGAGACAAGACCAGTCACCCTGCACAAATAGAGTGTGAAACAGTGGCTGGTCTTTAATACAGGAAGCTCCTGCACAGTGGATTACTGCAGATCTGGAGGAAATACACAAAGCACCCCATGATTCAAGTAAGAATACACATGCCAAATGTATATGGGGCCGCTGATGTTTGGGCTCCCATGCTGCTGGTGATTACGACCCTGTAGGCAGTACCGCACTCTCTGAAAGCTTCAGCAGTTCATTCCCAAGAATGCCTGAGAATTACACTGTGCAGTACCTCTCTCCCCTCACAGCAATGACAGGAGGCTCGGCAGTACTCCTCTCTCTCCTCCTGCATGTGAGCCACTCTCCAACAGCACTCTCCAACCTTTACCAGTCATTCAACTCCTTCTCAGCTGCATTGTTTCCTGGGATTTGTAGTCCCACAGTCTTATCTAAACGGGCCACCTACCTGGGGACTAAATTACCCATCAATTTCATAGACAGAAAAGGGGTGGGGCTTCAGCTGCAATGGCGGCCAGTGGGAGCGCTGGCTGGGCATTGTAATCCATCAGACGGGTCCATTAGGTGGCGTTTCTCTGGCGGCTGCAGCTGTAGCCTGTGACTCTCTCTCCCTTCCCTGTATAGCTGCACATCCTACTGTGGCAGAGGAGCAACTGCAACAGTGTGAATGGCCTGTAAGTGCCAGGGCCATGAGGCTGCAATGACATTGGCACTGCAGTCCGGACTACAGAAGATCTGCTCTAATTGTCTCAATCACTAGTAAAAAAGAAAATCTTCTAGTGGGTATACTTGCCCATGACAGCTGTCAAGGGGATTGCTTTCTCATTGGTAAGATCTCCTCTCATTTCCTGTTGAGCCTACAGGAAAGGAAGTGAATGGATATCTGCCTAATGAGACACAAATGGCAAAACACTGAAAGAATTTTAACCTTCCCTTACAAATTAATGGAAATGGAAAGCAACTGGCTACACCATCAATATGTTCCGGAGTGCCTCAGATATGTTGTTGTGCTTTCTAAGTGATTCAATATCCAAAAACGGAAGAAGTAAAGCTGCTTATCTCACTTAAACGCACAGAAAAAAAATTAAAAGCTTTCCTGCAGCATTTTCCTTTTCCATAAATGATTCTGCATTCACTTGCAATGTGCGTCTAAACTTGGTAGCAAATTTGACTCCCCCTCACACCTTGCATGTCAAAGCCCTTTTATGTGAGTGTTTACAGCAGCATTGTAGCTCTGGTCCAGCAGCCTCCTGGGGCGTGTGATGTTGTTCCAGGAGGCTGTGGGCAGGGGTGACCAGGCTAAGCAGATGTAATTCTTGCCTAGTTGGGAGCAGGTAACCGGTCACTAAAGGGTACACGCTATCTGAAAAAAAAAATTGTTAGAGGAGGAGGGGAGGAAGAAGATGAGTGATACCTTCATGTTGCAGACATCCAACTCTCACAATGGCCAGTGCCTCTGAAATCATCAGTTGCTAAAGCTGGGTACACACTGAAAGAAAATCAGAAGAAAAATTCTGTACGAGGAACGATCGTTCGATTTTTGTATAGTGTGTACACAACTTTCGACATCTGAGGCAATCTCCAAAACAGAACAGAACTAACCATTGCCATTTTAATGTTTTCATATGAGAAAAATATGATATTCGGATACGAAAGACTCACATGATCAGAAACATGCCGATCGTTCACCTGATTTTCTTCTAGTGTGTACCCAGCTTAAGACTGTTTAAGATTAACAAAGATACAAGTAAGGCATATACAGACCAGAAACATGGTGTGAGAGAGGCAGGGACATGTCATTTGCTTTGTGCAATATCCCTCTTTCCTATATCACAAAGTTGGAGGTATGTTATTAAAGTGATTGTAAAGCTTAAATTTAGATTTTTTTTAAAATAACAAACATGTTAAATGTACCTGCTCTGTGCTGGCTTGCTCCCAAGCTGGGCTGTATGACACACACAGCGTGGTTCGGCCCTGCCCCTCATTCCCTCTTCACATGATTTGATTGACAGCAGCAGGAGCTTATGGCTCTCACTGCTCACACCGAGTCCTGTGAGAAGAGGAAGAGAAAGCAGCGCTGCTGCACTCAGGCACAGCTCTGGATCAAGATAGAACTCAGGTAAATATAAAGGGGGAGGTGAGGGGAAATACAACCACTGGGACATTTTTTTACCCTAATGCGGGGGAATGTGTTAAAATAAAAAATGTCCTGCCTTTAGAACCACTTTAAATTACTTCCTAGTGTGCAGTGTTAAAACTGAACTCTAGGCAAACAGCTTAATTTACAGATTGAATACATACAAACTGTTAGTCCTGAAAATCTATTTGTGATTCTGTTCAGCCACCTTTGTGATTCACACCTTCCCGACATAATGCAGCCAGGAAGGTGACCTTACTTACAATTACAATTACTTACACATTAGAATGTGAAGGAGCAGTACATGAGGAGATCATCTCTTTATTCTCCACTTCTGTAAGCAAGTTCCCAGTGTAAGCACTGTACAGTGAGGACGGAAAGTATTCAGACCCCCTTACATTTTCACTCTTTGTTATATTGCAGCCATTTGCTAAAATCATTTAAGTTAATTTTTTCCTCATTAATGTACACACAGCACCCCATATTGACAAAAAAACACAGAATTGTTGACATTTTTGCAGATTTATTAAAAAAGAAAAACTGAAATATCACATGGTCCTAAATATTGAGACCCTTTGCTGCGACACACTTATATATTTAACTCAGGTGCTGTCCATTTCTTCTGATCATCCTAAAGATGGTTCTACACCAGTGTTTCTCAACTCCAGTCCTCAAGGCGCCCCAACAGGTCATGTTTTCAGGATTTCCCTCAGGTGAAACAGCTGTGGTACTAAGGCAGTGAAACTGAGCAAATCACCTGTGCAAAATACTGGACAGCCTGAAAACATGACCTGTTGGGGCGCCTTGAGGACTGGAGTTGAGAAACACTGTTCTACACCTTCATTTGAGTCCAGCTGGGTTTGATTATACTGATTGGACTTGATTAGGAAAGCCACACACCTGTCTATATCATAATCCTCTGCTGACAGAATGTACAGTTAGTTAGCTGGTTAGACAGAGGATTGTGTTTTTTCCCCCTCCGTTTTTGTTTCTGCAGCAATCATTATAGATGGCTGTCCTCCTGCACAAGAACTGCACTTCGGAACTTTCCTATGCTCCTGCTGAGAGGGCTTCCCTTTAGAAGGAGGTGCTCCAGGTGCACATGTTGTACATATGTTGACATTGACAAATTTTGCTAGCTACAGGGACCTGCAGTCAGGATGCACATGTATTATGTGTGGTATTCTTTGAGAGCAGCCAGGTGGGCTAGCATTTCTGTGGGAAGTAGAGCTTGGACAAATGTCTACAGGAAAGCAGATGGTGTTGCAGGAAGTAGTTCACTCCACATGTGCTTTTTCCAAGGGACAGTGTTCCTAGCCTGTAATGGGCTGTTGCTGAGCTAACTAAAAAGACTGTTAGTTCCCAAAGAGTGGACCCAGCAGAGCTGCGCAAAGGAACAAAGTGCGCAGGAGGAAGAAATGGAGGCTGTAAATAGGGAGGAAGTTGTCCCTGGCTTTGTTGGACATTTTTAAAGTTGGGCATCCCATAATCCCTAACCCCATCCAAGTTATTATCCCCTAATAAAAAAAACAAAAAAACAAGCTCAAGCACTGTTTCTGTGTCTGGATGCAGGAAGGAAATGCTGTGACTGGCTGTGCATCCCTGGGGAACCCTGACATTTGCAACTCCTACGGGGGGTAGTGCTACAATAAAGATAGTCCGTCTGATGAAAAATTGCTGAAAAGTTCCATTTCTAAAAGTAATTTTCTCAGGTGATCACTCTTATGAATGATTCTAATTATTTGATTTATGAACACGTGTAGTGAAATTGTACGTTGAACTCCTTTCTGTTTATGAACAGCTGAACTTCAGAGTAAGTAGATAAATGAGGACATTTTATGTCAAAATTTAATTATTTAAGTTAAGGATGGCTTAACATTTCACGCCACTTTGGGGTTATTTAAACCAACATGCATTTGACCAGTGTGTGGCCATATGTTTCTCACCTCTTCTCTTTGTTGCTGAAGCACCACAACTTCTGGAAAAAAGCCAGCCTGATGTGTGGGCAATTAGTGCCCATGTGCTCCTTCAACACAACACAAGTCACAGCCAGCTCAGTGCCAGGTGGAGAAGTGGCAGTACTGCATGCGGACAAAGCGTTACTAAATCACATCACAGCTACGAAGCTGAAAAAGTGCCTTGGCATTCTTCCTGTTATTAGTTATAAATAGATCCCATCTTCAGAGAAAATTGTACAAGAATAAAACATATCTAGGTCATATAAAATTGCTGCCATTGAAGGCATAAAACAATAGCATAACATTATAAAACCATACATTGACAATTCATTCTGTAACCTCAGTGCAAGTTTAAATGTATCCAAACCCTAAATCTATATTGTAAATTATGGATTATATCTAGTATTTTTTGCATTATGACTCACTCTATACAGTTTTCTTAAAGTAGTACTAAACCCTCAGTGTTTTTTAGCTCATCACACAAAAAAATAAACATTCCCCAGTAAAATGCTTAAATCCTTTCCCCAGCACCTTCGGTTTACAATTTTCAGTGTGGCTGGCTCCTAATCGCTCAGTGCTGCTTTCCTGTACTTCCTTTTTTCACAGTTAGCAGTGGACAGTGCAGTCTACAGTCAGCTTCTTAGCTTGGTGAAGGGAGGGGCAGGGGAGTACATTGTCATCCTAGGTTGTGGGGCTCTGCATTTCTACTGATGCACACAATGAAGAGATACACAACTCTAAACCCGTTATGCAAGGGTGACTCCATAGCAAGAAAATGGAGCCATCCTGAAACTGGAAACCTGTGGCAGAATTCATGGCACCAGCTTAAACTGGAAAGGATTAAAAGATAAAAAAGCCGCGCACTTAACATAGGCAAGGATTAAAAGATAAGGAAGCTGCATACTTAACAGGAGAAGTACAGCCAAAGCTCCTGTGACCCGTTTTCAGCAGACAGCAGGCTGAAGTCCGTTGTCGGCTCACGTCACAGAGCCAGTCCATGTTCGGGAAGGATCAGCACCTGGCTCAGGTGATAGCGGGATGCTGAGAGCCCGAGCTGGTGCTGCTCCCGCCCCTTCACAGCCCAGTGCTCCAGTAAGCGGGGGGTGCAGAGCAGAGAACCAGTGACTAATAGTCGCCGGCTCTTTGCTCAGGGAGCTGTGAGAACCGAGCGGTCGGCGGTGTTTGAACGCTTTGTTCTCAACCTTAGAGCCGACGGGGACAGATGCAGCATCGCACCAATGCTGCATGCACCTGGGAAAGTATGATTCTGCAAAAGACATAATTCCCATACTTCCCATGCTTAAAAATAGATCTTTAATATCACTTGAAGCTATTTTTTTGTGAATCTGATCTTGCCTGTAACAGCACTTCCTGTTGCAGAGTGAAACCGCTAAACCACTGCTTCGCAATTAACAGCAGCGTTGTCAGCCTTCCATGTGTAATCATCCAGTTGGCCATTTAGATTCCTATCTGATAAACCTTAGAAGCAGCCAAATGACTGACTGAAGAAGTGCACATGGCAGGCTGATAATCCTGCTGCTAATTGCAAGGCAGTGGCTTATAGTTTTTTTTTAATTATTATTTTTATTTTGGATAGTGTAAGGGAGGGTTATTACCCCTGTAAGGTTTATTTTTGCCATCTCTGTCCCATTGAGCAGATTTCCCTTTACGTAAGTAAGGAACTAAGAGGACATCACCTGTCACCAAGACTAGCGATCCCATTTGAAAATATCCCTACTATTTGTATTCTGGGGACAACCCAAAATTTGGGATTTTCTTTTACTTTCACTTTTAATGATAATGGTAAACAGGACAAATAGACGGGGTGAATCTCCCTGATGGAGACGCAGAAAGCAATAAAAGCCTGACAGGTGTTCTAACCCCTCTCCGCTCTATCTAAAACTAAAAAAAAAGTTTTGCCTTCAGTTACACTTTAAAATATTTTATTTCCTTCTGTTTTAAGATATGACACAACATATTCCTAAAACTACAGACGTACAGTGGAACCTCGGTTTGCGAGTAACACGGTTAACGAGCGTTTCGCAAAATGAACACTGTATTTCTAAAAATCCTAACTCGGTTTGCAAGTGTTGTATCGCAAAACAAGCAGGATTCAGGCTAAAAGCGTTGTGCAGTACCGCTTTTGGACTGAGGTGGGGGGTGCAGAAGCCGAACAGCGCCGATCGCCGGCGTTCGGAAATGCACGGAAAAGCCCAAGGACAGTTCGGCTGACCATGGCAAACCTCGGAAAGGCTCGTGAACGGAGTCTTTTCGAGGTTTGGCGAGGTCAGCTGAAGTGTCCCTCGGGCCTTTTTGGCCGTTTCCGAGGCTCTCCAGCGCCCCCCGCCTCTGGCCGCATGCGGTATTGCATCCCATTGAAGTCAACGCGGAACAAATTATTTTCGTTTCCATTGACTTCAATGGGAAAACTCGCTTTGATATGCGAGTACTTTGGATTACGAGCATACTCCTGGAACGGATTATGCTCGTAATCCGAGGTTCCACTGTATAACGTGGTCTTGATTTGTGAACACAATGGTCTTCAGGTAAAGAGGGCAGATGTACAAACTGGTTTTCTTACAGTGAGTTGGTAAGAATGAAGATTTATCAAACATGCATTTTGTGGCAAGACATCCAAACTGTGACATGTCAGAAAGTGAACATTATTTTAATGCTGTTTCAAGGCCTGGATAAATAGTATTTACAAATATACTAGTTGTCACCTGCAGTACAGTACCATTCCACTAAAACAGCCTTTCTGCACCCTGGAGGTGGGACAATGTTATTTTTGTGGAACCCTTATATGTTCCCTCTACTCTGAAAAAAAAAAAAAATTTAACCCCAAAATGATCATACCCAAGGCATCATGCACAGACACTATTATATTCTCTTTGTAAAAAGGTACACGATGACCTTGCTAAAATCTTTTTCCAAAACAATTTTAATGTAGTAACGTTTGGAAGCCAAACCTGTTTTTACATTTCCTGATCTATCCAATTAAATATTTTCATACTAGAATGACAGCAATTGGTTAGTGGCTAGAGTTGCAACAGACACGGACTGACTATACTTAAGAAAACACTACATCAGCAACCACCAACATAAGGAGCACTGCACGACTGACACTAACATGACACTACACTGATCACTTTACACCGTGCTTTATTCTGATAGTGGCACACTTAAAGCAGTAGTAAACCCCGCTTGGTAATTTTTACCTACAGTTGTGCTCATAAGTTTACATACCCTGGCAGAATTTATGATTTCTTGGCCATTTTTCAGAGAATATGAATGATAACATTTCTTTCATGGTTAGTGTTTGACTGAAGCCATTTATTATCATTCAACTGTGTTTACTCTTTTTAAATCAAAATGGCAACAGAAACTACCCAAATGATCCTGATCAAAAGTTTACATAACCTGGTGATTTTGGCCTGATAACATGCACACAAGTTGACACAAAGGGGTATTAAAGGTAACCATCCTCACCTGTGATCTGTTTGCTTATAATTTGTGTGTGTGTATAAAAAGTCAATGAGTTTCTGGACTCCTGACAGACCCTTGCATCTTTCATCCAGTGCTGCACTGACGTTTCTGGATTCTGAGTCATGGGGCAAGCAAAAGAATTGTCAAAGAATCTGCTGGAAAAGGTAGTTGAACTGTATAAAACAGGAAAGGGATATAAAAAGATATCCAAGGAATTGAGAATGCCAATCAGCAGTGTTCACACTCTAATCAAGAAGTGGAAAATGACGGGTTCTGTTGAAACCAAACCACGGTCAGGTAGACCAACTAAAATTTCAGCCACAACTGCCAGGAACATTGTTTGGGATGCAAAGAAAAACCCACAAATAACTTCAGGTGAAATACAGGACTCTCTGAAAACATGTGGTGTGGCTGTTTCAAGATGCACAATAAGGAGGCATTTGAAGAAAGATGGGCTGCATGGTCGAGTCGCCAGAAGGCCATTACTACGCAAATGCCACAAACTATCCCGCTTACAATATGTCAAACAGCACAGAGACAGGCCTCAAACCTTCTGGCACAAAGTCATTTGGAGTGATGAGACCAAAATTTAGCTTTTTGGCCACAACCATAACCGCTACATTTGGAGAGGAGTCAACAAGGCCTATGATGAAAAGTACGGAGGTGGATCGCTGATGTTTTGGGGATGTGTGAGCTACAAAGGCACAGGAAATTTGGTTTAAATTGTTGGCAAGATGAATGCAGTATGTTATCAAAAAATACTGGAGGAACATTTACATTCATCAGCCAGGAAGCTGCTCATGGGACGTACTTGGACATTCCAACATGATAATGATTCAAAACACAAGGCTGAGTCAACCTGTCATTGGCTACAGCAGAATAAAGTGAAGGTTCTGGAGTGGCCATCTCAGTCTCCTGACCTCAATACCATTGAGCTACTCTGGGGAGATCTCAAACCGTGCAGTTCATGCAAGCCAGCCCAAGAATTTACAGGGACTGGAGGCTTTTTGCCAAGACGAATGGGCAGCTTTACCATCTGAGAATATAAAGAGCCTCATTCACAAATACCACAAAAGACTTCAAGCTGTCATTGATGTTAAAGGGGGCAATACACGGTATTAAGAACTGGGGTATGTAAACTTTTGATCAGGGTCATTTGGGTAGTTTCTGTTGCCATTATGATTTAAAAAGAGTAAACACAGTTGACTGATAATAAATGGCTTCAGCCAAAAACTAAAAAAGGGTGAAAGAAAAATTTTTGTGTTATCATTCATATTCTCTGAAAAATGGCCAAAAAATCATAAATTCTGCCAAGGTATGTAAACTTATGAGCACAACTGTACAAATAAGCCTATAATAGGGCTTACCTGTAGGTAAAATTAATATCTCCTAAATTTGCACCGTTTAGGAGATATTCACCCTGCATGCAGCCTGTGACTCCACTGGCGCATGCGCTCTGAAGGTCCGGCATAACTTGCTGGAATTTCAGAGCTTCATGCTGGAACTGAGGGCTCCAGCGGCTTCGGGCAATCACATAGCCGGAGCGCGCAAACCCAAAAGAAAGACCGGGGGAACAGGTCAGCCTTCTCAGCGGTGACAGTACAGCGCGGGAGGGCTTTGTTCCAAGGTGAGTATTTCATAATGTGCTACCGTAGTTTACAACCGTTTTAAAGCCTAACTCCAGGTTTTAGTGACCTTTAAATAGCTCCTTCGGACCAAGGTGATCCAAACAAACTCATTCCTGTACTAACACATGCAATGGCTGTGTAGGCTGTATGAACTGTATGTAGCTGGATACAGATGGTCAACTCTGCCTTACCTGTCTATAGGGACACTTACTATAATAGAGAATGTCCAAAGAAGTTTAACAAAGTCTGGGGCAAATGGCTTAATGATGACTCCACAGCACACGTCTGATGCTTTTGATTAAGAGTTCATTTTCTCTTGCCTGTGATGTTCTCACCTTGTGGGGAGGTGGACAAGGTCAATTCGGCCTATAGGGGATGTTTTTTCTTTCTGTCCGTTTTACATTTAAGTACGAGGGTGAACCACCTATTCACATACCTTGAGTTGTACGTTTTGGGTTTTTTTATGTACTTTTGTTGCTGGCAGCCGTGTGGTGCTCCCACGGTCTACCTAGGATTGACCCCTGCGTGGGTGATAAAGAGATTTTAAAAAATGGTATCTAGCCTCAGCTAGATACTGTATACAGCGATGTATTCCAGCAGCTGCATGGGAACTTTCTGTTCTGCCCCCAGAACAAAATCAGTCAGACTGAGTGCTGCTCAGCCATTTACAGTAGGCTTTGTATTTTATGAAGAAATACAAGGCTTCCTCTGAGGTAGAGATAGTGACATCATCTGCCTGCCTCCCCACCACAGAGGAAGCCTTGTATTCATTCATAAAATACAAAGCCTCCTGTGAAAGGCTGAGAAGCATTTAGGCCGACTCGATTTTGTTCTAGAAACAGGACGGTTAGTCCCCATCTGGCTGCTGGAACACAGCTCTATATACTATATGTAGCTGATGCCACATACAGTTTATAAATCCCACACAGCCACTGCATTTGTTAGTGAAATAAATAGTTTATTTGGACCAGCTCAGTCCAAACAAACTATTTAAGGTTCTCTAAAACCTAGAGTTAAAGTGATTGTACTCATATATTTTTGTTTAAATAACAAACAACGTTATACTTGCCTGCACTGTACAATGCTTTTGCAGAAATCAGCCCTGATCCTCCTCTTCTGGGGTCCCCCGCCAGCGCACCTCGTTCCTTCCCACTGTTGAGTGCCCTCATATCAAGCTGTTTGCTATGGGGGCACTTGTGCAGGCTTGATCTCGAGCCAGACTCTGGCTGTGATTGACAACAGCGGGAGCCGATGGCTCCTGCTGCTGCCTCCATGTTCAGTGAGGAGAGAGAGTGGAAAAAGCCACTGCTCTCAGGCACAGCACTGGATAGAGATCAGGCTTTAAGCTTTGAGGCAGCCCATTCATATTGAACATAACTGAACTTATTTTTAAAGTAGTGCATCAGAACACATGGATTGCATTGTCTAGGTACATTGGGGTGACATTCAAAATGAATGGCACCTCAATGCATTTAACCTTTCTTGGGGTGTTATTGTGTGTTGTGGTTAAACGCTTTCACCACAAATTCTAAATCTAACCTTTAGGTAGGCTCAGACAACATGTTAGTTCTATTTCTATATTCTCTAAGCAGTAAACATATGTAATAGAAAAGTTTCATTAAAGTTTATATGAACCCTCACCTTAAAAAAAACAAAAAAAAAACCAAACATTCAGTTTAACATAGAAATGAAAGGCAAAATGTTTGTGTATAAATATAAAAACATTTGTCATAAAACTAATTAAAAAAAATATCTTAAAAAATAAAAATAAAAACATTATAAATACCTTTTTTCCCATTTTTATAATTGATCACATTACCTTTGTTCTCAGCTGCATAGAGAAGTGAGGGGGGAGAAACAGCAGCACACTGATCCTCTCAGTGATCATTGGAGGAGAGCAGGTCGAGTTCCCAGCACAGCCAGAAAAAGGACCACACTGTGCTTTCATGTGCCGAGTGTGGTCAGTTTTTATTATCAAAGCAGGAACACCAGGGATTGCACACAAGGGAAGCAATACAAAGAGAACAGGAGACTTTTTCATACAAGTACATGGTACAGCAGGCACATATCAGGAATATGAATAATTGGGTTTACATATTCTTTAAGTGGTCAACTGCACGTTGTTCTCCTATTGATTGTACATTGTATACAGTTTAGCCTTTGGAGTACATTATGGGAAACCTTTTTTCCAATTTTTGCTGTACTTTGTACTGCTGATTTACTTCCTTTGTGAAAAATGTATAAATGTTATTGAAAAAGAAGTTTCAAGAAAAAATGGGCTACATACGTGAAGCAGTATCTACCACTTTAAGAAGTGTGCAAAATACCATATCGCGTTTTAAAAAAAAAAATTGTCATTCACGAAAAAAAAAATGCCACTAAAACACAGCATGTGGCATAGTGAATTAACAGTTTTAGGACTGCACGCGATATTTAGGAAAAATGGGTCCGGACACTTACATAACACATGTGATATGTTTTAGTGAATGGAGCCCAGTATCCTGTGTCTTTTATGTGAGACCCTCCCTTATAATACAGTAATTAAGGCATATTTTGTGGGTAGGACGATATGTGCAATGCCTACAGTGAGTATCCCAGGCTCTTTTTAACAAAAGCCATTAGGGCCTATTCACATCTATGAATGTCAACGCTAAAAAATACACCTGAAAACACACAGCACATTGCTGTACGACACTTTAGCATGCAAAGGGGCCCCAATGATGGTGAAAACTAGCATGCTGCATGAGATTACTGTACAATCATCATACTATTTACACTTCTGGTAGCACGTATACCTAAAGTAATTATCTCTGCAGGTTATCTGATCATTCAGATTTTTATTTCAGCTTAATTTTCCATTTTTAGAGCATTAGCTACATGAAAACAGATCTATATGAAAAAGATGTGTTCCTTATTTTATTATTTACTGTGCCCCCCTATAATGCCTGTGTACAGTACTAAGAATTATTTTGGGCTGAGTTCACACAAACTACACACCCAGAATTAAGACACAGGTGTCCTAACTAATTGAAAAGCACCTGCAGCCATTCAAATCTTTTACCTTCATGTCATGCGGGGAAGGTCATTTTGAACCCAAAGTCCAGAAAATGGAATATATTATTAGTTCATTAACTCATGACCCAACTGACCTTGGGAATAGCTGGTTTAAAGTTAAATAAAAATTCCATTCAACTGTTAACTTGAGGACAGTGAGACAAAGATGCTGTGTAATATCGCTAGTTTGTTTGCCCCATTAGCCCTTGTACACATGATCATAAGCAGCCCATCTTGCTTGTCATACTTTAAATAAAAACTGGGAAGAGAAAGCTGTGGGGATAAAATGGACTTTTACAAAGACTTGTGATCCTCTATGCAAAATGTATTTTAGGTTTGTGATAAAATTGCCATATCTAGCCATCAGTAACATACAGGGTAGGCAGTGCAAGATGATTCTCATACCTTTATTTCTTGCAGAACTGGTGTAGCTAGAAACCACATTACTTCAGTCCTCTACCCTGACCACTTTGACCTCCACCTTGCTCCAGTCCCTCCCTCTTTATAACATGAGAGCCCTATGAATATTGTGTTTCCTGGAAACCAAAAATTGCAGGACCAAGCATCTCCAGAACAAGGACAAGTCCAGGCGTGTTTGGAAGCTTTTCTGAAGCCACGCCAGGAAGCTGTCACCTGTAATAGGCCAATCATCTGCTGTGGGGGCATTCCCTGCAGCGGCACATATGCAAGGGACTTGTATACAGGCAGCTGTGGGGCAGGAAATGCCTAGGCCATAAATGATTCACCCATTACAAACCACAGCTTCCTGGCGGGCTCAGCTAAGTGGGTTCGGCTGAGCATCCGAACTCATCCAAGCTCTTATTTACTCTAGGATACCAAACCATTCTCAGATAAAACCCTACAGAACCCAGCAGCCAAGGTTTCCATCATGTCATAGGGCTGCCAATTGATCTTGGCATTTTAGACACAGGAAAACAGCACATCAATGGCAAAAATTGCCAGGGCATTATTTTAAGTGCTTCCTTAGGTAACACCAATTGTAAAAACACAGCAGAGAAACATGTAGGATGATGCACTCCAAACCCTAATTGAAACGTAAGCCCTAAAAACATACGCAGAGTACAGTTCATCTGTTCAGGACTACTGATTTTAATCCATAAATTATTATTAGGCACCAATTCTCTCCAGAACCTTTTGTTCGTGATTTGTTGATCTGCGAACCCACTTGTCTTACCAATCCCAAATATACACAGTGTCTCATCTCACCTATACAGGCAGCCCTTTATCAGCGCTAAAAAGGTTTCAAATCTAAACCTGCCATGGAAGTTTATGCCTGATTATACTTGATTATAGTTTATAGTACGCCTGACTTTATAGTACAGCAACCTAAGAAGGAAAATTTAGCAAAGGTTTCAGGAAAATTTTATTTTTTTTTTGTCATTGGCACAGGAGTGGTAGTCCCTCAACTAAAAACCAACAGCAATTAAAGGCTAAGCCATGTCATTCATTCACAGCAATCTGTAAATGAGAGAAGTACAAGTCCCGTCTGTCACCACGACAGATGGCTTGTAGTTCTCAATAAACTACGAGGGTACTGATGAGTGTGCTCATAGTCCATGCACAAGCCCGGCAGCTTGTCTGCAGGGGCCTGACATTGTACCCATGATCCACTGATCACATTATATCTTTCTGTAAAAGTATTTGCTATTATTTTTTTTTTCCAAAAAGTGAACTTCTCCTTTAAAACATGGCAAACATTTTAATGGTTCCCACTCTCTCCAAATCTACAATAAAACATTTTGGCTGAAGTTCCATTTTACCATCAATGCAAACACCTTTAATGCTAACTATAAATCTCAGCCAATGCATAGGACTTGATTGGATGATTGGGAACACTGCTTTATTTACAGTGCCTTGAAAAAGTATTCATACCCCTTGACATTTTCCACATTTTGCCATGTTCCAACCAAAAACGTAAATGTATTTTATTGGGATTTTATGTCATAGACCAACACAAAGTGACACATAATTCTGAAGTGGAGGGAAAATGATAAATGGTTTTCAAAATGTTTTACAAATAAATATGTGAAAATATTGATTCCCCCCCGAGTCAATACTTTGTAGAACCACCTTTCACTGCAATTACAGCTACAAGTCTTTTTGGGGATGTCTCTACCAGCTTTGCACATCTAGAGAGAGTGACATTTTTTGCCCATCCTTTGCAAAATAGCTGAAGCTCTGTCAGATTGGATGGAGAGCGTCTGTGAACAGCAATTTAGGTCTTGCCACAGATTCTCAATTGGATTTACAAATTTAACTGGGCCATTCTAACACATGAATATGCTTTGATTTAAACCATTTCATTGTAGCTCTGGCTGTATGTTTAGGGTCATTGTCCTGCTGGAAGGTGAACCTCCGCCCCAGTCTCAAGTCTTTTGCAGACTCTAACAGGTTTACACCTCTACGGTTGCCCTGTATTTGGCTCCATCCGTCTTCCCATCACATCTGAACAACTTCAATGTCCCTGCTGAAGAAAAGCATCCCAACAACATGGTTCTGCTACCACCATGTTTCACAGTGGGTATGTTGTGTTCAGGGGGATGTGCAGTATTAGTTTCCCGTCACACATAGCATTTTGGGCCAAAAAGTAAAATTTTGGTCTTCTCTGACCAGAGCACCTTCTTCCACGTTTGCTGGGTCCCCCACATGGCTTCTCGCAAACTGCAAATGGGACTTCTTATGACATTTTTTCAACACTGGCTTTCTTCTTGCCACTCCTCCATAAAAGCCACATTTGTGGAGTGCACAACTAATAGTTGTCCTGTGGACACATTCTCCCTCCTGAGCTGTGGATCTCTGCAGCTCCTTCAGAGTTACCGTGGGCCTCTTGGCTGCTTCTCTAAATAATTTTCTCCTTGCCCGGCCTGTCAGTTTAGGTGGACGGCCATGTTTTGGTAGGTTTGCAGTTGTGCCATACTCTTTCCATTTTCGGATCATAGATTGAACAGAGCTCCATGAGATGTTCAAAGCTTGGGATATTTTTTATAACCCAACACTGCTTTAAACTTTTCCACAACTTTATTCCTGACCTGTCTGGGGTGTTCCTTGGCTTTCATTATGCGGTTTGTTCCCTAAGGTTCTCTAACAAACCTCTGAGGGCTTTACAAAACAGCTGTATTTATACAGAGATTAAATTACACATAGGTGGACTCTATTTACTAATTAGGTGACTTCTGAAGGCAATTGCTTCCACTAGATTTTAGTTAGGGGTATCGGAGTAAAGGGGGCTGAATACAAATGCACGCCACACTTTTCAGATATTTATTTGAAAAAAAAAATAAAAAAACATTTTTAATTTTCCTTCCGCTTCAGAATTACCGTATGTGCCACTTTGTGTTGGTTGATCACATAAAATCCCAATAAAATACATTTTTGTTTTTGAATGTAACATGACAACATGGAGGAAATTTCAAGGGGTATGAATACTTTTTCAAGGTACTGTAAAGTGTTACTAAACCCAGGACCCTGCATTCACTATATCTATTCTACCACAGTACACAGAACATGGATATGCAATTATTTTAGTAAATATAAACTGCTAAATACCTTTTCTCATCAGCAGTCTTGTGACTTCTATCAGTGTCCAGGGGAGTGGAGAGCACTGGTAGGGGACTGCAAAAGAGGAGTTAAGGGACCACTGTGCAATATCATGTTTTTTCTATTTTTTATATTGTGAACATAACATAACATGTCCAGTAAAGAGAGAGGATATCTTTTCACAATATTGTATGGTTGACCCCCAATGAATACAGCAGTTGTTGCTTTGCCACTTAAGGCAGTAGGTTTAAGGCTAGCTATGTGCACTGTACATTATACTATGGGGTTGATTTACTAAAGGCAAATGCACTGTGCACTACAAGTTAGAAGATCTGAAATGAGGGGAAGCTCTGCTGACTTCTATCTTCCAATCATGTACAAGAAAAAATGCTGCTTTTTATTGTCCTTACATGTCCCACTCATATCTACAGTGACTGCACTTCCAAGTGCACAGTGGAAACTAACCCCCTATGTTAGTACTGCTCCAAAATAAAGGGAAAGTAAGTGTGGCAGACCAGGCCATCTAGGAGCAGTGTGTCCCACTCAGTGTTTTAGTGCCCCTGGGAGGGACAGGTGCAGCATCCAACCCTCCTGCTGGCAGCCTGTCAGTCTATGGCATGCTGTAGCTGGACAGGGCTGAATGCTGTACCGAGTGGTACTAGTGTTTGGGGTCCTGTGGGTTCAGGAATGAAGACCATGAACAGGAACGAAGACCATGATTCTAGGTACCATGACCAGCCCCAGCCAGCCATGGACTTTGATAGGCTCTCTGCAATGGGGCTGCATATGCTCCTCTCAGGCGCACCAAAACGCCAGGAGACACACACTGATCCTAGATGGCCCCATGTACAGGGATGTAACCGACTGCTGCTCAGCCACTCCACTCCTTAAAATAATCCTAAAGTCACATAGCATAGACAAGTAGAAGGGAAGAGTGCATGAGAAGATACTCAGTAACTGCTGTATATAAGGAGATGCAAATCCAGCTTTAGATGTTCTCACAAAATGACTATTTGCCTGGTTCACACTGACTGCGTGAATGAAATTGTGTGAGTTTCACTGAACTAACACGTTTTCATTCCCATATATCAGTCCCGACTTCGGGGGCGATTCCAGAGACATCTGTGCGGGTTTCTGCACAGATGTCAATGGAAATCGCACCCCAAAATCACCAAAAGTAGTACAGAAACTACTTTTGGGAATGCGGTGTCGCACCGATTCTGACGGTGCCATTGCCGGCAATTCGCATCAATGTGAACCAGGGCTTTGTGATGCATTTAAAATGTGTTGAGAATTATTAAACTGGATTTATCATACATTCCAGTATGAATTTATTAAGATAGGTTCATGTTCCCTTTTGGAAAATTGGATAAGTTCCCTCTACCCTGTTTAAGGGCGTTTTTACAGCTGCTTTTAGCAGCGAGAGAGGTTTTCTTTTTTGCAGCTTAAAAACGCCTCTTCATGTTATTCTATGGCCTCATGCATACACAGACTTCTAGGAGCTGTAAGTGGCATAGACGTTTTCAAGCTGTAAAAAAAAAAAAAACAGGACCAGAGTGTTCTAAGGACCGGCGTTAGTGCTGTAAAAACGTCTGACGCTGGTAAAAGCGGCTTAACACTGGACACAGCCGCGTTAAGACTCGTCAAGCGTTTTTTTTTTTTTACATCTTAAAATTAATGGTTCCCTATGAGAACCCATTGATTTGAACAGAAGTCGCACCAGAAGTCTGATCATGATGGTCCGACTTGCAGTGCGGCTTGTGCACTGAGGATTTTAAAGGGGTTAACCCGTCAAAATGGTAAAAAAAACAAAAAAAAACTGGTGTGGGGTTCCCCCCCAAGAGCTTACCAGAACCGTTGGTTTGTTATAGATTTTCAGGGGAACTCCCCCCCCGCCAAAAAATTGGCGTGGGGTTCCCCCCGAATCCATACCAGACCCTTATCCGAGCATGCAGCCCGGAAGACCAGGACAATACCAAGCCACATGCCGTCAACATGGGTGCCCTACGTCCCCACCCCAAAGCACTATCAACATGGGGACAAAGAGCTTTGGGGTGGGGGGCGCGGAGCCCCCCCTGCCCCAAAGCACCAACCCCCCCATGTTGAAGGCATGTGGCTTGGTATGATCCAGGAGAGGGGGGGCGCTCGCTTGTCCCCCCCCTTTCCTGGCCTGCCAGGCTGCATGCTCAGATAAGGGTCTGTTAAGGGTTCCCCTTAAAATGCATACCATATTGAAGGGTCTGGTATGCTCTTGGGGGAGCAACCCAACGGCAGTTTTGTTGTTCCCATTTTGGCGAGGGTTCCCCTTCAAGATCCTCAGCGCACAAGCCGCACCGCAAGTCAGATCATCATGATCCAACTTGTGGTGCGACTTCTATTTAAATCAATGGACTCTCATAGGGAACCATTGATTTTAAATAGAGGTAGAGAAACGCTGCTAAAAGCTAGCTCGGCTAAACGTGCATTAACGCCAATGCAAAAAGCTACTAAAATCAAATTTTTACAGACGCTTTTTCCTGGCGTTGGTAGTGGCTTTGTCGCTCGTTTTTCGTAACGCCCTGTGTGCATGAGGCCTTACTCTCACTTTATGTATATCCTATTCTACAAAACAACAATACATTTATATATATATATATATATATATATATATATATATATATATATACACACACACACATACATACATACATACACACACACATATATATATATATACACACTCACAAAACTATGCCTATAGTAAAAGGACTGTTTCCTCTTCGCAACGGAAACAAACAAATGGCAATAGGAAGGAAGGAAGGAAAAATTTGGGATCCAACACCAGTCACAATGAAGGCACTCTATAGTCACAGCATTCACTTTCATTTAATGACATCAGTGTTGTAAAAGCAATACAAACAATAAGTATCTTTGACAATCCAATATACACGTACTTGAAAAGTATCCTTTTCTTTTGTAAGCACTGCCTGTCTGCTGGCCATCTCTTTCCACAACTACCTGGAATCCATGCATGCGCTGCAGCTTCTCCTCTGTGCATTCCTTTGATGTACTTTTGATTTCAAAGGACTACATATCTCATGGTAGCTTGCTGCCTACAAGCAGGTTTTTCCTGTACCTCTGTAATTTATACAGTAGTGCCAGTATAAAACAATCTCCAGATTGTCAGGCACACCAGTACAGTACCATCTACCACCATTATTAGCTGGAACCAGTGTCCCGATTTCCATCCAGCACCAATACCTGTGTGATCAAGTATCAGTACAGTCACTGGTATAACTAATAAAGCAGTGGGAAGTAGAACTAAGAAAAAAGCAGCAGTTCACGTATGGCCATCTTTGATTCAGAGAATGAAGTGGCTCCTGCTAAAATAGTCAGGCATATTTGTAACAAAGCACTGAACATTAAACTGAATTGAAGCTAGGAAGCACCAGCAGTGCAGTACATTCAAGTGAAAAATGTAATAGGTAGTCAGGAACTTAGATGCGTAATATCCCTTAGAAGTCTGAAGGTTCTCCTTGGATTTTGAGCACCTCTTTGCAGCTAGGCTTCTAAAAAGTCTAACATGTGGTATCCCCATACTGTATCTATACTGTGAAAAATGCATGTTTATTTTCTTTCTTCATTTTCCAAAAACGTGTGGCAAAAAATGTGATCTTCAAAAGACTCACCATACCTCTTAGTAAATACATTGGACAGTCTACTTTTCAAAATGTGGTCATTTTGTAGGTGTTTCTCCTGTCCTGGCACTTTAGGGCCTCCAAAAATACAAAGGGAAGTCATGAAATCAGGATGCCTAATTTATGCCCCTTGAAAACCTAAAGGTACTCCGTAGATTTTGGGCCCCTCTATGTTTTTTTTACCAATTAAATGTTGCAGAATACATTTCCACCTAAATATATGAAGAACAAGGGAAACAAGGATGGAAACTGAAGCTCTATTGGTTTACAAAAATGAGACAAAATGCATTTGGGTACACGGTTGCATGACTGAATAGTCGTCAAAGGATCATAGTGCTGGAAATAAAAAAGTGTCCTGGACAGTAAGGGGGGGGGGGTTAACATGCCAGTCTTCAAGTAGTTAAGATTGTGTTCCCATCACTGCATGTTACACATCTCACTTCTTCCTGATTATACCGCAATACACTATTATTCATCCAAACACTTTCATTTTAAACTTTAATATCCTAGCTTTCAAACTAGAATTGGTTATTTTAAATTGTAGAGTTGCTCAATTCACAAAGTAGAACTATTTAACAGTTTTACCACAATGCTTTGTAATGTCACTGACAATTCTCAGAAACCCCTTTCTATCCACATATTTAATTATGTCTTTCCAGAAGCATAGCTATGAATCATGGGGCCCTATAGCAACATTTTGATGGGGCCACATGGGCATCAGCTGACAATGTCAACAGTGACAATACGTGCCATTGATCTTAACATAAATTACTATATATATCCAAGACAAGAAAAACAGCAGTAGGAGAGTGGTCAGCATAGTAAGCCTACTAAGGACCAGTGTCTTGGATAAAGGTTAGAGCTGTAGTAGTATTAATAATAATATTTTTTATATTATGGCAAAATTATTACCTGAGCTGATCTCGATCCAGCACTGTGCCTGAGAGCAGCAGTGCTGCTTTCCCTCTCTCCCCCCTCCCTGGGCTTAGGAGCAGCGAGGGCTATTGGCTCCTGCTGCTGTCAATCAAATCCAGAGACGAAGCAGCTGGTGGCAGGGCCGAGCTGCCATGTGTGTGTCAATGGACATGTAGAGCGCGGGGTCAGGGTCAAGCCTGCATTGCAAAGCTCTGCAAGGGTAGATTTTGTCTAATTATTGGAGTTGGGCTCAAAGGTTTAAAGCGGACCATAAACAGGTAAGTTTTTTTTTTTCATTCAACCAGTGGGCTGAAAAAAAAATGAGGTGGAGGTAGAAATACACCACCATTGAAACACTGTTCTGACAATGGGACTTGCATCTGCCAGAACTCACTGATCAGCAGCTGCAGCCAAAACGACTGACTTCTGTAGAAAAGGGGCAGGCACACACTTCATTAGAGATGCAGGCACAATAAATTTACACTGTTAGGATAAGAAAATGCTTCTTACTGTACAGAGGGGGATCTGTGACCAACAACGACCCCGAGATCTGACTTCAGCCCTTCTATACCGAAAACTTCTCAGTTTAGTTTTCCTTCACAGCTTAAAGCTGAGTTCCACCCAAAAGTGGAAGCTCTGCTTATCTACCCCCCCCCTCCGGTGCCACATTTGGCACCTTTCGGGGGGGAGCGGGTACCTGTTTTTGACAGGTACCTGTCCCCTCTTCCATCGGACCTCGCCACGGCAAGGTACCTCAGAAGTTTGCCCGCCCCCCCTCCTCCTCCTCCCTCCCCTGCTGCCGGGCCAGTAAGAGCACAGCGCGCTTGTTCCCTGCACAGTAGGCAACGGGTTGTGAAGCAGCAAGGCTTCACTGCCGGGTTCCCTTACTACGAATGGTGGCGGCAGCACCCAAGAGCCAATGGAAAACATCAGCTTCGGGTGCCGACATCGCTGGATTCCAGGACAGGTAAGTGTCCTATTATTAAAAGTCAGCAGCTACAGTATTTGTAGCTGCCGACTTTCAATCTTTTTCGTGCGGTGGGCGGAACTCCGCTTTGATGGGGCCCTCCTCCCATCTTAGACGCCATAGCAGCCACATGGGCTTCCATTGCTATTGTTATGCCACCAAGTCCTTCTTATTATTTTACAAAACACTCTGCACTACTATTTATCATATCGTTGAAACTTTGTATGAAACCAAATGTCGTGGAGTCAGCTTGCTTAGGGGGTATGAAAAAAGAAGTCCACATTATAGATTAAATAGAATGTTAAAAAATTCAGATAATATGACAGCACGGCCGTGTTAGCGGTAACGCGCTGCTAGGTTTAGTGGCGCTTTACCGTTGTTTTAGAGGTGCTTTTTGGCCGCTAGCGGGGCGTTTTTAACTCCTGCTAGCAGCCGAATAAAGGGTTAAAAGTGCCCGCAAAGCGATGCTGCCGAGTCGCTTTGCAGGCGCTTCGGCGGCGCTGCTCATTGATTTCAATAGACAGGAGTGCTTTAGGAGCGGTGTTATACATTGCTCCTAAAGCGCTCCAAAGATGCTGCTTGCAGGACTTTTTTCAACGCCCTGCCAGCGCAGCTCCCCAGTGTGAAAGCACTCGGGCTTTCACACTGGGACTGCAGATAAGGTATTTTTCAGGTGCTTTACAGGTCCTATTTTTAGCAGCGTCTGAAAAACGTCTCCATTGTGAAAGGAGTCTAATAAGTTAACTGCATATACACTGTACAAAAACTGCAAAGAATATGACGAACGCTAATAAATGCCAATGACCCTACCAAAAACTCACCTAAAAAGTGGATGTGGATGTAGTCATTTCAGGCAGAAGGATTAGGCAACCGGTTTGTCCTTTAAACATATAATCAATAAATCCTAGTAAACCAAGAAAACACTTTGTTATATTTTTTCATTCTGCAGATAGGCTATGAGGTTTTTATCACACATAGATGAATTATTGCTTGTGAATAGAAGAGCCAACCTTTCATGCTGAGCAAAATTGCCCCATGTAAAGGATTCACATCTTGTATCATTGGAAATTGCATAGATCACACTCATTGGCGCTCATTTACACTATAATGCTTGTTAACATTCAGTATGTTGACATGTGTAGCATGTATGACATTTTTCAATTTAATGAAAAACAATGCATTTGTTGTAAATTCCTTGTATATTCTCTTGTACAATCATTTTGTCTGCACTTTGAAAATATAGTAAAATACATGACAATTCACCCAGCGTGAAGGAGCCTATTTAGCCATTTAATTTGCAGTCTACAATGAATAGTGGTACTTGTGTAGATAAACAACTCCTAATTTTCCATAACATCAATGAGATGTGCACAGTAAGCTTTCCACTCTCATTACATCTCAAGTCCACTCTACCAAGAGCAGAACCCTTTCAGTACTTGAGGTCTACACTTTCCTGCTGAAAACTGAGAAACGTTAATCCCAGGTATTCATTATATCAGTTACATCAGCACCTCTGTAGATTGTGATTACTGTTATAATCACTGTTAAAGATGGTAATTAAGTTTATGTGACGGATCTCAACCTGTGCTCACAGGGAAGATGCTGGTTGGTTGGGAGCCATTATGGGTTTCACACTGAAAAGCAAAGGAATAAAAAAGTACGTTCATAAGGGTACATTTTGACGATTAAGTGGTTAAAGCGGGGGTCCACCTATCTATCGTTTTTTTTTTTTTAGTTCATTCACAAACTTTTCTTCTCAGCATTACATACTCACATATTGTGTGTAATATGTCCGCCTATGTCAGATTTCGTCGGAAAAAATAACTTATATTATTCACTGCAGGCGGTTTCCATCTTCATTGTGGGCATTTGAAGCCCACAAGCATTTATTTCCTGGATGTGGTGATTGCTGTGCTCCCAGCATTCACCGCTCGTTCCCGCACATGCTCAGTGGCATCCTGGGAAGCCTGAGACTAGCTCCCAGGAGTCTGGGAGAGGCTAGAAACACGCCTACTCCCACGGGAGGAGAACCAGGAAGTGCAAAGAAGAATAGAAAAATAAAAGGTAATTACGGCGATTTAAATTTTTTTAAACGGCATGTCAGCATCTAGGCAAGGAAGAGAATACATACAGATATTGTTCAAAATTTGGGTGGAACCCCGCTTTAATCCTAAGCATTGTGTAAAAAGGCTGTTTGATCGTGTCTTCTCTGATCCTTCCCTTTTTCCACTATCCCCAACCCATCTGCTGATAGTACAGAGCCTTGGGGGCACTCTGCACATATTCAGTTTAGTGTGTATTGCTAGAGAGTTTTTTGTTTTTTGTTGAGAACGTGCATGTGATCGGCACAGGGCCAATCAACACTGTCCAGACAGATGGTCAGGGGTCCTGCCGCCTCATAGGACAGTCAGAGGAGAATGAAAACTCCTTCTACAAGCTTTAACCAAACACTGATAGAAGTCACAAGACTGCTGTATACCGCTGATGAGAAAAGGTATTTTAGCAGTTTATATTTACTAATAATTGCATTTCCATGTTCTGTGTACTGTGGGAGACAAGATATAGTGAATGCAGGCTCCTGGGTTTAGTAACACTTTAAAGGAGTTTTTTTTTGTAGCACTTTGGTTACTCTTGGAATGCAGTGTATGCAAAAGAGGAGTGCTGGGGAGTATAACAGGAGGCAGTATGCACAATAGAGGAGTGCAGAAGTTATGACAAAGGGCTGAATGGGCAGGACAGGAATATGGAGGGAGAGAGATGGGTTGCTAAGTGTTTTTTAGCTGACGTTTGCACAGTAGGAAAGTAAAGGAGTGTATGACAGCACACAATATGCACAGGATAAGAATGACAGAGTCTATTACAGTTGGCATAATGCGCAGGAGGAGTGTGGCGAGTACAACAGTGAGTACAGAGGGTACAACAGTGGACAGTATATGCAGGAAAGGGGTGCTGGACGATATGGGATATGGCAATGGCCAGTTTGTAAAGGACTAGTGCTATAGGCCATAAGAGTTTGGCAGCATGTACAGAAGAAATACGTGATCAGTATGACAGTGGGCAGTTTGAGGAGGAGGAAGTACTGCAGAGGGTATAGTATGAATGAGGAAAGGGGGTGGGTGACATAAAATATAGCATGGACAAGTGTCAGAACAGTGTGGACCAGGGACTGGGAGGATACCAGATAACGTAGTATTGATACTGGGAGGAAGCGGTCAGAAAGCATGGAGCAGAGGAGTGAGAGAATGTGGTGCAGATGGTCATGGCCAATCATTGCGACCTTTGTATTGTGCCCTGAACTAACTGGAAACACTGTCAGAAAATTGGCTTTTAAAATACAGTATATGGAATATGACGACCACCATTATTCTTTTGTATCTTCTGTATGCTTCCCTTGCTTAATCTATGTAAAATATTGAACCTCTAGCATTTGGGATACCAGTCCATTACCTGACCATGGAACATTGCAGATAAGTTTAAAAGAACCATTTATTTCTACTTTTTAAAGGTTAACACTTCTATCTAAAAAAAAAAAAAAAAAAGAAAGATACCATAAACCTCTACTCAAACATTAAATTAATGCGTCGAGAGCCCGTAACCCCAGTATGTGGAAACATCAAACTCCAACTGTGAATGACATAGAATGCATGGAACATTTGATCTTTGGCCTTTGAGATAAGTCAGAGGAACAGAAGACATAAGACCAGATGGCTTTACTGGGACCTATTTTGCTTCTCCGACGAATACGTTTAGAACGCATAAGTATATACAGTGCCTATCTTTCCCCTGCCAGGGCAGCTATACAAGACCTTCCCCCATTCACTCCCTCTGGGATCTCCCCCTTTCCTGTTTTCCTCTCCCCCGTACCCTTTTTTTTCTCTTCTCATCTATAGCTTTTTGTCCTCGTCTTCCCTCTTAACCTCCTTTCCCCAAAATATTTTGAAATAGTGGTGCACATCGCTGATGTCAGGGTGATCGATCAGGAAATGATATCTATTGACATTACCATAGCAGGTCTATTATAGGCTGAATGGAACTTCACTCATAAAATATGAGATGTTGCACCCATGTTGATATGAATGCAATGTAATGGCATCCAGAAGGCTTGTTTCCCTTCTACAGCACCTATCTGACATGTCAATTTTTTTACATGTTGCATTGTTTTTGTGTATTTCTAGTGCGTTTCTTTTTTCATTCTACCCTGTTTCCCCGAAAATAAGACCTAGCGTGATTGTCGGTGATGGCTGCAATATAAGCCCTATCCCCCAAATAAGCCCTAGTTAAAGTCCTTGTAGGTCTTATTTTCAGGGTAGGGCTTATTTTCGGGGAAACGGGGTAGGGTTTTTTTGGGGGGTAAGGCTTATATTGCAGCCATCACCAACAATCACGCTAGGTCTTACTTTCGGGGAAACAGGGCAAGTAGGCATGAACCCACAGTAATGTCCACTATGCAACAATGACTAATTGGCCATTTATACAAGTTTTTGGCTTTCCTCTTTGCTAATGCAAACCTTTACATAAAGAAGTAAAAAATAAATACAAATACAAAAATAAGAGGAGGATAGATAATTGTTTTCCTAGCAACCTAATTCCAGCACTCATTTTCTGAAATACACTAGGAGACAACTGCATTGTAACTGGTTCCTATAGGAAACTGATTTTTATTTCGCAAAGGTTTTCATAAAATGTTCTCACCTATCCAATCTTGGAAGAATAAAACAGAATATTAAAAGTATGTCAATGAAAATTGCAATGCCCAATAAACTCTTCACCTTTATTGCCCCTTATGAAAGGGTATCAAGCATGGTGAAAAAAAAAAAAGAAAGAAAGAAAGAGGACCTTTGCACTTGCCCACAGATCCAATCCTGGTAGGACCAGCTTCCTTGGACTTGATAGAAATCACTAACTCTCTGTAACCCAAAACCCCATGACAGTACATCCATCACTAACCAAACCCATATAGAACATTTATAACTTGTTATTCGTTTCTTGTCTAGTTTTGATTCCAAGTTAGCTGGTAGATTCATGAAAGCTGAATACTAGCAAATACAATTTCCAATTCACCCTATTTAAAGTGGGTATAGAAAACAATCACCCCCTTTAAAATAATCACATTTTGTTGCTTTGCAGCCGGAATTGAAAACAGACACCGTTTTTGTTTTATCCAGCTGTGTTTACGCAGTACAACTTATAACATCCAAGTGAAAGATAAAACACCAACATGTCAGAAAAGAAAATCAAAAAGCCACTCAGTCAGTATTTTGTTGAACCATCTTTTAATTTAATTTCAGTCTTTAGTCTGTTGGGATATGTATCTACTAACTTTGCACATCTAGACTTTGCAATATTTGCCCACTCTTCTTTGCAGAACTGCTCAAGTTCAGTTAAATTTGATGGTGACCGTTTGTGGACTGCAGTCTTCAAGTCATTTCACAGATTTTCAATGGGGTTTAAGTCTGGGATCTGACTAAGCCATGCAAGGTCATTTACCTTTTTCTCCTTTAACCACTGTGTGGTCATTTTTGCTGTTTGCTTTGGGTCATTGTCATGTTGGAAGGTAAACCTTTTTCCCCACTGGCAGAGGGCAGTAGATTTGCCTCAAGTATTTGACGGTATTTTGCCCCATCCATTTTTCCTTCTATCCTGAGAAGCACTCCAGTCCCTGCTGCAGAGAAACACCCCCATAACAGGATATTACCACCTCAATGCTTTACTGTAAGAATGGTGTTATTTGGATGGTGAGCTGTATTGGATTTCCGCCAGATATATAGTTTGATGTTAGGCCCAAATAATGAAATTTTAGTCTCATCTGACCATAACACGTTTTTCCATGTGGCCTCAGAATCTTCAAGGTGCATTTTGGCAAACCTCAGTCAAAAGTCAAATGGCTTTGTGTTCCATTGAGAAGGTGATTACCTACACCTGATTGAGTTTACAAGTCATTTTTAGGAGGGGGTGATCCTTTTTCCAACTCAGTGATTCTGTTTTTGAATTGTTTTAATTTTTTTCAGACATGTTGGTGTTATATCTTTCACTTGGATGTTGTAAGTTGCATTGAGTAAATACAGCTGGATAAAAACAAAAACTGTATGCCTTCATTTCAGGCTGCAAAGCAACAAAATGTGACTATTTTAAAGGGGGTTGATTATTTTCTATACCCACTGTATATAGAAGACAAACCAAGCTTTACTGTAAAGACATTTTTCTGTTAGCACATTTTAAGTCTAAAGTACAAGCCTTCACTTCATGATAAAGAATGATGAAAAAAATGTGCCAACAGAAAAATGTCTAATTTACAACCAATCAGAAGCATTATTTGTTTTCAACTTTTGACAGCTAAAAGCAGATTCATTGCAAGAAGTGGGAAAATAAGTTTCCTATAGCACACTTTTGATACATCACTTCCTTCCAAATTTCTGTAATTGGCATTTTAGAATGGGATTGGCTCACTCCAACCATTTGATTTAAAGGGTAACTCCACTTTCGTGGAAAAAAATAGCAAATAAAAAAAATAATAAAGCATATACAATTGCTACACAAGTCATATCATAATTGAATATTATTAAAAATGAACTATCCACGTTTAAAAAAAAAATTACCTTTCCTTTCTAATTTGCAGCTTTGTAATTTTCTGTAAAATGTAATGCAATATGGCTCCCTGGATGTGTTCTGTACACAGATATGTGCAGCAGCGGTCCCCAATCTTTTTGGCACCAGGGACCAGTTTTTGTGGAAGACAATTTTTCCATGAAGCGGGTGGGAAAGGGTGGTGTTGCTGGGGCATATTCACACAGTGTGTGGTGACAAATGTTTTACTGCATTGTAAAACGTCTGTCACTGTAAGAACACAAAGGAAACTATCGTTGCCTCTGTGTCCCATTCACACTGCACATTCACACTGCTGCATTTTATCCCAGCGTATCGTGCAGCAGCACATAATGCTGCTGTACATTTCCATGAATGAAGTGTACATTTTGTACCCTTCAAATAAAAAAAAGGGAGCCTTGTGATGTGCAGAATCGCTTACCACATTGCCCCCTACCGCAGCCAGCAACGGACAGCTGCCAGGGAGGTTAAGTGCTCCGGCAGCTCTCTGTTCTCATGTTGTGAATTCCTGCACTGCCTGGTTCCTAACAGGCCACGGACCCGTACCAGCCCATGGCCTGGAAATTGGTGCCCTGGTGTAGAGAACACCCCCTCCCCAGAAATTAATTCCCTGCTTGTGTGATTGGCTTACTGATTTTCCCAGAAGTCTGCAAAAAAGGTACAAGTCACATTTTGGGCATTCCCTGCAACAAAAATGACATTTTTGGAGAGATACTTCCAAAGGAAAAAAAAAAAAATCACATATAAAAAGGGATGCAGACCCTACCACTTTCCTCATTAGAACCCTGTGAGTGCAGCAGCTGATTGATGATTATAAGATCACTCTCATTCCCATTCACTTTGCACATGGATATTGGAAAAACAGGTATATCTTGTATATTAAAAACCTTACAATGTACATCGATCACCCAGAGGAGAATGTGTTTTCACAACAAAAGTGGTTATTTATTGAGACACCGTACGGACTATGTTATGGTTTGGGAGTGCCCTACTATCTGAGCCTATTGGTCTGCGGTCACTGAATTAGTCAGCACGCTTACTCAATTACCCAATATATGCAACCCTTTACAATGTTTGTTTGGTTACATAGAAGACAATAGTCTTACAAAAGGTATTCAAATTCTGCTACGCTTGATATTTTTTCCATGCTAAAAAATTGATAGCGTTGCACTAGAAGTCATTGGATTCCCCTATGTTGACTCAGTGGCTTCAACAAGTTAACCAGACAATTCCCTTGTACAAGCTGACCTATGAGGCTAGAGGTGGCCCTAAGAAGTTTCATACGATTTGGTCCCCATGGGCAGATTCCTTGACCACTATACCAGGTAGGGAGTAAAGTGGTTATGTACTTTGTGCTCCCTTGATTTTTTAATTATCTTTAAATACCTACTGTATGGCTCCTAATACCTTTGTGTGTCTTATTTTTATAATTGTGCCACATACCTGGTGGAGAGCGAGCTGGAGAGGGGGCTTCTCTTGCACCACTTGTCCAACACCTCTGGTAGTGATGACAGGAAGTGTGAGGGCACAGAGTAACAGGGGGGCCGTTGCAGCAGGTAGCGCCAGCTGGGGTTTGCAGGAAGCAGATGACCGTAGATCACCAGGCAGGAACCAGGAACTGCAACATGGTGACACTTGATTGGTAGACAGGAGTGTAGCCAGGACACAAGCCAACAACAGTCATCAACAGCCGGACAGCGAGGTACAGGAACGCAAGACAGAAGCAGAGTCAGAATACAAGCTGAGGGCACAGCAGGCAGGAAGAAATCCAAGGACAGGTCAGGGGAAAGCCGAGTCATACACAGGTAAGCAGGTATGGCAGGCCAAGGCTCAGGTAAAGCAGGAACTAGCTGAACACCACTCAGCGATCCATCCATGTCAGAGTCCAACTTAAACAGGCGTTTTTGCGCCAGTGCTCGTACGTGTGTGCTTGCACCTGCGCATGTGCATATGTGTTCTCCATGCGCTAATACGTTTGTGCAAATGTGACAATGCCTTTTTTGCATTAAAGCTTTTGCTCAAACTTTTGAGCATGCACATAAGTATGAACATGAGCCAGCGTTCTTGTTCCAACATGTACTGAGCTTCTCTTACACGTTGGCTATGTTATCGTGGCACTGTACCTTTATGTGCTCTGCTATAGCCTTTCTAATCTGCTGTGATATTATACAGAATAGACATCTGTTTAAAACAATGTTTGCTCGTCTGTGTTTGTTGGATTAAAAAAATGAATAAAAATACCTTTAAGAAAAAAAGACACTGTACGGAACCGCTTAACAAAATGCTGTAATTTAGGCCATTTCAGTGCACTGTATGTTTGGTCTAAATTATGCCCATTCCATTCCAAAGTGCATACTATTTGCTATGCACAATCACTTTTTTTTTTGTTTACAAGGTAAAAAAGTTTGAAAAACGGTTTTATCACACAAATGTCCTGTTTCAGCCGGCATAAGCTCTATAACATTTTACAAATGGGCTTCATTTTTCAGGTTCATGAAGAAAGAATATACAATATGTGGGCAAAAGCAACCACTTAAATCCTGCCTTTCTTTCTCACTGCACAGTATAGAAGCACTAAAGAAAGACTCCGGTTAACATTTTTCGCACCAAAAGCCATTTTATGCTTGATGCACATTCAGAACAACTAAGCCTTCAGATGGAGCGTGATCATCGTGTGACTCAGAAATGGCCACAGACTGTATCGTCTTAACAATGACAAAGAATTCCATAACTGCCATAACCTCCCCCTCCAGCTGATGGGTGGACTTCAAGTTTGGCTCTTCTGGCAGTATCTACAGGTGGCTGTCTTTGAGTTGTGGCTTTACAGCTGCTGAGTGACAGTTCCCATCAGCAACTCCCTAATGAAGGTGGTTACGAGGAAAAGGATCCGATTTCACCAGTTTATATCTGTTATTACCCATCCATCCCCAGTATTTAAAGGAAAATGGGACAAGCGAGCACACAAAGACTTATTAAACACTTGCTCTAAAATGTTCAGAAAGGAATGCCATGCTCGGATATAAAGCCGTGCTCAGCGGGACTGTGTCATACAGAAGGAAATCAGAAAAGTGTCCCCTGAGGCACAGAAGAATGTAGATTACTGTAATTCATGTGATCATGTTCAACAATGCAATCATTGTCGACATACCGGCATTCCATGCAGGTAGCATTGTAGGAGATCACTGTAGCCACCTGCACACATACAATATACAATTAAAGTAATAACAGCAATGAAATTAGAATAGGGGATACTGCATTTTTCCTTCAGGTCAATATCAGGCAACCTCCAAGACTCCTGGGCATTAAATTTGGTCCCACCTTTCTTCCAAAGGTTGCACAACTAGCAATGGAAAAAAAAACAGGAAATAAAGCATGATAACTACACAACTCCGAGTAGTTCTCATATAAATCCATGGCATCTGTGGTATAATACACCATATCAAGCTTTAGAAACTAGTAATAACAATTACTGGCAACAGGAATGGTGACAGTCATTACTAGTTCTCAACTCAATTTGAAATAGAAATTCATACGTGAAAATAAGAAAAATGAATGCAAAACATATTTTACCCAGAGAGAGCCACTCCATTAGGACAAAACCCTTTCTGTATGTGTGATTTATAATGTACGATAGCTCACAAAAGTGAGTACACCCCTCACATTTTTGTAAATATTTTATTCTATCTTTTCATGTGACAACACTGAATAAATGACACTTTGTTACAATGTAAAGTAGTGAGTGTACAGCTTGTAGAACATTGTAAATTTGCTGTCCCCTCAAAATAACTCAACACAGACATTTATGTCTAAGCCGCTGTCAACAAAAGTGAGTACACCCCTAAGTGAAAATGTCCAAATTGGGCCCAAAGTGTCAATATTTTGTGTGGCCACCATTATTTCCAGCACTACCTTAACCCTCTTGGGCATGGAATTCACCAGAGCTTCACAGGTTGCCACTGAAGTCCTCTTCCACTCCTCCATGACGACATCACTGAGCTGGTGGATGTTAGAGACCGTGCGCTCCTCCACCTTCCATTTGAGGATGCCCCACAGATGCTCAATAGGGTTTAGGTCTGGAGACATGCTTGGCCAGTCCATCACCTTTTACCTCAGCTTCTTTAGCAAGGCAATTGTCGTCTTTGAGGTGTGTTTGGGGTCGTTATGTTTGATTACTGCCCCGCGGCCAAGTCTCTGAAGGGAGGGGATCATGCTCTGCTTCAGTATGTCACAGTACATGTTGGCATTCATGGTTCCCTCAATGAACTGTAGCTCCCCAGTGCCGGTAGCACTCATGCAGCACCAGACCATGACACTCCCACCACCATACTTGACTGTTGGCAAGACATACTAGTCTTTGTACTCCTCACCTGGTTGCCGTCACACACGATTGACACCTTCTGAATCAAATAGGTTTATCTTGGTCTCATCAGACCACAGGACATGGTTCCAGTAATCCATGTCCTTAGTTTGTTTGTCTTCAGCAAACTGTTTGCGGGCTTTCTTGTGCATCATCTTTAGAATAGGCTTCCTTTTGGGACGACAGCCATTCAGACCAATTTGATGCAGGGTGTGGCATATAGTCTGAGCACTGACAGGATGACCCCTCACCCCTTCGACCTCTGTAGCAATGCTGGCACCACTCATACATCTATTTCCCAAAGACAACCTCTAGATATGATGCTGAGCATGTGTACTCAACTTCTTTGGTCAACCATGGCGAGGCCTGTTCTGAGTGGAACCTGTCCTGTTAAATCGCTGTATGGTCTTGGCCACCATGTTGCAGCTCAGTTTCAGGGTCTTTGCAATCTTCTTATAGCCTAGGCCATCTTTATGTAGAACAACAATTCTTTTTTTCCGATTCTCAGAGAGTTCTTTGCCATGAGGTGCCATGTTGAACGTTCAGTGACCAGTATGAGACAGTGAGAGCGAGAACACCAAATTTAACACACCTGCTCCCCATTCACACCTGAGACCTTGTAACACTAAGGAGTCACATGACACCGGGGAGGGAAAATGGCTAATTGGGCCCAATTTGGACATTTTCACTTAGGGGGTGTACTCATAGTTACATAGTAGGTGAGGTTGAAAAAAGACACAAGTCCATCAAGTCCAACCTGTTTGTGTGCTTTTATGTCAGTATTACATTGTAATACTGACATCCCTGCTGAAACCACTCCCTGTGGAAGAGAATTCCACATCCTTTCCGCTCTTACAGTAAATAACCCTCTACACAGTTTAATGTTATCTGCTTCTCTTTTAATTTTAATATAATGGGCGCGTGTCTTTTTCATTCCCTTTCGCTGAAAAGTTTTATCCCTATTGTGGGGTCACCAGTAAGGTATTTGTACATTGAAATTATATCCCCTCTCAAGTGTCTCTTCTCCAAAGAGAATAAGTTCAGTGCTCGAAACCTTTTCTCATAACTAAGGTCCTGCAGTCCATTGAATAGCTTTGTTGCTCTTCTCTGGACTCTCTCCAGTTCCAGCACATCCTTCCTGAGGACTGGTGCCCAGAACTGGATGGCATACTCCAGGTGTGGCCGGACCAGAGTCTTGTATAGTGGGAGAATTATCGTTTTACCTTTGGAGTTAATCCATTTTTAATGCATGCCAATATTTTGTTTGCTTTGCTTGCAGCAGCTTGGCATTGCATACCATTGCTGAGCCCATCATCTACTAGGACCCCCAGGTCATTTTCCATCCTAGATTCCCCCAGAGGTTCTCCCCCCAGTGAGTAGGTTGCATTCATATTTTTGCC
This sequence comes from Lithobates clamitans, assembly GCA_037952925.1. Classification (NCBI taxonomy): domain Eukaryota; kingdom Metazoa; phylum Chordata; class Amphibia; order Anura; family Ranidae; genus Lithobates; species Lithobates clamitans. The sequence goes on from JBBGZY010000906.1 coordinate 807,155, forward strand.
ACCCAAATGCATTATTTTACATTTTTCTACATTAAACCTCATTTGCCATGTAGTACCCACCCCATTAATTAACTCACTTTTGTTGCCAGCAGTTTAGACATTAACGGCTGTGTGTTGAGTTATTTTGAGGGGACAGCAAATTTACACTGTTATACAAGCTGTACACTCACTACTTTAAATGTAGCAAAGTGTCTTCTCTTTAGTGTTGTCACATGAAAAGATATAATAAAATATTTACAAAAATGTGAGGGGTGTACTCACTTTTGTGAGATACTGTACAATCAATATAGCAATCTGCTATAGATACGAAGTACACCTAAAGATATTTAAAACCTCTGCCAGTTTTATTTTTTATTTTTGCTATATCCATTTAGAGATATTTTTTGTCACCTCCTGTGCCAGAGATACAATCCAAGTTTCCAAAGACAGTTTTAAGACAGATGCCACCAGAACAGGTGTCTCCACTGGAAGATTTTGCCTTTTCCCATAACTACTGTAAAGTTTTGGACATAGACTTTGAATAAAGCAGGCCATACACTAGAAGAATTTCAATTAAAAGTAGACATGTACAATTTGTTTTATTACAAATTACAAATTGAAATTAACAAAATGTTTATTATTCTGAGATTTGTATGTATCCAAATCACAATAGTAATACATTTTAACAAATCCAAAATAAATTATAATCAAAAAAACGAATTAAATTGCATGACATGATATGATAGTTTGGGCCTTCTGTTAATGTTTGAAGCATCCAAAATAACGTAACGATATAATGAATGATCCAAATCAATTTTGATCCATTTCTTTTTACAAAACAAATTTTCTTCCATTCGTTATAGAAGATTCAGAGATTTTGATGGATCCACATCCATCCAATCCAAACAGAGTGCACAAGTCATGGGTCAGCAACCTTTTTCCACTTAAGGGCTGGATTCAATGTATGTGAATGCATGGAGGGGTGCATTCACCTGCTAATTAAGATAATAATCTGGACCTTTTTACATTACACATACACAGCCCCTCCTGAATATTACACAGCCCCCCCGCACATCACACAGCCCCTCCCCCTACCCAGCCCCCCTGCATATTACACACTTACAGAGGAGGTCTAGTGCTAAAATTATTGCTCTTGCTCCAACTATTCCCCACATGTGTGGTTTGAACACTGTTTACATATGCGCTCGCTTCTGCGCGGGAGCACGGAGGGATGGGGCGCTTCAATTTTTGTATGTCTTTTTTCTTATTTATTTTATTCCATTCCAGGTGGGTGTGTTGAGAATGGCACTCTCCTCAATGTGGAAGCAGCAGATGTAGACTAAGCATCTAGCAATTAGAAGGAGGTTCTGGACACTCCAATAAAAACACCTTTATTGTATAAAATAACAAAAGTTCAAACCACAGCAGTGTACAGGATAGATTACTGACGCGTTTCACACTCAACAGTGCTTAGTCATAGCTACATAACCACAAAGTTTTGCCACAAATATATACTAGTGTATCATGAGCTATGTGATCGATTAAAATTAATTGATTAAATGGAGTCAATTTGTTAAATAGCAAACAAGTGTGATTAAATGCTTGCCTCCCGCCGGCCGTCATGACGGCCAGGCGGCGCGGCTCTCGTTCTGGGAGGGCGTCATATGACATCCCTCCATTTAAACAGGGAATGCGCACGATCGTGTGCGCGCATCCCTGTTCCTTCGGTGGCAGTGTGTCACGGAGACACCGCTTGCCACCGAGGGGGGTGAACAGCCATTGGGCATGGCTGTTTACCACGTAATTGGCCGTGATGAAGTCACGGCTGATCACAGGTGGTACCGCCCCACTTTGCACGGCGCATGCGCATGATTTCAAGCGCGCTGCACAAGCACGTTGGTGGCGGCGTGTTCCCGGGAACACTGCTCGTCACCCACGCTGGTAAACAGCCATTGGCCCGCGGCTGTTTACCACGTGATCGGCTGTGAATCTTTCACAGCCGATCACTAAATGTAAAAATGGAGCGGTAACGAGATGTTACCCGGTTCTCCTCCTCACACACCAATCGTGTGTGAGAAGGAGATTGCGGTAACATCTCGTTACCTATTAGTGTACACCAATCACACCGATTGCCCCCCCCAATAAAGAGGACCTGTCACCACCCATCAAAGTACCTGTCACAGTTCATCTGAGTACCTGTCAGTCCATATGAGTACCTGTCGCAGTCCATCAGAGAACCCGAGTACCTGTCACAGTCCATCAGAGAACCCGAGTACCTGTCACAGTCCATCTGAGTACTCGAGTACCTGTCACAGTCCATCTGAGTACCCAAGTACCTGTCACAGTCCATCTGAGTACCCAAGTACCTGTCACAGTCCATCTGAGTACCCGAGTACCTGTCACAGTCCATCTGAGTACCCGAGTACCTGTCACAGTCCATCTGAGTACCCGAGTACCTATCACAATCCATATGAGTACCTGAGTACTTGAGTACCTGTCACAGTCCAAATGAGTACTCAGGACCTCAGACTGGGCCAAAGGTTTACCTTCCAACAAGACAATGACCCTAAGCACACAGCTAAAATAATGAATGGCCCAGCCAGAGCCCTGACTTAAACCCAATTGAGCATCTCTGGAGAGACCTAAAAATGGCTGTCCACCAACGTTTACCATGCAACCTGACAGAACTGGAGAGGATCTGCAAGGAGGAATGGCAGAGGATCCCCAAATCCAGGTGTGAAAAACTTGTTGCATCTTTCCCAAAAAGACTCATGGCTGTATTAGATCAAAAGGGTGCTTATACTAAATACTGAGCAAAGGGTCTGAATACTTAGTACCATCTGATATTTCAGTTTTTCTTTTTTAATAAATCTGCAAAAATGTCAACAATTCTGTGTTTTTCTGTCAATATGGGGTACTGTGTGTACATTAATGAGGAAAAAAATTAACTTAAATGATTTTAGAAAATGGCTGCAATATAACAATGAGTGAAAAATTTAAGGGGGTCTCAATACTTTCCGTCCCCACTACATATATATCTATATATTATATTAAAAAACATATAAAGTGTATTTGTGTGTGAAAAAAAAAATATAATAAATGTATAATAAATATACAGTGTAGTAGTAAACACCTGAAATGCAACATATATGGAGAAAAATATGGATATGAATAATGCACATATATAAAAACATAGATTTCAATGACTGAAATTTCGTTTTTAACCACAGTGATGAGAAAATTTAAATGAGCATGATAGGAATTAGATTATTTGAGAAAAAAATTCTAACAGTGGTCTTCCTTCAGGAAATTACATTCATTACAAGAGCAAATGTTAAAAACAAATTTCAGCAAGTGATTTAATGTACGGATAAGAATTTTCGCACAAATGTTTGTACAAACGTTCACCTATAAATCTACTAGAATATGGCCAGCCTAAGGTGGTTATTAACTTCCCCCTATAGTTTTTTTCCCCCCTCTTACCTGTATTGCTGGGTTATCTTCAAAAGAGATACTTTCCCGCACAGCAAATCTAGCACTGTCCTGGTGAGATCTGTGGTTCGGTGACATAGCCCAGATCGCACACCGCAACCTTGGTCCTCTTCAGCTGGCTTCTTTTTTTCCGGTTCAGGCAGCCAGCACTCAATGGCATGCCCAGCTGGCCACTGTGTGTCTGTTCCAGCAGCCTCCTCGGCGATGTGACTCCCAGGAGGCTGCAAGACCAGGGACATGTCCTTCTTTCCTAGGCCAAAATGTCAGCTTGGGTTGGGGCCAGATAGAAAATAAAAAAATAAAACCTGACATTTGCGATTGCAGAGGTGGGAGGGTTTGAAAGGAACGTACTCAATTTTGGGTGTAAAGTATCATTTTAGCCCGGGTTCACACTATAACGTGCTGCGGACCGCACAGCAGCGCTGTGCGTCCCTGTTCCCCGTTTCAGGGACGAATCAGGGGCAATTCTATGCCTGAATTCGGCCCTGAAACGGAGCCAAAGACGCACAGCGCCAGTCACATTCTCCTACTATGCGAATTAGATGCAGGGAAACGCACATCTAATTCGCATAAGTGTGAACCCGGGCTTAGGGCACTAATCTGGCACAAGCAAATAAAGTCAGAATATAGTCATGACCTGATTTGCCAATGCATTTTGTGTAACCAGCCCAAATAGTGTTAAAGTAGTTATACAAGTATGACAACCTGGGCAACCAGCATTTTCAGCAAACATGTGCCTGGGGCAGCACAGTGGCTAAGTGGTTAGCAATTCTGACTAGCAGCATTAGGGTTGTCGGTTCAAATCACAACCACAACACTACCTGCCTGGAGTTTGCATGTTCTCCCTGTGCCTGTGTGGGTTTCCCCTGGGACTCAAGTTTCCTTCCACACTTCCAATAGCACCTAAACTCATATGCATTGTAATGCGCTACCATGAGTTATGATGCATTGTATCAGAAAAAATGATACATGTCTATTCTGGTGCTTTGTCACCCTATTCCTATTAATGGGCTGCCTTAACACAATGAACATTAACGTTCGACTTAACACACTTGAACATGAAGGTGTGAATGGACTCTAAATACTGAAATACGTTACAGAAGAAATAAACGCATTAGCAGTGCTTTACAAATTTATGAAAAAACACTAATCCCACAAGGATAGACGTTTTCTTGTTAGTGGTTACAAGAAAAACAAAAAACAAATAAGCCTAGACTTACTGGGCCACACACGTACACATATGGCAGGACAATTGCACGGCAGAACCTTTGGGGAACATATGGTGTCAATCACCTTAGCCCAAGTCCCACAAGAGCAGGAGGAATTCTTACATCAACAGTGACTGACACTGCAACTTCCCTAGGAGGTTCTGCATAAGCAGGGACCTACATGGAAGACAAAATTATTTTCATGTCGCTGGCAGTCCTAGGCTATATAATTGTGTTGTTAATTCTGATCCCGACGGTGACATTGGTAATTACGCTGGAAGCACAGCAAGTTCTTTCCTATACCACACACAGGTTCAACAGCGATCCAGGCCCTTTCATCAGCCTCAGTACAGGTAAGCGTAACAAATAGGAACCATACGCCATCAAAAGAAAGAAAAACACAGCTCTCTTTCCAAAACATTTAATTACTATTTCAAATAATGTTCACAGAATACAATACAAAGATGTTTCTTTAGAATGGATCGTAGTGACTGTCTACACAAAACATAGCGGACATGCAGAAGATATTTTCTTCGTATTAAAGACACAAAACATTCCTTTTGTAAGACAGTACTACATTCTGTATTCATTAGACAAAAGAGAAGTTTGGCTTTTTTCCACATTTCTTTTAATTAGTCATACTTACTATCCCCTGCGGCTTCTAAGGGTTAGAGCTGAGCAATCAAACACTGCTGATCGCTCAGTTCTCAGAGCTGCATGAGCAGAGAGCTGGGGACTGTCAGTCACAGGCTCTCTGCTCTGCCACCCCCACGCTCACTGGAGTGCTGGGCTGTAGGGGGGGGCGGGAGCAGCTGGCTCAGCCTCTCAGGGGCTCGCTGAGATGCTGAGCCAGGTGCCGGTCCAGGGATCTGGCAGGATGCCCACCATATGGTCGTGATCTTTCCCCAGCCTGGACTGGCTCTGTTACATTAGCACAGGAGTGCAGAACGAACTGCGCACCTGTGATCCGCAGGAGAAGTACAGCCAAACAAGCTTTGGCTGTTCTTTTTTGAGGCATACTGAACCAAAAAAACAAGAAATGTAATATATTGCAGTTTACCAATCATTAGGTGTTGGCTGCATTAGTTATCTTTAAGGCTTTTTCATGCAGCCATCACATCTAAGAATTGGTAACCTGCAATATAATAAATGTGTGCTTTTTACCTACCTGCTCTGTGTAATGGTTTTGCACAGAGAAGCCTGATCCTCTTCTTCTTGGGTCCCCTGCCAGCGCTTCTGGCTCCACCCCATTCACCAGTGCTGCCAGTAGTAAGCCACTTGCTATGGGGGTACTGGTGCATGCTTGTCCCCAAGCCCCATTCTATGCGTCCATAAGACACAGAGACGCTGCTTGGCCCTGCGCCCTGCTCTCTCCTCATTGGTTCACTGGCTGTGATTCGCCCTGGATGCTGCTTCTGACATCACCGGCGCATACGCTTTGAAGGTCCGGCATACAGTGCCGGACCTTCAGAGCTTCTTGCTGGAACCAAGAGCTCCCGCGCGCATCCTCAGGAGTCACGTCATCGTGGCTCTGGCCACTCACAGCGCACAACGAACCTGGAAGAAAGACCATGGGAAGATGTCAGCCCTCTCAGTGGTGATAACGCGCCGCTGGAAGGGCTTCATTCCAAGGTAAGCATTTCATAATGTGCTAGTATTTGATGCATACTAGCATATTATGCCATTGTCGTACGGGTTTTTCTTTGTTTTATTTTTTTAATTCTGCAGCGGTTTACTACCACTTTAACCACTTCAATGCCAGGCACTTTTGGCCATTCCTCCCCAGGACAATGTTCAGCTTTCAGCGCTGTCGCACTTTGAATGACAATTGCGCAGGCATGTAACACTGTACCCAGACTAAATTTTTATCATTTTCTTCCCACAAATAGAGATTTCTGTTGGTGGTATTTGATCACCTCTGGGGGTTTTTATTTTTTGCTAAACAAACTAAAAATGACCAACATTTTTGGAAAAAAAAAGTTTTTCTTACTTTCTGTCAAAAAAATTTTGTTTTCCCCTTCACTGACGGGCACTGATGAGGCGGCACCGATGGGCACTGATGAGGCGGCACTGATGAGTTGGCACTGATAAAGTGGCACTGATGAGGAGGCACTGATATGTAGAATTGATGGGCACTTATATGCAGCACTGATGGGCACTGACAGGCGGCACTGATGGGCACTGACAGGCGGCTATGATGGGCACTGATAGGCAGTACTGATTGGCACTTACAGGTGGCACTGATGGGCAGCACTGATGATGAGGTACTGATAGATCACTGACAGGTGTTTCTGCTGGGCACTAATTGGCACTGTGGTGGGCACTGATTGGCACTGTGGTGGGCTCTGGGAGACTTTATTATTGTGTGTGTTGCTGAGGATTGATTGGCAGGTGATTGGGACAACTGAGGGGGCTGTGCTGATAATCAATGTGCTGCTTATCAGCACAAACCCCCTCCCCAACAGGGAGAGCCGCCGATCGCCACCGATCGGCTCTCCCTGTCAGCGCGAACCGAGGAATGCCGTTTATGGTGCCGGCATGTTATCCTGCTGGACGTCATATGACGCCCATTCAGGATAACAAAACCACTTCCCGGCTGTCAATCTGCTATAGGCCGGGCGGGAAGTGGTTAAGCTTTGGCAATAAAACCTGGAAGCGGATTATTTTCTATGCAGAGTTGCGCCTGTTTTTGCACTCTCTAGTTTTAGTAAATAACCCCCTATAAGTCTACTAGTATTTAAAAAAAACAAAGATGACTAAACTATTCCTAACGGCAGTAATAATAATAGTCTGAGTGATTGCCACAGTAGGCTTCCCAATTTCCTCTCAGAATCCAAACACATACTGGTAAGCTAAAAATGAGCTTCAGCCAAACAGCTGAAATACATGTGATCGGTTTTACCTCTCAAAATAGCTGTAGATCTGTTCAGCCATTTTTGTGATTTACAGACCCATTTCACACTATGAAGCCAATAGGTGCCACCACTATGTAGCACTGTAGCTCTGCAGCTTATCTCTTAGCCCCCTCACTGGACTTTAAATGGGCATTTCCAGTTACATGCAGGAAATATTCTGCAAGTTTGCAAGTTTGCTAGCTTCATGATTTCCAAAAGAAGGCACTTGGCATGCGTTAGCCACCTGCCTTGCATACTCAAGACACCAGCTTCAAAGGAGTACACTTCCTAGGACAGTGATAGGAGTGCAGGTTAGACACTGCGCCATAGGTGCTGGATGTTCTGAAATTATGATTTTCCTTTGTTCCATTTTTCCCCTCTGAGTTACGCCATTGCACATGACAGCTGGGCAGTACAACAATCAGAGGTTTTCACATATTGTGCCTCCAGGTAAAATGTACGGGCATTTCACTAAAATCACAATGCAGTGCTGCCGTCAAGAAATATCATTAGTGTACAGTTTTTATTGCCCTGGATACAGTTAGCTATAATTAGGTGGTGCAATGCATTTAAAAGATAATAAACATTGTTATTAGTTTCTTTGCTCGATAATGATACTTAAAACTTCAGTAAAGCAAAAAAAAGCAAGGCTCTTCACAATAGAGCTGAGCTTGACATGGACAAGTGATCTATCAGTCCTCGTGGCATAAAAATAAAGAGATCTGTAAAGCACTCCTTGAACTCATCAACTCAGCTCTGCCAAGCTACTCTGAATGGAGGGAGGAGGATAGGCTGTGGTGCCAGCCTAAGATCTACGTATATATTATTAAATTGATTGTAAGCGATCACCTTGTAAAACGACCCATTCAGTTTAAAATATAAATTGACTGCAAAACATTTTTGTATAGATATAAAAAAAACAAAAAACAAAAACAAAAAGAAAACCTATTATAAATGCCTTTTTTTATAAATGATCACATTCTCTCTGTTCTCATCTGCATAAGAGCTGGGGGGAGGAGAAGTTGCAGCACACTGAGCTTCCCAGTGAATGACTGTGCAGTGGGGGCGTGTCAGGACAAGACTGATCATTGGAGGAGAGCAGGCTTAGTTGCCAGCATAGCTAGAGAAGTGACCACTGTGTGCTCTCCTGCCTAAGCTCCATGTACACTGGCAGCCCCTAAACTTGCGTTTAGGAGCGTTTCCCGTTTTTTTGCCAAAGCTCCTAAAATCAACTCCATAAAAGCCTATGGGGGTTTATTTACTGGAGAGTGCAAAATCAGGCTCACTTCTGCATAGAAACCAATCAGCTTCTAGCCTTAGCTTGTTCAATTAAGCTTTGGCAATAAAACCTGGAAGCTGACTGGTTTCTATGCAGAAGTGAGCCTGATTTTGCACTCTCTAGTTTTAGTAAATAAAGCCCTATGTGTTCATGTACACATAGGTTTTTAGCAGAGTTTAGGAGCTGCTGCGGTTAGGTGAGGTTAGAACTCCCTCTCCTGAATGCGGAAGAATCGCGTTCAGGATAGGAACGTTTTGACTGCTGGCTGCAAAATCGCGGCGTGATTTTGCCGCGCTTTGCGTTTACCTGCAGCCGGCGGTCAAAGTAGTTCAAATGTACATGAAACCTTAGTGTGGTCAGTTTTTAATAGGAAAGCAGAGGGACTGGCAGGAACACCAGGGGTTTCACATTAAAGTGGAGTTCCACTCATTTGTGTGTTTATTAAAAGTCAGCAGCTACAAAAACTGTAGCTGCTGACTTTTAATAAACACACAGTTACCTGTCCCACGGTGCACTCAGGCCAGCAGTTTTCTTCCTCTCTTCTCCCTTGGCGGCGCCGGCATCTCTACTATGGGCACTCGGCTGTGAAAGCTTGCGGCTTCACAGCCAGGTGCCCACTGCGCATGCGTGAGCAGCGCTGCGCTCTGATTGGTCCCAAAGTCTTCTAGGACTGTGTCCCAGAAGACTTCGGGAGGGAGGGGGAAGGATAACTTCCGCTTCTGATCACCTAAGGCGACGGGAACAGAAGTGGCTGCGGTTACCTGTCAAAATCGCGTACCCGCTCGCCCCCTCCCCCCCAAAAGCTCTGTTTCACAATCAGGAGCTGGGGAGGAGGTCTTAAAGCAGAAGTTCACCTTTTGGGTGGAACTCCACTTTAAGGAAGCAATACAAAGAGAACAGGAGACTTTCTCACACAAGTACATGGTACAGCAGGCACATATCAGGAATATGAAGTGTTGGTGTAACAAACTCTCCTTGAAGACTTGCCCAGCAAAGCTATCTCCTGCTGTCGTCTTTGCTCCTCCTGTGACTCCTGTCCGAGATTCCTTCATGGTTTCTTGAAGGGCCTTGTCCGCACCTGAGCCCCAGGCCCAAGGTCACCCCCCCCCCCCCCAGACTGTAGCGCTCCCTCAAAGGCCCCGACAGCCTAGCACTCTATCTTCAAGCTCTGAGCAACTCCTCCCCAGCTGGGCTGACCCTGGGTATTTAAGGAGGCCTGCCCCCTGTCAAACTAGGTTGGAGATTGGTCAGGGCCTCCTTAGAACACCCCAGGCAGCTCAACCTCTCCTCACCGCCTCTCTTTCCAGGACCTACCAGAAGGTCCTAGAAAGAAGAGGAAGGTGTTAGTGATGCTGCCTGTGAGTCACACTTTTGGGTGGAACTCTTTAAGTAAGCAATACAAAGAACAGGAGACTTTCTCATACGAGTACATGGTACAGCAGACACATATCAGGAATATGAAGTGTTGCTGTAACAATCGCTTGAAACACAAGCATTGTAACTTGTCTGTTTGCAGATTATTCATTGGTTTCTTACACCAACCATACCCATGAGATCATTGGCCAAGCTGGTCACACTTTTCTCTCATGCTATAACTGGTATAATGGCACTTTTGGTAGGGTAAATGTTTTTTAAACAATACGAAACTGAAGTACAATCTTTTTATGGTTACAAAAATACAGCAGAAGCTGCAAAAAGGAACTCTGATTGGCAAACATTCCATTCCAAATGAAAAGAGTGCGTCACATCCAAACCCTCTTTAAATATATCGATAGTTACAAGACCAGGTCTGAATACAAAAGTCCTCTCAGTATGAGAAGGTGGCCACTGTGGACAAAAAAAGCTATTAAATATCTTCTTTAGCTCTGTATATATGAAGGATCCAGTTAGTGCCAATGTTCAATATGATAGTATTGACAATGTCAAAGGCACCACAGTAGCCTAAACCTGATATGGTTCAAAAACAATTAAAGTGATTGTAAAGTCTTGTCTTTCTTCCTATAAAAATAACAAACATTTCATACTTACCTGCTCTGTTGCAGTGGATTTGCACAGAGCAGCCCGGATCCTCCTCTTCTCAGGTCCCTCTTCTGTGATCCTGGCCCCTTCCTCCTGTTCAGTGCCCCCACAGTAAGCAGCATGCTATGGGGGCACCTGAGCCGAGTCACAGCTCCCTGTGTTCCTTTAGACACAGAGCCCAGCCCTGGCCCCGCCCCGCTCTCTCCTGATTGGCTTGGATGCATTAAGATAAAAAAAAACCTTCTGACATTACAATCCATTAACCACTTCAAAACTGGGCCAATTCTGACTACTCTCTCATACATGTAAAAATCTGCATTTTTTTTTTGCTAGAAAATTGCCTTGAGAATAAAAAATTTTTTTTTCAAATTTTTTATGTCGCACCTAGGATGACCCTAGAATCATTGCCCATTGAAATGCATGGGCTGCCCTAAAACACAACTTGTGTGCAAAAAGTGTGTGCACGCTCGTTTCCATCTCATGGTATGAACAAGCCCTTAACCACTTCATGTCTATATGGTAAAAAAAAAATCCCAATAAGCATATATTGATTGGTTTGCGCAAAAGTTATAGCATCTACAAACTATGGGTTATTTTTTGTGGAATTTTTATTTATTTATTTTTACTAGTAATAGCAGCAATTAGCAGGTTTTTGCGGGACTGCGACATTGCGGCGTTCTGCCTCTTTACGAACGATTGCCAGGTTCCCAAGCGCGCCCCAGACCTCGTGCACAAAATCACGTACAGGTACGTGATTTCACGCAGCCGGGTCGCCCTGCCGCAGTATATATGCGGTAGGCGGTATGCGGTAGGCGGTCCGGAAGCGGTTAAACTGTTTTACGCAGGTTTTGCATTCCCACAGACTTGTATGTAAACGCAAATTCTGTCGCACAAATACCCATAACACATAAGCAGCAGGGCCCCGATTCCTCCTGTATTGAATTGTAATGTAACTGTACTGTCCGCCCCCATGTAAAGCACAAACTGTTGGCACTGTATAAATCCTGTATAATAATATTAATAACACATATCCTAAAGCAACTTTTGTTGCAGCACTGTAGCAATTCCACAATTAACACAATAATTACTTAAAAACGAACTAATTAAATGCAATTTAACTACAATAATTTTACAGACTTGAACAGATCTACAACTGAAAGAACGTAACCCAGTAGTCACCAACAGTGAAATGTCTACAGTATGCATGAATGGGATTTAGCAGTGTATGTATGTTTATACTACACGCTGTGTCTGTCAATTCTAATAATCAGAATTTAGTATTATAAAATGAAGCTTAGGAGAAATCCAGCTGTTTGTTGCTCCAATAAACAATCAATTACATCAGCAGTGTAATCGGAAGTACAATCATCTGTGACCTGAAGCTAAATCTTTCCTGGTTTGTAATACATTGTTTGCAGGTTGATGAACTGGTAAGAAATATTTATTGCTACAGCTTACAGTGGTACTTCGAGTCCATTCACACTTGTGCAAATTAAAAATCATGTGATTTCCATTGCAAAATTTCCCTGAGACTTGATGCGACATTGATACAACTTTGTATGTGCCTTATGGATTTTTTATGACTTTGGCTTTGACCAATGTGATGGTTTTGTTTATGCTCTACAAATTCATTAGACATGTGCAGAACAGAAAAATGTGTTTTGTATGGTTACTTTATTTTCTAATGAATTTCAAATTCAAAAACTGATGGTTGTTAAGGAGCGGGTCAGGAAGCCAGCCGCCGCATCCTTACAACCGATTTAACTAAATGTTAAATGTGAAAATCAAAGGTGTTCTGTCACATTAGCAACCATGTAACGTCAGCAGGTTTGATGCTGCTTTTAAAATTTAATATCTAAACAGTCCGTCGGATTTACAAATACTGTATTTAAGCATATAAGCTCCGTTTTGTGTTGAAAATAACTGAAATCTAAAACTCCGGTGGGTGTAACAAGATGTCCGCTTGCCCCTTCTCACTCTATCGTTACTGTGCAGGAGTTTGGGGTGTAGCAAGATGGCGACAAAACATCACTTCCTGACGAGGCAGCCGCCGCCGGGTGTACCAAGATGGCCACCGCTCTGGAGCTAGGCCGAAGCCGCGATCTTTCCTATGGCCGAGGCAGCAGAGCACTTCACGGATCACGTGATGTGCCGATCCGAACAGGTTGACCCGTTCGGATGACAGATCGGTGACGATCCATTGCACCCCTAAAAATCATAAATTATAATATAATGAATAAATATAAATATTTATAAAAAAATAATAATATAATAATAAAATTCTTTTCCCCACGATTCACTATCGCTTAATTCTGCAAGTGTTCTAATTTACTATCGCAGTTTTCTAGCTGGTCTAAAGCCACTATTGACGTAAAAGGGACACTTTTTAATTGGCATGAACAATCTCAAGTTTCCATGCAGAAAGAACAGTATATATAATATATAATAATAAAAAAAATATAAAAATATGCATGCAGGGCATTGGACAAAGCACTAAGGACAAAAGGGATGTGAAATAATTTCATACAGTAATGCAATCTGTACGATTACAGTGTACTGTATATGTTATGAATTTTCAATTTTTTGAATTTGCCGCCAGGCTCCGCCCCCGTGCGTCGCGCCGCTTGCAGGGAACGGAGCCCGGCACACAGAGGCATCGGGTGGAGGACAGAGCCCACAGACACAGCGGGGGGACATCGCAGGATCCTGGGGACAAGGTAAGTTCACTGCACCAGGATCCTGGAATGCAATCCCGAGTGTGGCTCGGGTTTACTGCTAATGGTACTGAAATTTAACCCCGAGCCACACTCGGAAAAACCGCCAGGGAGGTTAAGTAGCACAATTCAACAATACTTGAACAAAAATTGCTGCATGGTTGAGCTCCCAGAAGAAAGCCTTTACTGCGCCAATGCCACAAAAAAACACAATGAGGCATGTCAAGGTGTTGGGCATATTGTAACCAGGCTTTTTTTTGTGGAACTTGTACAGTAAAGACTTCTTTCTGGCAACTTGACCATGCAGCTCCTATTTGTTCAAGTATGATCGTATTGTGCTCCATAACCACTTCAGCCCCAGAAAATTTGGCTGCTCAATGACCAGGTCATTTTTTACGATTCGGCACTGCGTCCTTTTAACTGACAATTGCGCGGTCGTGCAACACTGCAACCAAACAAAAGTTACGTCCTTTTTTCCCACAAATAGAGCTTTCTTTTGGTGGTATTTGATCATCTCTGCTGTTTTTATTTTTTGCGCTATAAACAAAAAAATAGCAACAATTAAAAAAAAATTAAAAAAAACACAATATCTTTTACTTTTTGCTATAATAAATATTCCCAAAAAGCACATTTTTTCCTCAGTTTAGGCCGATATGTATTCTTCTACATATTTTTGGTAATGAAAATCACAATAAGCGTATATTGTGAAATCATGTGATTTCAAAATATATAAATCTATAGTAATGTGTGACTTTACTTTTTGATTTAAATAGTAGATCTGCTTCAGTTATAGACCCCCCCCCCAACAATAGTGTGGGGTAAACAATGTTACAGAAAAAGCTGTAACTGCACTGACCCTAAATAGTATATTTATCCTACCACATATCAAAAACAATCTTTATCAGTGATTCATCATCATGAATTCAAATAACGTGCATATTTAGTGAACTGCAATATTATAAAGAAAATGATCCTTCTTAATCAAGAATAAAATCATGTGTTAAAGAACAGTCCCAATATTCCTCTTCAAAAGATGATAATTCGAGTCCCACGTGCACAAATCCACATCCGTGATTGGAAAATTTTCAGCAATTCGTGAGACACCACCACAAGGTAAAAAGACACCTTTGGTTTATATTGGGTTAACCTCTCCACTCATATAAGCATGCCTGAAGATTTCCCGATTGAATGCCAGTAATCACTCCTTGCATCTCCACATGAATCTCGGGATCTCATAAAAAGCAAACAGCCATCATTGCCCCACATATTATAATTTATTCAATCAATAAAATAAGTATAGGGAATTTTCACTCACAATTGTAGTGCCTTTAGACCTAAGTCTGAGCTTCCTGAAGAGGCATGATTGGATGCGAAATGCGTAGAGGCTTCTGGGTAACGCCGACGTCACTTCCTGTCCCAACCCGCACCAAATCGAGGCTTTGATCCTACGACTGACCCCGGGAGAAGGAACGACGCTTGCTATCCCTAAGAGCATTGCTGGAAAGACTTAGTGCCAATCTATTGGTTTGTGCAAAAGTTATAGCGTCTACAAAATAGGGGATAGATTTATGGCATTATTATTTTTTTTACTAGTAATGGCAGCGATCTGCGATTTTTAATCGGGACTGCAACATTATGGCGGACACATCAGATACATTTTTGAAACCATTGACAATTATACAGCGATCAGTGCTATAAAAATGCCCTGATTACTGTGTAAATGTCACTGCCAGGGAAGGGGTTAGCACTAGGGGGCGATCAAGGGGTTAACTGTGTTCCCTGACTGTGTGTTCTAACTGTGGGGGGAGGTGACTGACTATAGGAGATGACAGATCGTGGTTCCTAGCTATTACGAACTCACGATCTGTCTCTCCTCTCCTCACAGAACAGGGATGTGTGTGCTTACTTCCGTATGCGTTTTCTCCACTGCGCGAGCTCGCGGGAACGGGGGCGCTTTAAAAAAATTTTTTTTAATTTATTTTATTTATTTTTATACTTATAAATTGTGTTTAAAAAAAAATGTATTTTTTTTTACTTTTATTGCTGTCACAAGGAATGTAAACATCCCTTGTGACAGTAATAGGTGGTGACAGGTACTCTTTATGGAGGGATCGGGGGTCTAAAAGACCCCCGATCCCTCCTTTGCACTTCAAAGTATTCAGATTGCCGAAAACGGCGATTCTGAACACTGGATATTTTTTTAAAACCGGCGCCATAGGCAGCCGAGTAAACGGGAAGTGACATCATGATGTCGCTTCCGCGTTTACATTGAGAAAGGCTGGAACAAAGCCGCCCACAGCTTCGTTCCAGCCCGCCCCCAGCCGCCAAAGGCAGCCGATTGGACACCGGGCCTCCCGATTGCACGGGAGGCCCGGTAAGAGCGGCGGGAGGGGGGGATGTCCCCTCCCGCTCCTCCGGTATAACAGCCGAGCGGCTTTTAGCCACATCGGTTGTTATACTCGGATAGCCAATCGCCGGCTCTAAACAACGGTACCGGGATGATGCCTGCAGCTGCAGGCATCATCCCGGTATACCCCCGGAAAGCTGAGTACGCAGATCTGCGTACGGTCGGCGGGAAGGGGTTAAGCGCTGTGCAAACTGTTAGCGCTATATAAATCCTGTATAATAATAATTTGCAGGAGAATTAAGAAGAAAAGCGTTGAGGCTGAAAAAAAACCCCAGGGGAGCCGAGGGGCGGAGCCAAGTGGAGCAGACATGCCTGCCTGAAGCTCTGCCCTCTGAGAGAAAGATAAAGTCGAATAACGGCGGGTGTTCACCAAACACCCGCACATAAAATATATCAATTTGTGCCCACGGCACTCCTGAATTCAGGGGGTCTCAGACCCGGTGTTGCTGGATAGAATATGGGTCCCAAAATCAACAAAACAGCGCCGCCTCACAGCACAGCCAAAACAGCACTGCAGCAGTCTCCCTCAGGCACCTCCAGCAGTGATGATATCAACTTAAAGGCATATACTGTCGCTCAGACTGCACCATATGATTATGAATTACACACTGAGTATTTGGAAGATTCACATCAGAACGAATTTACCTCACCAGTTATACTGAAACAAATAGAAAAAATGCTTCACAACGCATTGAAAAGCAACTCTGACCATATTACTACTAGCCTTACTAAGGAAATAAGAGAGCTGGGTCAGCGCTTATCCACACTTGAAACCAGAGTAGATGACTTAGAAATTAACAATGTAGAATGCTATAATGAAATTGACAACCTTAAAGAGGAAAATGCAACATTACAGACAAGACTGGAAGACTACGAAAATCGTGCTAGACGCTCTAATTTGTGTATTAGAGGTATTCCTGAAACTGTAATTGGCTTACAAGCTACAATGACAGCACTTTTTCAGGAACTACAACCAGCCATCCCGATAGACCGTCTGGAAATGGACAGGGTTCGTAGAGCCCTAACACCTAAAAAATCTCATGGTCCACCCTGTGATATTATTGCAAAGTTTCATTTCTACAGAACAAGAGAACTACTACTATCTGCAGAAATTAATAAAGAAACTCTTAACTTCCAAGGACATAATTATCAGCTTTTTGCAGACTTGTCCCAACTTACAATAAATAAAAGAAGGTCATTAAAACCCTTACTACAAGTATTACAACGCAATCAAATTACATATCAACGGGGAGTCCCCTTTTCAGTGAGCTTCGCATTTCAAGGCTCTAAATTTACATGTCGTTCTGCTAACGAACTCCAAACTACCCTTCAAGACATGCATCTGATGAACTCGACACAAAATCAAAAAACCACTCGACGAAGACCGACATCTTCTCCAAATAAATCTTCTGCGTTGCCAAAGAGAAATGAGCACCAGAGCTCACATAAAAGGGGCCGATATCGATCGCCTGATCAAGTCCCTGATGACTCTATGGACTGGAGAATACTATATACTCATATTTCTCTCTCTACTTGATGGATAAGTTCACCAATCCTTACTGTCTATTTCACGTTTTGCATCTAATTAATTATTTTTATATTTAGACTCATTCGGTTATGATAATGTGAAATTGAGCTATCTTTTCCATTTTCATAACTTCATACTTCTAGGATCCATTCTTCATCCATCTCTTGAATAATAAGACAGCTAAACAGTCTTATTATCTTATCTTTTTTTTGTCATTTATCGCCTCAACGAGATACTTTAATTGTCTTAACAAGTTCTTAATATAACATTGTAACAACTGCTTTACTCCAGATCCAAGATAAATGGCTTAATAGTCAGAATGGATCAATTTTCAATATCCATATTATTAGTCCCCCAGTTCCTGCTAGTGCTAAAATATTCTTGTTACTTATAAACTTATGGAAACTTGCTACTAGTAGGCTTTGTTGTTCTTTCCAGTCATGGTAACTAACATTTTTATATGCAACAATGATAAAACTATAAGAATAGATTATGCCTCCGGAACACCCCATGCCCTCTGTCCCGTCCCCCCCACCTTTCCTTATCCTCATTTTCTTTTTTTTCTTCTCTTCCTTATTTCTCTCTTACTATCATTTTATAAGGTATCTAACAGCAACAGGTGATATGGAATATATTTAAAATATCACACTCAGTAGTTTGATACATATACTTTATTCAAATGTTTAACACACATAAGAACGCAGACACAAATAGACCTAATTTTCTTTTATTAACTGATAATGATCCTCTAAATATTAATGTAAGCTAATATTGAAACAGTCTGAAAACTCTGTATCATTTTGATAAATAGGGAACTTATCTAACATTAATTTTACCATCTGTGTGTTCTATTAATACAATGCTGTAACCTACTTCTTTATTTTACATGTAACTACTAAAATACCTTTAAATTGATACATTATACTTGTTACCATATGTTGATCTTTAAATAAAAACCTTTGAATGAGAAAAAAAAAAAACATAACTTGCGTGTTCAGGAGAGGAGTGTTTGGGCAGCAAAACGCTGAACCACGTGTAAACATGTCTAAATGCTAGGCATGTTTACCACTTCAATGGCCGTGAAAAAAAATATTCTGGCCAATGGAATGAGATAATAGCCAAATTTTTGACGCACCTAAGTGCATTTGCAAAATGAGGCTTTAGGCGCAATTTTTAACCCGCTTTTCTCCTGCCAGGAAAAAAGGTGTTCACAGGAGCCAGGCAAACACCTAGTGTGCATGAGGCATTCTACTGGGGGATTCTTTCTGAGGGCCTTAGAGAGCTTTAATTATCTTGACATAAAGACACTACACATGTCAATGGCAAAGAGTACACCAGGCCCTAAATATCTGAGGTTTACATAAGACAGGGTCCACCTACATACTCCCTAAGAATGTTCTGTTCATTGGCACCTAATTTCGAGATCACGGAGATCTTTTATTTTTCTGGATATGAAGTGGCGGTAAATGTTGAAGTGTACTTACCGCTTCCAAATCTGCATTTTTTATTTAATTTACAATATCTCACAAAAGTAAGTACACCCCTCACATTTTTTTGTAAATATTTTATTATATCTTTTCATGTGACAACACTGAAGAAATGACACTCTGTTACAATGTAAAGTAGTGAGTGTACAGCTTGTATAACCGTGTAAATTTGCTGTCCCCTCAAAATAACTCAACTCAACTCAGCCATAATGTCTAAACCGCTGGCAACAAAAGTGAGTACACTCCTAAGTTATAATGTCCAAATTGGGCCCAAAGTGTCAATATTTTGTGTGGCCACCATTATTTTCCAGCACTGCCTTAACCCTCTAGGGCATGGAGTTCACCAGAGATTCACAGGTTTCCACTGGAGTCCTCTTCCACTCCTCCATAACAACATCGCGGAGCTGGTGGATGTTAGAGGCCTTGCGCTCCTCCACCTTCCGTTTGAGGATGCCCCACAGATGCTCAATAGTGTTTAGGTCTGGAGACATGCTTGGCCAGTCCATAACCTTTACCCTCAGCTTCTTTAGCAAGGCAGTGGTCGTCTTGAAGGTGTGCTTGGGGTCGTTATGTTGGAATACTGCCCTGTGGCTCAGTCTCTGAAAGTAGGGGATCATGCTCTGCTTCAGTATGTCACAGTACATGTTGGCATTCATGGTTCCCTCAATGAACTGTAGCTCCCCAGTGCCGGCAGCACTCATGCAGCACCAGACCATGACACTCCCACCACCATGCTTGACTGTAGGCAAGACACACTTGTCTTTGTACTCCTCATCTGGTTGCCACCACACACACTTGAAACCATCTAAACTAAATAGGTTTATCTTTGTCTCTGAGTTATTGTGAGTGGACAGCAAATTTACACTGCTATACAAGCTGTACACTCACTACTTTACATTGTAGCAAAGTGTCATTTCTTCAGTGTTATCACATGAAAAGGTATAATAAAATAATTACAAAAATGTGAGGGGTGTACTTACTTTTGTGAGATACTGTAGATACTTAAAAGTGAACATGCCATGTCAAATATAATAAGCGTTATCTGTGGGCAAAATTTCAATCAACAATAGACTTCACAGAAAAACTGCCGAAGGGCTCATTTACACCATAAGACATATGGTTTGGGCATGTTACCATGTGTAATAAACAAAATATATAGTGTAGCACAACCAAAAAACTCATAATTCAAGCCCAAATATTAAAAAAATTCCACCGTGGTGCAACTTACAGTGACAGTTCATTGATATCCAGTGACTTTCCCTAGCTGGAATGCCTGCTCGCCTCCCAATGTTGACCCCACTACAGAGTCACACACGCCTGTAGTAATATCTCTCAGGATGCCTGGGGGAAACCCTTCCTCCTCCTGGTGTTCCTGGACAAGACAGACCTCCTCCCGGGTTCAAACAATATGGACCCCACTACAGAGTCACACACGCCTGCTGAAATCTCTCTCAGGATACCTCTGGAACACGAATCCTAATCACAGTGCACCTAGACAGCTCAGACCTCCTCCCAGGATCTCATTCGGTCATGTGTAGCCATATAAAACAAAGGCAAACCATATTGCTCTCTGCTAAAAACATTTAATAAAACTTAACTCACAGATAAAATACATACAAATGTGAAAAACATGCATATCATCAATAATGATGAAAACGGAAAAACTTCCTGAATGACGGCACCTTGCACCTGTACGCATTACACTCTCTGATGAGCTTCTTCAGGAAACAGAGGAAGATGAAGTACATAGAGACCCAGATTACAGAGGTAAAAAATAAAGTGAAGCCCTTTACAGAGAGTCCTGATTTTATTAAACTCTCCAAGGAATTAAAAAACAAAACAGACAAACAGGATAAAGAAATAAGGGAGAAAAGGCAAAAAAAATTCCTGAGGGACGTAGAGACCTGCTGAAGAAGCTCTTTAGAGAGCATAACACATACAGGTGCAATGTGCCGCCATTCAGCACGTTTTTCCGTTTTCATCATTATTGATGATATGTATTTTTTTCACATTTGTATGTGAATATTTTATCTCTAAGTTCAGTTTTTTTTAAATGTTATTAGCAGAGAGCACTGTGGTTTGCCTTTGTTTTATATGGCTACACATGACCGAATGAGATCCAGGAGGTCTGAGGTGTCTAGGTGCACTGTGACGAGGATTCTTGTTCCCGAAGTATCCTGAGAGATATTTCACCAGGCGTGTGTGACTCTGTATTGGGGTCCATATCGTGTGAACCAGGGAGGAGGTCCGTCTTGTCCAGAAACACCAGGAGAAGGAAGGGTTTCCCCCAGGCATCCTGAGAGATATTACTACAGGTGTGTGTGGTTCTGCAGTGGGGTCAACATTGAGAGGTGAGCAGGCATTCCAGCTAGAGGTGGTGGTCACTGAAGTCACTGGATATCAATGAACAAAGTTGCACCACGGTGGAATTTTGTCAATAATTGGACTTGATTTATGAGTTTTTTGGTTGCGCTACACTATATATTTTGTTTATTACCTATTGAGAGTATTGAGAGTCACATGTGAATACACTCTAAGTGGTGTGGGCAGCAATCACGGCAAGCCTATTAATAGGCTATTACATTATTTATTTTATTTTCACAATCACATTTATTTGTGTTTATTGCACTGATTATATTTTTTTTTCACAATGTTACCACGTGTGTTCACATGCATGTTTTTTGAGAATTGCAATGCTTCTTCCTGTTGCTTTAGCCTGTGAATTTTACATGCCTTTTTTTGTTCCCTGAGTCACATTTACATGTATTGTGCGTTCGCCTGTGAAAAAATACAGCATGCTGTACTTAAAGTGGAGTTCCACCCAAAAGTGGAACTTTTGCTTTAAGGAATCCTGACTCCCTGACATTTGGCATGTCATTTTTTTTTGGGGGGGGGGGGGGGCAGGTACCTAGTTTCCACAGGCAGGTACCCAGCTCCCACCTCTGCCCCATTTGTCTAAGCGGCCCCTCTCTCCTTGCAATCTTCTGGGACGCGTCACAGGTCCCAGAAGATTGCCCGGCCACTCAGGACACGCACCGCAACTCGTGCATGCGCAGTGCGCACCCGGCTGTGAAGCCGCAAGATGTCACAGCCGAGTGCCCACAGTAGTGATGCCGGCACTGCAGAGAAGAGAGGGGGAGAACCAAGGCTTCGGGTGTCCGCTTCGCTGGACCGTGAAATAGGTAAGTGTGTGTTTTTCTTAAAAGTCAGTAACTTTTTGTAGCTGCTGTCTTTTAATAAACACAAAAACGGGTGGAACTCCACTTTAAGCACATGTGAATGAACTGCAATGGTGTAAACTAGGCTCATTGAAAACATTCATTTGTTTGCATATGCATATCTCATTCGGATGAGAAATTAAATTAGCAGTCAGCCAATCATGTAGCTTATTGTTACTGTATTTAAACTTTTGGAGTGAAGCTGCAGGAGTCCCAAATTTCAAAGTCACATGACACCAAGTTCTTGCTCTTAAATATTAGGAATAAACTCAAAAGTGTGCTAGATGGAGGGGCTTTGTAACGGGTGAAATGCTTTCATGACCCTTGAAACCCAACGGCTTGCAGTGCAAGGTGACTGCAAGCTAGGCCCTGCTGAGATGAAAGAAACCTTAGGATGAGACCTGAAACTGCTACTTTGTATTCTATCATCTGTTATCAGTTATGAAAATGTTACTTTTAAATTCTTTTTAATTGTGTGCGTTATTCAATTTTAGGAAACTTAAATCACTTTCTCATAATTATTGCAATGAAAATGTAAAGATGATCAGTTCCAGGGAATACAATTGGAGATTACGCCAAGATGTGATCATTGAATTAGGAATTTTAAGTGCCAGGACTATCTCAGATCTAGATCATGGGATCAAGCTCAAGAACTTCAATGGCACAACCATATTTGCCAGCTCCATACTATGGCTCAGCTGACTCACTGAAAACCCCACTCTCTCCAAACAGTGTGGTTACGTAGACAAGTTAATAGACATTATTTTGTTTGAAGTTTCTCTTCTAGAAAATAATCTCTATGTTAGTACTGCCAAGTATCTAAACGATCACATTGTTAAATGTGACAAAATGGAAAAGATCTAAAGTAAAACCAGACTACCACTAGAACTTACACCACTATGAAAGAGAATTTTCATACTCTCGGATCCTCATTGTAAATCAATACCTTTTGTATTTTCCCACACACCACCTCAAATATTGTAGGGTCTTCTGTGACAAAATATGTGGATTATTGTTTCATGGTCTCTAGTTTGCATGGGTTCCTTTTTTCTTGACCAAAGAAATAATACAAATACAAAAAAACAAAACAAAAAAACAAAACAAACAAACAACCAAACAACAACAAAAAACTCAACTTTTTAAAAACTAAAGCAGAATCTGGAGCAGCTGTGCATGGCAACCAATCAGCTTCTATCTTAAGCTTGTTCATTTAAGCTTAAAAAAGTGAAAGATAGAAGCTGATTGGCTACCATACGCAGCTGCTCCAGATTCTGGCTGTTCCAGTTTTGACAACACTCTTTGTGTAGCCGTATCAAATCTCAAAGCAACCTTCACACAGGGGTCTGTTGTCTCACTTTTGAGAGAGAGAATCTTTCACCAAAGCCCCCCCCCCCCCCCCAAACTTGTAAAAAATAATAAAAAAAATTAAATTAAATTAAACTACTGCCACCATCCGCTATCCTACTGCCACCGCCCTATTGACTGACACTGTCCACTTTTAACATAGGCTATGTTTATATTAGTGACATTTATTTTATCAAAGCCCCTCCCACTGTTAACACAATTTGGCCACACCCAATGTTCACAGTGACATGCTTTGCGCTACTACTCTCCTTGGGGCACCCAGCCAAAAAGTTGTCCCAGGTCTTTTACAATCCTATAGTGTATACTACAACAACAAAAAATGTGCTGTGCGTCGCTAAAGTGTTCAGGTTTGGCTTGAAAAAAAGATGGCAATCCCACTGAGCACTTCAAGAAATTGAAGTTTTAAAGCCAAGTTCACCTTTGCTTAAAAAAAACAAAAACAAACAAATATTAAATGCATGTATTTTTGCTGGTAAAAAAAAAAAGTGCATTTATTATTTTTTAAAACAAGAGCCTGCAAAGTATTGCAGCCGTGATCAACAGATCATGAGTGCAATTTCAGGCTCCTGCACACGCTGCCTACAGTTCTGCTGCCCGTACCACTGCACGGGCTGTAATTTTAAGAGCTTTAGGCAATGTGAATAAACTACGAGTGCGCTGATATACACACTTGCGGTTCATTCAAGTCCACCTGCCGCAGTGGAAGATAGTACATGTAGTTTATTTATTCACAGGAATCTATGAATGAATTTCATAGCTGTGGGGGGCGGAGCCCTGCCCAGCCATGCTATTAATAGAAGGTGAAAGCGGGTACTGGGTGAAGGACCCCTGCCTGCTGTTCAGGAGGGGGAAATCAGTAAAGAGAGATCCTTCTATTGCAGTTTATAGCTGCAGGATTTTTTTCTCTCCACTTTATAGGGTTACTTTAAAGTTTTTGTTAAGTCTAATTTTTTGGGGGTTAAAAATAACAAACATGTTATACGTACCTGCTCTGTGTAGTGGTTTTGCACAGAGCAGCCTGAATCCTCCTCATCTTGGGTCCCTCCCTCCTGTTCAGTGCCCCCACAGCAAGCAGCTTGCTATGGGGGCACCCGAGCCGAGAAATAGCTCCCGGTGTCCGTTCAGACACGGAGCCGCGGCCCGGCCCCCTTTCTCTCCTCATTCGCTGACCGACTTTGACTGACAGCAGCGGGAGCCAATGGCACCATGCTGTTGTCTCAGCCAATGAGGAGGGGAGACCCGGGCAGCCGAGACACTCCTACAACATCGCTGGCTCTAGATGGACTGCAGATAAGTATCAGGGGGGCTGAGGGGGGCTGCTGTACATAGAAGGATTTTTATCTTAATGCATAGAATGAAAAAAAAAAACCTTCTGCCTTTACAATCACTTTAAGAGGGAACTCAAGTCAAAAATAAAAAAAAGCTAATAAAAAGAATAGCCCATAACAAAAGTAGCATTTGCTGCAATATTCGGCTTACATCTTGAAATTTCCCAAGCAGTACTTTTTCCCACTGTTAGGTGTCCTTGGTTTGATGGCCAGCATCTTCAGGTGTTGTGTACCCACCCCAGCTTGTTAATGGACAGTGAAAGGATAAGCAGTGCAGCAATGAGCTCAACTTTTTAATTCTCTTCTCTCCTTCTATCAGCAAGCTTCTTGTCAGCACAAACTGATTGGCTCCTTGTGCTGCTTCTTCCTCTCACAATCCAGCTCTGCTGTATACAGGGACTTTAAGTGGCAAATTTGAGTACTTTTGTAATTTGCATTTAAAATAAATTTAATGATGCATTAATGATTATACAGTTGCATTTACTGTATTTGTATCCATTATATCTGCCTAAACTTCAGCTTTGATCTACAATTAAACCTCCTCACCTGGCCTGCCTTATTAAATATTGTACATTTCCATGTTTCAGCGATCTTCACTGTGTAGCCCTGCTAAGTGTCGTAAGGCCTTTCCAGCTCCATTTCTTATTGCGCACATTAATGCGCACTGCAGCCCCATTGATTCTTATGGGTATTGCAGCCATCCTGCCCAATACATCTCACCCATAGGACAGAATAGGGCCATGGCACACACTAAGAAGAGCATCTTGCGCTTAAAGACGTCTAAAGCATACTGGAAATGCTTGTACATGGTCCATTATGCTCTTTTGACTAGTTTTTGCAAACCAAGCCTATGTGAACTAGACTACTAAAAATCTGAAAACATTTAATGTAGAGAACATTTAAAGTAGGCAGGAGAGAAGAAAGCTCACCAACAAGGACAGCAATAAGAACCACAAGATAATTTACCCTCTTTTTAGTGTGTCCATGTGTTAGGATGCAATAAGGTGAAAAAAGTGATATCTGCAGATGAGGTTGGTGATGTTATGGATGGCCTTGTATGTTGTAGTTAGTAATTTGAATTTTATACAGTATCATTTATGGGTGTACTCACTTTTGATGCCAGTGGTTTAGACATTAATGGCTGTGTGTTAAGTTATTTTGAGGGGACAGGGAATTTACACTGTTATACAAGCTGTACACTCACTACTTTACATTGTAGCAAAGTGTCATTTCTTCAGTGTTGTCACATGAAAAGATGTAATAAAATATTTACAAAAATGTGAGGGGTGTACTCACTTTTGTGAGATACTGTATATATGGTAAGCTATTTTTTCATATAAATTGTAGGGAACTATATGATGTATGTTTACAATGAGAGAGAGCTGGATATATGTTTTTAGGGGTGTATGGTGTGGTTTGGTACCATTTTGCATGTTTCTACTTCTTTTTTGAGTAATTAATAAAATTAAAATTTAAAATAGTCCAGTGAGTTGCAGTACATATTCTGTCTCTTCCTTTGGTAATTGAGTTAAATCAGGTTTTTTAACTGAGTTGTTCTTACCATAATTACCCCTGACTATACTGTGCTGACAGATTTGATTATCAGTTCTAAATTAGATGACAGTTGTAAACTCCTAACAAAGAGTTTAAGATCCCATAGCTGGTACACTGTATACTTATAAAAACTGTCCCTCAGTTTGTCACCTAATTGCAAATTGCAAGCTATTCTAAACAATTTCAACAGCCTCAGTTTAACTCTATCTAGGCCACGCCCCCTTACATGTTTAGCCCCACCCACGTGCATGGAGGACCTCCATGACTAAGCCCTGTGGGTGGAGTGAAACATGTCGGGGACGTGGCCTGGATAGAGTTAGGCTGCTCTCACCTATCAAATGCTGGGCTTGTATGGTGTGCGGTGTTCTGTGGATTACATGGAGTCAGGGTGGACTCCTAGCCTGAACTGCACCCTCAGTGAAATACAACAAATGGGAGACATAAATGCCAGAGGGCAAGTCAGCTTAGGTTCACAGTGGCTATTATTGTTATTATTATACAGGTAGAGCCAACAATTTGTACAGCATTTAGGCTACTTTCACACTGAGGCGCTTTACAGGTGCTACAGCGCTAAAAATAGCGCCTGCATAGCGCCTGTAAAGAGCCTCCCCTGTCTCTCGGGCTTTCACACTGGAGTGGTGCGCTTGCAGGACAGTAAAAAAAAGTCCTGCAAGCCGCATCTTTGCAGCGCTCTAGGAGTGGTGTATTGAAAACAATGGGGCAGCGCCACCAAAGTGCCGTTGCAGCGTCGCCCCCACTAGCACCCTTTTTCGGGTGCTAGTGGGGGTTAAAACAGCGCCGCTAAAAATAGCGCCGATTTAACGCCGACACCCGCCCCAGTTTTAAAGTAGCCTAAACAATATAAAGGGAGACTGTTACAGTACAAATTAAGCCAAGGATGTTAATAAGAACACAAACGTATAGTGGTGGTGGTGGTGGGGGGTTCTCAAATTTGACTGCAAAACTTGAAACATTAAGTTTAATATTGTTCTCCATTTGGTCATCTCTGTTAAGTCACTTGCCACCTTTTCCATTTTGTCCAATCAGAAAACATCTTGCATCCATGAAATAAAAAAGCATTCTGCAAATGGTGGTAGTGCAGAGTAAGCGATCCCTTGTGGTTAAAGGTGATGAGCTTGGTAATGGTTGGATCCTAGTATGAATCCAAGTGAGTGAGCCCCTCAGGAAGCTGTCACCTAGACTGGGCTAATCATATGGGGTTAGGCAATACCCACCCCAGAGCCATATGTATACAATGGGCATGTATACATGTAGCTGTAAGGCGGGGTATGGTTGGTCATTGTGATCACATGATAACAATGTAAGCAACTTGTAAATGTCTTTACAGTAGGTGACCACGATATTGTGTCAATCTCGCCACTGTTATCGTCAAGATTTGACGTCTGTGAGCCCGGTCGCGGGAGCCAGAGCCGAGCTGGCTCTCTCATTGGGAAAGGAAAACCGTGTTTTTTCCTTTCCCGATGAGCGACAAGCATTGCTCACAGGTGTCTGGTATGAATCATGAGGGGGAACGCCGCGCCAAATTTTAAATAAAAAACCTCCAGGGGCATAACAGGCCAGGAGCATACCAGGCCCTTAGGTCTGGTATGGATTTTAAGGGGAACCCCCTACACCGAAAAAATGGCGTGGGGGTCCCCCCAGAATCCATACCAGACCCTTATCCGAGCATGCAGCCCGACCGGTCAGGAAAGGGGGTGGGGACGAGCGAGCACCCCCCCTCCTGAACCGTACCAGGCCGCATGCCCTCAACATGGGGGGTAGGCGCTTTGGGGTGGGGGGGCGCCCTGTGCACCGATGTTAACCAAACAAACCTGATGGAGCTTGACAGGTGCTGCAAAGAAGAATGGGACAAACTGCCCAAAAATAGGTGTGCCAAGCTTGCAGCATCATACTCAAAAAGACTTTAGGCTGCAATTGGTGCCAAAGATGCTTCAACAATTGAGTAAAGACTGTGAATACTTATGTACATGTACAAGTGATACCAAATACTTTTTTTTTTTTAATTATATATATATATATATATAGTCTATTCATGTATGTATTCTTCACAATGTGGCACTGATCATTCTCCATGGTCCCACTGTGAGTAAAAACATAACCACCCTCTCTTTTTCACTCCCAAGATGGACCATGGAATTTGGGATTTGTAGTGAGCATAGAGCAGTGCATATGACCGCACTAACATATACCGCTTGTTCCAAACAAACAAAAGTGAGGGGTAAAACGAGAGGTTTAAGAGCTCATGTAGTATGTTACAATGAGGTTACAGTATAAAACCATGTAATGAAAAATAGATTACAGGCCTTTAAAGGATAAGTTCACATTTTAACAAAAATAATAAATGCACAGCTTTTTGCAGGTAAAAAAAAAGTGCATTTCTTTTTTTTTTTTTACTTGGAGCCTGGAAAGAATTGCACCCAAGATTAGCAGTTCACGGGTGCCATGCAGCACTCCTGCAGACTTGTAAGTGTATCTGTCTGCTCGTATCTCTTACGGCCAGGCTGATACACACTGATAGGAGGAATGAACTAGCTAGAGCGCTCAACAGCGCCGTGGTAGTTCATTGAAACTACAAGCCGACAGCAGCAAAGACTGTTGGGACTTGTAGTTTCCTTTTCACTGAGGACTGTGAATGATATATATGGCAGGGTGGGTGGAGCCCTGCACGGACACGTTTTTTTCAAACAGTGACCACAGGTGCCCGGAGAAGATGCCCGCCCGCTGTCAATGGAGAGGGTCATACAGCGGCTGCTGGAACATATTACACGTTACACTCTAAATACAGGTGGAACGTGTAACATGTTCCAAAAGGGGACCTTCTCCTTTAAATAGTGGATGTATATGGATTATTTTTGTAAAATATGGATATTGTTTGGTGTCATTTTAATCCTCAATGGGCAAGCAGGATGTGCTTTATTACACAGCAAAATGTAAAAAAAAAAATAACCTTAGGAGCCCTTTCACACTGGGGCGGGGGGCAGCGTCGGCGGTAAAACACTGCTATTATTAGCGGCGTTTTATCGTCGGTATGCGGCCAAGAAGGGGTTAAATACCACCGCAAAGCGCCTCTGCAGAGGCGCTTTGCCGGCAGTATAGCTGCGCCGTCCCATTGATTTTAATGGGCAGGAGCGGTAAAGGAGCGGTATACACACCGCTCCTTCACCGCTCCGAAGATGCTGCTGGCAGGACTTTTTTTACCGTCCTGCCAGCGCATCGCTCCAGTGTGAAAGCCCTCAGGGCTTTCACACTGGATACATAGCAGCGGCACTTTCGGGTCGCTTGCAGGCACTATTATTAGCGCAATAGCGCCTGCAAACCGCCCCAGTGTGAAAGGGCTCTAATGGTGACTTTAAATACACTGTTGATGTATTAAATGCGAAAACAACAGCACAATTACATGCAATTCCATATTAACCCATCACTTTTCAGTATAGGAGGCATAGGAAGTGTCCAAGTCTTTGATACAGACTGCTGTTATACTGATTAATATCTGCACAAGACAAAAACATTCCCCTTTATAAGTTCTCTGGCATCCTGAAGGCAGACCCAGAGGATCAAAAGAGAGACGTCATGGGGCATCAAGCAATCCAGAACTGTAGCAGTTTTCAAAAAAATCAGCAAAAAAAAAAAGTCGGAAAAGCGTAAATGTTTACTTTTACATTTTTCCGAGCCTTTCCTTAGACAGCAAAAACCCTTTCCACTTTAATAGTTTGCCCCGGCGAATCCTTCAAAAGTTTGTGAGGTCAAAGGAAAAGTCTTTATAAATCAATCTTTCTTTTCTTCGCTGTATTTGATCATGTCACTTGGAATGGAGCAGAACGGGGCCTGATGAAATTGGAAAAGCATGTGTAGATAGAAATCACTCTCAGATGAATTCAGACACTTCCTGCCACTCTGCAGATGCCACAGTGCTGGAAGCCACCCTCCCAGGAGAGATGATTCACCTGGAAGGAGGGCCAGGCTCTGCCAGATGTGTAGGAAGCTGCCTGGGACCCACACGCTAACACTGTCTCAATTGTATGAAGCATATGCTTTAAGTCAAGGGTGAAAAATGCAGGCACCAGCACATGCCAAAACGCTTTCAAGCATGGCCCACCAGTCAGCCTCAAGCTTAAAGCGCTGATCCATCGAGTCAGCAGATGTGTGTCACTGCCGTACAAGTTGTGGCTGGTTAGAAGTATAAAGGAGTTAAGTGACCTAATCCAGACATTCAAACTTCACGGATAAACCCAAAGCACTGTCACTTTTCAAGCTCTGAGCAACAGACATTCCTCTGATATCAGAAAAAAAAAACCTCTGCTTTATAAAGATTACAACATAGATTATACGTATAGATTTACACAGTACCTTCTCCTT
This sequence comes from Lithobates clamitans, assembly GCA_037952925.1. Taxonomy (NCBI): domain Eukaryota; kingdom Metazoa; phylum Chordata; class Amphibia; order Anura; family Ranidae; genus Lithobates; species Lithobates clamitans. The sequence continues at coordinate 838,004 of JBBGZY010000906.1, forward strand.
GTCAGCCAGAGTCTTCCTATATTCAGCTTGTTGAGTATACGGCACAGGAAAATGTGAGCACACTGGGGATAAAAAAACAAAAAACAAAAGACATATTTTAAATAAGAATATTACAAAGGTACATATTCGGATACACATTATTATAAAGAATTGATATAGCGCCAGCAGTTTGCAATATAAAGTGAGACAATACAATAACAATACAATTCAATAAAATAGGGTTAGGAGGGCCCTACTCCTCTGAGCTTACAATCTAATAGGGAGGGGTTGGTGGAACAAAAAGGTAACAACTGTGAGGAATGAACTGATGGGAGAAATAGAAGATTTGGTTATTAGCTGAAGGCAGGATAGGCTTCCATGAAGAGATGAGTTTTCAAGGATCACCTAAGGGCCCTTTCACACGGGCTGTCCGATCAGGTCTGTCGGTCAGTTTTTCAGGAGGACCTGTTCGGACCCACCAGACTCCTCTATGGAGCAGCAAATGTCAGTAGACACATGTCCACTAACACCAGCCGCCATCCGATCCGGTTTGCCAAAAACAGGCGGATGGTGGTCCTATTTTCCATCTGTCCAGCAGATCGGGTGGTCCAGTTCGATTTCTCCATACAGAAGAGTGGGACTGTGTCCGTGTCCAATCTGCACAATGGAGTGGACACAGACCTGTTATCCGCCTGCTCAGCGGGGATCAGTGGTGCACGTCAAGCAGAAGTGCCCGTGTGAAAGAAGCCTAATAGTGGACAGAGTAGGAGATAGCTGGACAGACTGGGGTAGTGAGTTCCAGAGCACGGGAGAGGCTCTGGGGATGTTCTGCAGACTCCCATAGGAGGAGGAGACAATGGAGCTAGAGAGCAGGAGGTCCTGGGAGAAGCAGGGAGGATGGTTTGGGTGATATTTGGAGACAAGATTGGAGATGTAGCTCGGGGCAGAGTTATAAATGACTTTATACAGCATTTAAAGTGATAATAAAAATTTGGGGATCGACTCAACAGATTGGAGCTGGTAATACATGTAAACATTTCTCTGGATCGGCCTAGCTGAACAAATTAGAGACATCCATAAATTCCCCCATCCATGCTAAACAGTGTGGATTATTATTACCATATATTATTATACAAGATTTATACAGCACCAACAGTTTGTGCAGAACTTTACAGAGACAGTGCAGTTACAATACAATATAATATATAAGAGGATAAGGAGGGTTCTGCTCATAAGAGCTTACAATCTAATAGAGTGGGGCATGTGTTACAAAAGTTTATAACTGTGGAGGGTGAGCTGTTGGAAGAGATAAAAGTTCAGTTATTAGGTGAAGCCAGAGTAGGAGATAGCCAGACAGATTGAGGTAGAGAGTTGCAGAGGATGGGAGAGGCTCTGGAGAAGTCCTGGAAACGAGCATGGGAGGAAGAGACAAGAGAGCTAGAGTGCAGGAGGTCTTGGGAGGAGCAGGGGGATGGTAATATTTGGAGACAAGATTGGTGATGCAGCTCAGGGCATAGTTATGGATGGCTGTGAATGTTATTGGCAGAGAGGAGTGGCAGACACTGAGCGGTTGGGATGAAGAATCTCCCACTGACGGCTGTTGTATTCTAACAGCAGGTGGCCACGGGTGTCAGAATACCTGGACAGTGGCTGCCACCAATTGGCTGTTATCACTATTCAATTGACTTTTTCCTTTTGGCTCTTTTGTCTTCTTCATCGAAGTTTGTAGAACCAGGTGGTGTTGCAGGGCCACCCAAGACTCGCATTTCTGCTAATTCACAGGAATCGGCCACAATTTGTGCCTTGTATGTCCAGTTTAAGAAAGGAAAGCTTTTGAAAAACACGTTTAGTTTCTTTATCACACATGATGCAGTACTAAGTACTGCAAACCAATAAAAACACCACTCCTATCTTCTTGTAACTGAAATGGCCTTAGGCTATGTTTAGCGGTGAGGCTGTTATTACCACTCTATAAAAGGAATCTTCAGTTGATCGCTTTTCAAAAAGGGGTTTGACAGGTGGTGAGGAGACGATATATATCACCTCTTCACCAGTCATTTTTACCCTGTAAATGCCACATCACCGTGCCACAATGGATAGTGTTTAGCCGTGGTCTGCCAAACATAAGGTGGTAATTTGTGCTGTTGCATGTGTGTACCCCCATCTGGTTGCCTTTCTGGCTTAACCACTTGCCTACTGGGCACTTTCACCCTCTTCCTGCCCAGGCAAATTTTCAGCTTTCAGTGCTGTCACACTTTGAATGACAATTGCGCGGTCATGCAACACTGTACCCAAACAAAATTTTTATAACTTCTTTCACACAAATAGAGCTTTCTTTTGGTGGTATTTAACCACTTCCCTACCCGCCCATAGTCATATGACATCCGCAGATGGGCACTCCATCCTAGGCGGGCATCACATGACGTCCTCAGCTTCTGGTATAGGGGGCGCGTGCCCGCCGCGTCACAGAGGAGACGGTGTGTGCGCCCGCAGGCCGCCATGTCCGCCGGGCACCCGCGATCGCTTGTGACAAAGCAGGAACATGGATCTGTGTGTGTGAAACCCAGATCCACGTCCTGTCAGGGGGGAGGAGACCCATTGTGTGTTCCTAGTATATAGGAACACCGATCGGTCTCCTTCCCAAGTCAGTCCCATCCCCCCCACAGTTAGAATCACTCCCTAGGTAACACATTTAAACTCTTGATTGCCCCCTAGTGTTAATCCCTTCCCTGCCAGTGACAGTTATACAGTAATCAGTGCATTTTTATAACACTGATCGCTGTATAAATGTCACTGGTCCCAAAATAGTAAAAATAGTGTCAAAAGTGTTCGATCTGTCCACCGTAATGTCACAGTCACGATAAAATTGCTGCCATTACTAGTAAAAAAAAAAAATAATAATAAAAATGCCAACCTATTTTGTAGGCGCTATAACTTTTGCGCAAACCAATCAATATAGGCTTATTGCATTGTTTACCAAAAATATGTTTTTTTTGTTTTTTTTTAATTAGGATATTTATTATAGCAAAAAGTAAAAAATATTGTGTCTTTTTTCAAAATTGTCGCTCTTTTTTTGTTTATAGCTCAAAAAATAAAAAACACAGAGGGGATCAAACACCACCAAGGATCAAACACCACCAAAAGAAAGCTCTATTTGTGGGGGAAAAAAATTATAAAAATTTCATTTGGGTACAGTGTTGCATGACCGCGTAATTGTCGTTCAAAATGTTACAGCACTAAAAGCTGAAAATTGGCCTGGGCAGGAAGGGGGTGAAAATGCCCGGTATTGAAGAAGTTAATCACCACTGGGTTTTTATTTTTTGCTAAATAAACAAAAAAAAGACCATAAAATGTGAAAAAAAAAACAAAAAACGATTTCATAGTTTATAAAAATTTTGCAAACAGGTCATTTTTCACTGATGTGCGCTGATGAGGCTGCCCTGTAGTACACTGAAAGGCAGCACTAATGGCCACTGATAGACAGCACTGATGTGCACTGATGGGCGGCACTGGTGGGCACTCATAGGCAACACCAATAGGTGACACTGATGAGGAGGTGCTGATAAGCACTGATTGGCAGCAGTGGTAGGCACAGATTGGCAGCACTGATGGGCACAGAGTGGCAGCATTGATGTGCACAGATTGGCAGGTTAGGTTAGGTTAGCCTATGGAGCGACGGATGTCAGCGGAGACATGTCCGCTGACATCCGACCTGGTCCGATCTGCAAAAAGCAGACGGATGGCCCTACGTCCAGATCCATCGCTGGCGGATCGGGTGAGATCTGATGAAAACGGACATGCTGTCCGTTTTCATCCGATCCCTCCATAGGCAGCAGCAGCGCCTGACAAGCCCCTCCCCGCTCAGTGAGCAGAGATGGACCTGTCATCCGCCGGCTGACCGAGTCAGGCTCCGTGGAAACGGAGTCTGCCTCGTGTGAATGAGGCCTAAGTGAGCCCCAGGGCCAAAGAAAATGTAGGATAAAGTGCTTTCAGGAAAGTCGCTGAGGGACTGGCATATGTGGTATCACTACCAGCTCGCATCTAGGAGCTAAGACAACCAGGACTCTGCACAGACCTTTAAAGTGATATTAAAGCTTCCATTTTTTTTCTTTATTAAAATAATTAACATGTTATACTTGCCTTCTTTGTACGATGGTGTTGCACAGAGGAGCCCCAATCTACGGATCGGATCCCCTTACGGCACTCCTGTTTTCCCCCTTCCCCCACTGACTTCCCCTATAGAAAGTCACTTTCCAGTAGGACATTCATACGGTAGGTTGCCCAAATTTCTTTTATTTAAATGCGTTACTCTTTGTCAAAAATAAGGAGGGGGTATAATCTCTCTCTCTCTCGTCTCCCTTGTACCTTTCGGTTCTTCCGCCAGCATGAGCCTAACACCACATAACCAAGACCACCGCGATACCAGGTAAAGGCCAACTTTGGGTAAGTAAGAAGATGTGGGAAAAAGAGTGCATTTTGCCCTGATGAGTGTGTCTTCCTGTCTATTGCAGGCCTGGACGCTTACACTCCCGCTCTAGGAGGTCCAGAGGCCCTCTGGATAGTCAGGATTTTTCCAGGGCAGAAAGTGACTCCTCCAGTCCTGGCAGACCCCAGTACAGAGGGTGCAAATGTACGCTTAAGAGAACGCACACTGCTTCTTCTTCGAGGGCTCAGTGCCCAAAAGTGAAATGTTGGTCATGTGGAGATGACCCTATGCCTGGAAAGCTACTTTGCAGCAACTGCTTCAGGCAGCTTGGCAGAGACCAGGAGTATAAGAGTCAGCAGGTGTCAACCTTGATCAAGAAAGTAGTCCCCAACTCATTGGCAGAATTTGAGTAAGAACTTGGAAGCAGATCGCCTATCCAGACAATTCATGGACCCCAACGAATGGTTCCTTCACCCCGAAGTGTTCAAACAGATCATCCACGAGTGGAGGTGTCCGCAAGATGGATATTTTTGCCTCATCAACCATCTGCAAAGTGAGCCGGTTCCTCTCACGCTACCCTCATCCATTAGCGGAGGGGACGGATGCCTTTACCCATCCTTGGGTTGGGCAACTGGCCCTATGCCTTCCCTCCAATTTCTTTAATCCTAAAATTCCTGAGGAGATTGACAGAATTTGACAGTTATCACAGTATTTCCTTACTGGCCTCACAGACCATGGGTCTCTCTGGCAATGGATCTCAGCCCGTCACTTTGCCAGTGACCCCTTATCTCCTGTCTGAAGGAGATACCCTACATCCGCAACCATCACGACTGGCCTTAGCTGCCTGGAGATTGTAAGGCAGGGGTTACAAGAGTTGGGATGTTCTCCAGAGGGTATTAGAACTTTATAGAGTTCCAGAAAGGGGTCAACCAATGCATCTACTCCAGAATATGGAATAGATTTATGAGCTTTGCAGCTGGATGTCAGTTTGACCCCAGTGACCCAAATGTATCTCAAGTCCTGTCTTTCCTGTAATCCAGGTTGGATTTGGGGCTCAGTTCGCTTAAGATGCAAATTTCAGCCATCTTGGCTTTTACCCAAAAGAAATGGGCAGCAAACATGCTGGTGGAGCACTTCATGAGAGCGGTACTTAGACTATGCCCTCCCAAAAGAAATTGGTTCCTTCAATGGGACCTGGCAGTAGTCCTCAAATTTCTAGTAAACCCTCCCCGTACTCCGACAGAAGACTGTTCAATATGGGATATCACCTTTAAAAATGGCTTTCCTATTAGCAATAACTTCAGGGGGAAGTGTGTCAGAACTCCAAGAATTGGGGGCAGCAGAACCTTATTCCATGTTTTTCCCAGACAGGGCTGTGCTAAGCTCATTGGATCATTTTGTCCCAAAAGTGGCATCGATATTTTTATCTCTCCAGTGAATGGGTGCTTCCAGCCTTCCCAGCGGAATAAGATGTTGATCTGCATGAGTTGGACATTCAAAAATGTCCTGAAAGCCTATCTCCAGACTACTTCTACATTTAGATGTTCTGACAGACTTTTTCATCATCAGAAAAATTTTAAAGGCAAAGAGGCCTCGGCCAGAACCATCTTGGCCTTGATAGTAAAAAATATTCACCGGGCATATAGAGCCAGGAAGGATCCTCCAGAGGTGGTTAGAGATCACTCAACCAGGGCGATGTCATCTTCTCGGGCAGCACGGGCACGATTGTCTCTGGAGACAGTCTGCAAAAAGGCTAGCTGGTCATCACATCATACGTTCTTAAAACACTACAGGGTGGATCCAGCAGCAATTACTACAGTAGAGTTTGGGAGGAAAACCATCCAAGCCTTTATGTCTATTGTCAAATACTAAGTTTTTGTAGCATTAAACCCTCCCTCTCAAGAGCTCATTATGTATCATATGTATTCTGCCATGTTTGGCGTCAGGAAAATTGTATCAAATACTTACCGTAATTTTCCTTTCCTGACGCCAATACATGGCAGCATACAAACCCTCCCTCTGATCTTTGTGCTTTATACGGAGAATGGGGGAGGTAACACTCAGTCAGACTTTTATAAAGCTAAACAGGTCCTGTGGGTGGATATAGGGGCGGAGCTATGTCATATGATATGTATGCTGCCATGTATTGGCATCAGAAATGGAAAATTGTGGTAAGTATTTGATACAATTTTTTCCAATTGTTTTAGTTTTGAGTAGAGTAGAGTGGGATTAGAACGCTTGTCAGTTTTTATTGCGGTCTGTGCCCCCATTTGGGAGCTTCATCCTCTCTATTTGTCCTGTTTACCATCATCATTGAAAGTGAAAGTAAAAGAAAATCCCAAATTGTGGGTTGTTCCCAGAAAAGTAATAGGGGGAAATCTTCCAATGGCGACACTAGTTCTGGCGACATGGTGGCCCCTAACGAATTCCTTTAATTTGCAGGCATTTCCCTTCACTTCCTGTTTGGTTTTAGGACAGGAAGTGAAGGTAAATCTCTGCAATGGAACATAGATGGTGAGAAAAAAATCTGACAGGCGTTATAACAATCCCTTGCTGTATCCAAAATGAAAAAAAAAAAGCTTTGCCTTTAGTTCTACTTTAAGGCTTTTGAACCACTTTAATCTATTTTCTGATTTCTGAATGATTGTAACAGGCTATTGTACTTTGTCTGCTGGACAAGGACAAAAATGGCAATGCCCACACTCATTATCAGTTGTATAGTAAAATGGGTGCAAGAATCGCGATGTTCATATTTCACAATGTAACCACTTTTTATTTAATGATACAATAAATAAAGTTAATTCATTTCAACAACCTGGTATACTAAACAATATTTTAAAAAATGTTTATATGCACTCAGAAACATAAAGAGGACCTGAACTTAAAAAGTAAAGATTTGCTACCTTATGAGGAACATCAGCACTGCCAACACACCATGACATCGCATTCAAGTCACTCATTCATTCATTCATTCCAACAGTCATAGTATTTTTGTCAGTGAATACAAGGCATTCTCTGACTGGACAAGGTAGAGAGGAAGGATGGTGAGGTCACAATCACCACCCTGCCAAATCAAAAAATGCCCTGTATTCAATATAAAAATACAAGGGGTTTGGTAAATGGTCGCAGTGCCCAATAAGTGACCCCCTGTGGTCAGAATGCAGTGGGGGCAGATGCTTAGTACAGTACCCAGAAAATAATGGTGATCATTGTAGTAGAGCTGTCAAGTACAGGGATTGTCAGCTTCCCCAGCAGTCCATCAGGTATGAGATATGCATACTTACAATGGTCCAGCTTGGACCAACATAACTACAGTATGCAGGGCTGGGACAAGGGGTGGGCAGGAGGGGCAGCCGCCCTGGGCACTGTAGTTTCATGTGAGGTGGGGAGGGGGTGCTGCATGAAGATTGAGAGAAGGGAATTTGTATTGGGAGGGAGAATTTGGCAGGCAGCAGGGGATAAGAATTGTTGATGGAGCAGAAATTGGGGGGGGTTTAGTGTTGGGAAGGGGCAGAACAGGATATGTGCTAGAAGGAAGGGAATTGGAAAGTTTATGCTAGATGAGGTAATACTGTAGGGGGGGGGTCTGTGCTAGTAGGGAATGATTGAGGGGTATTTTTGCTAGGGGGAGGGGGGGATTTGTGCTAGGAGGGGGTATTTGGAGTGAAGGGGAAAAAAGGATGTGTACTCAGGAGGGGAAATTTGAGGGGTAGAGGAGTTGTGCTAGGGGGCATTTGGGGGACGGGAGAAGGAATTTCAGCATCGAGACAGATTTGTACAGGGAGGAGGGGGGTTTATGCTTAGGGGGTAAGCATGCATATTAGTGCTCAATTTTTTGAGGGGGGATTTGCGGGGGGCGCAGTTTAGCATGTTCACCCTGGGCTCTAGATGACCTTGTCCCGTGTAATAAAGACCATACCTGGAGTTCAGCTTTAAGTAGTACGAAAGCTCTATTGTGCCTAAATACTCACAGTGGTTCCTGTTCCTTTAGCCTCATATCTGTATGTGTGCAGTGTTAGTTTGTTTAAAGGGATAGTAAACCCCTGGCATTTTTCTTTTTTTTTTTAAACCTGCATCGCATACTAGCACATTATATGAAACTTGCCTTAGAACGAAGCCCTCCAGCAGCACGCTGTCACAGCCGAAGCTGCTTCCAGCTTCACCTGGTCTTCCTTCCAGGTTCGCGGGAGCTGCCGTTTACGGCAAAGGACTCTGAAGGAACGGGCACCAGTGGTCGTTTCTTCAGAGCGCATGTGCTGGTGACGTCACCGGCTGCATCTACAGTAAACATCAACTAAACGGCGCACGTTTTAGTTTTGTTATATGCAACATCATCAGGGGTACCCCTGATGATGTTACATAGAACGAAGGTACTCCTGATGTTACATATAAAGAAAGGTACCCCTGATGATACATATAACGAAGTGATCATGGGGACGATGCAGACACGCTGCTGCACAATGCTTTTTTGAATTTATGACTGTTTGAAGGATAGCACTGGCTATAGTGGAGAGATTTACAGCCAGCAGCATTTTTGTTTTATATGTAAGTGCACTGATTTTAAAATAAAATGGTTGAGACCATGTTACACTATGAGGAGTCTCCCTGTTTTTTTACCCATTTTAACTCTGAGGATTCATCAATTCATCCCATCTGAGACGGTGAGCTGGATCATCTTGTCACCATAAGGGGAACTCAGTGAGGCTGGCGGGGGAACATTTCCGGATTTCCATCTGATGATCAGAGATCCCAATAAGCGCTGAATGATCTTCCTGAGTAAGGAATATATGGTGTTTTGCACATGTTAATTTTTTTTTTAGTGCTACACTTTTAGGACATACATTTTTGATTGACCTGGTATTTAGGTTTTAGTGCACAGCTGCTGTATTTACTTTTGATAACATACTAGTGATTTTTTTTTCTTTATACGTAAGCCTTATTATAGGCTAACCTATAGGTAAAATTCATGCATGGGAGTTTACTGCTACTTTAAGACGCTGCTGCCATTGACTGCTAGTCTCACAATATTTGGACTGAGATTTGGTAATGCCATTACCGGGCTGCTCATTGTTTTTCTTGCTGGAGAGAGAAGCTGTAACCTAATAGCCTGCAATGCAAGAATCTCCCTGCCTCTTCTTCATTTATTCTATGGATCTGTGCCTCCTTCCCCTCTCCTGCTGCATTTTGATCATTACTTCATCAGCCATCAGATCACCAGTCAAGTGGAGGCAGCTCTGGTATGAGGAAGCATAGCACATATAGACACAGTATTAAACAAGACATAGTATATTGCATAAGGTATATTACACGCCTGAGCGCTTACATAGAATCTATCCATCTATTTCTGCCTCTTGCTGGAGGTGCAACTCAGCCTCAACGGATTTTATTCATATTTTTTGGAACTGTCCTCAGATTGCAATTTTTTGGGCTGAGGTAATCAAATTTATTTTGACTGTCACCACCATTCCTGTGCCACTGTTCGTAGAGGTATGTCTGCTGGGACTCGTTGAGCCACTGGCCCCAAGTCGGGCAATCAGAACCCTGCTAGGATTACTACTTTACTATGCCCGTAAATCTATAGTACTCAGATGGAAGGCCTCGTGTGCACCTTCAATAAATTTCTGGAAGAGGTTAGTGAATGCGGCTCTACCATTGTATAAAGCTACTTACCTGTCACATGGCTGTGGTAAAAAATTCCACAAGGTATGGGATATTTGGATGGAATCCCTGTCCACTAATGCAGATTCGATTGAGGGTTAATGAACTCTATTAAGTACCAAGAATGACTCAAATGGCATCCCTGATCTCATAAAAGTCCCCGGGCGGATCAGTAGTTCGTTTATGGGAAGGGGGGGGATAATGATTTATGTTATTGCACTGCACATCTTATTACATATATTACTAAAGTGGGCATTGCAGGATACACATGGAAGTAGAGGAGTGCTTTGAATATTCTGCACAGGTGGTGGAGCGTACAGTGGTTTAGTTAAGAATATATATATAGCTCTATATGTATGTTTTTTTTGTTTTTTGTTTTTTCTCTCTTGTTTTTATTTTCTTGTATTTTAGTTGTCGACCGAGCCTGGGTATGCCCAATAGGCTCTGTTTTGTTTTTGTATTTACCTTGAATTTACAATAAAAATAACTTTGAAAAAAAAAGAAAAAAAACAAGACATAGTAAGGCAGGAACGGGGAAAAGATCTGCTGCAGGGAGACCACAGACAATACTGATTAATATTACTTTGCTATAATGCCTCGTACACACGATTGGACTTTCCGACAACAAAACCGTGGAATTTTGTCCGAAGGGCGTTGTCTCAAACTTGTCTTGCATACACATGGTCACACAATTGTTGGCCAACAATTACGAAAGTAGTGACGTACTAGACATACTACGTGGATTTTCAGCTCTTTAGTGCCACCCTTTGGGCTCCTGCTGCTAATTTTGTGTTAGTAGAAGTTTGGTAAGTGTTGATTCATGCTTTTCTTTTCGCGCTTTTAATTTCGTGCTTTTCAGCTAGTTTCTGAATGACCGTTCATCAACCAGACATGTTGCGAAATCGGAGGAGATAACGTGTTATTTATTATTGGCCTTGGAGTTATTGCTTTGACATTATTTTTTTGGTTGAATAATGGATTTGATTTGGCATATTTTCTATATTTTTGGATGCATAGAATGCACTTTTTGGTTAAGTTCTATTGGCAGAGAGCATGTCTAATTTTTTTTTTTTTTTAATGCACAATAAAAAATTGTGTAGAAAAATACTTGGCTATGTGTTTTACTTCTAATGACAGTTTGGGAGTAGACAGTTACAGTTTAAAAAATACAATGTAAAATTAACAAGGGACACCAACATAGTTGTATCTTCGATCTTAAAAACTACGAGATAATGGTGTTGTGGTACCTTGCACAAATAAAAAATAAAAAAACATAATAATATTATTCTTGATATCACTCGAAAAAAAAAGCCTTTGAAAAATCGTTTGCAATACCTCCATCAGTATCACCAGCAAAGCAGCTTCATTATTATCCCATTAAAGAAGAAGAGAATTGTGCACTGCATTTGGAGATTTCATAATTTGCCACGTCACGAATATTAATTCTCCATTACGAACGCTAGTTTACAAGACGGACCGCTTCTGCTTCCGAGCATGCTTGTTTGTACTTTGGACTTTTGTCTGACGGACTTGTGTACACACGATCGGAAAATCCGACAACAGACATTTGTTGGCGGAAAATTTGAAAACATGCTAGCCAACATTTGTTGGCGGAAATTCCAACAACAATTGTCTGATGGAGCATACACACGGTCGGATTTTCCGCCAACAGCCTGTCATCCAACATTTCCCATCGGAAAATCCGATTGTGTGTACAGGCTTTTAGTCTGCGTGTTTTAGGCTCAATTTTCATATTTCAGGTTCTTCCATATGACTTCCTGAACCACAAGTTTTTACTGACCCACCCCAACTGTTCCCCGTCCCCTGCCTTTGCGGCTTAAGAGTATGCACAAATGCCATAGCTGTCATCCTTTGCTTTGCAGCAGGAATTAAACTCCTTGTCGCATTCGGCTGCTGGTAGTGCAATAGGGTCAAGTGAATGGAGCTGCACTGCAACTGCCCTGCAATTGCATACAATGTACACAGTTGCTGCAGTATTTATGGGGTTAAAACAAATGGGGAAGAGTTGACATATCACCTCCTTACTGCCTATCAAACACCTTTGAAAAGCGATCCAAATGCAGATTGCTTTTTGGAGGCATGGCAGCCCTTGCTACATGTGTAAATGAGCCCTTACTTTAAATGTAGGTTTTCACAAGCATTCATATTTACAGCTGGTGAACTAAAAGCCCCAACAGACCCCAAAAATCTCCCCTATAAGAACAATAATTCAACACAAATTCTTATGGTGGCCGCAAGTGAAATGATTTCTTATAGATCATAGAAATAGAAATATTGATTGAAAAGAATGTTCGACGTGTCATACACTAACAATCATATCAATCATACTTTCCTTTGATCAGATTTTCTGTCCACACCAATCAGAATGATTTCGTTAAAATCAATCGGTTTTGCTCAAAATCAGTCGATGACGCAGTATGTGTCTTTTAGATAATTCATAGATTTGATCATTTTGTCTGATTCTGTAATCAGATCAGACTGATCTGATTATGTGTATGGCCACCTTAACAATGGTATCCAAAAAATAAAAATGCATGATAATGCAAGATAAATACTACAGTATGTGTAAGAGCACACGACAGACAAATCCATTAGGGAACACAAGAAATCCCAACACTAACAAGAGGAGCCTAACTAGAGCACCTTGTACTTCACCTATCATTTCCATTTGGGTTAATCTAATCCATATGCATTGACATCCTTTGTCCTTTGTCTGGCTGAAAAGAAGGCATTAGTTAAGTACAGATTCTGTCTGGGTCACATTTTACTGAAGAGCAAAACCAAGCATTTAGGAACTCCATGCTTTGTGCCTCATGACTCGTAGATGTCATCAATTCCTAATGACTGAATGAATAATAAAATTAATAATCACTAAAATACTAAGACCTCTTGTACACAGACATAATTTAGTGATTTTTGTACGCAGGATGTTGCTGGCAGAAATTAAAATAAAAGTGCAAGTTATGTTCTGTAAAGTCCTCACGTATACACTTGTACAGGCATGGAAATGTGTGTGCAAGTATACAATTCATCTTTAGGCTACATGCACATGGGTGTTATTTGCCCATACAGCATAAAGACACTGAGCTTTTCTGGTGTCCTGTATGTCATAGTTTTGCACAGACACCCACTGACATGAATGGGAGAAGGCGAATGTACAGAGCTATGCACCACTATTTGCCTAAATTGGTGCACAAAAAAAAGATGTAATGCAACAAATGCACTTTATGTACCATATATAGCTGCATACAGCTTCCATTACCCATTCATGTCTATTAGGGTTGCACCGATACCGCTTTTTTAAAGCGGGAGTCCCGCGAAAAATTTTTTTTTAGATGTCAGCAGCTGTAAATACAGCAGCTGCTGACTTTTAAAATAAGGTCACTGACCTGTCCTGGGGTCCAGCAATGTCGGCACCCGAGACTGAACCGTCCCTCGATCCTCGGGTGCTGCCGCCGCCATTCTCAGTGAGGGAATCAGGAAGTGAAGCGTTGCAGCTTCACTTCCCGATTCCCTACTGCGCATGCGCGAGTCGCATGCGCAGTAGGGAAAAGTCATTGGGCACCAGACACTACTTGGATGCAAAAGAAAGTTTATTTCTATTAACAAACCTTTTTGAGGGAGAGAGGGTTAGGGCCAGGACACCCTTAGGTAGTTGTAAGTTCAATTGGCAGACTCCGAGACTTTAATAGGAGGACAGTTATGCAGGAAAAGGACACATGCCACATCTGCATGTTTAGGAATGCTGACTCCTATGGCAACAGTCTTTAACAGTTCCTAACACAAACATAACAGTTCCTTCACTTTCACTACAATCGCTCCATAAAAGTTCTTCAGCACACTGAGCTCAAGGTCTCTCACTAGACCCTCTGATTCACTGCCATTGAATCCCTTGAGCTCCTACAATCTTCACAGTGGTATCTTCCTCAAGTGTCACCCCCGCTTCTCTGCTGGGTTCCTAGCTTGGCTCTCAAGATACCTCTCAAGCATCACCGCACTGGCCTGCTCGGTCCCTGGCTTGACACACGCGTCTGCGCTGGAAGAGTCACCTCCGCTGGCTGGGTCCCTGGCTTGATACCCACTGAAGTTTTCCGATTCTTCACCATCCCCGGTTGGCGAGAATGCTGCTCTGGTACTTGCTTCAGTTACTCACTGGTAATTAGGCGGATAGTTCCTTACTGGCTACAACTTCCCCTCTACCTCCGACCACTACAGGTTCTCCGACCAGCAGAACCGTCACTGTTGGTTGGACTGCAAGCCACAGTCCCAACCCTGCGCTGCTCTCTTGCTTCTTGATAGGCCCTCAGACAGCCTAGCAGCCAGATCTGCCCGAGATAGGCCCAATCTCCAGCCTAGCAGCCCGGGCAGTACAACACACGTCCACCCAGACAGCCGTCCAGGTGGCACAGAACATAGATCACCTGACTCCACCCGAATATATAGGCTCTCCCAGCAGGCCAAGGGATTCAAGAAAACCCCTGCCCATTGGCTGAGATACCCCATATACCCATAACCTGACCTTGTGTTGCCCTTCTCATATCTAGTACCACCTAGTAGAAGAGAAAAGTGCAATGAGGCCAAACTTAGGGAGAAATTAATAGATCTCGAACAATCAACCAGGATAATTATTCATAGCAGGTAAATTTGTGAGGAGCAACCCTGGCTAAACTCCAGGGTGCTACAGATGCATTATGTAATTTATGCAGCTGTGTATAAAGACACCAATTCACCTGTGTTCAGATCCGCAAAAAAAAAACCAAAAAAACAAAACAAATACGTAGCTACGACTGCTTTCCTTTCACTGAAATATTTAGGCCTCTTGCACACAGGTGAAAAAAAGTGGACATGCTACCTACATCAACCTAGTTCCTTCTGTCATCTTCCTGCAAAAGGAAATGTTGGGAGAATCTGACAGTTTTCCTTTCCCTAATGCCATTTCATAGAACAACCATGTAACCAATATCCCATGATACTACACTGGTCCACAAGGCCTTGTTCACACTGGCGTATTTATGTGTACACCTCTGCGTAGGGCCATCTTTGCCTGCACAGAATGCACAGGTGTTCCAATTCATGTCTATTAGGATGCAGCAGCAACACAGACACAGCCACTGGTCCCAATAGGACAGCGTGCATTCAGGGACATGCATCCGCACCTGTATAGCTTTCAAAGTCGGACCAGTGGCTGTGTCCATGCACTAAATGGGACTGCCTGCATGTGTGTGCACACAAAATCACCTTTGCATCCTGTGCAGGCAAAGATGGCCCTTCACCGATATGAATGAGGCCCAAATTGTTTCCCTTCTTCTGGATAGGCTTGCCTACTAAATATCTCCAAAATACTACGCCCCTTCCCTTCTGAACCAATGACAAAAATTTTGTAATTCACTCCCTGGTTATCGCTTGGCTTGACTACTGCAACTCCCTCCTCATTGGCTTACCTCTACATAGGCTATCCCCTATTGAGTCCATCATGAATTCTGCTGCCAGACTCATTCACCTTACCAACCGCTCAGTGCCTACCACCCCTCTCTGCCAATCCCTCCACTGGCTTCTGCTCACGAAATTAAATTCAAAATACTAACAACTTACAAAGCCATCCACAACTCAGCCCCCAGCTACATCACTAACCTAGTCTCAAAATATCAACCAAATCATTCTCTTCATTCCTCTGTAAGGCTTAATGTACACGGGACATTTTTACAACCTCTCCTGAATGATTTAACTTGACAGATAGTAACCCATGTATAAAACGTCCGTTTTGCCACGTTTAGCGTTTGTGTTTAGAAGCATTTGAAAAAAATGTTTTTATTTTTTTCATAATAGCCAAAAATGAAAAACGCCTGTAAACAAAATGCGGCTAAACGCGAGTTACCGCGTTTAGTCACGTTTGACGTCAGAAACATCGGAAAATTTGGCGTCTGAACTCATTTTCTTGCCTTCAAAGAAAAGCCTATCAACGGAACTGCCTAAAAATGACATTAAACGAACCTGTGTGCATGTACACATAAGATAACATTGAATGAGTTCAGGGGCAGTTGAAAAAAGCATCCAACTGTCCCTGAACGTCCGTTTACCAGCAGCAGTGCACATGAGGCCTAAGACCTCCTGCTCTCTAGTTCCCTTGTCACCTCCTCCCTTGCTCGCCTCCAGGACTTTTCCCGAGCCTCTCCTATCATATGGAATTCCCTACCCAAATTTGTCCAACTATCTCCTACACTGTCCACTTTTAGGCGATACCGGAAAACCCTTCTCTTCAGAGAAGCCTATCCTGCCTCTACCTAACAGCTGTACTTTTATTTTCTCCACCAGCTCATCCCCCACAATTATTAGCTTTTTGTAGCATTTGACCCTCCCTTTTAAATTGTAAGTTCTAATGAGCAGGGCCCTCTAACTCCTCCTGTATTGTAGCTGTACCGTTTGACCTAACATTGTAAAGTGCTGTGCAAACTGTTGTCGCAATATAAAATAATAATAATAATAAATTACCAGTATCAAAACACATTGAGCATTACAGACTTTACTAGGTCTTCAAAATTTTCTTTCTTCCAAACCTTTTACCCATTAACATTACTGTTACAATCCTACATGGGAAGCAAGGGTTAATGAACGCTGCATGACTTGTACCATCCGTAAATGTCTCTGGTCCACTTAAACATAAGGCAGAGCTCCAAACATACCTAAGACAGTGAAAAAAAAAGTTTATTTAAGGAGTACCACCATGTACTTGGTATAATCGCTGGGTTACATAAGGTATTCATTCCTTCACTCCCCACAGCGGGCTGACAGTGTCAGTACCATGACTTGGCTGTGTGCTCGGACTCCTTCACGTTTTTTTTTTTTATTCTACCCTGAACTCTTCCGCTCAGCACATAGCTGTTACATTATCGCTGCTACAGAGAGGGCTGCGCAGACCCCAGGATATTTCAGAAAGAAATGCCAATTAGTCATACACTTAAATTTCACCCCAATCCATGGCTTCCTCTGACAAAGTTGGAAAAAAGGCCTTTAGGCTTCTTTCGAACTATTAGAAATTTGTGCTTAAAGGAAAACTCCCAACTTTTTTTTTTTTTATAAAATCTTTTTAATTTTAGTTTCATAAAAGGTTGATACAAACTCCAAGTGGCTAAGAGGTCACTTGAACAATTACAAGGTCAAACTGGAGGACAAAGAAAATACCATGTCCTCTCCAGTTCCCAACTCAACCGCTGAGAGGACATCCATGGACGTTTCTTCCGGTTTCAGTGGTTATACCGGAATGATGCCTGCTGATTGGAGCGGGGGGAGCTTTGCCCCATCAGGGTGAAAAATGCACTGTGCAGCCGAACAGCAAATGTTCAGCCTGAACTCCATTCGCTCAACACTATTAACTGGATTATTGCAAGTCCCCCACAATCCACCACATCCCTCTTGAGGGACCAGATGTAGCAAAAAGGCCCTTGTACAGGAAGAGGGGGCTACATGCTTGCTTCCCTCCCTGACCACCCAGACTGCATACCCAAAAAATGGTCTTGTTGGAATTTTAGGGGGAACTTCATACAAGTGCACATTTATTTTAATGCACATGTTTAAAGTGCACATATATTAAAGCAAAAAGAAAAAAACAGATCACAGAAGTATAATCCCTATTGCTGGTGCCAACTAGTAACTTTAAGAACCCTTTCTCACTGAAGCGCTTTTCAGGTGATTTTGCGCTAAATATTGTGCCTGAAAACTGCTTCCTATTCATTTCAATAGATGCTTTCACAGTGGGGCGGTGCAAAGAGTCCTGCAACTAGCATCTTTGGAGCGCTTAGCACCGCAAAATGGCTCTTTTTTTTTTTAAGGTCACGTTGCCACCGCTAACGCCGCAAAAACTGCGCTAAAGCGCCGCAAAAGCACCCAACGTTTAATGGGCAGTTTTTGAGCACCTCAGTGTGAAAGGGGTCTTAAGCAGTAAATATAAGAAAGCACAGTACAGGCAGTCCCTGAGTTACGAACATCCAACTTGTGAACGACTCCTACTTATGAACAGGAGGCGGTGTGACGTCTTTGCCATTCAGCGCATGCGCGGCTACTTTTCAATGGCGGGCACACCGGAAAACATCGGAAAACACCGTCTGCGAATGTGCAGCTACTTGACAGAACATCGGAAAACATTGGAAAAACGACTTCTCTGCCGTTCTGCGCATTGCGCTTCCGACTTACGAACATATTCGACTTAACAAACCGGCAGTAACCTAACCTGTTCGTAACTCGGGGACTGCCTGTAGAATAGCGGTTAGTGGAATGGGGATGCTTGGTTCAAATCCTGTCACAACGAGAGATTTGTATAGAGATTGTATGTTCTATATTCTGCATTAAAGTGGTTGTAAATCCTGTTACACCACTTGTACCTACAGGCAAACCTATAATAAAGCTTACCTGTAGGTACTGTACATATCTCCTAAACTCGCACGGTTTAGGAGATATTTACCATAAAACACTTGCACTGATGTCAACGGCTCACTTGTGCCGTTTCTTAAGCAGCATTCCATGACCGGTGGGTTCCCACGTGCATGCACGGGAGTGACGTCATCGCAGCTCCGGCCAATCAAATCGCTGGAGCCCACGATCATGTATAGATGTATATGCGATACATATTAGCTCATTATGCCTTTGTCTTACAGGGGTTTTTTGGGTTTTTTTTTTTCTTGGGCGGGTTTACAACCGCTTTAACTTCTCAGCATTCTGGCATCTTCCCACAATCCAAATTGAGTCCCTGTTCTTCCTAAAACTACCTCTGTGTAAGTGCTTTAAGGGAACCGGTCATAGTCCAAAAAAAATTGAAAGAGAGCTTAATACTTAAGAACTTAAAACTCTTAATACTTATTGTACCTCTCCATCAGGCTGCAAGTCCTAATTTCATTCTCTTGTAGAGCTACATCTTCCCAAAAAATTTTCAGCATCTGGCATTTCCGGGTGTGTCCGATTTCTGTGTTTCTCATCACATGCTGGGGTTCCATCTACCTGCCCCTATATCACTAGAGGACACAGTAGGATGGAACCATAGAGCACAGCAGGGGATTGGTCATCCATTACACCCATCAGTGGTGGCCCATCCATAGGGGGCGCTGCTCCCCCCCCCCCCCCCCCCCAAAGCTAGTCATAAAAAAAAATTGTCCCTTTAAGTGTGTACGGGGTGCTGGACACACAGCTGTCTATGGGAAAGGTGACGTCTTCGCAATCACGTGATTGCGGCTGAGGTGCTTCATTAGCTTTTTTTGGAGTGTCTTCTGGGTGCAGAGCGGTGCGCAGAGCCAATTAGAGACTCAGGCTTTAATCATGTGCTGCTAAAAAAAACAAAAAAAAAAAAAAAACCTCCCATTGGACCATTAGAATCCATGCACGTGAATTAGGGGAGGCGGTGCCCCTTTGCCCTGTATGGACAGGCCGCCGCTGTGAGATTTACGAATGCCATGTATGGTCTTCAGTGTAACTCTGCCGACATTCCCAAACTTTTGACATGCAAGCTCATATCTGTGTGGGTAGCAGCTGTGAACATTCAAAAAAAAAAAAAAAAACATTAGTCGCCGACATAGAATTTATTCTTTTATGTAATTATGTAAGCATTTAAAAACTATTTATTTAATATAGATGAACTTTGCTTTACAGAATATGGTAAATCTCAGCTCACATTAGTGCATTTCTTAACCACTTCAGCTCCGGAAGATTTGGCTGCTCAATGACCAGGCCATTTTTTGCAATACGGCACTGCATTGATTTATCTGACAATTGCTCGGTCGCAAACAAACAAACCCAAACAAAATTGACGTCCTTTTTTCCCCACAAATAGAGATTTCTTTTGGTGGTATTTGATCATCTCTGTGGTTTTTATTTTTTGCGCTATAAACAAAAGAGCAACAATTTTGAAAAAAAAAAACATAATATTTTGTACTTTTTGCTATAATATCCCCAATTATTTTTTTAAAAAAGCAAATTTTTTCTTCAGTTTACGCCGATATGTATTCTTCTACATATATAAGCGTATATTAATTGGTTTGTGCAAAACTTATAGCGTCTACAAAATAGGGGATAGATTTATGGCACCTTTTTTTTTTTACTAGTAATGGTGGCGATCTGTGATTTTTATCAGGACTGCAACATTATGGCGGACACATCGGACACTTTTGACACATTTTTGGGACGATTGACAATTATACAGCGATCAGTGCTATAAAAAGGCACTGATTACTGTATAAATGTCACTGGCAGGGAAGGGGTTAACACTAGGGGGCGATCAAGGGGTTAAATGTGTTCCCTACTGTGTTCTAACTGTAGGGGGGGATTGGAATGACTATGGGAGATGACAGATTGTGGTTCCTAGCTATTAGGAACTCATGATCTCTCTCTCCTCACAGAACAGGGATTTGTGTGTTTACACACACACACACACACACACACACTTCCCTGTTCTGCCTTTCGATCGCGTGTGGCCGGCGGTCATTGGCACCCCCCCAGTGCAGCGGGCATGTGCCTGCTATCCCGCTTAAAGGAGCCGATGTACAGCTACAACGACTCGTGCCAACCTGCCGCAGTATAATGATGGCGGCTGGTCGACAAGTGGTTAAAAATAACATGTAATTACTGTATTGAAGCACACCAAACATTTATTGGATCGCACATAGAGAAATAAATCTGCACGTTTAACTAGGGAAAGAAGACTGTAAGGCTCCTTTCATATGGGCAGCCAAGGGCGGTAAAAACAGGATGTTTGCGCCGTGTTTTTAAACCCAACCCCCACTGCCCACATGGTGCCATTGAGATGGGTACACACTGCTGCAGCCGCATTGTTTTGTATTGTGGTGTGGAAATTTTAACATTACATGCCAAGTGTGACAGGCAGCAGTTTCTGTCAAACGCTCTCATGTAAGTGAATAGGGCCCCACTGCAACTGCAAACCAAAGACGTGGCTCAGAGCTGTGGCGTGTTTCTGCTATGCAAAATTGCCACTTGGCAAGAAAAAAAAAAAAAGAATCCCGCAAACCTGCATTCACTGCCCTCTGAAAAGTGATGCATTGCGGATCCTTTTTTCAGGGGGGTAGTAGGGAGCGCTGCAAGTGTGAAAGTGCTGCCACCTTCTGTCGAATCCTGGGTTTTACTGTGACCAGGATGCCATCTCAATCCAGTTTAGGCTCCGCCCCCCTCTGTTGTTACCTGGTCACCTGGCCAGTAACACACCTCCTGTATAACAGTGCCCCACTCTGGATGAAGGAGCACAGAGGACACATTTGGGCAGCAGCATTGTCAATCTGGGGGGAGGGGAGTGTTAGGTGTACTAGCAGATTTAGTTACACTAACAAATTGAAGACAAACTCCAGCTCACACTGCAGTTACAGCAACAGATTTTTTTTCTGTTTGGGGATAAAGGTTTTACATGAATAAAAGCTGATCAATGTAAGCACCGGATTGGTGGTAAATGGTTTGCCTCTAACTTCTACATCTGCAGAGCAGTTTGTTCTGTTGAAAAACAGACTTACTGGCCAGATGACCAGGTGAAAATAAAGCCATCACATCTAAGAATTGGTAAGCTGCACTATAATAAAGGTTTGCTTTTGACTTTAACCCCATTCATATATGTCTGACATTTCATGTGACTTTGTAACCCACGTTTTCAAAACCGCATGACAGAGGCATCCCTGCAGTGAAGATCTGTACAGGACCCAGCTGCCTGCACAACACGGGAAGTCCTATATTACAGGTAATTGATGGGACTACAGCTGTAGAGAATATTTTTTTGTTAAACTTCAGCTTTAAGGCCCCATTCACACTTGTGCAACTTGTCATGCGACTTTGGACCCCACGTTTTCCAATGATAAGCACTCATGTATGTGTGACTTCAAAGTAGTTTACCAACTTCTATGCAACTTGAGGGCCATAGACTTCAATGTTAACCCTAAAAAAAGTTGCATGAAAATCGTACCCAAATTTTTTTACAGGCAACAGTGGTATAACAGTGGGTCCGACTATGCAGAGGGACAACAAGTCACATCCAAGTTGCACTCCAAAGTGGCAGGACTTTGGAGTCGTAGAATTGTGTATGAAGCCTAATACTGCTCTAAAGCAAAACTAAACCCTTCTATATTTTACAGCAAAGGAAGCTGCTATCTTGGTGCCTGTTTGATCTGCAGTCACCAATGGTGCTGCACATGTGATCAGTTACGATATGAGCAGTTCTGTTTGATGGCTTGACAGTTCATGTGAGAACACATACACTTGTGACAGTTAGACCCCTTTCATACATGCGGACCCCGTTCAGATCCGCCTGTAAGTTTTTTCGGACGGTCCATACAACTCTTTGGAACGTCAGATATCAGTGGTGACATGTCCGCTGACATCCAATCTGCCCCGATCCGCTCCGCAAAATCCAGACGGATAGATGTCCTATTTTCCATCTGTCTGGCGGATCGGATGAAAACGGACAGGCAGTCCATAATCATCCGTTCCCCCCATAGCGGAGAGCAGACTCTCTAACACAGAGTGCAGAGACGGACTTGTCATCCACTGGCTCAGCGGGGATCAACGGAGCGATCCCCGCTGAGCAAGCGGAGCAGAAAAAACGGACAGCCCCGCGTGGAAGGGGCCTTACAATCCAGGCATGCTGTGAATGATAACACGTTTAGGAAACATTTAAAGCAGAACTACACTTCATCTGAGCACCGCAAACAGATTTCAGCCTGAATTTTTGGCTGAATTCGGACCTGAAATGGACCAAAAGACGCACAGGACTTCTGTGCAAATCACACTGGATCTGCTGCAGAGATATGTGAACCAGCTCCATAGAGAGCCGGTCACAGTCTCCTGACATAGGAATTGGATGCGGAGAAAGCCAAATCCAATTCGCACTAGTGTGAACCCAGTCTAAATGATCCTACATTGCATCTAGCATACACAAACCCTCAATACTTACATAAATTGACCTACTAATGTATTTTGGGGGGGCGGGATAGAAAAAAAAAGTACTGGAGGGAACCCATGCATAGTCAGTGAGAACAAGAGAAATCCTTCCATCTGTTGCCCTAATAGGGACCTGGACTCAGGACCTCAGCTGCATGACAGCGGTGCTGAATCACCGTACTGGCCGGGTTTTGTGTCTGTGTATTGGGGGCTTTGGGGATCAAACGTCTGTAATAAGAATGGATTTGTCTCTCTTTGAGTCATCCACATTACAGGCAGCTTGTGAGACAATTCTAAATTCCTTACACTCTTCATGTAGGGCCCATTCACACCATGTGTTGCCTCATTTTGAATGGACCAGTATTGCACGTTAACCACTTGCTGACTGCCCTGCGTACACATAGTGTGGGGCGGCAGCTCCTACAGGTGAAATCACATACAGGTACGCGATTTCCTTTTCCTGGTCTGAGGGCGAGAACGCACGCTGCCGGCGACCACCTCCCGCTGTGATTGGGCGCAGCGAGAGTAAATCAGCAGGTCCCGTGGACCCGATGTCCGCCAGGACTCGCTGATCATTCCCAACATGGAAGTTCGATGTTCTGTCAGAGGGGAAGAGAGAGAGATCTTGTGTTTCTGCTAACAGTACAAGCACCTCCCCCACAGTTAGAAAACACTCCCAAGGAACACATTTAACCCCCTTGAGCGCCCCTGATGTTAACCCCTTCCCTGCCAGTGTCATTAGTATAGTGACAGTGCATATTTTTTAGCACTGATAACTGTATTGGTATCACTGGTCCCCAAAAAGGGTCCGTGTCAGATTTGTCCACCGCAATGTTGCAGTCCTGCTAAAAATCACTTATCGCCGTCATTACTAATAATAATAAAAAAAAAAAATTTCCATAAATCTATCACATAGTTGTAGACGCTATAACTTGTGTGCAAACCAATCAATATAGGCTTATTGGGATTTTTTTTACCAAAAATTTGTAGAAGAATACCTATTGGTCTAAATTGATGAAGAGATTTAATTTCTGGCAAAATTTTCTTTTCTTTTTTGTGTTTTATAGCAGAAAGCAAAAAATCGTTTTTTTTTTTTCAAAATTGTCAGTTCTTCTTTTGTTTATAGCGCAAAACAATAAAAACCAAAGAGGTGATCAAATAACACCAAATGAAAGCTCTATTTGTGGGAAAAAAAAGAATATCAATTTCATTTGGGTACAACGTCGAACAACATGCGCAATTGTCAGTTAAAGTAATGCCTCGTACACACGATCGGACTTTCTGCCAACAAAACCGTATAATTTTGTCCGAAGGGTGTTGGCTCAAACTTGTCTTGCATACACACGGTCACACAAATGTTGGCCAACATTTACGAACGTAGTGACGTACTAGACGTACTGCGTGATTTTTCAGCTCCTTAGCGCCACCCTTTGGGTTCCTTCTGCTACTTTCGTGTTAGTAGAAGTTTGACGAGTGTTGATTTGTGCTTTTTTTTTTCATGCTTTTCATTTAGCGCTTTTCATTTCGGGCTTTTCAGTTTGTTTCTGAACGGCCGTTCGTCAACCAGCCATCTTCCGGAATCGGAGGAGATGACGCGTTATTTATTATTGGCCTTGGAGTTTTTACTTTGACATTATTTTTTTGGTTGAATAATGGATTTGATTTGGTATATTTTCTATATTTTTGGATGCATAGAATGCACTTTTTGGTTAAGTTCTATTGGCAGATAGCATGTCTAATTTTATTTGCTTTCTTTTTTTAATGCACAATAAAAAAATTGTGGAGAATAACACTTGGCTATGTGTTTTACTTCAAATGACAGTTTGGGAGTAGACAGTTACACGTTTTAAAAAATACAATGTAAAATTAACAAGGAACACCAACATAGTTGTATCTTTGATCTAAAAACTACAGGATAATGGTGTTGTGGTAACTTGCACAAATATAAAAAAACAAAAAAAAAAAAACAAAACATAATATTATTCTTGATATCACTAGAAAAAAAAAAGTCTTTGAAAATGTGTTTGCAATAACTCACCAGTATCACCAGCAAAGCAGCTTCATTATTATCCCATTAAAGAAGAAGAGAATTGTGCGCTGCATTTAGAGATTTCATAATTTGCCACGTCACGAATGTTAATTCTCCATTATGAACACTAGTTTACAAGACCGACCGCTTCCGGCTCGTCCTTGCTTCCGAGCATGTGTGTTTGTCCGACGGACTTGTGTACACACGATCGGAAAATCCGACAACACACATTTGTTGATGGAAAATCTGAAAACCTGCTAGCCAATATTTGTTGGTGGAAAGTCCAACAACAATTGTCCGATGGAGCAAACACACGGTCGGACTTACTGCCAACAGCCTGACATTGAACATTTCCTGTTGGAAAGTCCGATCGTGTTTACGGGGCTTGACACAGTGCCGTATTGCAAAAAATGGCCTGTTCATGAAGGGGGGTAAACCTTCCGCAGCTGAAGTGGTTAAATGTACAAAAAAAAAAAAAAAAAAAGGAAAAAAAAAGAAAAACACACAAACACACACACACACTTGCAGCATTTTCAAGCAATGTGCTGTACTGCAGGTGTGTTGGGAGCTACTGGAACTGCAACACAGATCATGTCATATATTATGTGTTAATGTTCATTGGAAAATGCATTTTACGATGTGCTCCTGCAACGCACCAGTGTGCATGGTCCTTTATTTCAGCTGCTGAATGTAACAAAAAAATAATAAAATAAAAAGATAGATAGATCGATCGATTTGTAACGGGTGTACGTGCCAATACTATACATTTTGCATACATGCCAGGAGAATACCATACTGTATAAAACTACACCATACTGGAATGTCTTTTACCCAGAGGAAGACTATTTTGGAAAAAAAAAAAATTGTGAATGAAATACTGAGTGACAATACATTTCATCACACCGCCAAGAAGGAACTGAAGAGCCAATGCACGCTAAATAAATAGAACAAGCAGATGCAGAGTCTTGTCTTTGAACAACATGGCTCCAATCTCTCACCTGGGATCCATTTCCCAGATGTCATGCTCTCTGCTTAAAGTATCTCGTCTTTGTAGGAATGCTGGCGTTAAACAATGACCTCATTGTGCTATGATAGAGCAAACCTTAGCTACAGTATGGGACACATACACACCTGTTCCACCTATGCCAAAAGGCCACTCAAGCCAAATTTACATCAATCAGCATCCACGATTATCAAATACAGCCTATGAAAGACAAAATAACATATAGAAATCTCAGCGTGATTGGAGGAAAAAACCTCTGGAAAAAATATTTAAACAATGTAATGTGTAAGATGGCGCTTGTCCTCTGTATTTATATACCCACTTAAATATTTTAGAATACAAATTATGAGCCAGCACTATTGTATTATTCTTTTTTACCTACACTTTGTTGATCTGGGTTAGCTGGGTAAGATTGATTTACTAAAACCGGAGAGTACAAAATCTGATGCAGCTCTGCATATAAATCAATCGGCTTCCAGTTTTGTTTTTTTGTCAAAGCTTAAAGTGGAGTTCCAGCCTGAAAAAAAAAAATTAAAAGTCAGCAGAAATCCAAATACTGCAGCTGCTGACTTTTAATATAAGGACACTTACCTGTCCAGGGAGCCCCCGATGTCAGCACCCAAAGCCGACCCGTCCATCGCTCTGGGTGCAGGTGACGGTGTCCCGTCAGAATACCGCTATCCATCAGAAAATGTAACGGAAATGTCATTATGAGCAAAAAATGCTTACTGCGTTCCAACATGGCCGCTATGCGTTACAATAGGTTCCATAATCTGACAGAACACGAAGGCAGCAGCAGACACCCAGGCAAGTCTTTAATTTCACTTTTATTTAACCACTTAAGCCCCGGATCATTTGGCTGGCCAAAGACCAGAGCACTTTTTGCGATTCGGCACTGCGTCGCTTTAACTGACAATTGCGCGGTCGTGCGGCTCCCAAACAAAATTGACGTCCTTTTTTCCCCACAAATAGAGCTTTCTTTTGGTGGTATTTGATCACCTCTGCATTTTTGTTTTTTGCGCTATAAACAAAAAAAATAGCGACAATTTTGAAAAAAAGCACTATTTTTTACTTTTTGCTATAATAAATATCCCCAAAAAGTATATTAAAAAAAACCCAATTTTTTTCCTCAGTTTAGGCCGATACGTATTCTTCTACATATTTTTGATTAAAAAAAAAAAAAAAAAAAAAATCGCAATAAGCGTTGGTTTGCGCAAAAGTTATAGCGTCTACAAAATAGGGGATAGTTTTATGGCATTTTTATCAATAAATTTTTTTTTTTTTTACTAGTAATGGCGGCAATCAGCGATTTTTATCGTGACTGCAACATTATGGCGGACAGATCGGACACTTTTGGCGCTATTTTGGGACCATTCACATTTATACAGCGATCAAAAATACATTGATTACTGTGTAAATGTGACTGGCAGTGAAGGGGTTAACCACTAGGTGGCGCTGTAGGGGTTAAGTGTGCCCTAGGAAGTGATTCTAACTGTGTGGGGGGGGGAGGGGCTGTGTGTGACATGACACTGATCACCGCTCCCGATTACAGGGAGCGGTGATCAGTGACAGGGTCATTAGGCAGAACGGGGAAATGCTTGTTTACATCAGCATTTCCCTGTTCTTCCTCACTGTGAGACGAGCACGGGGAAATCTCTGCGGACATCGAATCCAAGGGACCCGCGATCACGCTCACGGAGCTCCCGGCGGGTGCACGCGTGCCCGCAAGCCGCCTTTTAAAGGGCAACGTACAGTTACGTTAATCTGCCTGTATGTGCCCTACTGCCGCAGTATATCTGTATGAGGCGGTCGGGAAGTGGTTAAGCAATAAACTCACCTTATATACTGAAATACAGTATTACATTATTATTACATTATTATTAGTATAGTATTATTAGAATTATAGTAAATACAGGTACAAGCCTGCAGGCAGAAGGTGCATCACCTCCCTTTCTTCGCCATAACAGGGGGAGGTGTTTCGTAGCCCACAGAGATAGCAGGAAACAAGGCTAACTGATAACAGTTCAGGGGCAGATTGAACAGGGAGTTATCGACTAGGTTTCTGGCTGGATAAACACAAATTTGTTTGCACTTGTTAAACAGGTATAATTAAATGCTTTCAATGGTATATCTAACAGACCAAATAATAGAAATGTATTGTAAAAGTTTACATACACTTTAACTTATAAAATTTTGTCAAAAACACTCTGTAAGGTTTCTACGCTGCAAAGAGTGGTGACCACAACAGCGATGTCCCAGACATACTTGGACGGTATGAAAGTAACCCTGGTGACAAGAACATAGCTACGCACATATTCATATCTGAAATCCACATGAAAGAAATAAAAACAAGAGCGAGGAAAAGTCTGTCCCTGGCACAATCATCTCTTGAGATATTAGAATTTGAACTCCTCACCCTGACCATGGTTTTGTCATCGATACTGGCGGACAGCATCTGCTAGTCCAGATCAAAAAGCAGTATGTAGTCCAGATGTGTTAAGCTGTCATTTCAAGAATAAACACTTGTGATGGACAGCGTGTTAACAGCAGCTTGCTCTGCATTCTACATGCTGGTGGCTGCATGTCAGGCACACAGGGATCTGGTGTGAATACCTTAAACACAGCTTCATTCATCATTATTGCAGAAATGTTTTTGATCATCCTGCCCTTCAAGGTGACATCCACTATCCGGAATAGCTTTTACATGCTTGTATTTTCTATCCAACGACAAAGTCTTAGATTTTACCATGATCAAATAACTTGTGATACTGTGTGCAGTTTTTTTCTGTTACAACACATAGGGGGGGGGAATTTACTAAAACTGGAGAGTGCAAAATCTGGTGCAGCTCTGCATGGTAGCCAATCAGCTTCCAGGTTTTATTGGCAATGCTTAATTGAACAAGCTGAAGTTAAAAGCTGATTGGCTCCCATGCACAGCTGTACTAGGCTCTGAGTGCTCCAGTTTTAGTAAATCTCCCCCCATTGTCAGGAACAGAATAATGAACTACTTCTGTAATCCAGGAAATATAGTGCTGTAGTCAGAAAGTACAAGGATAGGGACAACAGCCTCTTGCCAGTCATTACTGCAATCAGTGACGGCCTGATTATTAGGGGCGTACGGGCGTTGCCCCCCCCCCATCCATGTGTCTGGCCCCCTAATGTACATGCAGGGCGCCGGATGCATGGATTTCAATGGGGGGGGGGGTGTTAAGCAAGGGATTAGATCCAGAGACTCCTATAGGCTTCAAAAAATGGGTGGTCTCTGGGGGCAGTTGTGTCAAAGTAGCGAATGAATATTCCCCATTTTCACTCGGATCCTCCTCCCGACCAATCAGGAAGCAGGACCTGAGACCCGTCACCCGATTGGCTGAAAGGACAGGCGATCCTATTGGATGCCTAGGAGGAGGAGGGAGGAGACGCACGTCTGAAGCCACCGTGATGCAGAAGAGGAGGGCCCGCCGCCTGCCAGCGCGCAACCTAGATGGGGTAAGTGCGGGCATGGATGACCGACCCACCGCAAGACCGACCGAATGACTGACAACAGTACAAAAAAAAAAAACCACACCACCGCTACTGACTGCAATGCAACCTCCCTTATGAAAGTTTACATTTCTTTGCATGTAATGTTTTCTGTAGGCAGCAGTGGTTCCCACTTTTCAAAGGAACTTTTCTTTAGCTTTGTGAATGAAGTGTAGAGCTGCTGTGTGCAAGCAATCTTTTTTTTTCCTTAGATGTGACTGGGAATTCTTGGCAAAGTGAATTTTCATTCACAAAACAAAAGGAAAAGTTCCCCTGCAAAGCGAACAGCCCTATTTACCTCAACCCCAATAAGTCAAGTCCTGTCATCAGTGACTCATTTTTTCACCCAGAAATAAAGAATGCCACAGATACAAAACACCAGATTAAAAGTATATACTGATTTTTTATATATATATATATATATATATATATATATATATATATATATATATATATATATATATATATATATATATATATATATATATATATATATATATATATATATATATATATATATATTTTTTTTTTTTTTTTTTTTTCGGGTTGAGGTCAGGACTGTGCAGGCCAGTCAAGTTCCTCCATCCCAAACTCACTCACCCATGTCTTTATGGACCTTGCTTTGTGCTCCATATCATTTGGTGGAGGGGGGATTATGGTGTGGGGTTGTTTTTCAGGGGTTGGGCTTGGCCCCTTAGTTCCAGTGAAGGGAACTCTTAAAGTGATTGTAAAGTCTCGTTTTTTTCTATTTTTGCCAGGAAGTGAGTCCCAAGTCTAAATACGCACAATTAGGAAATCTGGGCCACAGCACAGATTTTAACGAAGACAAGTGCCATCTACACTGGGTCCCCTGGGGGGATTTACGAAGCCTTTTTAGAAATCAACTTAAATACAATTAATTAAAACAACAAGTCTCCCTTTAACACTTTATAGCGAACTACTTCTGATGAAAGAGGTGCAGCCTGTGCATATCTAGGATATTCCAAATGGTGGCTGGCACAAGATTTTTGGGGGCAACCCATTTAAGTGAATGTTGCCATACTTTCCAGATGCAGCTGGTGCACTGACTGGTCATTACAGCTCGTGACTATACAGTACGTTCTCAATGTCATGTAGCTGACAGCTTTTAGGTGAAGAAGCAAAATTGTGATGTCCCTTCAGTGATCTCCCGCTCTTCATGCTGCTCTTACCTTTTACCAACTCTGATCTGTGAAAACCTGAGAAATCGTCCATGTGCCGTTTATATTATTATTATCATACAGGTTTTATATAGCGCCAACAGTTTGCTCAGCGCTTTACAACATGAATCGCATACATTTGTTCCATTGCCTCAATTTTTAAATAATTAACTAATGAACATTAATTAGGGTACAATGGTATATTTAAATAGTGTGCCCCTAATTTCTTAGGCAAGAATACATTTGCAGTAGTGCCTGTTCCCTGGGAGAGATTATAAATTATTATACAGCATTTATATAGCAGTTTGCACAGCTCTTTACAACATGAGAGCAGACAGTAAAGTTACAATACAATTCAATACAGGAGGGTTAGAGCTCACAATCTACAAATCTTACAATATTAAATGTACTGTAATGTTTAAAAACACCAACAAACTCTTAAACCAATTTAGTTAAAGTGTTACTAAACCCTCAACAGTAAAACCAGTCTGTATATGCAGAAAGGCAGGCTTGTTATACTCACTGTGGAAGGGGTTTATTTTCCACATTGTGTAAAAAGGCTGTTTGATCCTGTCTTCTCTGATCCTCCCCTTCTTCCAATCCATCTCCTGATAAGACAGAGCCTTGGGGGCACTCTGCACATGCTCAGTTTGGTGCGTATAGCTAGAAAGTTTTTTGTTTTTTGGGTGGTGCATGTGATCAGCACAGGGCCAATCAGCACTGCCTAGACAGTGTCAGGGGTCCTGCAGCCTCACAGTGAGAGTAGAATAAAAAAATGCCTCCTATAGGCTTTAACCAGAGACTGATCGAAGTCACAAGACTGCTATATACCGCTGATGAGAAAAGGCGTTTAGCAGTTTATATTTACTAAAATAATTGCATTTCCATGTTCTGTGTACTGTGGAAGACCAGATATAGTGAATGCAGGGTCCTGGGTTTGGAAACACTTTAAAGCAGAGCTCCACCAAAAAGGGGTGGCTCTGATTGTTCACACCCTCCCCTCCTCCACTGCCACATTTAGCATTTTTTCTGGGGGAATGGGTACCTGCTTTTGACAAGTACCCGCTCCCACTTCCAGGTAAGATCACCAATTAGCAATCCGGTCCCTCCTCCTTCCCCCTGCTTCTGGGGGACACACAGGTCCCAAAAGACGACGGAACCATTCATAAAGCGCAGCGTGACTCATGCATGCGCAGTAGGAAACCGGCTGTGAAACCTGAAGGCTTCACTGCCAGTTTCCCTTACTTACAATGGCAGCACCTGCACCCGAAGCCGATTGATCAATCAGCCCCGGGGTGCCGACATTGCGGGATCCCTGGACAGGTAAGTGTCCTTATATTAAAATACAGCAGCTACAATATTTGTAGCTGCTGACTTAATTTTTTTTATAGACCGGAACTCCTCCTTTAAGAAGCCACTGGGTTTCTGGACTTGTGGAGGACACCAAAGCACCAGTGGAGAGTGCCAGGATTGCAGTCAAACTTAGGACCATAATGCTGCAAGATGGTTGAGAAAGCC
Source organism: Lithobates clamitans (assembly GCA_037952925.1). Lineage (NCBI taxonomy): Eukaryota > Metazoa > Chordata > Amphibia > Anura > Ranidae > Lithobates > Lithobates clamitans. Next base: position 870,250 of record JBBGZY010000906.1, read on the forward strand.
ATGGCGATGTACACAGCACATTTAGACATATATTTTGGAAAAATCATAATTATCTTATTAGGTCCAAAACTTCAATGCAATGATATAATGTAAAACTTACTAGTAACAAATATACATAATTTTTAAGCTTAATAGATTCATTTGGACAGTACAAACTGCAGTAACCCAGAGCAGCCAATCAGAAAAAAAAAGGAGTCCTACCAGATCTGACTAAAGAAAACCAAAATGTGATGGGTTGCTATGGGTTACTGTATTTTGCAAACCGCCATAATACTTAACAGCTTTCTTTTGTATAGGTCACTCCTTCATTTCTAGATCCCTCAATTAGCAGCTCAGCAGATTTTTCTTTTGATTTGAAATAACAAGTCCAACACTTGTGCTGGTATGCATTAAGACTGTCAGGTCTGCCCGGTGCTTTTAGTGATCTATACATTAAATATGAGTATGCAACTTATCAATTCCCCAAAGGACGGTACATTATGAATGATGACGGGCTACATCGATATAGGACAGGTAGAACATCAGTGATGTCACTGGGTCCTAGCAAAAGGAATGGTTCTCCACTAGTTCACTGCATAGAGTGGTTTCCCCACTTGTGTCTATGCACACTTTCTCTTTTCTACACAGGGTGAGCTTTTTTCCAAATCAATACAGAATTTTCAAACCGATGATAGGAGTTGTTATAATTTGCATAATATTGAGGTTGGGCACAGGTTTTGCCCAGTACACACAAATGCAGATGAAAAAAAAAAAAAAGTTATTTAATAAGAAAAGTAGAAAACTAAAAATTTAGCCCTACCACAGTGTCCCAATGTCAGGCCCCTTTCACACAGGCGATTAGGTCCGCCAGTCAGTTTTTCAGGTGGACCTGATCGGACGCTCCATGCACATTCTATGGAGCGGTGGATGTCAGCGGTGACATATCTGCTGACATCCGCCGGTATCCGATCCGATCCTGTCTGTGAAATCCAGACGACTGGAAACCCGATTTTCCGTCCCTCTGGAGGATCAGATGAGATGAAATCGGATGAAAATGGACAGGCGGTCCGTTTTCACCCGATCCCCCCATAGGGGAGAGCGGGGCTCTAAAAGGTCCTTCTCCGCACAGTGCGCAGAGACTGACCTGTCATCTGCCTGCTCAAGCGGGGATCAAGGATCAATCCCTGCTGAGCAAGCGGATTCCGTATAAACGGACAAGCCCGTGTGAAAGGACCCTTATGCCGCATACACACGATCGGAATTTCCGTCAGCAAAAGACCGATGAGCGCTTTTCGTCAGAAAATGCGACCGTGCTCTCAATTTTTCGGTCGGAAAAAGTTTCTATCCAAAAATGCGATCGTCTGTGGCAATTCCGACGCGCAAAATTCCTACGCATGCTCGTAATCAATTCAACGCATGCTCGGAAGCATTGAACTTCATTTTCCAGGCTCGTCGTAGTGTTGTACGTCACCGCGTTCTTGACGGTCGAAAGTTCAGTGAACTTTTGCGTGACCGTTTGTGACTGCAAGGCAAACTTGAGCGGAATCCCGTCGGAAAAGCCGTCATATCTTTTTCCGCCGAGAAGTCCGATCGTGTGTACGCGGCATTACATTACAGCAGTGCACCTGGATAGCATGCAGGAACATTAAGGGCTTCATTATCGGACAGCTCATGCATGATGGGCTATTACAGATTTTTTTCAGTTTTCCCTGCTGTAGATATGAGGATATCCAGCATGCACAACATCTACAGATGTCAACAATCTCATTGTGCCCGTTCCGGCTGTTTTTTTCATCAATGCCATGCAGAGTTGAGGCTCTATTCTGACCTTAGAAATACCACCACTCAAGATCATCATTACACCTTAGGGTGCACTCACGCTGGGTATGGGTAAACTGAACCATGCCCAAGTTCTATCGTTCCCTCTGCCCACTGGTCACCACTCACACTGGGCTATAAACAAGTGTTCCTGGGCACACTTACATCATCACCTGTTCCTACCAGACCATAGTGATCCTTCTTCTGTGTCATCTATAGGGAATTCTGTGCTCAGGCATGGTTTGCATTCACACTAGAGCTGCACGATTCTGGCTAAAATATGAATCACGATTTTTTATGCTTAGAAGATAGATTACGATTCTCTCACGATTCTCACGGCGTAACATTTTATTTTATTTATTTATTTATTTCAGGTACTTATATAGCGCCGTCAATTTACGCAGCGCTTTACATATACATTGTACATTCACATCAGTCCCTACCCTCAAGGAGCTTACAATCTAAGGTCCCTAACTCACATTCATACATACTAGGGACAATTTAGAGAGGATCCAATTAACCTACCAGCATGTCTTTGGAGTGTGGGAGGAAACCGGAGTACCCGGAGGAAACCCACGCAGGCACAGGGAGAACATGCAAACTCCAGGCAGGTAGTGTCGTGGTTGGGATTCAAACCAGCAACCCTTCTTACTGCTAGGCGAAAATACTATCCACTACACCACTGTGCATCATCTATCACATTAAAACAAAAAAAATTGGGCTGATTTTACTGTTTCGTTTTTTTTTTTTACTTCATTGAAGTGTATTTTTTCCCAAAAAATTGCATTTTAAAGGCCGCTGGGCAAATACAGCGTGGCATAAAATATTGCAGCAATTGCCATTTTATTCCCTAGGGTCTCTGCTAAAATATATATAATGTCTGGGGGTTCCAAGTAATTTTCTTACAATATGTGCAGCTTCCATAGACGCCAAATGCAGGACTCGGCCCCCCCCCCATAGGATGCATTAAGGTGAAAAACCACAAACAACCCCTTTAACTATGTAACTATATGTAGCTATGTGCCCATAAAATCTGGCTTATTCAATTCATATCATTAGGATGTTTATTTATATCTTGTTATTTTTGGCTGGAGTGTTGCTTTAATCTTTTTTCTATCTTCTTAGCTAATGGTTGTTCTTTACATCTATTATGTCTAATGAATCTTTATGATTATTGTAAAACAGGAAGACACTACACTACAAATGCATTTCATTTTTTAAAAACTCAAGTCCATTTTCACAGGCAGGCAAGTCTTTGTAATGGACATCAGTAATATAAGGACATCGCTTGAAATCTGTAATCTAGAACTTGTGTGGACTGTGACTGTTCCATTCTTGACTCCGGTCCAAAAGGTACTTTATGATGTGGCCTTATCCCTGTTGTCAGCAGAATTACACATGGAGCAGTCATGAAATGAATACAGCAACATTTACCCGCCGCCCCCCAACATCAGATCTAGACTAAGACCTCCCCATAATTAAAAAGTAGTGGAAACTAGCAGCCATAGTTTATATGCTACAGACGATCTTGTATCATTGACCCCGACAAAGAAGAATGTTGAACTCTGACTAATGCTACAATTTCCAGACAACAAAATTCAGTGCTCCACATCCAATTAGCTCTGGTTTAGAGAGCAATTTTAAACTCAATCCTGGAAAACTTTAAAGCAAAATGTCAGGTTTATACCCTGCCACTTGTGATCTTTCAGAGATTAAACATTCTGTATATTTGGGAAAAAGAAATCTGCTTGTCTCTGCATTATTATATACTACAATGTTCTGCCTTTGTCAATGGCTGCCTTTCAGTTTGTAAAAACATCACACAATGCAGTGGCACTGGTGGGATATATTTGATAGATATTTTCTATTTGAAGTCACCAGTGATAAGAGAACTCCAGTTTGATCAGCTGGTGAATGTGTTATAAAATATTTAATTTGAAGATTATTATTTGAAGGAGGGTTAACTGTAAGTAGATTATATATACAGTAATGCATGCTTGTTAAACTCACAGTGGAACCTAAAGGGCTAATCCTCTGCATTGTGTAAAAAGGCTCTTTGACCTGGTCTTCTCTGATCCTCCTTCTTTCACAGTCCCCAATCCCTCTCCTGTTAAAACAGAGCCTTTGGAGTCACTTTGCACATGCTCAGTTTGGTGTTTATTGCTACTTTTTTCTGGGGGTGGGGTTGTGCATGTGATCAGCACAGGGCCAATCAGCACTGTCCAGACAGAGGGTCAGGGGTTTTGCGGCCTCATAGGACAGTCAGTAGAATGAAACCTCCTCCTGCAAGCTTTAAAAGGGTTGTAAAGGCAGAAGGTTTTTTTTATCTTAAAGCGGACCTTCAGTCATTTTTTTCAACTTTCCAGCTATTAAATCTTCTGCCCTTGTTGTTATTTGACATTAGGATGGTAAAACATTTTTTTTCTGCCAGTAAATACCTTATACAGCCCACTTCCTGTTTCTTGTCTGGTCATTAGCCTAGGCTTATGACATCATGCACAGCTCTCCCTCTCTAACTCTCGTGAGAGTTTGCCAGGAAGGGGGGGGTGAGTCATAAGAGGGCCAATGAGAGCTGAAGGGCTGCAGAGCTGGAGGTGTGTCTGTGTAAACCCAGGAAGTGAACAGGCAACAACTTCAGCTGCCCACAGTTAAAATGGATGCAGCCAGACTTAGTAGAGGGAGATTTCTGCAGCATATTTGCCAAGTACAGAATCACAGTATATATTAAATAATATGCAAAGTGGTTGGAGGGAAGCTTCAGAATGGCAAAGATGTTTTTTTTACAAATTATGTGAGCAGACTTCAGTTCCTCTTTAATGCATTCTATGCTTTAAGATAAAAAAACCTGTGTGCAGCCATCCTAGACCCCCTAATACTTACCTGAGCCGCCTCTCTGTCCAGCGATGTTGCACAAGTGTCTCGTCTGCACAGGACACCCCTCCTCATTGTCTGAGACAGCAGCGTGGTGCAATTGGCTCCCGCTGCTGTCAATCAAAACCAGTCAGCCAATCAGGAGAGAAAGGGGGTGGGCTGGGCCACAGCTACTTCTCTAAATGGACACAGGGAGCTGTGACTCGGCTCCGGTGCCCCCATAGCAAGCGGATTGCTGTGGGGACACTGGGCAGGAGGGAGGGACCAGGAGATCCAGCGAGGGACCCAAGAAGAGGAGGATCTGGGCTGCTCTGTGCAAATCCACTGCAACAGAGCAGGTAAGTATAACATGTTTGTTATTTTTAAAGCAAAAAAAAAAAAAACTACAAGACTTTACAATCACTTTAACCAGACACTGATAGAAGTCACAAGACTGCTATATACTGCTGATGAGAAAAGGTGTTTAGCAGTTTATATTTACTAAATTAATAGCTTTTCCATGTTCTGTGTACTGTGGGAGACCAGATATAGTGAGAATGCAGGGTCCTGGGTTTAGTAATACTTTAAATTAACTGCTAAACCAAACTGCTAAAACAGTTTTATGGTCTCTTTTCACTATGTTTTCAAATACACCTGTAAAGAGAATAAACTTCTGAAACTATCAATATTTCTACATGGCGGGCACATAAAGCCAAAATTCACATACCTCTACATATCCAAAGAGGTGCTAAAGAGCACAAATCAAGGAGAAAGGTCTTATGCAAATTTTGAGCTCAGCCATCTCGGTTATCAGGGACAACAATAAAAAGTAATATAGCCACTGTAAAACTGGCCCTTTATGGTGGTTAAGAACTTAATAACAGAACGTATAATAGAAGACTCAGGGTTCTGGGGCTCGCTGGGGCAATTCTGTAAATATATGAAGGTCCCCAACCACACGGCCGCGGCCCACTACTGGGCCGTGTCCTCTCTGCAGCTGGGCCGCCATTGCAGCCGGCATAAAGCCGGGGCAGGTGGCATGAGAGAGCCAGGCGGGCAGATGATTGAGAGGCGGGCGGGCAGACGACAGAAGAGAGCGGGCGGATGAGAGAAGTGGGCAGACGGACAGGCAGAGATGACATCTCTCTTCGCCCGCCCCGCATCACCACTCTTCCGCCCTCACAGCTGGTGGTCTGTCAGCCTCTTCAATGTCGGAGGTGTGGTGGGGAGCTCTCCTGCCTTCACTCGGAACCCAGCACTGCAAAGAGGTCTGCCTCTGTGCTAAATGGACCAGTACTCCCACCAATGCAGTGACAAACCACATCTGGTGGCACTGGCAGGTAACGTGGCAAGTGACAATCTGCATCTGGTGACAGGCGAAGTGGAAAGTGACAATTCACATCTGGTGGCAGGCAGCGTGGCAAGTGACAATCCGCATCTGGTGACAGGCGACATGGCAGGTGACAAGCTGCATCTGAAGGCAGGAGACTTAGCAAGTGACAATCCACATCTGGAGGCACTGGCAGGCGACGTGGCAAGTGACAATTCCTATCTGGTGGTAGGCAGCGTGGCAAGGGACAAGCATGCATCTGAAGACAGGCATCGTGTCAAGTTACAATCCACATCTGGCGGCAGGCGACGCGGCAAGCGACAAGCTGCATCTGAAGGCAGGCGACGTGGCAAGTGACAATCCACATCTGGTGGCAGGCGACGTGGCAAGTGACAATCCCCATATGGAGGCAGGCGATGTGGCAAGTAACAAGCTGCATCTGGTGGCAGGAGACAGTGGGAAGTGACACACTGAGGGCTCCCACTGATTCTGCATTATGGTGAGTTGAACTATTTCATTTATTGCTACAATGTAATAGAAATAATGAGCTTCAATCGCCCTGACACCATATCAAGTATGGTGCCGGCATGATCGAAGCGCTAACACCAGCCATTGCCCCGACAAATTGCCAGTGAAAAAAAAAAAAAAATTGCTTCCTATTCAAACCCCACCACCCTTGGCACAATTTTTTTCTACGCAACTGCTCCCTGGTGTCAAAAAGGTTGGGGACCGCTGCCCTAGATGCCTGCTATGGAATGAAAGTGGCAGAATATAAGAGCATATTTATAATGCTGTGAATCTGCCATTCACCAAACATTTACTTTAGTTGAATCTTTGTTTTACATAGTTGATGAGACATAGACATAGTAGAAAAATAGCACTGCACCATTAAGATTACCTTATTGGTATTGCTATCTTAACCACTTGCCGATCCAACACATTACATTTTAAAAGGCTGTACACACATGGGCTGAATATCGGCCGGCATTCAGCTCATGTGTATAACAGCCGGTCCGACAGAAGCTGGACGTTCAGCCAGCTTCTGTTGAAGGGGCATTAGCGAAAAAGGTCTGCCAGTCAGCACCCAATGACAGCAGATTGTTGCCATTAGACCCCTTTCACACAGAGGCAGTTTTCAGGCGTTTTAGCGCTAAAGATAGCACCTGTAAGGTGCCTGAAAACTGCCTCCCATGCTGCCCGAATGTGAAAGACCAAGTGCTTTCACACTGGGGCGGTGCTTGTGGGACGTTAGAAAAAGACCTGCAAGCAGCATCTTTGGGGTGGTTTGGGAGCGCTGTATCTATACCAAAGTTTGTAGACACTTTAACTTTCATACAAACCAATCAATAAACACTTTTTTGGATTTTTTTTTACCAAAAGACATAGCAAAATTCATGAAGATTTTTCTTCTATTGGAAGTGACTGTGCTGTGTATCTGTGCCTCCATGCTTGGAGTGAAACTACGTGACTTATGCCCCTTACACACGACCAGTTTTGCTGTCAGAATAAACTCTGAAGGCTTCTCCGACGGAACTCCGATGGAAGTGGAGTGTGGACGAAAAAAAATTATTATGGAACAAAACATATAATTTATACATAAACGTCCCAGTTGTTTCCTAAAAAGTGGTTATTCCGTGCCAGTGCCAAATATACAAAAAGTGTATAGCACCTAAACACCCATGATGCGCCACCACCTTCTGAATTGTGCACTCACCAGAATATGGTATAACAAGGGCCTGATCAGAACATGGGTGTTTCAATCATTTATACTGGTTACTCCAAAGATGCCTCAGCGGGTGCAGCGGTATGTATTCTCCACCCATATACTCATGCAAGATAAAGAACCATCATTGCGCAATGTTCCAAAAAAGATCATTTATTTAGCTTAAAACATTAACAGATGTACACTCACATGATAGGGAGTTAGACCGCCACTAATGCCGTGTACACACGGGCGGACTTTTCGACCAGACTGGTCAGACGGAACTAATCCATCAGACAATCCGACCATGTCTGGGCTTCATCAGACCTGCAGAGGACTTTTTCGGTCGAAAATCAGACGGACTTTAGATTTAAAACATGTTTCAAATCTTTCCGACGGATTCAAGTCCGGTCGAAAAATCCGCTCGTCTGTATGCTAGTCCGACGGACGAAAACTGACGCTAGGGCAGCTATTGGCTACGAACTTCCTTATGTTAGTCCGGTCGTACGTCATCACGTCGGACTTTGGTGTGATCGTATGTAGGCAAGTCCGTTCGTTCGAAAGTCCATCGGAAAGACCGTCGGACCTTTGATGCCGAAAAGTCCGCCGGTGTGTACACGGCATTAGTCTATTCAGCAATCCGACATACAGTTTGTATACACTGCTCCTTGCTTGGAAGCCGGTGTGCGTTCCAAGCCTCATTTTCGGTGCGGGTCAGGGGCCGGATGTGACGTCGGCATTGCTCCACTAGCCTCAACGTGTTTCACATGAAATATGCCTCATCAGGAAGCGCTGAGGCAAGTGGAGCAACGCTGATGTCACATCCAGCCCCTGACCTGCACCCAAAAATGAGGCTTGGAACGCACGTCGGCATCCAAGCACGGAGTATACAAACTGTATGTCGGATTGCTGGATAGACTTAGTGCCCATCTTACAACACCCTATTCTGTGAGTGTTCATGTTTTAAGCTAAATAAATTATCTTTTTTGGAACATTGCGCAATGATGGCTCCTGCATATCAGATATTTAGATTCATAACAGTCGCAAAATCACAGCAATGAAGCAGCAATATTTTTACTGTTAGGGGTCCCCACAACTTGGGAAATTTTATTAAGGGGTCACGGCACTAGGAAGGTTGAGATCCATTGGTATATAGGCTTCCAACCTCCTCTCTTCTCCAAGCTGCTGACCGACACCTACAGGCACATATAGATTGGGCACAGAGTACACATACTCCCCAACAGAAAGATTGGGGAAGCTGCACTAAGAGACCTGGAGCTGGCGGCAGTCAAGTTTTAAAAAAGTAAGTGCTTGGGCACATTTATTAGCTAAACAATTTACTGGAAAAATGTCTAATACCTTAGAATGTGTTTAAAAAAAGTATTTAAAAAAATGTGAGCTTAATAGTACATTATAATAGACTCCCCAGGATTCTAAGTAAAACAATATAAAAAATTATCCAAAAACACAAAATTTCTATCTTCATACAGGGCATACATTATTCATGCAGTTCCATATATGTGGTATCTTCTGAGATGTTTGGAGGAAAGAAAACAGGAATGGCAACATTAGGGATGCCCCTGGACATCACAGAGGTCTTCAGAACACACATGCCTCTCATCTACAAGTCATGAACACAAGGCCAGCAGTGATCCTCCCCAGACACTAAATCATAAACTTCATGTTTTTGGTATTTCACATTCTAGCCACAGTTTCAACATCCCATATCCCGTGACATTATGGAATGATAAATCAGCAGGCGTGACAGCTCCCTTGTAGAGACTGGTACGAACCTAGGATCTGCCACAGCCAACACCCACAGCTTCTGCCAGATGTCTTCATAAGGTCGGATGCTTTAACCCCACAATGGAACAAGGAGGAACGCTCTGCTACATGACACCAAGTAAAAGGAGGGGGGAAACCTAGTGCAGTGAAGATTAGCGAGAGATAACTCCTGGCCAGAAGCAGATTTGATAGGCGCACTGGTTTTAGGTATTCAAGACAGCACATGAAACAAAATAAACAAACCTTGCAACACCTTCCATTTTTAACACTTTAATAACTAAACCAATTCATGTAAAAAAGGTAGCATTTTAAGAGGTGGAGTGATTTACTAAACTTGCCCAGATATTCTAACAAATTTTGTATCCTGTATTTCTTCTGAAGCTTTATTACTTGATTTGTTGTAGCCGTATTAGTGCAATTGTGACAGAGAAAATTGAGTACTGTCCGTGATACTTTTTTTATTTGCACTAAAAAGTTTTATTCATAACACATAAGTGCATACTTATTCATTCAATAAGTTTTATTGTTTAAAGAGAAGTTATATATAAAAAGGTATTCCAAAGATTTGGGATACATATTACAGCCGAAACAATTACTCCAGCAGGTGATCAAGTATAAAATGGACAACAGGAGATAAAAAAAATTCTGCACAAGTGACTTAAAGGGGATGTAAACCCTCAAAGTTTTTCACCTTAATGCAGCCGGTGTCTCGGGTCCTGATTGGATAGATTGATAGCCATTGGCTCCCGCTGCAGTCAATCAAATCCAATAACGTGGGAGCCGGGGGCGGGGCCGAGTCCTGCTTTGAGTGTCAATAGACGCATCAGCAGGACATGGGAGCACGCCCGCACGAGTGCCCCGAGGGAGAGCGGCTCTCCAATGGGGCACTCAAGAACAGGAGGAGAAGCCAGGAGCACTGCTAAGGGACCCCAGAAGAGGAGAATTGGGGCCACAGAGGAGGTAAGTATGATATTTTTGTTTTAAAAAAAAAAAAAAACACCTTTACATATCCATTAAAGTGGATACGTTCACCATCTGAACATGCTAAATGTTACACTGGGACTGGTGTAACAAATTCAGCATCCTCCTCTCACCTCCCAATTCTCTCCAATTACCTGTGAAAGGGGGTAGGAGTTCTTCTCCCTGCATCCGCTGTCACATTCTAAAAATGGCGCACAGGCATCTGTGAATGAAAAAAACGACAAGTCCCATCTTCCACTATGCCAGATGGCTTGTAGGTCTCAATGAACTACCAGGGTGCTGATCAGTATCCTCGTAGTTCACTGACAGTTCCTGCAGCTCAAAAAAACCAAAATGTGTTATCCTACACTACCAAAAAATTACGTAAGACTAGGCTAATAATGGGTGGCCTCATCCCTGAACCGGTGAAGCTGCTTTTCGATGTCTGACAGCTGTTGATCATGGCAGTCTGGTACAGCAGGACCAGGGGGGATGGGGGGTCCAGTGTAAGGTCACCTTACAGATTTTCTGTAAGGCTGGGTTCCCACTATTGCGAATTGGATGCAGGTTTCCCCACATACAATTTGCATGTCAGGAGATTGTGACCGGCTCTCTATGGAGCCAGTTCACACATCTCCAAAGTGGCTCTGGAGCGAATTGCACAGAGGTCCTGTGCGTCTGATGGTTCTTTTCAGGTCCAACTTCAGCCAAAAATTCAGACTGAAATCGGACCTGAAACAGTGAACAGGGACGCACTGGACCCCTGCTGTGAGCCGCTCTGTGTGGCAGTGTGAACCCTGCCTAAAGGTGAACTTACACTTTAAGGGCGTGTGCCCTGGGGACAAGTTGTCTGATCCACCTGGACCTCCAGGAAGAACAAAAAGGGACTCAGTCTTGTGAGTAGAGGCTTGTGGCTGCCAAGCAGACCCTGAGTGCCCTAACCACATCCTAACAGTGTAAGGCAATTTTGTCATGCTTTGGAGAAGGACAGAGAGACGGGAGGACAATGTCCTCATTGAGGTGAAAAGTTCACCTTAGGTAAAAAGAAGGTTTTGGTCTCAAAACCACTTTGTCGTAGTGCAAAACAAGAAAAGACATTTTGCAAAAAAAACTGCCAACTCAGAAGCACGTTTAACATAATAGAAACCAGCAAGCAACCTTACATTTGAGCCCTTCCAAAGGAAAGTCTCAGAGAGCACCAGGTTGAGATTCCAAGGTGACAAGGTAACAGAGGTTGAATTAGGGCATTTATATGAGCAACTCCAAGAAAGGTCTTGATCAGAGATTGTGAGGCAAGAGAATGGATAAGGCAGAAACCTGCCCATTGAGGATACTCAGGGCCAGATACTGGTCAATACAAGACTGAAGAAAGGCCAAAAGTGACAGTGATAAGAGTGATAGAATATTCCCTAGGGTTCTGCCGTCTGTCCTCGCACAATGCAAAAAAAGCCAGCCACGTGCAATGGTAAATTTTGTGGGAGCTGGGTTTCCTTGCTCCGAGTAGGGTTGGAATAACCAAGGTAAAGATACCCCTATATTTATTTATTTTAAGGATCTGGGTTTCAACAACCATGCTGTTAAATGCAATGACTAAGAATTAGGTTGGAACAGGGGGCCTTGGGCTAGTAAGTCTGGTCTATTTGGAACAGGCCAAGGGTCATCTGGCAGAATTCTATGTATATGTGTACCCTGTTCTTATGGACCACTTTGGTGCAATGAAAATTACCGGGACCCTGTCCTCCTCTTATATGAGCAGTAGTCGAGAGACGATCTTCATTGGAGCGATGATAAATCAGTTGGAATGCAGTCCAAGGAATCACATTAGCATCTATTGTGAAGGCTAGAAGATCCATTGTCTTGGCTATGAATTTGTTCAATTTGTTGTTGAACCTGGAGGATGTCCACATCTGGCTTTCCCCACCTGTGACAAAGGTTTTCAAAGATCTCGGGGTGTAGAGGTCACTCTCCTGGCTCTAGGCTTTGGAAACTAAGGAAGTCCACTTGCCAGATGTGGCACTGTGTGACTGCACCCCGACTAGGTGAATTAGCAGAAGGAAGGTCCAGTGTTGTTGAGATATTCTAACAGCTCTCAGTTCCAGAGTGTTAATGGGGAGTTTTGAATCCTCCAGAGTTTACGTACCCTGGACAATCAGGAAACTGTAAACTCTGTCCCAGCCTGTTGTTACCACCTTCCAAACTATGTGAAAGAACTACTTTCCTAATTTCAGGGCAGGATTGGAGATCCATCATGTCAGGGAGATCTTGCTTGGCTGAACAGAAACAATGGGCAATCCAAGGACTGCATTTGCTTGTTCCATATCTTGAATATGGTGGATTAAAAGAGGCCTGGAGTGAAACTGGGCAAAGGGAACTGCCTTGAAGGAGGCCTCTATATAGTCCAGATCCCTTACCCTACAGAAGCAAACTAAGGGGTGCATTTTAACCTGTGGGTCTGAGTATGGGACTATAGAGGGGCAATCTTCTCCAGAGGAAGGAAGATTCTGGACTGGACTGTGTCCAGGATTAGACCCAGGTACTCCAGATGGTGTGAGAGCTGGAGAGCAGATTTTGGAAATTTGAATATCCGTATGAAGTCTCAAAAAAGATTTCATTGTTATGCCTGAGGTGTCCTTCAGTAGAAGGCCATTTAGGTAACCTGTGACATGAATCTTCTACCACCTCAACCAACTGCCTGAAGTTGGTGTAAGGCTGTGATTAGATCTGCTTTCCTTTGTTCTGAGGCTGGCAGATTGGAAGGTGAAAAAACGTGAGGAAGGGGCAGACATTGAATTTCAATTATTCTGTATCCTTTTGAAATTAGAGATTTGACAATGCTCTCTTGGTCAGAGGGTCCAAGTGTGGGACTTTAGGGTGCTAATCTTCTCCTGAGGAAGGAATATTCTGGCCTGGGCTGTGTTCAGAATACCGAGGTACTTCAAGCAGGACGGGGGCTGGGAAAAAAACTTTGAAAAGCTGATTATCCAGCCAAAGGCTTGATGGGAAACAAATGGTCTTTTGACAAGAATGCCCTGGGTTTGTAGAAGAGCCAGAAGCAGGGCAAGCAAATTGTGGAAAGCGTTGTGTGATGGGAAAATTGAGGGATGTACAGTTGTGCTCATAGGTTTACATACCCTGGCAGAATTTATGATTTCTTGGCCATTTTTCAGAGAATATGAATAACACAAAAACTTTTCTTTCACTCATTGTTAGTGTTTGGCTGAAGCCATTTATTATCAAATCAACTGTGTTTACTCTTTTTAAATCATAATGAAAACAGAAACTACCCAAATGACCCTGATCAAAAGTTTACATACCCCAATTCCTAATACCGTGTATTGTCCCCTTTAACATCAATGACAGCTTGAAGTCTTTTGTGGTATTTGTGGATGAGGCTCTTTATCTTCTCAGATGGTAAAGCTGCCCATTCCTCTTGGCAAAAGGCCTCCAGTTCCTGTAAATTCATGGGCTGTCTTGCATGAACTGCACGTTTGAGATCTCCCCAGAGTGGCTCAATGATATTGAGGTCAGAAAACTGAGATGGCCACTCCAGAACCTTCACTTTATTCTGCTGTAGCCAATGACAGATCGACTTGGCCTTGTGTTTTGGATCATTGTCATGTTGGAATACGTCCAATGCCCAGTTTCCTGGCTGATGAATGCAAATGTTCCTCCAGTATTTTTTGATAACATACTGCATTAATCTTGTCATCAATTTTGACCAAATTTCCTGTGCCTTTGTAGCTCACACATCCCAAAATCATCAGCAGTCCACCATGTTTCACAGTAGGTTTGGTGTACCTTTCATCATAGGCCTTGTTGACTCCTCTCCAAATGTAGAAATTATGGTTGTGGCCAAAAAGCTAAATTTTGGTCTCATCACCCCAAATCACTGTGCCAGAAGGTTTGAGGCTTGTCACTGTGCTTTCTGGCATATTGGATACTTTGTGGCATTTGCGTAGTAATGGCTTTCTTCTGGAGATTCGACCATGTAGTCCATCTTTCTTCAAGTGCCTCCTTATTGTGCATCTTGAAACAGCCACACCACATGTTTTCAGAGAGTCCGGTATTTCACCTCATGTTTTGTGGGTTTTTCTTTGCATCCCAAACATTTTTTCTGGCAGTTGTGGCTGAAATTTTAGTTGGTCTACCTGACCGTGGTTTGGTTTCAACAGAACCCCTCATTTTCCACTTCTTGATCAGAGTTTGAACACTGCTGATTGGCATGCTAAATTCCTTGGATATATTTTTATATCCTTTTTCTGTTGTATACAGTTCAACTACCTTTTCCCGCAGATCCGTTGACAATTATTTTGCTTTCCCCATGACTCAGAATCCATAAACATCAGTGCAGCACTTGATGAAAGATGCAAGGGTCTGCCAGGAGTCCATAAACTCATTGACCTTTTATATACACACACACACACACACACACGCATTACAAGCAAACAGATCACAGGTGAGGATGGTTACCTTTAATAGCCATTCAAACCCTTTTGTGTCAACTTGTGTGAATGTTATCAGGCCAAAATCACCAGGGTATGTAAACTTTTGATCAGGGTCATTTGGGTAGTTTCTGTTTTCATGATGATTTAAAAAAAGAGTAAACACAGTTGATTGATAATGGCTTCAGCCAAACACTAACCATGAGTGAAAGAAAAGCGTCAGAAACCATGAAATCAGAGCGAGACAGAAGCACAGTTAAAACACACTTGTTTAAAAAAAATAAATAAAACAAAAGTAGTCAAAACATAGCCAGAGTTCAGGAACCGGAACGGATAGTCAGACAAGCCAAACGTCAGGGAGCCGGAGATAAGCGTAGTAAAACAGAAAGCAGGATCTGGAGCCAGAAGGGATGTCAGCCAAGCAAGTCTTTTAACAGGAATGCAGGAGAGCGTCTCTGTGATGTTGACTAAGGCAAAGGCAGAGCTCCTCTGGACTGGAGGGCTTAAGTAGGCAGGACTGACCAGCAGGATATCAGCAACCGCTGAGTAACTGTGAAGAGATTGGAGCTGGCAATTAGCTGACAGCTGAGCGGCCAGCTCAGAGAAGGAAGGGCTGAGCCCAGCCCTGACAAAAAGTTTGTGTTATCATTCTTATTCTCTGAAAAATGGCCAAGAAATCAAATTCTGCCAGCTGTTTGTCTAGTGATGCAGGAAATTCCCCTTGTCAGAGAAGCAATAGTAAATAGATCCTGTGGATTTCATTCAGAACTTTAGATTTTAAATCCAGTATTGGATGCCATTAAGTTTTGGGATCCTGACTAGGTTTGAATAGGCTTGAAGTTGGTGCAAGGCTGTTATAAGGCTGCTTTCCTTTGTTCTGAGGCTGGCAGATTGGAAGGTAAAATGTGGAGAGTGGGCAAAGAAATTCTATTATTTTGCGCCCCTTTGAAATTACAGATGGGACCTAGAGGTCTGGGATGTCCCAGGTCCAGATTGGAGCAAACTCCAACAAATGTTCCCCAGCTCCGAGGAGTGGGGTGTGCCTTCATCATGAGGAGAGTTCCTTGGTAGACTTGGTGGGCTAAATGGACCACAGCTTGTGACAAAAGGAAGCATTAAGCCTTGATCTGGATGTTAATGCCTGTGGAGAATGAAAAGGTTCCTTTTGCTGAGTAGAAGTAGAAGCCATAGGAGTTGGACATCTAAGCTTTTTCTTGTGGGGTAGAAGTACCTTTCCCCCAGTGACTTCTTTGATTAATTTATCAAAGTATTCACCAAAAAGATGTTCGCCATCAAATGGCATGTGTAGAAGTCATTTCTTACAAGCATGTTCAGAAGACCAACTTTAAGCTACAAAATACTGCACAAATGCAGGGACAAGAGAACTTCTTGAAACTTGGCAAATTACATTCTCAGAAGAGAACACAAACAAGGTTGAAGGCATCGACTGTAATTGTCCTAAGAGAGCAGGGTCATCCAAAACAGGTGTCTGGTCTCTGTTCAATTGTCTTGTCCAGTCAGCAAAAGTCTGGCAAATAGACATGGCAACAATTACCAGCTGCATAGCTGGGCCTGTAAGAGCAAATTAAGCCTTTAAGAGAGCTTCAAAACACCTATCAACAGACTCTTTAAATGGGAACTGTAATGTGTTTATTGAGAACTTAAATGGCAGGATCCCCTAATAGAACAGTCCATTTCTTTTTTAAATATTTTTCCATTGGATATATTTCAGCAAAAACTTAGCTTATGAGTGAAAACCCTCTTAAAGTTGAGCAAGTCCTGATAAAGTGCACAATCCTGCATGTATGAGAAAAAAGTCTTTTTAGACTTAGTCAGCCTCTTAGTACCCATATGAACTTGTTTTGGCTGTCGAAAATCAGGTGCTATTAGGCAAAGGCTAATGGGCACCTCGTCATTTAGTATGTTCACAGTAGAAAGCATTTGGCACAAAGTTGTAGCTTGTACCTCACATAAATGCAAGAGATGGAAAATCATCTGCAGTCTTGAAACAAAATTAGGGTCCTCAATACCTTTCTCCATAATATCTTCAAGTAAAGTAGGTTCCTGAAAAGGATCAGAGGGAATAGAGAACATGTAGCATTTCTCTAGTTTTCCAAAGAGTCAGACTGTGGAGGAGCAGTGTCAAAGGATATTGCTCTGGAACAAGGGAGCACCCATCGCCATGAGCGATGTTCTGTTTCCTGTAGGCTGACTTTATGTTATTTGGGGCCTTTAGTCCTAGTTCACTTGTGATCTGCCATTGCTAGTAAGGGGGGTCCCCAATAGGGTACTCATAGCTATGAAGCGCAGGATAGGGGTTTGTGTGTTTAGCGCCACCCCCGAAGGAGCTGCTTGAATATATTATGTTCTTTGTTCTAGCTCTCAAACCCAAGAACAGTGTCAGCCCCTATGACACACCCAGTAAACAGTGTTACTGCAGACACAATAGTAGATAGACACAAACCGTGGTAAACTAGAAAGTATTTTTTACTGGAATACTTTCTTTTAGCATAAAGCAAACAGTAATAATATAAACAAGTGATAATTAAATATAACCCAAATTAACAACTGAGTCTTGTTCACTGAAAGATTAATAGCAATGAAATTCAGAAAGATAAACTGATTACTTTTAGGGAACTCATTAAGGCAAATAACAAAGAAAGCAGAGACCATAAAAAAAAAAAAGAGGAAGAAGGGGGCAAAGGAATGACCAGATGCATGTCAGATCACTCCCTTCTATTCCCTGACACCACAGTCTCAAAGAACCACAAACACTGTAATGAGTTCAATTCAAATAGCCTTTAAGTATTTAGACCCACTCCTTTAGTAGATAGAGTCCTGGGTGAAAGTATGGGCCATTATGGCACCAATGGCTTTAATCCCTTGTGGGGGGAGAGAATATGTTGTAGTCTTAAAAGAAGCAGAAGGCCTTGCATCTTCAGCTAGCTCTTTAGTGGTGTGCTTGAAGTGTCTTGACAAGCAGGGTGAATTAAAGTATGCTTGAGGTATCCTGGTAAGCAAGGTGATATAAAGTACACTTGTGGTGTCCTGAAAGCAGGAGAAATACTGGTCGTTGTTCCGCAAAGAGTAAATGTAGCAAAGGGTCTCTCTCAAGCTTAGAGTGACAAGATAACGGTGTCTACATGCAGTGTCCTTTGTTATATGGGCAAGTGCTTGCTCACCAATCCTGCAACACAGAGGTCCAAGGTGAAAAATATCTTGGAGCAGACTCATGCAGATTGCCTGACTGGCCACCTGGTGACTGAAGTGCCCAGCAATGTCTGTACGGTCACCCACATGGCAGATAGGGTGCCTGAGGCTGTGGGTCTGTCTCTGACCGTGGAACAGCTGGTGGGAAATGGTCACACCGGATCTGTAGAGCAGCACCCTCCTGCATCCGGTTTTCTCCCTTGCCTCGTGGTATCTCTCCCCTTGCTCCCAGGCAGCCTCCTTGTGTCTCTTCTCTCCTTGTCTCTCCCCCTGCTGGGGTTTCTAGTCTGCCCCCAGGGATTTAACATGGGGCCGTCTGTCTTTAGGACTACATGTCCAAAGATGCTCTGCTGCTGCAGTCCTTGCTGGTCAGTGGTCCTCTCCCCTGCCAATGAGGAAGCAGGGGAGGAAGCAAAGTGGGCAGCAGTCCTGATCCACCCCGCTCTCTCTGTGCAGTGTGAGGAAGAGAGGGAGGGGGATGAAATCCCCTCGCAGCTGCTGACAGTCTGTTTCTCTCCCCTTCTCTGTCAGTATCAGCGCTGCTGCCTGTGCCTTGTAGCAGGGACAGCTGTGTGGGAGGGGAATCAGCACCCACTACATGTGCTTGGAGAAAGAAGTCACTATAATCGGGGAGCTGCCCATTTTTCTGTGGCTACATCTCTGTAGAATTTGGCAGCAAGAACGCAGCAAAGTGCTGTGTGCATTCTCCATTGAACAGGTGAGAGCAATCATCTAGGAGGTGTGACACAGTTCCCTCATCCTTCTGAGGCTATGGGGTTGATTTACTAAAGGCAAATCTACTGTGAACTACAAGTGCCCTGTTTCCCCGAAAATAAGACCTAGCGTGATTGTCGGTGATGGCTGCAATATAAGCCCTACCCCCCAAATAAGCCCTAGTTAAAGTCATTGTAGGTCTTATTTTCAGGGTAGGGATTATTTTCGGGGAAACAGGGTAGGGCTTATTTGGGGGGTATGGCATATATTGCAGCCATCACTGACAGTCACGCTAGGTCTTATTTTCGGGGAAACAGGGTAAGAGCAGTCGCTGTAGATCTGAGGGGAAGATCTGAAATAAGGGGAAGCTCTGCTGACTTCAATGGCAGGCATTGCTACAATACGTTGAATAACTTCCAAATCCTCTGCTCTATAAACCACATACTGTGCTACACACTGCAAATTTTGTTATTAAATGCCAGGAACTGGTGTTAATATAGAGGGAAATCCTGTCTTACCTTAACGACAATGCTGGGCCTCTTAAAGTTCCAGGCTTCCCCCACCACGGTGGGCATACCCCCAAAGGGGATTTCAGGATCTGAGAGCCATAGAAATAGACCATGGCTCTGTACCTGTATGGCACCTTGCAGCTAACTTCACACATCGCACTTTGTGCCAAGATGAGCATCTAACACAGGATTCAGTGCCCAGAGTAAACATTGCAGGCTGGCCCAATGCGGTGGGGTCCAGTCCCCAAGCTACACACTGAGGGTAACTGATTCAGGAAGTACTAGACAGCCCAACACAATAAGCAGTTAGATAAGTACTTCAGGTAAAAACAATTCATTGGTTTAAAAAGGAAATACTTCTGAGGAGAACTGGTCCATCACCTAGGGACAAAAAAAAAATGGAGCCTCAGAGGATGGGGTTTTATGGGTATGCTCTTGCAAGTTTTTTGCCAATGTCCACTCACCTGACGGTAGCCAACATATACAGTAACCTATGGTCTAAGAATACCAGTCCTCTGCCCCGTACTGTACAAGATAATCTTAATTGTACAGTAAATATTATATATATATATATATATATATATATATATATATATATATATATATATATATATATATATATATATATTATGGGAAAAATACCACTTTTAGTCCAATTTTCTTTAAGCATTTTTTTCAAAAATAGTTGTTAGAATTTACATTGCTGTGTATAAGATGGCCCAGTAGCATGCAGCAGAAAACAGGTTAACCTAAACAACAATAGCATACAAGTACTGTCCTTGTCAAGAGCTAAGAGACTGAAAATTAGCAAATTGCCAGGGGCCATTTCAAACTGACAGATGAAAATCATGATTATTGCAGCAGACAGCTAATGCTTGCTCAAACAGGGATGAGGAAACAAAATAAAATCTTACACAGGAAGTTCGAGCTTCTGTAGGCAGGTAGGTTTACTGCATTAAGAAGCTGATAATATATTTTATGGAATTTAGTTAAATATTTTCAAAATGTATTTTTTTAAATTTATGTAATAACACAGTTCAGTGTTAATAACTAAAGTGATTCTAAAAAGGTCATTTTTTTTTGTAACAAGTATGTTGTACTTACCTGCTCTGTGCAATGGTTTTACACAAAGCAGTCCCGATCCTCATCTTCTCCAAGTTCGCCAAGTGCCCCCATAGAAAGCCACTGTCATCTGCGTCTTAACAAAAACAGGGCAGCTCGGCTCCTCCCCTACTCCCTCCTCACTGGCTATGATTGACAGCAGCGGGAGCCAATATGTTAACAGATTTCAAACTACACATGTGAGGTATCGCCGCGATCGTCAAAGCAAGAGCA
Source organism: Lithobates clamitans (assembly GCA_037952925.1). Lineage (NCBI taxonomy): Eukaryota > Metazoa > Chordata > Amphibia > Anura > Ranidae > Lithobates > Lithobates clamitans. Next base: position 890,884 of record JBBGZY010000906.1, read on the forward strand.
ATCATTCTAGCAGTGGATCTCCTCTAACTCTAAAACTGGTAACCTGTAGACATTTTTAAATGTCGCTTATGGAGATTTTTAAGTACCAAAGTTTGTCGCCGCTCCACAAGCGTGCGCAATTTTGAAGTATGACATGTTAGGTATCAATTTACTTGGCGTAACATCTTTCACATTATAGAAAAAAAAATTGGGCTAACTTTACTGTTTTCTTAATTCAAAAATGTATTTTTTTTTTAAAAATTACATTTGTAAGACCGCTGCGCAAATAAGGTGTGACATAAAATATAGCAACGCTCTCCATTTTACTCTCTAGGGTCTCAAGTGTCAAAATAGGCTTGGTCCTTAAGGTGGATGTAAACCCACTACTCATGATAATAAACAATTGCCATCTTTCAAATGTATATTTGTATACATGCCTCCCGCATGTATCCCTACCTTTTAAAAATCACCCCCTTATGCACACCGTGCCCCGCAAATCTCCGAAATCATCGGGCAGGTCTATGTTCCGAAGCTCAGTGGGCAGAGTCGTGACATCACTAGACTCCCCACCCACCTCTACACTCCCCTTTGGACAGGCAGTGTTGCAAGGACGAACCTTGCGCTTGTTATGTGTGAAGTGCATGCACAGGAGACACAGAGCACGTTCTGAGTATAAGCAGAGCGCGTTCACAGCCCCCTGTGACCCCTGTGCATGTGCTACACAACACAGGCTGTAGTGGAGAGCTGTGGTAATAGCTGAGAGATGCTGTGGGAGGCTGAGAGAGGGGGATGATGAAGCTGGGACAGTACACACAATGTGGTTGATTTACTAAAACTGGAGAGTGCAAAATCTGGTAATCTGGTGCAGCTGTGCATGGTAGCCAATCAGCTTCTAACTTCAGCTTGCTCAATTAAGCTTTGAGAAAAAATGGAAGCCGATTGGTTTCTATGCAGAGCTGCACCAGATTTTGCACTCTCCAGTTTTAGTAAATAAACCCCAATGTCTCTCTTAGGGCTCTTTCACACGGGGCGGATCCACGATGATCCGCCCCGTGAACATCCGCTTGCTCAGCGGGGATCGCTCCGCCGATTCAAAGCTGAGCAGGAAGATGACAGCTCTGTCTCTGCACACTGTGCAGCGACGGACCTGTCAGAGCGCCGCTCTCCCCTATGGGGGATCGGATGATGACGGACCGTAGAGTCCGTCGTCACCCGATCCGATAACGGATGGAAAAAGGAGGTTTTTCCTCCACTACACTTTTTCGGATTGGAGCGGGTCGGATGTCAGCGGACATGTCACCGCTGACATCCGACGCTCCATAGAGATCTATGGAGGGTCCGTTCAGGTCCGCCTAAAAAAATGACAGGTGGACCTGAACGGATCGTTCATGTGAAAGGGGCCTTACGCTCGTGCATGGGATAAGGAAATCACCTGTCACTCACAGCAAGGGGGGAAGAACAGACACCTATTTCTCTGTGTTTCCGTTTTTATATGACTGAAAAAAAACACAAAAAGAGGATTGCTCAGAGCTGGATTAAATCTACATGGCAAGACTGGGCACAGTTAACATGAAATCCTATACTCTACAACGTACATGCCTTAATTAAAACATTTTTTTTGGGGGGGGGGGGTTAAATCCACTCTGCAAGTTTTACCTATAGGTAAGCCTATAATAAGGCTTATCTATATGTACTGTAAATATCTCCTAAACATGCACCATTTAGGAGATATTTACTGTTTATGTAAGCATGCGCTCTGAAGGAACAGCCCCCCATGCCATTTCTTCAGGCGGAGTCCATGGCCCCCAGAAGGAAGACGGGCAAACATGGATGTGGCCTGCAGCGGGGACGACACGGTCTTAGTTTGCAGCAGGCCCGGACTGGCCATAGGGCAGACCGGGCATTTGCCCGGTGGGCTGGGACCTCCAGCTCCATAGCCTGTTGATGATCAGGCCGCACAGCGGGAGGTAAGCGGCGCCCGCGGCCTGGACAGGGTTAACACAGGCCACGGCCGCCGCTCACCCACCGCTATGCGGCCGTGCCTGTGTCATCTCTGGGCTCCAGCGCAACTACAATAGCGGCTGAGTGGCTGAGCTGTGTGTCTCTCTCACACACAGCTCAGCCAATGCTGACAGTTCCACTGATCCTCCTCTTCCCGCCCCTCTACTCTATCTGCTCCGCCCATACCCCCTGTGTCTGCCCCGCCCACACCCCCTGCGTCTGCCCCGCCCACACATCCCTGGGGTGAAGGAAGGAAGTTTTTTTTTTTTTTTGGTGCCGAGATTTAAAAGCTGCAGGCAGCCCGCTCCGGAGCCTCATCCTGGGGTGAGTAAGCTCACCCTCTCTCCTGCCTTCCAATGTGTATATTAAACGAATTTAAGGGGTGTTCTGTGGACTCTGATACAAAAGGGGGACTTTGGTGAGCAGAGACCCCCTTAAATCAGTGTTCCCCTTTACATTAGAGACCACAGAGCTCCCCCTTACAGTAAGTGGGGGCTTAGTGCGGACTTTGATGTAAGATACCTCAGTGCGGACTCTGATGTAAGGGGGCCGAGTGCGGACTCTGATGTAAAGGGGCTCAGTGCGGACTCTGATGTAAGATATCTCAGTGCGGACTCTGATGTAAGGGGGCTGAGTGCGGACTCTGATGTAAGGGGGCTCAGTGCGGACTCTGATGTAAGGGGGCTCAGTGCGGACTCTGATGTAAAGGGGCTCAGTGCGGAATCTGATGTAAAGGGGCTCAGTGCGGAATCTGATGTAAGGGGGCTCAGTGCGGACTCTGATGTAAAGGGGCTCAGTGCGGACTCTGATGTAAAGGGGCTCAGTGCGGACTCTGATGTAAGGGGGCTCAGTGTGGACTCTGATGTAAGGGGGCTCAGTGCGGACTCTGATGTAAGGGGGCTCAGTGCGGACTCTGATGTAAAGGGGCTCAGTGCGGACTCTGATGTAAGGGGGCTCAGTGCGGACTCTGATGTAAAGGGGCTCAGTGCGGACTCTGATGTAAGATACCTCAGTGCGGACTCTGATGTAAGGGGGCTGAGTGCGGACTCTGATGTAAAGGGGCTCAGTGCGGACTCTGATGTAAAGGGGCTCAGTGCGGACTCTGATGTAAGGGGGCTCAGTGCGGACTCTGATGTAAGGGGGCTCAGTGCGGACTCTGATGTAAAGGGGCTCAGTGCGGACTCTGATGTAAAGGGGCTCAGTGCGGACTCTGATGTAAAGGGGCTCAGTGCGGACTCTGATGTAAAGGGGCTCAGTGCGGACTCTGATGTAAAGGGGCTCAGTGCGGACTCTGATGTAAGATACCTCAGTGCGGACTCTGATGTAAGGGGGCTGAGTGCGGACTCTGATGTAAGGGGGCTCAGTGCGGACTCTGATGTAAGGGGGCTCAGTGCGGACTCTGATGTAAGGGGGCTCAATGCGGACTCTGATGTAAGGGGGCTCAGTGCGGACTCTGATGTAAGGGGGCTCAGTGCGGACTCTGATGTAAGGGGGCTCAGTGCGGACTCTGATGTAAGGGGGCTCAGTGCGGACTCTGATGTAAGGGGGCTCAGTGCGGACTCTGATGTAAAGGGGCTCAGTGCGGACTCTGATGTAAAGGGGCTCAGTGCGGACTCTGATGTAAAGGGGCTCAGTGCGGACTCTGATGTAAAGGGGCTCAGTGAGGACTCTGATGTAAAGGGGCTCAGTGCGGACTCTGATGTAAAGGGGCTCAGTGCGGACTCTGATGTAAAGGGGCTCAGTGCGGAATCTGATGTAAAGGGGCTCAGTGCAGACTCTGATGTAAAGGGGCTCAGTGCAGACTCTGATGTAAAGGGGCTCAGTGCAGACTCTGATGTAAAGGGGCTCAGTGCAGACTCTGATGTAAAGGGGCTCAGTGCAGACTCTGATGTAAAGGGGCTCAGTGCGGACTCTGATGTAAAGGGGCTCAGTGCGGACTCTGATGTAAAGGGGCTCAGTGCGGACTCTGATGTAAAGGGGCTCAGTGCGGAATCTAATGTAAGGGGGCTCAGTGCGGAATCTGATGTAAGGGGGCTCAGTGCGGAATCTGATGTAAGGGGGCTCAGTGCGGAATCTGATGTAAGGGGGCTCAGTGCGGAATCTAATGTAAGGGGGCTCAGTGCGGACTCTGATGTAAAGGGGCTGAGTGCAGAATCTGATGTAAGACACCTCTGTGCGGACTCTGATGTAAGGGGGCTCAGTGCGGAATCTGATGTAAAGGGGCTCAGTGCGGACTCTGATGTAAAGGGGCTGAGTGCGGACTCTGATGTAAGACACCTCTGTGCCGACTCTGATGTAAGGGGGCTCAGTGCGGAATCTGATGTAAGGGGGCTCAGTGCGGAATCTGATGTAAGGGGGCTCAGTGCGGAATCTGATGTAAGGGGGCTCAGTGCGGACTCTGATGTAAAGGGGCTCAGTGCGGAATCTGATGTAAGGGGGCTCAGTGCGGACTCTGATGTAAAGGGGCTCAGTGCGGAATCTGATGTAAGGGGGCTCAGTGCGGACTCTGATGTAAAGGGGCTCAGTGCGGACTCTGATGTAAGGGGGCTCAGTGCGGACTCTGATGTAAAGGGGCTCAGTGCGGACTTTGATGTAAAGGGGCTCAGTGCGGACTCTGATGTAAGGGGGCTCAGTGCGGACTCTGATGTAAAGGGGCTCAGTGCGGAATCTGATGTAAGGGGGCTCAGTGCGGACTTTGATGTAAAGGGGCTCAGTGCGGAATCTGATGTAAGGGGGCTCAGTGCGGACTCTGATGTAAAGGGGCTCAGTGCGGACTTTGATGTAAAGGGGCTCAGTGCGGACTCTGATGTAAGACACCTCTGTGCGGACTCTGATGTAAGGGGGCTCAGTGTGGACTCTGATATAAGGGGGGTAATCATTGCAGTGCAGTCCCCTTTATATTTATATCAGTGTTCCTGCACATTACAGCGTGGAGGACCGATACACCCTCCCCCCCGGTCCATGGAAAAATTGGCTGCTCAGTCTAAAATGCCCGGGCCTATTTTTTGTCCCAGTCCGGGCCTGGTTTGCAGGTAAGAGTCGCATAATGTGATGCCTTTAATTCGCAGGGAAGAAGAAAGGAAGTAAAACCCAGAGTTTACTTCCTCATTAAGTGGCTAAAAAAGAAATAAATAAAAATTCCAGTATATATTTCATAGTTTGTAGACGCCACAACTTTTGCGCAAATCAATCAATATAGACTTATTGGGATTTTTTTTTTTTTTTTACCAAAAATATGTAGCTGAATACATTTTTGCCTAAATTTGTGAAGAAATTAGATTTTTTTTTTAATTTTTTGGATATGTTTTATGGCAGAAAAGTAAAAAATCTTTTTTTTTTCAAAATTGTCGGTCTTTTTTTGTTTATAGCACAAACAAAAAAAAACAAAAAAACGCAGTGGTGATCAAATACCATCAGAAGAAAGCTCAATTTGTGGGGAAAAAAAGGACATAAATTTTGGGTACAGCGTCGCACGACCGCGCAATTGTCAGTTAAAATAACACAGTACCAAAATCGTAAAAAATTGCAGGATCATGAATGGGGGTAAATCTTCCAGAGCTGAAGTGGTTAAACTCTAAAGAGACCCAGACCATTCTTGTCAACAATCATCATGTACAGAAAAAGCTTCCATTGGGTAGACATCCAAAACCCCTGAGACTGCTGTTGGATACCGCCATCTTGGATGTGAGGTCAGCAGCCTCAGAGCTGTCATTCAAGTGACACTTTTTAGTATTCCCCTCTTCCCTTTCTCCCCCAGCAGTTACAAAATTTATGAAAATAAAAAGTTCTGCTGCTGCTTTCGTCAGACAGAGCTGACATTACCAGGTAAAAAACACAGGAAGAATGCTTCTCTGTGTCACACTGAGCGACACCTTAGACATTACAACTTGGCTGTAAACTCACAACTATTAAACTTTCTGTATCACCTGCAGCAATTTCTCTCTCTCCAAGACAACAAAATATATAAACAATAGTATGGCATAAGATTAAACATAGTAAGATTACACTGGAAAGTCCGACAATGAGTCACGACTGACACATTCCCACACAGCAGATTGTGCTGCTGCAAGTCCCATAAGTCTTATTACTGTATTAACACTGACATGTACACTCACCGGCCACATTACTAGTACTGGGTTGGACCCCTTTTTGCCTTCATAACTGCCTTAATTCTTCGTGGCATAGATTAGATAGATAGGATCACGCAGTTGCTGCAGATTTGTCAGCTGCACATCCATAATGCGAATCTCCCATTCCACCACATCCCAACGGTGCTCTATTGGATGAGATCTGGTGACTGTGGAGGCCATTGGAGTACAGTGACCTCTTTGTCATGTTCAAGAAATCCTGCTTGAATTAGCCATCAGAAGATGGCTACACTGTAGTCATAGAGGCATGGACATGGTCAGCACTACTCTATACAAATCACTACCACATTAGCTACAGATAAGTTAGCAGGTGGTCATTTTATTATATTCCATTTAAAGTGATATCGTGGGAGTATTCACCACAAAGTTATGGGTGAGGTTTTGGCCGGAGGGTCCAAGTGGAGGGGGCTTTAGGGAGGCAATCTTCTCCTGAGGAAGGCTGATTGTGGTCTGGGCTGTGCCCAGGATTAGACCTATGTACTCCTGATGGTGTGAGGGATAGAGAGCAGACTATGCAAAGTTGATTATCCAGATAAATGCTTAAAATAACTAAACTGTACTTTGGATGCTGACAAAGTTATGGCTGAGGTGTCCTTCAGTAAAAGGTCATCCAGGTAACCTGTGACATGAATGACCTGGGTTTAAAGAAAAGCTAGCATTTGGACAAGCCGATTGAAAGTGCTTGTCTCCCACAGCAAAACATATAAAACATTTTGGGGAAGATGGGGATCTGTTGATAGGCAAATTGTATGTTTACTAAAAGCAAGAAATCCCCCTTGTGTGAGAAGTAATGACAGATCTCATGGATTATAATTGGTACACCAAGAAATCAATTTACAGATTTTATGTTCAGTATTGGGCAGATGCCTCCATTTGGTTTTTATGGCTTAAGTAGGTAGGACTAACGAGCAGGATATCATTAACAGGTGAGTCACTGTGGAGAGAAAGGAGCTCGCAATTAGCTGACAGCTGATCGGCCAGCTTTGAGAAGGAAGGGCTGAGCCCAGCCCTGACAGTACCCCCTCCTCAATGACCCCCCCCCTCGGAGGACCACCAGGCTTGAGGGGAAAAAGTCTATGGAAATCACGGAGGAGGACAGGGGCATGTACGTCCGAGGATGAGACCCAAGAGCGTTCCTCCGGACCGTACCCTTTCCAATGAGCCAGGTACTGTATGCGCCCACGGAACCTACGGGAGTCAACAATGGACTGTGCTTTTTACTCATGGTTCTCAACCTGTACAGGGTGAGAACAAGGCACCGAGTTGGTAAATTGGTTGCTGGCAAAAGGTTTTAAGAAAGGAGACATGAAATACATTTGAGATACGCATATTAGAAGGAAGGTCTAATGCGTAAGCCACTGGGTTAATCCTGCGAAGAATAAGGAAAGGCCCAATAAACCAAGGTGCGAACTTCAGAGAGGCAACACGAAGTTGGAGGTTGCGAGATGACAGCCAGATCCTGACCCCAACCTGGTAGGAAGGCACAGGCAGGCATCTGCGGTCAGCATGGGGTCTGCATCTATCATTAGCATGTTGCAAAGCCTCCTGGTTTTGTGACCAAGTGGAACGAAGACCATGGAGATGCTCCTCTAATGCAGGAATACTCTGCAGAACAAACGCGTCAGGCAACATGGAAGGTTGGAAACCATAGTTTGACATAAACGGGGACAATCTGGAAGCAGAATTCAAGGCACTATTGTGAGCAAACTCCGCCCAGGGTAAGAGGTCTGACCAGTTGTTATGATGGTCAGAAATATAGCAACGTAAGAATTGCTCCAAGGACTGATTGGCTCGTTCTGCAGCCCAATTAGACTGCGGGTGATACGCAGAGGAAAAAGCAAGCTGAATTCCCAATTGTGCACAAAAGGCTCGCCAGAACCAGGACACAAACTGACTACCCCTGTCCAAGACAATCACCTTGGGTAGCCCATGTAAGCGAAAGATCTCCCAAGCAAAAATGGAAGCCAGTTCCTTAGAAGTGGGCAACTTCTTAAGTTGAATACAATGGAACATTTTCGAGAACCGGTCAACCACCATAAGGATAATTGTGTTGCCCTGGGAGTTGGGTAACTCCACAATGAAATCCATAGACAGGTGGGTCTAAGGCCTCTCTCCATTGGGTATAGGTAGTAGGAGGCCCATTGGAAGGTGTCGTGGAGTCTTACTCTGAGCACACACGGAACAGGCAGCTACGAAGGCGGTTACATCAGCACGTAGACTAGGCCACCAGAATTGTTGGGAAATGGCCCAAAAGAGTTGATTTTTCTCAGGGAGGCCAGCAGCCTTGGGAGAATGGTAAGTCTGGAGCACGTCAGTACGGAGACTCTCTGGGGCAAAGCAACGATCACAAGGTTTCTCAGGAAAAGCATGGACCCGAGCAGCAAGAATTTTGTCACCCAAAGGAGAAGTGAGACTGGTGCGAACCGTAGCCAGAATACGTTCAGGAGGAATCACAGGAACCAGAACCGACTCCATCTTGGAAGTGTAGAAAAATTGTTGTGACAAAGCATCAGCCCTTACATTCTTAGTACCAGGTAAAAATGAGACAATGTAATTGAAACTAGACAAGAAAAGAGTCCATCGTGCCCTTCTGGGAGAGAGGCGTTTAGCCTCAGACAAGAATGTGAGATTCTTATGGTCAGTAAGAATGAGAACCGGCACAGCAGTACCTTCGAGGAGATGTCTCCATTCTTTCAGGGCTAAAATGATCGCTAACAGCTCTCTGTCACCAATCTCTTAATTGCACTCTGCAGGTGACAATTTCTTGGAAAAGTAGTCACAAGGATGCATAGCGCTCTCAGAGGCAGGACGTTGAGACAGAAGAGCGCCAACTCCAGTCTCAGAAGCATTAACCTCAAGGGTAAAAGGTAACATAGGATCAGGATGTGCCAACACAGGAGCAGAAACAAAGGCAGCCTTGACACTCTCAAAGGCCCTAATGGACTCCAGAGACCAACTCTGTGGGTTACTGTCCTTTCTGGTCATATCAGTCAGGGGCTTGACCAGAAAATAGAAGTTACAAATAAACTTCTGATAATAGTTGGCAAAGCCAAGAAAACGCTGCAGGACAACGTAAACCCACAAGTCAGGGCCACTGTAGGACTGCTGAAAGTTTATCACGTACCTGGTAGTCCTTGTGCCCGAACTGCAGAGAGAGGCCTCCCCTACGGCTCCCACTGACGGCCCCCTGGAATGGAGACAGAGGGCACAGGAGTAAGGAGTGGTATAAGTGCCTGGCAGGATCAACAGTCAATATAAAAGTCCAGGAAACACTACGAGCCAGGAGACTGGACCTGGAGAATAGACTGGAGACCAAAGTGCTGGACTGAAACCAGGAACAACAGCAGGCAGGTAGACTGGAGACTGGAGTGCTGGACTGGAACCAGGAACAACCACAGGCAGTAGACTGGAGACCGGAGTGCTGGACTGGAACCAGGAACAACAGCAGGCAGGTAGACTGGAGGCTGGAGTGCTGGACTGGAACCAGGAACAACAGCAGGTAGGTAGAGGAGGTACCAGAGGGTCAGGCAGAAGAATCAGGCGGACAGCAGAGGTACCAGGGAACAAGCAGAAGAATGGTCGTAGGCAAGCCGGAGGTCAGATGCAGGCAGACAGCTGGGTTGGTCACAAACAGATAGCCAGGCCTAAACAGGTAATCTCAGATCAGGTCAGGTCAGGTCAGATTAAGCACACGGAACGCTGTAGAGCAGACAGCGGGGACTGGAAGTGACAGACAGACTTATATATACCCCAGTAAAATAATGAAAGTCAACCAGCGCTGATCACCAATGCAAAATACTACAAGCAGCTGAATACTGAGGATAAAATCTATCAAATCCAACCAAACAAATGAAAAAAGCAGTACAGCGCTGACAGTTTCCCTAAAAATAGTTAGTGAATGTAAATGTCCATAAATAAAATATCCATGAAGAGACAGAAGAATTCCAGACAAAGATCCCGATGTGCAAGTGATGTCCAGTAGTATTAAGTGACTGATAAAGTAATGACTATCCACCACCAGTAACACTAGCCTCTCACCTCAATGAGGTCTTAAAACAGCTTTTCCCGCACTGGGAGATGTATAAGGACAGGCAACTGGAACCAGGCAGCTTGCAGTCTCAGGCAACGATCACATGGAATAAATAAACAAAATCTAGTGCTCTCTGTCTCTCACTTAAAATCCGTTTAATAAAAACATAGAACAACTTACAAAGTAGGCACTGTACCCCAGTGCGAAGGAAGCGGGCATGTAGGATACTCCACGAGAGCGAGCAGAGCGCGGGTGACGTCACAAGTCACGTGGTATGATCCGTACGCGTTACGTCCCTTGTGATGGGCGGGACTTCTTCAGCGGCGACGGAGTGACGTAGTGCACCCGCTTTTATCTGACTCGGCTATTCGCCACAGCCAATGAAACAAATTCTGTGCAAAATTACTATGGCGATGGATAACAAAAACAAGGAAGTATCAGCTCTCATGCTGGAGCCATAGAATGATTAGGTACAATTGTAAAGGAATGTAATTGAACCCTAAAAGATAATAAAATGCTACTAAGTGTAGCTAGTACAAACGTGACAAGCCCCCTATTAAAGGTACAAGGCTTATAAGACGACCCGCGTGTTTGCTCAGTCACATAGAACATCCCACTCGCCCACAAAATTCATATATTCAAAACACAATAAAAATACATAAAAACAGTATCTGATAATAAAACAAACATAAAAAATTACCGATCAGAGATGAAACAATTTACGTCAAACTCGACGTTTAAGCCTCTCGGCAGGAGGACCTTAGTTTCATGTATCCAGTGGGATTCCCTGCGACTAAGCTGGCGAAGAAAATTACCCCCCCTCCAATGTTTATTAACTCTTTCAATTCCCCAGAATTTTAATCCCCTGGGGTTTTGGGCATGTACCATTTTGAAATGTTTCGAAACATTATGGGTTTTTAATCCCTTCTTAATATTATTGATGTGCTCTCCTAAACGCACATGCAGGGGCCTGGAGGTCCTTCCAATATATTGGAGGCCACATCCACACTCCAACATATATACCACTCCAACTGTCTTGCAGGTGATCAATTGATCAATTTTATATTCCCTGCCAGTAGAGGTGGCGACGAATTGTTTGCGTTTTTTGTCGTTACATTTAGAATGTTTACAGGCTGTACAACGCCCGCACGCATAGAAACCAGAGAGGAAGGAGAATAATTTATTTTCTGTTTGCGTGGGGGGATCTACCACTCCAGGTGCCAAACGGTCTCTTAAAGAAGGGGCTTTCTTATAGATGAAAGACGGACGAGGTGGCAGTAGGGGACCCAGCACACGATCTTGTTTTAGAATTGGCCAGTTTTTAGCGACCAGCTTTTCAAACTGTTTAAACTGAACATTATAGTTCAATAACATTTTGAAATTGGGGGCATTAATGCTGGTATCTTTAACTTTATTGGAGATCAATTCTGGTCTATCCATGGCCAGAACTTTCTCCATGTCACTCTTAAGGGCCATTTGATCATATCCCTTTTCCTGAAATTTAGAAGAAAGCGCCATGGACTGAGAGACATAATCATTGACATCGGTGCAATTTCGTCTGAGCCTCACGAATTGTCCCTTAGGGATGTTGCACAGCCAGGATTTGTGATGGCAACTCCCTAGTGGTATAAAGGAGTTTCGATCGGTGGGCTTTCGATAGTTGCACAATGTAAATTTATTCTCTTCTCTTCGAATCTCCAAATCCAGGAACACTAACTTTTCTTCACTAAAATTCCAAGTGAGTTTGATATTTTTAGTGTTGGCGTCTAAGGTTTTCACAAAAGAATCCAAACTGGAGTGGTCCCCCTCCCACACAAGTACTAAATCGTCTATGTACCGTTTATAGCACACTAGCTGTGGGGGGCGGTGCCTAAACACTACATCTTCCTCCCAGTGGGCCATAAAAAGATTGGCCACACTGGGAGCAAAACGGGCACCCATCGCCACGCCCCTTCTTTGTAAATAAAAGTGACGACTGAACCAGAAATAGTTCTTTTCCAGACAAAAACGCAAGCTCTTTATCAAAAAGTTCTTATGTTTGCTAGAAAGGTCGGAAAACTTAGATAGGGCCCATTGTACTGAAGATACAGCATCTTCGTGTCCTATAATAGTGTACAAGGACCCTACGTCGGCTGTAGCCAAAATACAGGGAGAGGAGCAGCTGAGGGATTCCATAATTTGAATAACATGTTTCGTATCCTTCAGGAATGCCTCAGTTTGATTAAACGGTACATAGACGATTTAGTACTTGTGTGGGAGGGGGACCACTCCAGTTTGGATTCTTTTGTGAAAACCTTAGACGCCAACACTAAAAATATCAAACTCACTTGGAATTTTAGTGAAGAAAAGTTAGTGTTCCTGGATTTGGAGATTCGAAGAGAAGAGAATAAATTTACATTGTGCAACTATCGAAAGCCCACCGATCGAAACTCCTTTATACCACTAGGGAGTTGCCATCACAAATCCTGGCTGTGCAACATCCCTAAGGGACAATTCGTGAGGCTCAGACGAAATTGCACCGATGTCAATGATTATGTCTCTCAGTCCATGGCGCTTTCTTCTAAATTTCAGGAAAAGGGATATGATCAAATGGCCCTTAAGAGTGACATGGAGAAAGTTCTGGCCATGGATAGACCAGAATTGATCTCCAATAAAGTTAAAGATACCAGCATTAATGCCCCCAATTTCAAAATGTTATTGAACTATAATGTTCAGTTTAAACAGTTTGAAAAGCTGGTCGCTAAAAACTGGCCAATTCTAAAACAAGATCGTGTGCTGGGTCCCCTACTGCCACCTCGTCCGTCTTTCATCTATAAGAAAGCCCCTTCTTTAAGAGACCGTTTGGCACCTGGAGTGGTAGATCCCCCCACGCAAACAGAAAATAAATTATTCTCCTTCCTCTCTGGTTTCTATGCGTGCGGGCGTTGTACAGCCTGTAAACATTCTAAATGTAACGACAAAAAACGCAAACAATTCGTCGCCACCTCTACTGGCAGGGAATATAAAATTGATCAATTGATCACCTGCAAGACAGTTGGAGTGGTATATATGTTGGAGTGTGGATGTGGCCTCCAATATATTGGAAGGACCTCCAGGCCCCTGCATGTGCGTTTAGGAGAGCACATCAATAATATTAAGAAGGGATTAAAAACCCATAATGTTTCGAAACATTTCAAAATGGTACATGCCCAAAACCCCAGGGGATTAAAATTCTGGGGAATTGAAAGAGTTAATAAACATTGGAGGGGGGGTAATTTTCTTCGCCAGCTTAGTCGCAGGGAATCCCACTGGATACATGAAACTAAGGTCCTCCTGCCGAGAGGCTTAAACGTCGAGTTTGACGTAAATTGTTTCATCTCTGATCGGTAATTTTTTATGTTTGTTTTATTATCAGATACTGTTTTTATGTATTTTTATTGTGTTTTGAATATATGAATTTTGTGGGCGAGTGGGATGTTCTATGTGACTGAGCAAACACGCGGGTCGTCTTATAAGCCTTGTACCTTTAATAGGGGGCTTGTCACGTTTGTACTAGCTACACTTAGTAGCATTTTATTATCTTTTAGGGTTCAATTACATTCCTTTACAATTGTACCTAATCATTCTATGGCTCCAGCATGAGAGCTGATACTTCCTTGTTTTTGTTATCCATCGCCATAGTAATTTTGCACAGAATTTGTTTCATTGGCTGTGGCGAATAGCCGAGTCAGATAAAAGCGGGTGCACTACGTCACTCCGTCGCCGCTGAAGAAGTCCCGCCCATCACAAGGGACGTAACGCGTACGGATCATACCACGTGACTTGTGACGTCACCCGCGCTCTGCTCGCTCTCGTGGAGTATCCTACATGCCCGCTTCCTTCGCACTGGGGTACAGTGCCTACTTTGTAAGTTGTTCTATGTTTTTATTAAACGGATTTTAAGTGAGAGACAGAGAGCACTAGATTTTGTTTATTTATTCCATGTGATCGTTGCCTGAGACTGCAAGCTGCCTGGTTCCAGTTGCCTGTCCTTATACATCTCCCAGTGCGGGAAAAGCTGTTTTAAGACCTCATTGAGGTGAGAGGCTAGTGTTACTGGTGGTGGATAGTCATTACTTATATATACCCCGCCTGGCGCCAACAGGGATGCGCTCGCCCCTGCGCCCGCAAGTGAACACCAGTGCGCCAGGGGCGCCGGTTACTGGCAGGATCTTCCTGACAACGTTTCTCTGGGTCCATCAAAAAACCAGCAATGGAAATGACATAACCCAGGAATTTAACCTGTTCATGATGGAATTCACACTTCTCCAATTTACAATAGAGATTGTTCTCTCTTAGTTTCTGAAGCTCATGACAGACATCTGTGTGGTGGCTCTCCAGGGACTTGGAAAATATGAGGATATCGTCGAGATAAACCACCACACATAACTGCAACAAATCTTGGAGGACATTGTTAATAAACTCCCAGAAAACTGCCGGGGCGTTACAAAGGCCAAAAGGCATTACGAGGTACTCATAATGGCCTGTTCTGGTATTAAACACATTTTTCCACTCATCATCCTCCTTAATCCTCACGAGATTATATGCCGCTCTCAAATCAAGCTTCGTGAAAACTGTTGCTCCCTTGAGGCGGTCAAATAACTCCATAATCAACGGAATCGGATAGGCATTCTTAATCGTGAAACGATTGAGACCCCTATAATCAATACAAGGTCTCAGTTCACCACTCTTCTTCACAAAGAAGAAACCAGCACCATCAGGAGATGAGGATTTGTGGATGAAACCTCAAGAAAGTGCGTCTGCAACATACTCCTCCATGGCCTTATCCTCCAAGACTGACAAAGGGTAAACCCGGCCACGAGGGGGTATGGCACCAGGTTGAAGGTCAATTGCGCAATCATACGACCGGTGTGGACGCAAACTACCGGCTTGACCTTTGTCAAAGACATTGCTAAAATCACGGTACTCCTCTGGCAGGGAGAAGAGTGAAGAGGTGCACAGGACCTTGGCTACTTTCTGGAAGCATGTCTTACTGCATTGTGGCAACCAGGAGAGAACCTCAACACGGAGCCAATCAAAAGAGGGGTTGTGCCTCTGTAACCAAGAATAAGCAATAACCAGCGGAAACTTAGGTGAGGAAATAACTTGGAATTGGATTATCTCATGGTAAAGAGCCCCTACGGCCATGAACAATGGAAAAGTCCCATGAGTCACATGGGCAGGCTGTATAAGGTCTCCTGTCAAGAGCCTCAATGGCAAGTGGAGTGTCACGCAGCTGCAGCAGAATCTAGTGCTTCGATACAGAGGCAGCATCAATGAACAGGCCTGAAGCCCCAGAGTCGATTAGAGCCTGTATCTCGATGGACGACTCAGCCAAAGAAAGGGTAACCGAAACCAGGGGCTTATCCTTTAGGATAACTGGGGACGAAACAACGCCACCTAAGGTCTGTCCGTGACAGGACCTCAAGGTTTGGGCGTTCCCTGGACAGGTAGGACAAGACTTCAAAAAAGTGACCTGCCTTGCCACAATAAAGGCACAATCTCTCCCTCCTCCTAAGTGTTCTCTCATCCAAAGAGAGACGCGTGAAGCCCAAGTGCATGGGTTCATCTTTACTGACCGACTCAGTACCAGGAGGCATGGGAGATGAGGGAGGCAAGGGTGGGACTGCAAAGCTCGGAGACAAATGTACAGGAGGCTTAAGCGCTCCTTAAAAGAGAGTCTCTTTCTGAGTCTGGAGTCAATGAGGATGGCAAACGTGATCAACTTCTTCAGCTCAGTGGGTATATCTCCGACTGCTATTTCATCCTTCATGGTATCAGAGAGACCATGAGAAAAAGCAGCCACTAAGGCCTCATTGTTCCACGCAACCTCTGCTGCCAAAGTACGGAATTCAATGGCGTAATCAGCAACAGTTCTCGTACTCTGGACATGAGGCACATGACAGCAGAAGCGGAGCGTGCGGGAACGTCAAATACCCTTTTAAAAGAAGCCACAAACTCAGGGTAACTCAAAGCAGGTTTTTGCGTCTCCCATAGAGCCTTTGCCCAGGCCAAGGCTCTGGAATAGATCGCCCCAAATCGCTGGGGAAGCGGAGCGGAACCAGACATACCTCTTATTGAGGTAATACGCGAGGCGGGTGCCTGCACAGAGACTGGAGCAGCAGCAGGGATGGCCTGCAACACAAGTTGTACCGGAGCAGCCACAGTGGGAGATTCCAGGTGAGCCGTTTGACTCAGGAGCGTTTGTAACGCCATGGCAAACTGATCACATGCGGTGATCCTGCTCATCCAATTTGGAAAAAATATTACCAACAAGTGGATTGACTGCATCTTCTGAATTCATGGCCTTCGCTTACTGTCAGAAACCATGAATCAGACTGAGACAGAAGTACAGTTAAATTACACTTGTTTAATAATAATAAAAAAAAGTAAACAGAGTAATCGTAGTCAAAACATAGCCAGAGTTCAGGAACCCGGAACGGATAGTCAGACAAGCCAAAACGTCAGGGAGCCGGAGAACAGTGTAGTAGAACAGCAAGCAGGATCTGGAGCCAGAAGGAATATCAGCCAAGCAAGTCTTTAACAGGAACACAGGAGAGCGTCTCTAGAGATGTGGCCAAGGCGAAGGCAGAGATCTTCTGGACTGGACGGATTAAGTAGGCAGGACTGACGAGCAGGATATCATCAACGGGTGAGTCACTGTGGAGAGATAGGAGCTGGAAATTAGCCAACAGCTGAGCGGCCAGCTCAGAGAAGGAAGGGCTGAGCCCAGCCCTGACAAATAGGAACTTTAAAACTGCGCTTCTGAAGGAACTGGTGCAACCACCCTCTGTGTTTGAAGTTGGTGTAAGGTGGTAAATAAAGCTGCTTTCCTTTTTTCCCAGGTTGGCAGATTAGGAGGTAAAAAAAAAAGTGAGGAGGGGGCAGGCACCGTAGATCTATTTTGTACCCCTTTGAAATTACAGATTGGGCCCAGAGGTCTGGGACATCCCATGTCCAGATTGGTGTCAACAGACTTCCCTCAATTCTATGGAGCGGGGGTTGCCTCTTCATTGTGAGGAGGGCTTCTCGGAAGGCTTGGTGGGCTTAATGGTCCCTTTAGCTTAGTAGAGGTAGAAGCTGTAGTAGTCAAAGATTTAGGCTTTTGCTTGTGGGGTGGGAGCACTTTTGCCCCAGTGACTTATTTAAAATGGTAACTCCACTTTTGTGGGAAAAAAAAATACTAAATAAAAAAAAATAGCATATATAATTTCTACAAAAGTCATATTGTATTTTAATGTTATTAAAAGTACCTTTTTTCAAACTGCAGTACTGTAATATTCTGCAAAATGCAATGCAATATGGCAGCCTGTAGGTGTCCTGTACACAGATGGTGTATGGAACACACCCAGAAATGTCATCTCCTGTTTGTGTGATTGGCTTCCTGATTTTTCCAGAAGAACAAAAATGTAATTTTGGTGAGATACTCCCAAAGGGAAATCACATCTAAAAAGGGATTCAGACCCTGCCACTTTCCTAATTAGAACACTGCAAGTGCAGAAGCTAAATGGTAAATTTTAAAGTCACTCCCCTTCACATTCACTTTGCACATAGACACAAACAACTATTTCTTCAGAATAACAAAAGGTAGGAATCTTCAACACTTTGTTAAAATCCCGGAAATGTACATAGATCACCCAGAGGGTAATGTTTTTTTCACAGAAAAAGTGAAGTTACTGGAATGAACTTGCGTGTGTAGAAGACATTTCTGACAAAACTGTTCAGCAAACCAAGTTTTTTTGCCTCAAAATCCTGCAGTGTGCATAGAGATAAGATAGACTTACTAAATTACATTCTTAAGAGCATCAACACAAAACAATTAGCCCTCATGCACACAGGCTATTAAAAAAACGTTATGAAAACGCCAGTATCTTTGCAGTGACTTTTTTTAACTTTTTTCAGCTTTTTTCAGCGTTTTTGCAATAGCGTTTTTTAGCGTTTTTGAGCGTTTTTCCTGCGTTAGCGTTTTTGAGCGTTTTTTTTTTTTTTCAAATTTTTTTTTTTTTTTTTCAATGGATCAAAAACGCTAAAAAACGTTGGTGAATGACGTTTTTGAGCGTTTGAGCGTTTTTCAGCGTTAGAGCGTTTTTACAGCTGAAAAACGTCTTTCAGAACCCACTGGTCCTGGGTTTTTTTACAGCTTAAAAACGCCTATGCCACTTGCAGCTCAAAAACGCCTAGGTGGGCATGAAGCCATAGACTAACATAGACAGGCCTTTTTAAGCTGCAAAAAAAGCTCAAAAAAGCAGCTGTAAAAACGTCCGTGTGCATGAGGACTAAGGCTGAAGGCATCAGCTGTAGTTGTTCTAATAGAGAAGGGTCTTCAGAGAGAGGTTCCTGGCCTCTGTTTATTTGTCTTGTTGGTGTGAATATATCCCGACCACAACACTACCTGCCTGGAGTTTGCATGTTCTCCCTGTGTCTGCGGGGGTTTCCTCTGGGTACTCCGGTTTCCTCCCACACTCCAAAGACATGCTGGTAGGTTAATTGAATCCTGTCTAAATTGGCCCTAGTATGTATGAATGTGAGTTAGGGACCTTAGATTGTAAGCTCCTTGAGGGTGTAGGGACATATGTGAATGTATAATGTATATGTAAAGCGCTGCGTAAATTGACGGCGCTATATAAGTACCTGAAATAAATAAATAAATAAATAAATAAATAAATAGAGATATCCCATCTTTCCTTATTGACTACGCTGGGCCTATTAGAGATCCAGGCTTTATCCACGGGAGTCTATGCCTCTTCCTGTCCCTCCGCGCTGTCTCCTGGGAAACACACAGGTCCCAGGAGATAGCAGGGACCAGTTACGACGCGGAGCGCGACTCGCGCATGCGCAGTAGGGAACCGGGAAGTGAAGCCGCAACGCTTCACTTCCTGATTCCCTCACCTAGGATGGCGGCGGCAGCGCCGGACCCTGGGACAGGTAAGTGGCCATGTATTAAAAGTCAGCAGCTGCAGTATTTGTAGCTGCTGGCTTTTAATATTTTTTTGTTGGGTGGACTCCCTTTTTAAGCAGTCAGATCTTAATAGAAGCTTAAAGTGTAACTAAAGGCAAAATATTTTGTAGTTTTGGATAGAGTGGAGAGGGACCCTTGGATAAAAAAAAAAAAAAAAAGTTTGGCCTTCACTTACACTTTAAATATATATTAACATAATAGATAATGGGCATGCACAAGTGCATAAGGCACATTATACCAAAATGTATAACAATTTATCACAATATTCCCTAAAATAAGGCCATGCAATACTCACTTTTACAATTGACCATCAATGAACGAGGTCAATCATTTGTTATCAGAAGCAGCACTTATAAGAATAACTGTACAACACATAAGCTAATAAGCAAACAAAACTACACCATAAATACCCATACTTATTGAATTTGATATTTGTAATTTTAGAACTAGCCTCAGAATTCTGATTTAATCCAGTGGGAATGGAACACCAAGTCCGTGCATATGCAAAGTAAAGGGGGCTTTAAAGTAGTTGTAAAGGCAGAAGGTTTTTTACCTTACTGCATTTTATGCAGTAAGGTAAAAAAACTTTCCGCATGCAGTTCCCCCCACCAGCCCCCCTAAAAGCATACCTGGGCCCAATCTTGATCCAGTGATGCTCTCTCGCTCTTTATTGGATCAGATATAGCAGCAGGAGTCATTGGCTCTCACTGTTGTCAAACAGAGCCAGTGATGAGGCAGGGCTGGGTTGAGCCCCACTCTGTGCATCTTAAGGGCACACAGAGCAAGGGCTCAGAAGTGAGCAAGCACGGGTGTTCCTGTAACAAGTGGCTTGCTATGAGGGTACTCTGGGGGGTGCAGAGGGGGGTAGCCGGGAGCGTTGGCGGGGGACCAGAGAAGGAGGAGGATCGGGGCTGCTCTGTGTAAAACCATTGCACAGTAAACATTTTTGTTATTCAATTAAAAAAATAAAATAAACACAAAACATTACAATTACTAAAGGTATACCCAAATACAATTTTTGTTTTTGTTTCTGATAGAGTGGAGTGGGATTAGAACACCTGCCACATCTACGATGTTGGTCTGATTCAAGGCCTATTTGTTGTCTTAGAACATGGCTGAACATCCTATTGCTTTCGGCCCCACGAACTAACCTTTCGGCCCCACATCCTATTGCTATCCAAAATTTTCCACCTCAACATCTCCAAGACACGCCCCTTCCTAACCAATGTCACCACAAAGCTTCTAATCCACACTCTGGTCATCTCCCGCCTCAACTACTGCAACTCCCTCCTCATTGGCTTACCTCTAAATAGGCTATCCACTCTTCAGTCCATCATGAATGCTGCTGCCAGGCTCATCCACCTCACAAACCGCTCAGCGCCTGCTATACCCCTCTGCTAATCCCTCCATTGGCTGCCACTCAGTCACCGAATTCAATTCAAGATACTAACTATAACTTACAAAGCCATCCACAACCTGGCCCCCAGCTACATCTCTAACCTAGTCTCAAAATACCAACCTAATCGTTCTCTTCGCTCCTCTCAAGACCTCCTGCTCTCAAACACCCCTGTCACCTCATCTAATGCTCACCTGTAGGACTTCTCCAGAGCCTCTCCCATCCTCTGGAATGCTCTACCCCAATCCGTCCAATTTTCTCCTACTTTATCCACTTTCAGACGATCCCTGAAAACTCATCTCTTCAGAGAAGCCTATCTGGCCCCCACCTAACAACTGTATATTTATCTTCTCAATCAGCACATCACCCACAGTTATTACCTCTTGTATCTCTTGACCTTCCCTCTTAGATTGTAAGCTCTAAGGAGCAGGGCCCTCTGATTCCTACTGTATTCATGTGTATTGTACTGTCTACCCTCAAGTTGTAAAGCGCTACGTAAACTGTTGGCGCTATATGAATCCTGTATAATAATAATAATAACAATAATAATAATAATAATAATAAGGGACTCTTCATAGTTGACCACCTTGGCACAGTTTTTCATACCTACTAATGGACTTTCCATGGGACACTGGCTAAAACCCCCTTCATTTATGTTCACGTTGCCATTTTCCTATATACTGACTATGATGAGACTTCCTTATTGTACTTGATTTTGCTACTTTATAACGTTTTTGTTGTTACTTGAAATCTTAATAAAAAGATTGAAACAGAACACCTGTTAGATTTTATTGCTGTCTGTGCCCTCATTAAGGAGATTGACCCTCTCATTTGTCCTATTTACTGTTATCACTGAACATGAAAGACAATCACAAATGTTGGGTTTTCCCCAGAGCAGTAATGGGGACAACAGTTCTGGTGCCGATTAGGGATTCCCTCAATTCAGAGGAATTTGCTCTTGCTTGCTTCTTGCTTCCATTATTGACTATGGGACAGGATATGAAGAGAAATCTCTCCAATAGGACATAGATGGTAAAAATTATACGAACTCTCCAGAAAAAAAAAATTCAATTTAGTTTTACTTTCAATAAGTCACCACTTTCTTCTGCAACAGAAACTATCAGTGTTAAATTTCACGATACTTACGCAACCAACTTGTGAAACACAGTCTTTGAAAACAGTTTGTCTATTGATGATAAAATGAATGTACACGGTTACAATACCAAGGATAGACAATGTAAACCAACAGTGGATTCAAGCATTGCAGTCACTTCTGATGAGAATTAAGGCCAAGTTTAAAGTTAAAATTGACTTTACTGTATAAAACGTTAGGAAAGTTTAGTGTAAAATAATTTTTTTACTGAAATTACAATCACCTTTGTGTTTGGAAAGCTCTGTGTGATCTGCGGCCAACAACTGCCCATCCAGAGGTTGGAGTTTTCATGAATACTTGTAAAGCACTGTTAACACTGGCACTACTGCCCAGATACATAAAAAAAGGGAAAGGAGGGTGCACCTTGCGCATTACCAATGGTAAATTTTATTAAAAGCCATAACAGCAATAATCATACTCACAAACAAGCTTTTAAAAGAGGCTTATCGGTAGATGAGACTACGTCTCCGAACGCCAGAAGTGGTGGGTGGAACGCAAATACACCCACATTTCCTGGTTGCGTGCATTCCATCGAAAGGATATGGTGGCCGTGCTGCATATGTGATGCAGCTCACCAAAGAGTCCTCTTCACACCCCTTCACCCACTTCTCTGTAATTATATGCTATTGAAATCCCTTGTACTCTGTTTGATGCAACAGAGATGGGTAGGTACAATGGATAAGGTTTCTGGTTATATCAACTATTATATTATGACCTCAATGCTAGATACTGAATATTCTGTGGGTGCGCTACACCCACGCTAATCCCTGCCTGGAATGTGCTCCTAAACTTTGGATGGGGGCACTTCCAATATAGCGGGGGACAGACATGGAATCAGATTGATTCACCAGGTGGACGTTGTCCACTTAGATGGGTGTGGCATGTTCTGGTGGGTGTCGGTCTGGGCATGGGGATATATATATAGGAGGTAACCAGAGGAGGAAGTCATTCACTGCTTTGGCTCTGAGGAAGAGGGTACGCCCTTGAAACACTTTAGCCGTTTGTGATGCCATCTGACCCCTCTAGTATCAGGTCCGGGTTGCAGGCATTCGGAGACGTAGTCTCATCTACTGATAAGCCTCTTTTATACGCTCGTTTGTGAGTATGATTATTACTGTTATGGCTTTTAATAAAATTTACCGTTGGTAATGCACAAGGTTGGTGCGCCCTCCTTTCCCTTTTTTTATGTTTCAGTTCTAAGAATACCCATTGTTCTGAGGAGGGCTACAAGACTGCAGGCATTGTTTGATTCAGAGGGTTAGTCGCACCACTTATCCATAGACTAAGGCCACAAGCCAAGGAGATTGCCGTTGTTTTGACTACTGCCCAAATGAAAGAGCAGAATGTTGGTCTTGGAAGTGTGTTATGCACATGAGAATTACACTAAACTTACCTCTACCCACTCCACCATATCCTTTCTGCCTAAATTGAAGCTTCTACTTTTTACCTACAGGGTTTTCCATCATGGTGGCTAAGTGGTTAGCACAACTTCCTAGCAGCACTAGGGTTATTTTGAATCCAAACCACAGCACTACGTGCCTAGAGTTTGTATGTTCTCCCTGTGTCTGCGTGGATTTCCTCCTACACTCAACATGTTGGTAGGTTAATTGGCTCCTGTCTAAATTGGTCCTAGTATGTATGTATGAATGTGGAATAGGGACCTTGGATTGTAAGCTCCTTGAGGTCAGGGACTGATGTGACTGTACAATATATATATATATATATGTAAAGTGCTGTGTACATTGCTGGCGCTATATCAGTATGTGTAATAAACAAACATAAGCCCTATATTGGTCATTGATCTTTTTTTTCAAAATTGTAGTTTTATTGGGATATCAAAGAACAAGTACAAAACTGTAACAAAATGTACATTACACTATCAATAAAAGTGCATTATAAACAAACAATCATAGTAAAAAGGGAAAGCCAAATGGAAAGTAACAAGTATAAGTAATAAGAAAGTGTTCACAGAAACTAGGCACATGTGTGTATTGGATCAAATGTACGCAGTAAGCGTAGTATGGGAAAGAGCCTAGAACCTTAAGGTCAGTCCAGGCCATATACACAGGCAGTGTAGAATTAACTTAAGATTAGAGCGTGCTTGGTAGCATGGGGGTCCCGAATTCCGAAAGGTCCCATGGGTCACATATTTTATTAAATTGGGGAATGCAGTAATGTACCGAGGCCGTCAAATACTCCACTGTCCGAATCTCAGTCACCAAATGTAGAAATCTGGACCATGGAGGAGGTGTATTGGATAACCAGAACAATGGGATAAGCCTCCTGGCGGCTAGTAATATATAAGATATCAGTTTGTTTGTCTTCTTAGATGCCCCTAAAGGAGGTAGACCCAATAGGTAGTTCAAAGGATCCATCGGAAGGGACACCCCAGTCACCTTTTGTATAAGGAAATGTACATCATACCAAAAGAGTTGAATCAAGGAGCATTGCCAAAAGATGTGAAATAGTGAGCCTATATCGGGAGTTCTGTACCAAAACATGAGAATCTTAATGCTTATCTCCCTCTGAGTGACACATTTGGAAGATCTAAAAGTAGAGGACCAAATCTTATCCCACATCTGTATTGTGACAGGACGGCCCACTAAATGAGACCACCTGCGCATGTAATGGTGCAATGTCTCCCTGATTGGAGTCAACTCATGGAGAATACGGTAAATACAGGAAATTGAATGCAATTGATGAGGGCCTTGAGCACACAAGTATTCAAAAGTATTTGGCTTATCTAGGGTCAGGGATGCCGATTTAGAGTGAAAGAAGTGTCTAACCTGTAAGTAAAAGTGGAAGAGATGTGGTGGTAAATCAAATTTCTCACTTAAAGTGTTAAAGGTATGCAGCTTCCTCATTATGGGATGAACTAGGTTCTGGAGCTGGAAGAGATGAACATTTATCCATGGAAAAATCCCGCCTAGGGACATACTATCTGGAATGAGAGGGTTGAATAATACATTTACAAGAGGAGAGCAGGAGGACATAAGGGGATAGCGTTTGAGGCAATTACGCCAAATGGTTAAAGTTAGTGCCATTGGGCCAGTACACTGACGTTTATATATAGGATCTAAAACAGGGGGGGGACCCCAAACCAAGGAGCCCGGATGAACCAGGTAAACTACCCCCTTCTCAATGGCAGACCATTGGTTTGGTGCATGTAAGGAAGTCCAAGAGGTAATGGCCCTTAAATGCGTAGCATGAGAATATTTAGTAATGTCCGGAGCTCCCAAACCTCCTCTGGATCTAATGGAAAACATCACAGAGCTTGCTATGCGGTGAGCTCTGCCATTCTGTTTTTAGTTGTGAAGCAGGTACAACTACTGGGAGAGTTTCAAAATAATAAAGCAGCTTGGGTAGGATAGACATTTTTAAAACATTAATTCTGCCCAAGAGAGACAGGGGGTATTTGGTCCAATTCAACAGAGACTTATTAATATCCAGTATCAGATGAGGGAAGTTAGTGCTATAAAAGGGAGGAATAGGAAGGGGTAAGTAGGATACCCAAGTATTTGAGAGAGGTATTACATCATTTATAAGGGTATGATTCTTTGAGTTGGGATAATAATGGCGTTGGTATGTGTATAGGGAGGGCTTCCGTTTTAGAAGTGTTGACTTTATACCGGGAAATAGCACTAAAAGAGGTCAATAATTTATGTAGTGAGGGAAGAGATATCAGCGGGGTAGTGATACTGAGCAAAATGTCATCTGCAAATAACGATAATTTATATTCCCCCCCCCCCCCCGTCTCATCACCACCCCACGTATATCTGGATGAACACGGACTCAGCTAGGGGTTGGTCATTGATCTTTATAGTTTATTATTGTCTGATGAAAAACTACTTTACATTTTCCAATGACAAAGTCCATACAGTTGTGCTCATAAGTTTACATACCCTGGCAGAATTTATGATTTCTTGGCCATTTTTCAGAGAATATGAATGATAACACAAAAACGTTTCCTTCACTCATGGTTAGTGTTTGGTTGAAGCCATTTATTTTCAATCAAATGCGTTTACTCTTTTTAAATCATGATGGCAACAGAAAAACCCAAATGACCCTGATCAAAAGTTTACATACCCCAGTTCTTAATACCGTTTATTGCCCCCTTTAACATCAATGACAGCTTGAAGTCTTTTGTGGTATTTGTGGATGATGCTCTTTATCTTCTCAGATGGTAAAGCTGCCCATTCCTCTTGGCAAAAAGCCTCCAATTCCTGTAAATCCTTGGGCTGTCTTGCATGAACTGCACATTTGAGATCTCCCCAGAGTGGCTCAATGATATTGAGGTCAGGAGACTGAGGTGGCCACTCCAGAACCTTCACTTTATTCTGCTGTAGCCAATGACAGGTCGACTTGGCCTTGTGTTTTGCATCATTGTCATGTTGGAATGTCTAAGTACGTCCCATGTGCAGCTTCCTGGCTGATGAATGCAAATGTTCCTCCAATATTTTTTGATAACATAACATAACATACTGCATTCATCTTGCCATCAATTTTGGCCAAAAAGCTGAATTTTGGTCTCATCACTCCAAATGACTTTGTGCCAGAAGGTTTGAGCTTGTCTCTGTGCTGTTTGGCGTATTGTAAGCGGGATACTTTGTGGCATTTGCGTAGTAATGGCTTTCTTCTGGCGACTTGACCATGCAGCCCATCTTTCTTCAAGTGCCTCCTTATTATGCATCTTGAAACAGCCACAACTCATGTTTTTCGAGAGTCCTGTATTTCACCTGAAGTTATTTGTGGGGTTTTTTTTTGCACCCCGAACAATGTTCCTGGCAGTTGTGGCTGAAATTTTAGTTAGTCTACCTGACCGTGATTTGATGTCAACAGAACCCCTCATTTTCCACTTGATTATAGAGTTTGAACACTGCTGATTGGCATTCTCAATTCCTTGGATATCTTTTTATATCCCTTTCCTGTTTTATACAGTTCAACTACCTTTTCCCACAGCTCTATTGACAATTCTTTTGCTTTTGCCCCATGACTCAGAATCCAGAAACGTCAGTGCAGCACTAGATGAAAGATGCAAGGGTCTGTCAGGTGTCCAGACACTCACTGACCTTTTATACACACACACTAATTACAAGCAAACAGGTCACAGGTGAGGATGGTTACCTTTAATAGCCATTCAAACCTCTTTGTGCCAACTTGTGTGCATGTTATCAGGCCAAAATCACCAGGGTAAATAAACATTTGATCATGGTCATTTGGGTAGTTTCTGTTGCCATTGTGATTTGAAAAGAGTAAACACAGTTGATTGATAATGAATGGCTTCAACCAAACACTAACTACGAGTGAAAGAAACGTTTTTGTTTTATCATTCATATTCTCTGAAAAATGGGCAAGAAATCATAAATTCTGCCAGGGTATGTAAAACTTATGAACACAACTGTTCATGATAGAAAAGTTATTTTTATTAGAATTATTAGAATAATATTATAGGCGTGGTCCTAGTCTTTCACTACAAGCTAATTTTTATTGCCTGTGTTCCTCTTAAAAAAACATAGGCTCTTTGTCAACACAAATGATGATAATGTGCTCTGGAACCATCACATTCTTTTGCAGAGGCTGGCATGTATAAATCCCTCCTCCCTCGTATATGTATCTGCTGTTTGTTAGGATGGACCCATCCGTACTGGTCTGCAATGAATCTCTGGCATTGAAGGAGCTGTTTGGCTCTTTCTAACCCATTTACTGGTCATTTATATAATCACACTGCTCTGCAAGTATGCACCATTACATAAATACCTTGCTGGAAATGATAAGAAAAATGTTCCAACAGAGGCAATTTCTAAATTCCAGACTGATCTGGAATGCAAGGATTACAATTAGAGATCTTCTGCACGGACAGTTAAAGGAAATGCAGTTGAAGCTTCACGAAGACAAGGTATAGGTGTATTTAATGCTACATGATAAACATTGGTTTAATTGTTTTATTACCTAGTTTCAAGAGGTCAGTGCAACTTCAATACTGTACTACATTTTACATAATTCAAGTCTAAAATTGAAGTTATTTAGTTGATCAAAGATAGGATTGAACAATCCTGTACAGAAGATTAAGCCATGTGTATGGCTTAAAGTAAACCCAACTTCAAAAATATTTGCTATGTTCTAGGGGACATTTTAAAATGTTAATTAGGGTTGTATCGTTGCTGTTTTTTTACCGGCGAGTACGAGTGCCAACCTTTGTGGTGTGAATTGAGCTCACTGCGAAGAATCGCATGTGGTTTCCTGCACCGCTCCTGTGTGAACCCAGGCTGATATTACTATGACAAGCCTGGGTTCACACAGGAGCGGTGGGGGAACCGCATGTGATTCGGACAGGAATCGCATGGCATTCCCGTTCAAATCACATGCGATTCTTTGCAGTGGCATTTCAGCCCATTAATTTTGTATAGGCTCAAATTGCACCGCAAAGATATCGTTTTCAGGTATCGGAGCATTTGCACACATATGAGTACTCGTGCAAATGCTTAATATCGGCACCAATACCTTATCAGTGCAACCCTAATGTTAATCATATTAATACAGAATCAGTAAGCACTTTGGAGGGGGGAGCTGCTGGCACAAAAGATGACCAACCTAATATAAAAATAAAAAAACAAAGATAGTGCAGCACAAAAAATATCAAAATAAAAATATGTGCAAACCTGAAATAATTAATAAAACACCATAAGCATACATTCATACGGTATTCACATACTGTAAATTAAAAAAGTCCATAGTGACAAGACAAGGGAGGAAGGGAGAAAGAAAACAAAAGAAAAGAAGAAAAAAAAGAAAAAGAAAAAGGAAAAAGGAAAAGGAAAAGGAAAAGAAAGGAAAGAATCAAAGGAAGGAAGCAGTGAAGAATCAAAGAATCTTCTAAAGGTAACACTTCCCAAGTGACAACACACACTAATAAAGTGACTGTAGTGATCGTCCATTAAAGGTGAATCCAGTGCACCGCCTTCACCAATATGCACTCAGAATGCTATTGGTAAATAGCATTAAATGTTAATCCAATCAGAAGAAATCCCCAGCGATCATACAGCCAGTCCCCGCGGTGATCAGAACCCAATCAAGGTCAATCCTGGCCAAAAAATGCTCACCACACAGAGCCCAAGAAATAATGTATAGTGTATTATTTTATTATAAATTAAATCAAAACAAATAGCAGCATTATGTCTGGTGTACACAAACACAGCCAGGCTTACAAAGATGGCCGCCGTTCTAACCCCTCGGATGTGGCGGTGTGACAGAATTAAAGAACATATCTGCAGTACATGCCATCTCCATGTTGTGTCTCTTTGAAATGCTGCAAATACAGAAAAACACCCGTGGTTCCCAAAGGAAATCCAATGAGCTCTTAAATTTCATGATGAATCTGAAAATGCTGCCTCTGCTGCTCTGAAAACCCATACAGTGTTGTCAAACGGGCCCAGTTCTCTTCTACTGAACTACAGAACATTTCCTCTTTAGGATATAGAAAATTGAATTTTTATCAGCTTTAGAGCATTATAGGGACTGTGGATCGGGTAATTTTAATGAAAATAAATACCGTATATACTCGAGTATAAGTCGAATTTTTCAGCACATTTTTTTGTGCTGAAAGTGCCCCCCTCGACTTATACTCGAGTCAAGCACTTTTCTGCAGCAAAAAATTTCATTTTCCTAACCGACTTTGGGGCCCTGTATCTCAGGGCCACTTGGCACTAGGAACCCCAAATTTGGTGTGCAAACCCAGTGGAACTAGCACTACAACATATCCAAAGCTGGGGTTCCTAGCACTAAGTGGCCCCGAGATACAGGGCCCCAAAATTGGTTCGGAAAATGTTCTGCTGCAGAAAAGTGCTTGACATTTTCTGAACTGATTTTTGGGGCCCTGTATCTCAGGGCCACTTGGTGCTAGTAACCCCAGCTTTGGAAATATTATGGTGCTAGTTCAACTGGGTTTGCACACCTAATTTGGGGTTCTGGCATCTGCAGCAATGTCATTTTGGGACCCTTTGGGTTCAGAGACCCCAAATTTTGGCTGCAGCTAGGGGGCATCTAGGAACCCTTAACTACCGAGTTTAAAGTTCAGGGGACCTATGGCTGCAAATGGGCACAGTGAGGCATGCAAATGGGAACAGTGATGCTGCAAATGGGCATTGTTGACCCTCTTTTCCACTTACAGTAGCTGTGCATTTCTCACCCTCGTCTTATACTCGGGTCAATAAGTTTTTCCCATTTTTTTTGTGGTAAATTAGGGCCTCGACTTATACTCGGAACGACTTATACTCGAGTATATACGGTAGCTTGTGTATTGTTTTCTATACATCATGTTTTGTAAGAATTCTAATTTTTTTTTTTTTTTTTTTTAGCAAAAGTGGAATTTTCTGGCATGCTGGTGTTGCACTTTTATGTTTGGTTATAGTGCATCACCACAATGCAGGTCAATATCTTTTTTTGTGCTGTGCATTGCAGTACCATTCATGTAATGTAGCACCCCTATGCATAAGTAAAGTAGGGGACAATGCACTTTCATTGTTGGCTCATCAATGCAACATGGGACATAACACGTTACACATTGACACACCAAAATGAACTGTAAAGGTCTGAAGGGGCTTCTTACATATAATCTTAAAGTGGTTGTAAAAGTAGGAGGCTTTTTAAATTAATGCATTCTGTGAACCTTCTGCGTGCAACTCCTCCCCATATATTATGTTTACTTGAGTCTGATCTCAATCCTATGGGTCACAGTCACATCTGTGCGTTTTCCACAGGTGAGTTTTTTGGAAAGGGTCAGAGACTTTTTTTTTTCCGCAGCAAGTTGCATTTTTGGTTCCATAGACTTCAATGGAAATGCAGCGGAAACGCGTCAGACGCAGTGTTTGCATTTTTGATGTGTTTTCAGTAAACCTAAGGACACATTATGATAGACTTACCTTAAAATGAAGCCCTCCAGCGTCTTTATTATAAGCTTAACTGTAGGTAAAAAAAAGTCACAAAGTGGAGTTTACTACCGCTTTAAATACAAGCTCCTCAAAATAACAGTTATTAAAGTAGTATTGAACACAGCATTTTTCGCTTAAGAAAATAGTTTAATAAAATAAACATTCCCCAGTAAACTATTCTAAACTTCTTATGCCCCGTACACATTGTCGGATTTTCCGATGGAAAATGTCCGATCGGAGCAAGTTGTCGGAAATTCCGACCGTGTGTGGGCTCCATCGGACATTTTCCATCGGATTTTCTGACACACAAAGTTGGAGAGCAGGAGATAAAATTTTCCGACAACAAAATCCGTTGTCGGAAATTCCGATCGTGTGTACACAAATCCGATGGACAAAGTGCCACGCATGCTCAGAATAAATAAAGAGATGAAAGCTATTGGTCACTGCCCCGTTTATAGTCCCGACGTACGTGTTTTACGTCACCGCGTTCAGAATGATCGGATTTTCCGACAACTTTTCCTAGGATTTTGTTGTCGGAATGTCCAAACAAAGTCCGACCGTGTGTACGCCCTATTAAAGTGTAACTAACGGTAAAACTTTTTTTTAAGTTTTGGATGGAGTGAAGAGGGATTAGAACACCTGTCAGTTTGTATTGCTGTCTGTGCCCCCATTAGGGAGATTCACCCCCTCACCCCCATTTGTCTTGTTTATCCTTATCATTGAAAGTAAAAGAAAATCCCAAATTTTGGGTTGTCCCCTAAAAAGTAATAGAGGGGAAATCCTCCAATGGGGACACTAGTTCTGGTGGCCTGGGGGTCCCCAAGGGATTCCCTTAATTTGCAGGGATTTTCCCTCACTTCCTGTTTGGCTATGGGACAGGAAGTAAAGGGAAATCCCTGCAATGGGACACAGAGGGCGAAAACAAAAATCTGACAGTGCAGTCACCACTCCGTCTATTATTTTGATGAAGGGAGGGAGGTGCAGGGGAAGTTTCTTGCCATCTTAGGCTAAGGGGATATGTGTTTCAACTCTGGTCCGTGCATGCAAGGGTGGCTCCATAGGATGCTGCAAGAGAAAAGAGCCACCCTGAAATAAGAAACATTGGGCAGCATCACAGTACCAGCCTAAACTGGATTATAGGGAAGGACTAAAAGAAAGAAGCAACATCCTCGATAAGCGATTAAATCAGGCACTGAAAGTGCTTAAAACTGAGTGTTTAGTATCAGTAATGTGTTTTCCAGCAAGAGAAGTAACATTTCAGCACCTTATCAGAAATGAAAGATATTTAAGATAAAACTGTTAGTGGGAACTGATATTTCTCTGCATAGCACCAAATTGTTGGCGAGTCATTCCTTTAACCCCTTTGGTCACCCTAAAATAAATGAGCGCCTTCTCAATGGCCCATAATTATTTTTTTTTTTCTAATTTGCTTCTGAGAGAGCACAGCCTCACGTCGCTGCAGTTTTTTCCAATCATATGATTTTCAGGACTGGCCAATCAGGGTGATCACAGAGAAAGTTTGGGACTTTTAGGGCTCATTTACACTTGCTTCGGCTTCAACATACATTAACAGCTAGTTTAGACTTGCTTCAAAACAAGGCTTCGGACAGGCTTTGTTAAAGCTCTCTGAACGCTGTCACTAAATAAAATGGTTAGCTTACAGTCCTGTTTACACCTTGCTTTTGCTTTGCTTAAAAAAATTATACCCCGTGTAGCTTTAGTGGTGCTTCAAAATGTCTTGAAAGCCTCCATAGAAGTCTATTGCAATGTTCGCCTGAAGTCCCATCAAAGCCCCATGAAGCCTCACCAAAGCTCCACCAAAGCCTCATCGAAGCACCAATCAAAAGCAAGGTGTAAACAGGACTGTAAGCTAACAATTTTATTTAGTGACAGCGGCTTTGACTGGCATTCAGAGAGCTTTAACAAAGTGTGTCCGGAGCCATGTTTTGAAGCAAGTGTAAACTAGCCCTTATGTTCTTCAAAACTGCATCTTCTGCTCTTGGCCTACCAGAGAAAATTAGTGTGAAAGTCAAACGATTTTGTTACTTTTTTTTATCTGCCGATTTAGGCTCAGTTCATACTAACCCGACTCCAAAGCCGTGCAATTTTTAGTGCAACCGAATCCGACTTTGAAGTGATGTTTTACACTTTGTGGCATTGAAGTTGTATCAAAGTCGAGCCAAAGTAGTGCAGGAACCTTTTCAAAAGTCGATGTGACTTGTGTCGGATCAGTTAAGACGGCTCTCATAGGGAAACGTTTAATGTCATGTGACTTGTGCTCTCACAAGTCAGATCTCATGTCGCACCAGTGTGAACTGAGCCTAAATTCAGGAGAAATAGAAGCGGTCGTTTCATAGCTTTGTCATGTATGACTTGAGTACTTTGAGGTTTCTGCTTTTCTCACTGGTGTCTTTTTTTGTGGACATGTTTTCCCATTGCTGGGTCACTGCAAATGTCAGAAGACGAACCATGAAAGTCATACAACTTTGAAGTTAAAAAGGACCTAATTCACTCCAGGCCCTAAAAGATGCTCATACAGGAATTACAGAACCTTGGAATACCCCCAGAATACAAGCAAAAACCTCTTTCTATTGAAAAAAAAAAGACCAAAAAGAGAAAGTACTGTTTTACAGTATACTTCCTGAATAACCCGGGTTATCTATTTATAGAGTGATTACAACTATAGAGGAATTACATTTTCTTCCTTTTAACAAATTTAGGCCTAGTTTGCACTTGCAGTTGGGGGGCAGTAAAAACATAAAACATGCGGTTCAGCCTTGTTATTACTGCCCCAACCTCTCTCACTTAGGCTGTAAAACGCAGCAAACAGGGATCCACACAAGCCCTGGGCCCAATGCTTTGCATCGCGGTGCAGCAAAAATTATAATACCGGTCGTGTTCAACTGGCCTGCCACACAATGCACATGGTTGTGGAGGGGCAGTGCCAGTTTTAAGGGGTTAAAGCAGGCAATGAGGAGGTGACACAAAGCCTCCTCACTACCTGTCAAATGCCCGTGTAAACATGCCCTTATAACAAACTTTTGCTGGCTGCCGTTTCTAACCTCCTTTTAAAGATGCTTGTTGACAGTTCAGCTAACACTCTGGCTTGAGTACAGATCTGGAACAAGTATGCAGCAGTGGCGGCTGGTGGCTCTAAGTCGGTTGGTCATCCAGTCCAGGGCTTACTCCATCTAGGTTGCGGGCGGGCAGCACTGCAGCGGCTCCTCTCCTCCTCTTCTGCATCATGATGGCTTCTGCCCTGCGTCTCCTCCCTCCTAGATGTCAAATAGGATTGCCTGTCCTTTCAGCCAACCAGGTGACTGGTCTCAAGACCCCGTTTCCTGATTGGTCGGGTAGGAGGATTAGTGCGGCAATAATGAATATTAATTCACTATTGTCACATAACTGGGTGTGCTCAGAGCGCAGTGCTCTGCGCCCCGAGCCCACCCTTTTTTGAAGCCTATTAGTACTTATAGCTCTAATCATGTGCTTCAACCCCCCCATTGGAATCTATGGTCCAGCGCCCTGCATGCAGATCAGGGGGCCAGACACATGGAGGGGGGGCGGTACTGCCCCTAATGGTTGAGCCGCCACTGGTATGCAGATCAAGAAAGTCAAAGAAAAGTCAGAGGCCCTTAATTGCATATATCATTTTCTAGTTCAGTGACTCAAGTATTGAAGCCAGGGAATCTGAATGCCAAACATAAATAGGGTGTGTACCCACCATAGAGATTTTAAAGCAGAACTCCAAGGAATTGCAGCACCTTTAAACATCCACTGGCTTTTAAGGGGTTACATTTAATGAGATGTATGCCACCTTATGAACTTTTCTCTATCATTTACTATTAACATTTTTTACTTAAGACTTGTAGGTTCAGCGATCGCTATACTTCTGTCACTCTGACACTGGACCTTAGGGTTCTTCGATACAGCAGATGCAGAGTCATTTGCAGCTGTCCTGCCTGGCCCTTATCTCCGCTTGCCCAATTATGGAAGGCTTTCTATTATGTGAACCCATTCATTTTATCACCCATTCAATTCCAGCATGTATTTAAAGTTTTTTTCTACCTTCATGCATTCTATGTGTGAAGGTAAAAAACTTTCAGTATACAACTTCCCCTAATACTTACTTGAGTCCAATCTTGATCCAGTGATGTGCATGAGAGCAGCTGCCATCCCAGCTCTCCTATATGGTCCCTCCCAAATTCCCCAAAATCCCCCAAATTCTTTTTTTTTACACCGGTATGATCAGATTTCTCGCTGGAGGGAGGCTACATTCGTTCTCCGCTGAATGTAGGAACGTAGCCACACTTGCTTGCTCCCAAGATGGGATGGGATTTGTAGAGTGCATAGAGCAGTGTGCATGACTGCAACTAATGCACAATGTTCGTTCCAAAGAAATGGAAGTGAGGGGGAGGAAAGGAGAGGTTTGGGAGTTCACAGTGGACATAACAAAGGAAGAAGAATAACACTGTAAGAAACAATTTATTGAAAAATAGATTACATGGCCATTAAGTAGTGGATATGGACTTATGGAGAATAAGGATATCATTTAGGGTCACTTTAAGGCTGTATTAATAAATATAGAGCTGCATTACTTTGTTTCTTTTATATATGCCTGGAGTTCTGCTTTAATCACTTCAGACTGATAAAGATCAGTATAAACAGAACCTGCCCTTGTGACAGAATCAGCTTCTGCGTTCCCAAATAATGTACACTTGGCGACTGTGAAAGAAAGGAACATTGTTTTACTCCATCAACACTCCAGATAGCAGTGCTACCAGGGCGGCTCCCATCACACTAAAGGAACTTGCTACTAGACATGCGAGAAGTCATAAACATAATTGCAAATGCAAGTGGAATGAACGTGACGGGGCTTGTCACCACTAAGGTTGCAAAATACCATGGACTGTGACTTGCCATGTGACGGCGTGGTGGTGCCGCCTAAGCATGCCAGGTCATAATTCCTAATTCCTTTCTTCAAATGCCACCTGGGAAACAATCACCATAATATTCATATGCCTGAAGAGCCTAATGTAATTCCTTCAAATAAGGTACATTTTAATGGCAGTTCGCACAGTAGATAGAATACCAAGTCATCACAGATTTCAATATTTGGAAGCA
Organism: Lithobates clamitans; assembly: GCA_037952925.1. NCBI lineage: Eukaryota > Metazoa > Chordata > Amphibia > Anura > Ranidae > Lithobates > Lithobates clamitans. The sequence goes on from JBBGZY010000906.1 coordinate 926,619, forward strand.
AACAAAATGCTTAGAAACTGACACGTCACAGTAATACATCAACTGGCCCTATTGACCGATTTAGGCCCCTTTCACACTGCCGCGACCTGAAAGTCACGCAATTTTGCAGCCACAATTTTGACGCAAATTCAGGTAATGCCTGTGTAAACTTGAAGTCTATGGACCTAAACTCGCATCATAGTCGGACCAAAGTAGTACAGGAACTACTTTGAAGTCGGTGCGACTTGAAGCCGCACAGATATGAACACTACTCATTGGAAATCATGGGGTATGACTTTTTCATGCAACTTTGCAGTCCCAAGTTGCAGGACAAGTCACACAAGTGTGAAAGGGGCCTTAGTGAAACTAAACAATATCCTTATTCTCCAAAAATAATTCATCCACTAATTAAATACTAAGACCCCTTTCACACTGGGGCGGTTTTCAGGTGCTTTAGCGCTGGAAATAGCCTTTGCTAGGCGCCTGTAAACCGCCTCCCATTCATTGCAGTGTGATTTTTCACACTGGGGTGGTGCGCTTGCGGGACGTTATGAAAAGTCCTAAAAGCAGCATCTTTGGGGCGAGTTGGGAGCGCTGTATTTAGCGCTCAATAAAACGCCCTGCCCATTGGAATGAATGGGCAGCATTTTCAAAGCACCTGAAAAGCGATTTGAAAGTGCCACAAAAATTTACTTTTTTTTTATTTATTTCTTAAAGATTCTATTCTTCGATTCTAGAGATTTTAAGAGACATTACAGAAATATCAATATAACAGGATATGGCTCCAACTAGAGTACAAACAATAGTCACACACCAATGACATAGTCAATAAGGTACTAACTGCATAAAGTACAATCAACATTCCTAACATGGAAAGACAAAGTGCACATCGAGATGTCATTGTCATGTTTGTATATGGTACTTCAGGTGCCTATAGACATGTCAGAGTTATTAGAAATTCAGGGCCTCTAGCAAGGTTTCTGGACTGATTTCTGCTTGTCCGCATATCGTGAGAAGAATGGGTGAAGGGGCCAACTGATAAATCAGCCCCTTATATCAGACTCTCTGCCCAGTAGGAATAATTTAGGGGGGGGGGACAAGGAAAGGAGAGAAAGATGAGGGAAAGAGAAGGGGGGGGGGAGTGTAATGGAAGGCTAATGGTAGGAGAGGGGGTGGAATGGCCACCAGCTACCCTCTCCATCTACTTCTGGCAGCACAATAGGTAGTGTAAGAACCCACAATGCCTTCAGATAGTATCTGCAAAGAGAGTAACCTTGGAGCACCGGCTAACCATCATCTTGTACCAGGTCTGGATATCCTTGAGAGTGTCGGTATTTAAACCAGGCTTCCCATATTTTCGAGAAGCTGGAGATCCTATCTTGGGTGGTATAAATCAGCTCATCCATCACTGCAATGTGACTGATGCGTAACGCCCATTCTTTCATTGAAGGGGTCGATGTGTACCTTGAACCGGTAAGCATAGTCTAGCAGCGTTTATCATATGCATAGCCACCTACTTTAGTATCTTTACTTGGGTATTTTGGAAGGATGAAGGAGGTACTGTGCTGGTGAAAACTCCAGAAGGAAAGTGCCCTGTCCGCATCTCCTGCACCGATCTGAGACTATCGGTATGAATTTGTGAAGCAGTTCGTGTCTTGCACCACTGCGTTTTAAATAGTTACATAGTAGGTGAGGTTGAAAAAACACAAGTCCAACCTATTTGTGTGATTATATGTCAGTATTACATTGTAAATCCCTATATGTTGTGGCAGTTCAGGTGCTTATCTAATAGATTCTTGAAACTATCGATGCCCCCCCCCGCTGAAACCACCGCCTGTGGAAGGGAATTCCACATCCTTGCCACTCTTACAGTAAAGAACCCTCTTTGTAGTTTAAGGTTAAACCTCTTTTCTTCTAATTTTAATGAGTGGCCACATGTCTTGTTAAACTCCCTTCTGCGAAAAAGTTTTATCCCTATTGTGGGGTCACCAGTATGGTAGTTGTATATTGAAATCATATCCTCTCTCAAGCGTCTCTTCTCCAGAGAGAATAAGTTCAGTGCTCACAACCTTTCCTCATAACTAATATCCTCCAGACCCTTTATTAGCTTTGTTGCTCTTCTTTAAACTCGCTCCATTTCCAGTACATCCTTCCTGAGGACTGGTGCCCAGAACTGGACAGCATACAATAGGTACGGCCGGACCAGAGTCTTGTAGAGTGGGAGAATTATCGTTTTATCTCTGGAATTAATCCCTTTTTTAATGCATGCCAATATTCTGTTTGCTTTGTTAGCAGCAGCTTGGCATTGCATGCTATTGGACCCCCATCCCCCCCCCCCCAGGTCCTTTTCCATCCTCGATTCCCCCAGAGGTTCTCCCCCCAGTGTATAGATTGCATTCATATTTTTGCCACCCAAATGCATTATTTTACATTTTTCTACATTGAACCTCATTTGCCATGTAGTTTCCCACCCCATTAATTTGTCCAGATCTTTTTGCAAGGTTTCCACATCCTGCGGAGAAGTTATTGCCCTGCTTAGCTTAGTATCGTCTGCAAATACAGAGATTGAACTGTTTATCCCATCCTCCAGGTCATTTATGAACAAATTAAATAGGATTGGTCCCAGCACAGAACCCTGGGGGACCCCACTACCCACCCCTGACCATTCCGAGTACTCCCCATTTATCACCACCCTCTGAACTTGCCCTTGTAGCCAGTTTTCAATCCATGTTCTCATCCTATGGTCCATGCCAACGGACCTTATTTTGTACAGTAAACATTTATGAGGGAACTGTGTCAAATGCTTTTGCAAAATCCAGATACACCACATCTATGGGCCTTCCTTTATCTAGATGGCAACTCACCTCCTCATAGAAGGTTAATAGATTGGTTTGGAAAAAACGATTCTTCATGAATCCATGCTGATTACTGCTAATGATACCGTTCTCATTACTAAAATCTTGTATATAGTCCCTTATCATTCCCTCCAAGAGTTTCCATACTATTGATGTTAGGCCAACTGGTCTGTAATTCCCAGGGATGTATTTTGGGCCCTTTTTAACCACTTGCCGCCCTCGATATATAGCAGAATGATGGTGGCAAAGTGGTTTCAATATCCTGACTGGGCGTCATATGACATCCTCAGGTCATTAAGCCACTGCGCGCCCCAGGGGGCACACATCGCGGCGATCGTTGTTGCGTTGTGTCAGTCGGACACTCCGCAACTCCGATCTAGGTAAAGAGTCTCTGACGGAGACTCTTTACCACGTGATCAGCCGTGTCCAATCACGGCTGATCACGATGTAAATAGGAAGAGCCGCTGATCGGCTTTTCCTCACTCGCGTCTGACAGACGCAAGTAGAGGAGAGCCAATCGGCTGCTCTCCTGACAGGGGGGGTCTGTGCTGATTGTTTATCAGCACAGCCCCCCCCTCCGATCCTGCCCAGGACCACCATCATGCCGCCCAGGACCACCAGGATGGCCATGCACATTGGACAACCAGGTATGCCCCCCTAGACCCCCAGGGAAATACTAATCTGTGCCCAGGCAGCTGCCAATTAATGCCCAGGCAGCTGCCAATCGGTGCCCACTCACAATGCCTACCACTGCCAGTGCCACCAGGAATGCCTATCAGTGCCTCATATTAGTGTCCATCAGTGCCACGTATCAATTCCCATCAGTGCCGCCTATCAGTGCCACGCATAAGAACCCATCTTTGCAGCCTTTCAGTGCCCCGTGTCGCCTATCAGTGCCCACATGTGCCAGCCATGAGTGCCCATCAGTGCCATCTATCAATGCTGCATATCAGTGCCACCCATCAGTGCCCATCAGTGCCCGCTCATTGGTGCCACCTCATCGGTGCCTTATCAGTGCCTGTCAGTGCCGCCTTATCAGTGCCCGTCAGTGCCGCCTTATCAGTGCCCATCAGTGAAAAAGAAAACTTACTTATTATTAAAATTTTATAACAGAAACAAAAGCAAAAAAACTTTTATTTTTTTCAAAATTTTTGGTCTTTTTTTATTTGTTTAGCAAAAAAATAAAAACCGCAGAGGTGATCAAATACCACGAAAAGAAAGCTCTATTTGTGGGAACAAAATGATAAAAATTTTGTTTGGGGACAGTGATGGATGACTGTTAACCATGGCGTTACTTCCTGTGATGTGTCAGGAGGATAAAAACTGCAGTTTTGGTTACTGAAGCCCCCCCGATTCCCTTTTGAAGGCTGAGGAGAAGAATAAATTCAATACCTTTAATTTTTATACCCATTCTCCTGGGTGTTCACATTCAGTGATCCTTTGTGGATATACAAGTGAATGCGTTCCCATCTGGTTTTCGTTATCACAGTGTCTAGTTGGGTCTCCCAAAATGCATGCTCCGTGCGCAAAGCAGTATAAAATTCCCCAAACATTGAGGCATAAAGCACTGAGATCACATGCCTCTGGGGAGATGAGCTACAGCACAGTGACTCAAAGACCGTAGGGGCTTTTGTGACGCTTTCCCTGTTCGCTGGGTTATTGAGATAGTGTTTTAATTGTAGATATACCCAAAAGGGGAAGGACTTGGTCAGAGATAGTGCTGCAAGCTCTCTCTGGAGGAGGAACCTGCCCCTGGAAAAGAATGTTTAGCTTGCATCTCTACGTAAGACTATTTGGCTGACAAGTAGGCATAAGTCATACCCGGAAGAAAGTCTGGGTTACCCTTAATAGGAGTGATCGCACAATCTTTGGCTGATAGCGCGTGGACTTTGCAGGCCCTTTCAAAGGCATTAAGAGTTGCCCCAATAAGAGGGTGTGACTGGATGTTGGGTGCTATGTGCTTTTTAGAGAACCAAGGGACTGAGCGGAGTTAGACTCCTGTGATCAGTTGCTCCAGGAGTACCCATCCCTTGCATCGGGTATGTATCCTCCAGTCCACTAACCTAGCCAGATTAACAGCCCAATAATATCTCTGCAGGTCAGGGAGGCCAATGCCACCACCAGACTTTGGCAGCACCAGTTTCGCCCATCTGATTGCTGCCGCCTTGGTTCCCCATAGGAACGCCCTGCACATTCTCTTATATGCCGCAAAGAAGGAAGGTGGCAAACAGATTGGGATGGTCTACAGTTTATACAGCATGCGGGCAAGCACCGTCATTTTTAGAATTGAGGCTTGTCCAAACCAGGAGACGGTGGGCACATCCCACCTGAGGAGGTCCTGCTGTATAATTTTCAGTCCTGATAAAAAGTTTGTTGTATAGGTTCGTTAGCTTGCCAGGTAGTTGGATACCCAAGTAGGAGATGGCATCTGTCTTCCAGTGGAAGGGTCAAAATTTTCTGGCATAGATGTACTAGCTTAGGGGGTAGAGAGATGTTCAGTGCAAAAGATTTTGAATAAGTCATTTTTAAATTTGAAATAAGTTGGAACTATTCCAAGACTTGCATCAGGTTGGGTAGGGACATCAATGGGGATGAGAGGAAGAGCAGGATATCATCCACAAAGGCTGCAAGCTTATATTCCCGATTATGAACTCCAATGCCTTTTTTTGTTGGGATTTGCTCGGATGCGCGCAATAGAGGTTCTAAGGTAAGGCTATATAGTAAGGGAGAAAGGGGGCAGCCCTGTCTGGTTCCATCAAGGATGGAGAAGGCATCTGACAAGTGGCCATTGACCCAAACCCTAGCTCTTGGATTAGCGGATAATACCCTAATAAAGGCCCGTATACAGCTCCCCAGTCCTAGGGCCTCAAGAACTGCATCCTTATAGTCCCAAGCCACTCGGTCAAAGGCCTTCTCCGCATCCATTGCTAGGAAAAGCCAGTGATGTAAGTTTAGAGCTTTAATGGTATTGTCCCTGGCTTCTCTGCAGGGACAAAGCCAACTTGGTCGAGACCCACCCAGGCAGGCACATGGTAAGACAATCAGGTTGCAAGGATCTTGGAGAATAGTTTGACGTCCACGTTTAAAAGCGAGATCGGACGGTAATTGGCCACATTAGTGGGGTCTTTGTTCTCTTTTTGGAACACCGAGATATATGCCTCTAGTAAGCTACCTGAAGAGCTAGGGATACCTCATGCCTTGAGGAAACCCGGTGCAAAGAGATCTGCAAAACTTTTGTAGTATTGTGCCGTGAAGCCATCTGGCCCTGGACTCTTAAGAGGCTTTGTGGTCTTTAAGGTGTCCTCCCATTCCTCTGATGACAGGGGGGCTTCAAGGACGCGAGAGAGTTATACATGTGAAGAAAGTCTCTTATCAGTTCTAATTGTGTATTTGCTGTTGCTGGGCTATATTTATTTGATTTAATATCGTACAGCTTGCTATAAAAGGCGTGGAACTGGCGAGCTATATCTTCATTCTTAGAATGAATCACCTCAAACTGATCTACTACATGATGGAAAGTAGAAGCGAGGGTGCGTTTTTGCGTGAATCTTGCTAAAAGTCTCCCTAGCTTATTACCTTGCTCAAAGAATAATTTCTGTGATAACAACTGCCGCTTCCGCGCCCTTTTAAATAGTTCTAGCAAAAGTGCCCATGCGTCAGCTAAGTTGGTTGCTACCTTAACAGCCAGTGAACATTTATGCTGCACTTCCAGCTTAGAGATTTTGTCTGCCAGTGCTTGGACCAGAGTTTGGTGTTCTTTCTTTTTCCTGGCTGCAATGACCAACAGGTGGCCTCTCACAACACACTTATGTGCCTCCCATTGAGTCATGGGGGACACATCTGGCGTGTCATTGTGCGGAAGTAATCCCCAATAGTCTGTTTAATGGTGGCCAGATAACTAGGATAGGTAAGAAGGGAGGCATCCATTCTCCAAATCTTGGTAAACGTTTCCCTCTGGGGGAATCGTAGAGTCAGGGTGATCTGGTGATGGTCAGAAAGCACCATGTTTTCTATTGTCGCATTGTAGTGGTAGGCCAGGTCCTTTTGGGGTATGAAAAGGTAATCTAGCCTTGAGTAGCGGTTGTGCAGGGACGAAAAAAATGTAAACTCTTTCCCTCGCGGGTTCAAGGTGCGCAAGGTATCATGGAGAGTGAGAGGCGCTAATTGAAGTTTCCCTTGTCGTAGAGAAGAAAATGGGAGTGACGAGATGCAGTGGATGTGCCAAGGCCATGTTAAAGTCGCCCCCCAGAATTAAGAGGCCTGTCCTAAATGACGTAAGTTTCAGGAGAATATCTTTCAAAAAGGACACCCGTTTAGAGTTGGGACAGTATATATTTGCTAGAGTCACCGGTTTATCCTTCCAGAGCCCTTTGAACCTACCCTCTGGGTCAACCACCTGGTCAGTAAGGCAAAACGCGAGCAACTTTGCGATCAATATTGCTACTCCTTCTGTTTTGGAATCAGCACAGGTTGAATGATATACCACCGGGAAGCGATTAAAATAGGAGTTTTTAATCCTTTTTTGGGTTAAAAGCCCCCTGCTAGCAGCTGAAAAAGCAGCAGGTTGCAGTTTGCATATTCCTGGTGCATTTTGCGTTTTTCAATACACATTTTTTTATCCATTGAACCAAAAACGAGTCCCTGGCCCTTTCCATAAAATGCACAGATTTGAACTACATCTATAGGAAACCATGTTAAATGCAGCTGACATGTATTGGGGGGATGGATACAGCGGACATGTATTGGGGGGATAGATGGATGGATACAACGGACATGTATTGGGGGATAGATGGATGGATACAGCGGACATGTATTGGGGGGGTGGATACAGCGGACATGTATTGGGGAATAGATGGATGGATACAGCGGACATGTATTGGGGGATAGATGATGGATACAGCGGACATGTATTGGGGGATGGATGAATGGATACAGCGGAGCCGCCCTTCACTAGACTAAACATGCCCCGCAAGCGTCCAGGAAGAATAGCATAACATTTCCTTTGCAGCACTGCCCATTATCAGTGAAAAATCCGCCCCTCACCACAATGAAGACGCCCAAACCCGCCCTTCACCGAAATGAAGACGCCTCGGAAGCGCGAGGCATAATCTGACAATAACATTGTCCTGTCGGCTATTGTCTGCGCAGGCATCGTTACAACAGCTGATCGTGAAATCAGCTGTTGCGCAGTTCCGTACGGCGCATGCGCAGTGCAGCTCGGGCACTTCTCGATAGTGGGCACTATCCGATAAAACACCGGCACTTTCAGTGTGAAAGCACTCTTAAGCTTAATTTTTTTCTACAATAACAAACATGTTATACTTACCTGCACTGTGTAATGGTTTTGCACAGAGCAGCCCCAATCCTCTTCTTCTTGGGTCTCTCGCTGGCACTCCTGGCTCCTCCCTCTCAAGTAGTGCCCCCAGAGAAAGTTGCTTGCCCTGGGGCACCGCTGCATGTTTGCTCCCAAGCCCCTGCTCTATTCATCCATAAGACACAGAGCTGCGGCTCAGCCCTGCCCCTCCCCTCTCTCCCCATTGGCTCACTAGCTGTGATTGATAGCAGTGGGAGCAAGTGGGCTCTTGCTTCTGTCACAGCCAATGAGGGAGGAGAGTCCCCATCCAGCCATGGCTATCGTGAACATCGCTGAATCGGAGGGGGCTCAGGTAAGAATTGCAGGGGCCGCTGCACACGAAAGGTTTTTTACCTTCATGCATAGAATACATGAAGGTAAAAACACCTTCAGCCTTTACAGCCACTTTAATAGCCCTGTAATCTATCGTTCACTGTGTTTTTCTGCCCCCTTGTAACATTTTCCATGAGCCTGAACCTCTCCTTTTCCCCTTCACTTCTATTTGTTTGGAATGAGCAGTGCACATTAGCTGCAGTCACGTGTACTGCTCTGTGCACACTACAAATCCCATAGTCCATCTCGGGAGTGAGTAAGAGAGGGTGGCTACGTTCCTACTTACAGTGGGACCATGGAGAACAGACGTAGCCACTCTCCAAAGGAAATCATATCACAGCCAGTGTTCATTTTGACTTCAAAATTCGATTTAGTTTTAGTCATAGTCTCAACTAAAATGCCATTTTAGTTTTAGTCGTATTTTAGTCTTTTAACCACTTCAATACAGGGCACTTATACACCTTCCTGCAGACCAATTTTAAGCTTTTAGTGCTGTCGCAGTTTGAATGACAATGTCATCCATCACTGTACCCAAACTAAATTTTTATCATTTTGTTCCCACAAATAGAGCTTTCTTTTGGTGGTATTTGATTACCTCTGCGGTTTTTATTTTTTGCTAAACAAATAAAAAAAGACCAAAAATTTTGAAAAAAAATAAAAGCTTTGCTTTTGTTTCTGTTATAAAATTTTGTAAAGAAGTAAGTTTTCTCTTTCACTGATGGGCACTGACGGGTACTGATAAGGCGGCACCGATGAGGTGGCACCAATGAGCGGTCACTGATATGTGGCACTGATAGGCAGCACTGATGGGTGGCACTGATATGCAGCACTGATGGGCACTCATGGATGGCACAGGTGGGCACTGAAAGGCTGCAAAGATGGGTTTTTATGGGTGGCACTGCTGGACACTGATGGGCTCTGATAGGCGGCAATGATGGGCACTGATACGAGGCACTGATAGGCATCCCTGGTGGCACTGGCAGTGGTAGGCATTGTGAGTGGGCACTGATTGGCAGCTGCCTGGGCATTAAATGGCAGCTGCCTGGGCACAGATTAGTATTTCCCTGGGGGTCTAGGGGGGGCATACCTGTTGGTCCAGTGTGGATGGCCATCCTGGTGGTCCTAGGCGGCATGATGGTGGTCCTGGGCGGGATCCGAGGGGGGGCTGTGCTGATAAACAATCAGCACAGACCCCCCCTGTCAGGAGAGCAGCCGATCGGCTCTCCTCTACTCGCGTCTGTCAGACGCGAGTGAGGAAAAGCCAATCACCAGCTCTTCCTATTTACATCGAGATCAGCTGTGATGGAGACTCTTTACCTAGATCGGAGTTGCGGTGTGTCAGACTGACACACCGCAACAACGATTGCCGCGATGCGCGCCCCCGGGGGCACACAGCGGCTTAATATCCTGAGGATGTCATATGACGCCCAGTCAGGCTTTTAAAAACCACTTTGCCACCATGATTCTGCTATATGGCGGGCGGCAAGTGGTTAAATAAAATGCCATTTTTAGTTTTAGTCATATTTTAGTCTTTTGGCTATACATACCTGTTCTGAATCGCTCTGCTGCCAGTGGTGGCTTCTCTGTGTAGGCGGGTGCAGAGGAGGCAGCTGACAACAGAAGCCCCAGTGTAAGTCTATAGCGATTTCTTCTTTACAGGCTAGATAGGTTAGTGTTAGATTGCGAATGCAAGTAGATTTACAGATTTTAGTTTTAGGGTGAACTTTTACTTTAAGGCTGCATTAACACATGAGCTAAGCGTCTTTTTTTTTTTTGTAGTGTAGGCTTTTTGTTGTATTATTTGTCCATATGTTTTTGATTGTTTCTTATTATTTTTAGCCAAGGGAAAGTTAGTTACTATGGTGCTTTTTTTTAGTCACTACCATTAAAATCTATTGGGGTCAAAAATATTTGAAGCTTGTGGCTCAAAAGAGCTTTGTATATTTTTTCTGAGATACAAGCTTCAAGTGACACTACACTCTGGTGTGATCAGGTACTAATAAAAACCATGGGATTTTGCATGTTGAGGATGTTGGAACTTTAGGCTACTAAACACTCAGGTGTGAATGGGGCCCGATTCTCTATCTAGCTGCCCAGTAGCTCCACAACAGTTTTCAGAACCAACTGATCTTTGTCAAAGCATACAATTTAAAGTGGAAGTTCAGGCTAAAACTATCTTTAAATCTACTGGCAGCCACATTCTAAGACTGACCTATCGAACGCTGCAAGAAGCAAAGAATCGCTATACAAACCTTTTCTGAAGCTGATCCGGTCTCCATTGGCAGATGCTGTGTGCAGTAGAGAGCCCACAATGGCTGGGAAAGGACATCACCCATAGACTTACTATGTGGATTATGCTGTTGGCTGTCTCTTCTGAAGGGCGAGTTCAGAGGGTGGTGATAAATGGGGAGTACTCGGAATGGTCAGGGGTGGGTAGTGTGGTCCCCCGGGGTTCTGTCCTGGGACCAATCCTATTTAATTTGTTCATAAACGACCTGGAGGATGGGGTAAGTAGTTCAATCTCTGTATTTGCAGACGATACTAAGCCAAGTAGGGCAATAACTCCTCTGCAGGATGTGGAAACCTTGCAAAAAGACCTGAACAAATTAATGGGGTGGGCGACTACATGGCAAATGGGGTTCAATGTAGAAAAAATGTAAAATAATGCATTTGGGTGGCAAAAATATGAATGCAATCTACACACCAGGGGGGGAACTTCTGGGGGAATCGAGGATGGAAAAGGACCTGGGGGTCCTAGTAGATGATAGGCTCAGCAATGGCATGCAATGCCAAGCTGCTGCTAACAAAGCAAACAGAATATTGGCATGCATTAAAAAGAGGATCAACTCCAGAGATAAAAAACAATTCTCCCGCTCTACAAGACTCTGGTCCGGCCGCACCTGGAGTATGCTGTCCAGGTCTGGGCACCAGTCCTCAGGAAGGATGTACTGGAAATAGAGCGAGTACAAAGAAGGGCAACAAAGCTAATAAAGGGTCTGGAGGATCTTAGTTATGAGGAAAGGTTGCGAGCACTGAACTTATTCTCTCTGGAGAAGAGATGCTTGAGAGGGGATATGATTTCAATATACAACTACCGTACTGGTGACCCCACAATAGGAATAAAACTTTTTTGCAGAAGAGAGTTTAACCACTAAGCTACCGCCCACCATCATATGACGGCGGGACAAGGCAGCTGTTGTCCTGGGCGGACGTCATATGACGTGATCGCCCTCCCGAGCCACTAGGGGGCGTGCGCGCGTGCCCGCTGCATCGCTCGGGACCCGGTGCGCGTGCCCGGCGGCCGCGATGTCCGCCGGGCACCCACGATTGCCGGGTAACAGAGCAGGACCGTGGATCTGTGTATGTAAACACAGATCCACGTCCTGTAAGAGAGGAGAGGAGACCGATGGTGTGTCCCTTGTACATAGGGACACCGATCGGTCACCTCCCCCAGTCAGTCCCCTCCCCCCACAGTTAGAATCACCTCCCTAGGACACACATTAACCCCTCGATCGCCCCCTAGTGTTAACCCCTTCCCTGCCAGTCACGTTTACACAGTAATCAATGCATTTTTATAGCACGGATCGCTGTATAAATGTGAATGGTCCCAAAAATGTGTCAAAAGTGTCCGATATGTCCGCTGCAATATCGCAGTCACAATAAAAAAATCGCAGATCGCCGCCATTACTAGTAAAAAATAAATAAATAAAAATGCTATAAATCTATCCCCTATTTTGTAGACGCTATAACTTTTGCGCAAACCAATCAATATACGCTTATCGTGATTTTTTTTAACCAAAAATATGTAGAAGAATACATATCGGCCTAAACTGAGGAAAACATTTTTTGATTAAAAAAAAAAATTGGATATTTATTATAGCAAAAAGTAAAAAATATTGTGTTTTTTCAAAAATGTCCCTCTTCTTTTGTTTATAGCGCAATAAATAAAAACCACAGATGTGATCAAATACCACCAAAAGAAAGCTCTATTTGTGGGGAAAAAATGATAAAAAATTCATTAGGGTACAGTGTAGCATGACCGCGCAATTGTCATTCAAAGTGCAACAGCGCTGAAAGCTGAAAAATGGCTTGGGCAGGAAGGGGGTGAAAGTGCCTGGTATTGAGGTGGTTAACAAGACCACTTATTAAAATTAGAAGAAAGGGGTTTGGCCTCTTTACTGTAAGAGCAGCAAGGATGTGGAATTCCCTTCCACGGGCTGTGGTCTCAGCGGGGGGAATCGATAGTTTCAAGAAACTATTAGATAAGCACCTGAATGACCACAACATACAGGGATATACAATGTAATACTGACATATAATCACACACATAGCTTGGACTTAGTTTTAAACTGAACTTCTACTTTAACCACTTGCCCACTGCGCTATAGCCGAATGACAGCGTCCCATCCTCCGGATACTGCTGCAAACAGATTGCCACATGATCAGCTATGTCCAATCCCAGCTGATCACGGATGTAAACAGAAGACAATTATCGGCACTCCTTTCCTCATGCTGACAGCCTGAGGAGAGGAAAAGAGGGTCGATAACCATCTTGTGTAAAAGTGACATGCACACTGATTATCAGTGCAGCCTACCAGTGCCCATCAGTGCAGCCTACCAGTGCCCATCAGTGCAGCCTACCAGTGCCGCCTACTAGTGCCGCCTCATCAGTGCCTCCTATTAGTGCAACCTCATCAGAGCACATCCGTTAAGGAGAAAAATTACGTGTTTGCAAAATGTTATAACAAACTATGAAAAAGTTTGGTGTTTTTTTTAAATCTTCGATTTTGTTATTTTGCTAAATACACGAGTAAACCCAGTGATGATTAACTACCACCAAAAGAAAGCTCTATTTGTGTGAAAAAAATTATAACAATTTAATTTAAGCACAGTGATGCATGACCGCACAATTGCCATTCAATGTGCGACAGCGCTGAAACCGAAAATTGGCCTTGGCAGGAAGGGGGTAAAAGTGCCCAGTGGACAAGTGGTTAAGGGTTTGTGTATACAGTCTAAGCCCTCTCACCCCACCAAGCAAGTTCTATTCTTACACAATTCTTGGAAGCCAGATTCCTAAAATCTATGGTCACCGCATACAGTTTAATTTTATAACATCAGCAATACAAACTATGGTTCTCTTTGGCAGTTCAATATCAGCTTACTTGATAAATCCTTAATGGTGTGAGTTTTGCCTGTCAGCTGGCCATCTCTTTCCACAACTTCCTGGATCCTCTGCATGCTTTGCAGCTTCTCCTCTGCTCAATCTTTTGATTTACTTTCAATTTCTAAGGACTATATATCCCATGGTACCTTGCTGCCTGAAAGCAGTGATTCCTGTACTGACTACACCTCCTGAAACTCCTCCTTTCACCACCTCTGTAGTTCAGAAGACAGGCTCTGTGACATGTATGACAGGGCATAGTGAATAAGTGTCACAGAATTTAAAGTGGTTCGAAAGGCCGATCTTGGATTCTATGCATGAAGGTAAAAAATCATGTGTGAAGCAGCCCCCCTAATACTTACCTGGGCTCCCTCTTGATCCAGCGATGTCCACGAGAGCATTGGCTCACACCTTTCAGGATGCCGGGCGCATAATTTCCAGCGGCGGGGTTTTTTTTTTGTTTTTTTTTTAAGCACCCGATTAGAGGCAGAGGCTCTAATAGGCTTCAAAATAGGGTGGGCTCAGGAAGCAGAGCATTGCGCTCGGAGCCCACCCAGGTGTGTTAGAATAACGAATGAGGGGGCATGAGCATTTTTAAGAATGGTTAGGGTTATCCCAGAATTATACCTAAAAATGTGTCCTTTGCAATACTTTTGCTAAAAAGGTATCACACCTTCAATTTATTTATATTTTTTTTTTTCTCTTTTTTTTTTTTGCTGTCCGTGTCTCTACTGAGAACATATGGCTGTCATGAGGATACTACAACTTCAATCCGAGCCAGCTAATGGGAAAGATTGACCAGACCACAGTCAAAAGCAAACAAGAATAAAAAATTAAATGCAATCAAAAAGGACCAAAAAAGTCACATCAGAAGTACAAAAACAAGTGTAGATGAAGATCAATACTTATAATCAATCAAGATGTATGGAGACAGCTGTTAGGACTTAATCTGAAAATACTAGTTTCTTGGCTGTCATGCTGATCCCATGATTTCAGAACTTTAAGTCATGGACTCTGAACAAGTATAAAATTTGGGGGGGGGGGGGGGGGTGGTTGGGGGTTTAACTCACTCAGACATTCTTTAGCTGTATTCTTGTTCTGGGTCAGGATCTTAAAGTATTAAAGCCAGAGACAACCAGGCAACTACACTTTTTTTTTTTTTTTAAAGATCAGCACTGACAGCCTCCCTATTTTTTTTTTGGTATAGCCCCCCTTTAATATTAAAGCATTGAGCCTTTTTTTGCCCCAAGGTCTTGATTCTATATCTTGGCCAATGATGCCGGGCAGTTTTTCTCCCATTGATCAATGATGACGGGCAGTTTTCTCCCATTGATCAATGATGCCAGGCAGTTTTCTCCCATTGATCAATGATGCTGGACAGTTTTCTCCCATTGATCAATGATACCGGGCAGTTTTCTCCCATTGATCAATGATACCGGGCAGTTTTCCCCCTCTGACGAGCGGCACAGGGCATTTTTTTCCCCACTGACCAATGAAGCCTGGTACATACTGACCAAAGATGGATGGTTGAAGTCACCAGGCGCAGAACGTACAACTTCTAAATTCACGGTCACCCACAAGCCTGTTAAATTAGGACGAGCGGCTGTGTCTGTATTTAGGCTGCCTGCGCGCAGCACCTAGTGACTCCAGCTGCATAAATAAATGGCTCATTCACATTGTACAGGTCTTAGTGCCTATTTGAATGAGGCCTAAACATATTTTACAAAGGAGAGAAAGAGCAGCGGTCATATTATAAAAAAAAATAAATAAAAAAAACACATGGGGTGGAACTGTGCCAACCGCTTGACGAAAAATGTGCCAATTGTATATGCCTGTTTAAACAGTGCTTTTTATGACAAATTATTTAAAATTGAATAAATAAATGATGTTCTATTGGTTGTTACAGCACTTCAAATTTAATTTTTTATAACAAGGATATTCATGACTACCAGAATGTTATTTATGTTTCAGTTTCAACAGAGTCAAACATTGTATATAAGGCCCCTTACGCCTTCTGGACCTTTGCCTCTGAATGCGCAGAGCCCTTAGGCCTGGTTCACACTCGTGCAGGTTGCAGTTGATGCATATTTCAGGTGCATTTTGCAATACATGTTTTTGATCCATTGAAGTCTATGGAACCAAAAACACAACCTGCTGGTCCCTGGCCCTTTCCATAAAATGCACAGATGTGAACGTGACCCATAGTAAACCATGTTACATAGACTGTAGTGTGTTTCTGCGAAACTGAAAACACACAAAAAAAAATACATAGGTTTAAACCAGACCTAAATGCAGGTACCACTTAGAGCAGTATTCAGCCCCATCCAGCTGCAGCCTGCTTTAGACTTTGCCAGTCTGCCCACAGAAGGGCTGGACGCTGCACCTGTCCCTCCCGAGTACACTAAAAAAACACACTGGGAAAGACACACTGCTCCAAGACGGCCCTGTGTACAAGGGACCCGATTGTTTTCACATCCCCCACTGCTCCCCTGTGCTGTGCTGCACCTCGATGGCCATGCATACACATGTGCAGTCAGTCCCATCCTCACTACGGTATTTACGCCACTGTGCTAAAGGTGTAAATTTAGAAAATTGGCACAAGTGTGTTTCATTAATTTTGGCGAATGCTGTAAGACATTTATAGAAACAATAGATAAAGAGTTTACTGAAAATCTGAGAGTCATTAGCACTACATCTCTTGTTTAAACATTAGAAGTCAAGAACCAAGGAAATTGGGTTTTTGGGGTACCATAACACAATCAAAGAAAGATATATAAATAAAAATCAAAATTTTATTTAAGAAACATCTTAAAATTCGACAAATTCATGCAAAATAAATACCATACAATAACTAATTTCTGCTTTATAGTGACCATATGTGCAGTGCCTAATATAAAGTTCTCCTGAAGAAGCCATCATTGTGGCGAAACATGTAGAGATCCAATCAGTTGCATTTGTTTATGTTTTGTATGGTATTTTTTTTTTTACATTAATAGGTCAAATTTTAAGATGTTTCTTAAATAAAAAAAAAATTCTATATAAAACTTTGTTTGATTGTGTTATGGCACCCCAAAAATCCTATTTCCTTGGTTCGTGATTTATAAAAACAAACGCATAGCACTTCTAATTGGATATGATGTACATGGCGCAACAAGACACATATTTTGTGCAATGGCATTGTTGATTTGGTGCACAGGAAATGCAACGGTAGTTATAGTAAAAAGACTGTTGCAATAAATGTTACTTTGGCATAACTTTCATTAGGGTTGTCCCGATACCGATACTAGTATCGGTATCGGCACCGATACCAAGCATTTGCCCAAGTACTTGTACTCGGGCAAATGCTCCCGATGCTTCCGCCGATACCTTGACTGTCAGCGGTGATGGACGTGTGGGGGAGTTACAAGCTTCTCCCCCGCGGCTTTCAGCTGCTTAGTGACATACAGCAGTGATCGGTGCTTGTAATTCCCCCACACGCGATCACCGCTGACTGTCACCTCATCCCCCTTAGTCCTCCTCCGTTCCTCTGTCCCCCTCCGCTGTCCTGCTCCATTGCTGTGTCCCCCTCCGTTCCTCTGTCTCCCCCCGCTGTCCTCCTTCTTTGATCTGTCCCCCTCCGCTGTCCTCCTCTGTTCCTCTGTCCCCCCCGCTGTCTTCCTTCTTTGATCTGTCCCCCTCCGCTGTCCTCCTCCGTTCCTCTGTCCCCCCCGCTGTCCTCCTTCTTTGATCTGTCCCCCTCCGCTGTCCTCCTCCGTTCCTCTGTCCCCCCCGCTGTCCTCCTTCTTTGCTCTGCCCCCCTCCGCTGTCACCATGCGTTCCTCTGTCCCCCTCCGCTGTGCCCATCCGTTCGGGCTTTCCGTTGTCCCCCTCTCTCTTCGTCTGTCCCCTCCGTTGCGCTGTCCGCCTCCGCTGTGTGTATGGAGAGAGTCAGCTGACTCTTTCCATTCACATAACTGAAACATTGTAATCTCCTGTGATTACAATGTGTCAGTTTATGAATGGAGAGGAGCCGTTGTCTTCTCTCCATTCATTCTCAGTGCAGCTGACGCTGCAGAGAAAGGGACTGGGGAATCTCTATCCTCAGTCTATTTCTCTGTCTCAAGGGGGGAGATATCAGAGGTCTGTTAAGACCCCTAATATCTCACCAAAGCCCCCCAACAGGGCTGATTAAAAACAAAACAAAAAAAAAACACACACACATAGTGCAATAAAGAATAAAAAAAAAAAAATTGTAAAAAATGATAAATGTAAATGAAAAAAACAAAAACACACACACAGACACCGTTCACTATACCCCCCCCCCCCCCCCCCCCCTCAAAAAAAAAAAAAAAAAACTGTCACGTGACATTAAAAAAAAGTATCGGTAATCGGTATCGGCGAGTACTTGAAAAAAAGTATCGGTACTTGTACTCGGTCCTAAAAAAGTGGTATCGGGACAACCCTAACTTTCATGTAGCAGAATAGACAAAATATCTTTCAGATAACTACTCAAAACAAGTTTGTGGCACATTTATATATTTATTTTTCCGGTCTGACTTCATGGGACGATTTTCTGTGACTTCCTGTCCTGGTCACTGGGAATTAGAGCCAGAGGGTGTGATGTGAAAATTCTTGAATGAGGGCAGATTTTGTATTGCTTTCTCATTTTCTTCCTATTGTGGTTTCTTATGTTCCCCTCATTTCTTTATGGTGGTGTCACAGGGATACAATGTGGGGAGTTACAGATATTAAAGTGTATGTCAAGTCTCGGATAGCATGAGGGAGGGTTGGCATGCCTGTTGGGTTTTTACCATTATCCTAGTCTACATTAGAGATATTTACCCTCACTTCCTGCAACAGGGATGCAGACAGAAATACAAATCTGACTGGGCTGCTAGTCTTCACTTTCTACTTAGAATATAGTTTTTTTTGGTCTGTGTTGATGTAAGTTCCACATACTTCTTACCTGGGATTAAACATTGCCAGCAGGACATCCCTCTGAGCCCCAGATACATATAAAAACCCAACAAGGGCCCCAACATATTTTGGAGATGCGAAAGGGAAGAAGGCTCTTTGATACATGTGTGTTTGCAGTGCCCTGCATTACAACACTTCTGGACCGAGGTCCATGAGAGTATTTCAAAGGTCAGTGGTTGTAATCTCAACTTCACACCAGCCTATTCGCTTCATTACACATCTACTCCCAACAAACATTACTTGGAATTTTTGGCTATGAACATGGTCAACACAGCCAGAATGTTTATACCTGTACATTGGAAGTCCATCCAAATCCCCACTGCATTGGAATGGATTACTCAACAATGCAGGAACTAATTGATGTGTGGGGGGACCCCCTAAGCACTTTTCCCCCTCTTTTCCACTTGTAAGCAAGGTACAGTATGGTGTGGCAGTGGAAACACAGAGTCCAACCGATGCGGCTGGTGCTCACTATTTTGGGGGAGATGGACGGGAAGGCAGCAACCCCCCCCCCCCGCGCGTGGGAGACGGAGGGGAAGGTGGCAATCGGAGGCCTTACCGTAAAGAGACAGATGGGATCCGGGACGAGATGAAGAGATGAGATGTGAGATGAGCTTGCCGAGGGAAGAGCTGAGGCTTCTCCTCCCAGCCAAACAGAAAGTGACCCGATTGGCTGGGAGTAGACTATCTGGCCAATCGGGTCTCAGGACTCGCTTCCTGACTGGCCGGAAGGAGAAACAGGAAGACAATAGTGAATTATATTCGCTATTGTCACACAACTGGATGGGCTCAGGGCGTAGTGCTCTTTGCCCACCCTTTTTTGAAGCCAATTAGAGCCTCTGACTCTAATCATGTGCTTCATAAAAAAAAACAAAAAACATTGAAATCAATTCGTCTGGTACCCTGCATGTAGATTAGGGGCGCGGCGGGTAGGCACACCCGTCTGGAGCCACTTACGAATTGTGACAGCGGTCTGAAGACTTAAAGATGCTGACAGCGTCTGCAATGAGGAGTGGAATGTAGTATGGCTGGTCCACACTCAAAAAGGTATAGTTTCTGGAGTGAGATCCACTCCTATAAAGCACACCAAACCCCAAAAAATCTTAAATAGACTATGTCTGACCCAAGATTGCCACTGGGGTCACATGGGGTGCCAGGAACCAATCAGCTGTCTGCTTGTGACCAAAGAATTCAGAAGCACCAAGTTCCTCACAACTTCCTTCCTCTTCTGCATTTCCACTTCAGTTGAGCACCACTTGCAGTGAGGAGTAGAAACTGCACCTGCCTACACACTTACCTCAAATCCTTTCTACAATGTTTATTTTTATTCACTCTTCCCATCCCTGCCAACTCACCCCCACCCCCACCCCTATACCCAGTCTCTATAGCTCCAATCTCAACTAATTTAACAGCTGCAGAGTGAAAAAGAGGATACCTCCAATCTAAGCAAAGGACAAATTAATGTTTCCTTTGAGTCATTTGAGGTGTAAAGTTGTTGTTTATTACAGATCTAAAATAGTACGGTAATGAATGCTCACTTCGTTTATATGGAAATTCAGTCTACTTTTGCATACTTGTCAATTGGGTTCCCGATGCCATCACCATACCTGTTCTTAGAAGGCTTAGGAGTTTTCCTTTGCCCTCCTCCTCAT
Organism: Lithobates clamitans; assembly: GCA_037952925.1. Taxonomy (NCBI): domain Eukaryota; kingdom Metazoa; phylum Chordata; class Amphibia; order Anura; family Ranidae; genus Lithobates; species Lithobates clamitans. The sequence goes on from JBBGZY010000906.1 coordinate 946,908, forward strand.
TCAATGCCGGTTCACACTATTGCGATGTCGGACCTTGCATATGATTCGCATCGCACCGCTGTGTGGATCACATGCGATGTCTGTGCGATGCAAATTCAGCCATACAGATTGTATGGCTGAATTTGCATCACATTTGAACCAAAATCGCGCAGGACCCTTTTTTTGTCCGCACCAGAATCATATCGCATGGGTGTTCACACCCATACGATCCGATTCCCATCCAAATTCACAGTTCGCACTGCGATATGTGAACTAATCTGGGGGTGTCATTAACTTTCTATTGACACCCACAGCGGTTGGCATAGAGCAGTGTGAACTGCCTGCGGGTCCTATGCGATGCAGGAACCTGCACTGGAATGGCGCTGGTTCCCGCATCGCATATGTGTGAACCGGCACGTAGGATCATTTGCAACTTGGATAGATTACTGGTTTCCTTCCCCAATGATGATCCTCCCCCAATTATTTGTGAAAGAAAAAAAAACCCAACAGGAGGTACTAACCCTCCCCACTCTATCCCAAACTAAGAAAACAACGTTTTATCTACATATACAATTTAATTTTTAAGCTCTAACAAGCAGGGCCCTCTGATCCCTCCTGTATTGAATTGAATTGTATTGTAACTGTACTGTCGGTGCTATATAAATCCTGAATAATAATAATAATAACCAAAAACATCAGACAGGGGTTGTAAGCCTTCCACACGCTATTCAACACAAAAAGTTCACACCAGCCCACATACAAATGGTGTGCCATTTGCAAAGGCAGTGAAGGGTGATGTGATGTGTTGATACAAAACAGCACTGTCTTCTTTTTAAACTTTACTGAAGGATCACAAAGTGACACTTCATTCAAGTCTAAGAACCTAAGTGCATTGCAACACGTTTTGGTGCAATGACATGCGGTATAGTCGGCTGCAATGAGTAAAGATAAAGCTTGTTTGCATTTTTATGCAACGCACCACAACCCACCTCAACACAGCAGATTGTGGTGTGAACAGTGTTTTCTATGTGCGTTGATCTGCATAAAGATCGTGAGAACAAGCCTTTGGCTAGAGTCGTATTCCTGCAAAGTGCATCAACACATTAACTTTGGTGCATTTAGAACAACGTTTCTCAACCTTGGTGTAACGAGCATGGGACTCAGTTTGCCATGAATTAGCCCCATGAGTTGCCAAGGTGTGGGAAGGGTGTCCTCCAGCACCATAACCCCCAATAACATTCTAGGGCCATGAAACATGGCATTGTTCGTTGCCATTGTGTGGGCGGGCAGCCCGCCTGCACACACCCAGTGCATAATGCTAATCTAGGGTGGTATACAGACCTGCCCCCAGCATTCAAGAGAGGTCAGACAGACATCCACCTCCAGTCTTCGGTCACGTTGCTGGAGCCAAAAGAAGGGGCTCTGATGTGATGTGGGGAATGTGTGATGGGGACCTCCTTGATGGGGAAAGTGTGAGATTGGTGGGGCTCTGTAAAGGGGGACTGTGTAATTGGTGGGGTCTGTAATGAGAAGGGGGGGGGGCAGTGTGATTTGTGCGCTCTGTGATGGGGGGGGGGGGGTTCTAAAATTAGTTTTCTCAAGGGAGTTGTGTGCATCATTCCAGGCTCAGGTTTCCCATTTGATAACCAACTTTTAATTTTTTTTACCTTTTAGACTGATGTGCCTTAAAATTTTTCATTCATTTTTAGAATGAAACCTAATGCACCACGCATTATACTGCATCGTGTTAAAAAAAAAAAATGTTATACATACACATATATATATATATTTCTCCTACTGACACAAATAATGGGGATTAATTCTTGCCACTGACACCAATAAAGGGGCACTATTCCTCCCACTGACACCACCAATAGGAGCCTAATAATTACTGCCACTAACTATGGGGCACTATTCTTCCACGGTCACTAACTATTGGGGCACGACCCCCCCCCCCCACTGACACCAATGATGGGGCACTATTCCTCCCACTGATACCAACAATGGGACACTTTTCCTCCCACTGACACCAACAATGGGACACTATTCTTTCCAATGACACCAGTGATGGGGCGTTATTCCTCCCACTAAAGATGTGACATTTTCTACTCCCACTGGCCACAGTCTGGCCCCCCTAAAGTCTGAAGGACAGTAAACTGGCTCCTTGTTTAGAAAGTTTGGAGACCCCTGCTATAGAGCATTAATACTCATGTATTAGAGAAGTAAAATGACCCAGAAGAACGTGTATTGAGTCAAAAGCACTGAAATAAAATGGATTGCAGCAACCACTGTGGTCATATTTTACTAGGTAGATCGTCTTGGCATGTGCTATTGAAAATATATATTTTTAATGAATTCACACATGAATACAAACTTCTCCCAGTGGCTGCCTGTGGAGTCAGAAGAAAGTTCAGGCACACAAATTTCGGCAATATGTAAGTGATTAGATGTTTCAGTGTTCTCAGCGTTGTGTCCTCAGTGGGATGTGGGACTGCACCTTGGAAACCTCTGTATGGAATCTTGAATCCTTCTGTTCTGAGGCATTATTTATGAAAGTTTCCCAATCCTGTTCTTTGTCAGGGTTGGGTTGTGAATGTGACCATTGTGCATTGGAATTCCTCTGCCACAGGCGGCAGGATGTTCCAATCAGGCACCAGCTGGGACATGCTGCAGTATTCCTACTAAGGTCACCCATATTAACCTTTTCCTAACCACAGACAAGGGCAGAATTACAGTCACTGGAAGGCTCCCGCTGTAAGCTTCCAAACTTGCTATGGCTTGTTAAGTGGCACTAAACGCTCATCAGCCCAGTGTGTGCTTCCAGGGCCTTTTTGATTCATAAGTGACACAGATCTGACCCAAGATGTGATATGATTTATAGGATACAGCCCTGCTCCTACAGATAGGGGATGTTCTACATATAGTGTAATAACAATGCTCTCTCTGTTTATAGCTCAAAATGAGTGTTTTAGAGACAGACTAGCCTGGAAAAAAAAAAATCACTGTTCAGGTAATATGTTTTACACTGTCGTTGTCAGACATATCCAAAATAGTGCCATAAATGCAGTAACCCAGAGAAAAAAAAAATATATATATATACACAGTATCTCACAAAAGTGAGTACACCCTTCACATTTTTGTAAATATTTTATCATATCTTTTCATGTGACAGCACTGAAGAAATTACACTTTGCTACAATGTAAAGTAGTGAGTGTACAGCTTGTATAACAGTGTAAATTTGCTGTCCCCTCAAAATAACTCAACACATAGCGATTAATGTCTAAACCGCTGGCAACAAAAGTGAGTACACCCCTAAGTGAAAATGTCCAAATTAGGCCCAAAGTGTCAATATTTTGTGTGGCCACCATTATTTTCCAGCACTGCCTTAACCCTCTTGGGCATTGAGTTCACCAGAGCTTCACAGGTTGCCACTGGAGTCCTCTTCCACTCCTCCTTGATGACATCACTGAGCTGGTGGATGTTAGAGACCTTGCGCTCCTCCACCTTCCGTGTCATTTCTTCAGTGTTGTCACATGAAAAGATATACAGGATGTCTCCAATTTACAAGCCGACCTCAATGCTCTGTCTAGTTTGGCGACTATGATGCAGATGAGGTTTAATGTTGAGAAATGTAAAGTTATGCACTTGGGGGCTAAGAATATGCATGCATCATACATACTAGGGGGAGTACAACTGGGGGAATCCGTGGTGGAGAAAGATTTGGGGGTTTTGGTAGATCATAAGCCTAATAATAGCATGCAATGCCAAGCTGCGGTTTCCAAAGCGAGCAAAGTCCTTTCTTGCATTAAGAGTGGTATGGACTCCAGAGAGAGAGATATCATTTTGCCCCTGTTCAAATCATTAGTAAGACCTCATCTGGAATATGCAGCTCAGTTTTGGGTACCAGTTCTCAAAAAGGATATTGGGGAACAGGAGAAAGTGCAGAGAAGGGCAAAAAAAACTGATAAGAGGCATGGGGGAGCTCAGCTATGAGGAAAGATTAGAGGAACTGAATTTATTCACTCTTGAGAAGAGGAGAATAAGGGGGGATATGATCAACATGTTCAAATATATAAGGGGTCCATATAGTGAACTTTGAGTTATTCTCTTTACGGTCAACACAGAGGACAAGGGGGCACTCTTTACGCCTAGGGGAAAAGAGATTTCTTCTCCAAATACGTAAAGGTTTCTTCACAGTAAGAGCTGTGAAAATGTGGAATAGACTCCCGCCAGAGGTGGTTCTGGCCAGCTCAGTAAATTGCTTTAAGAAAGGCCTGGATACTTTCCTAAATATACATAATATAACTGGGTACTAACATTTATAGGTAAAGTTGATCTAGGGAAAATCCGATTGCCTCTTAGGGGATCAGGAAAGACTTTTTTTCCTGCTGTAGTAAATTTGAGTATGCTCTGCTTGGGTTTTTTGCCTTCCTCTGGATCAACTGTCGGTATAAAATTGGGTATATTGGATTGTATGAAATTTTTTATTTTATTTATTGTTTTTAAGGTTGAACTGGATGGACTTGTGTGTTTTTTCAACCTGACTATAACTATGTAATAAAATATTTACAAAAATGTGAGGGGTGTACTCACTTTTGTGGGATACTGTGTGTGTAATATATATATATATATATATATATATATATATATATATATATATATATATATATATATACACACAATGTAACCTTATACATTGAGCAAGTTTTTGGATTATACTACTTTGACTCTAATCTAATAATTTTTTGGATTAGTCGTTACAATTCCTTGTTTTTATTCATTTTTTATTACTGCCGCGGTTGCTGTTCTTACTTATTTTATTTGAATTGTTTTTATTTGTGGGTTAAGGTTTTGGGGTGCAATCATGTAAATAAAGATAATTTTTGTACAGAATTGATTTTTGTTTGTGTTTTTTAGTTACTGTGGGACACCTGAAGCTCTTTATCGTATTGTTCTTTTCATGAATTGTATAACCACTTGAATAGATGGGACTATTTTGGTTGCTCTATTATATTTTTCCTCTACTGTGTCACCAAGGATTACTTAGACCAGTATTTCACAACCCTTTTTATTCACACACCCTTTTAGAATATGCAAAATCTTAAGGCACCTCAGTCTAAAATGGGGGCACATCATAAACCCCCCTTATTTGACATCAGAGAATTAATTCCCTCCCTTCCACATCAGAGTCCTCACCCCCCTTTTTAAATTAGAGTTAAATTAGAGTTATCACTCCCCCCTCCACTTTAGGCCCCGTTAACACTGATCTGACATGAAAGTCACACGACTTTTAACCAGACTTTGCCCTGCGATTTCAGTGCTGACTTTAATGAACAGGATGCTATCTGGATCCGACTTTGAGATGAGTGCAACTTGTCCTTTGAACAATCAAAACAATTCCTTTGGTTCTGGTATGGATGAAATGCCAAATTTATCCCCCCCCAAAAAAAAAAAAAAAATGGTGTGGAAGTTTCTATTGCCAACATTCCGCTGAGCACAAGTGGCATATCATAAGTCGGATCAGTTAAGATGCTGTTCCGACTTAGATGCGACTTCAATTAAATTTAATGGGCTGAAATCTGACCCAAGTCGGACCAAAGTTGTGCCGGAACCTTTTCAAAAGTCGAACTGACACAAGTCAGACCATTTACTGTGAGACAGCTCTCATAGGCAAACATTAATTTTTACATGTCATGCGACTTGTGGTCTCAAAGTCGGAGCAATTGTTGCACTAGTGTCATGATACAGCAGCGGCTGACCTCTGTTCTATTCTGCTGGGGCTGCCACTCGCCTTGGATTAGTGTCATGCATTTCTATGCTGCTGATGGCCGACCGAACTGCACCATGAAAATGCCTGACTGAGCAAAAATACCAGATCTAGTGCCAGAGGCGTAACCAGAAACTTCAGGGCACCGGTGAAAGAATCTATGAAAGGCCCCCCAACCCCCTCCCTTCCATCCAAGCCCTGGAATTCCTGTTCTGGGAGAGTGTCCATGGACACCCTGCCAGAACCCTGCCTCCTACGTGCCCCCTGGGGTGCGAATCCAGCGTGCTCTGTGACTGCCATGTCACAGCTGATCACACTAAAGGGCCAATCACTGCGGCCCTTTACCACATGATCGGCTAATCACATATAAACAGACTCGCCGGTTATCCAAAGTCCTTTCCTCCCGTGCTTTATCTGTGTGAGGAAAGGAGAGCCATTAACTGGCAAGACTGTCAGTACAGTTTAACCTGGTCATCAGTGCCTGATTATCAGTGCCGCCTCATTAGGACTCTGAGCTGAGAGCGTTTCACTCTCAAACAGATCAGAGCCTGCACTGACAGTTCCCCCTCCCTTGCACAGATGGGAGAGGAGAGAGTCGATCTGCTCCTTCTCCTCCTGTGTGTGCATCGCAGGAAGTGTGAAGCCTAGTAGCTGAATGATCAAAGTCAGCTGCTCAGCTTTACACTTCCTGTGGTGCACACAGAAGGAGAGGGGTGGGAGGAGAAGGATCAGATAGGCTTTCTTCTCTCCCATCTTTGCGACCCTGGTAGTTCTGCCACTGCCAGGTAGTCTGGCGCCCAACGAGCTGAGATGGCACACACAAGGGTGTCCCAGCACCCTGGTTGAGAAACACAGACTTAGACATTATTGCTAAATGACAAATTCTTTAAATTAAAAAATGTCCTGGAATGTGATATATGTATAAAAACAGTGTTTACTGTTAATGTCGGCTACTTTAAATGAGAAAAAAAAAAAAAAGAAAAAAGTATTTAACCTCATCCCTACAAGAGTGGCTCGCTATAACCCTAACAGCTCATCCCTACCCTTTGCTTCCACAACTGTGGACAAATAGGTTAATTTCTTCATGTTTGATGGGTGTGCCCCGTGGCCAACCACTTGTGGACAAGTGTCTATCAGTTGATCTCTAGATTTATGGACACTCCTGTTCCTTTTGAAACCCAATACGCCCTTCTAAATCTCAAACCTCCGGGTATGCGCAAGAAAGCTTTCAAACTACTGCTCCAGATTTTTTACAGCAGCAAAGGAAACCATCACCAGGGCATGGCAGACATCTACACTATCCCTGACCGAAACCAAATCTATGGTCAATACCACCCTCATCCATGTAAAACTCCAAGCAAAACTCTCGGATAAGGTAAAACGGTTCCAAGCCTTTTGGAGACCCTGGATATCTCAACACCTCCCTCAGGGAACCGATCCAGAACCTGTTCACATGACTGACTGGCAGATTTATCCACAAACTCCCCTCCCCCCCCCCCTTTTGTCCCACTGCCCCCCTTTCCTCCTCCCCTTCATGTTGCTTTCACTAAGCATCTGAATTTAGATGTTTGTTGTGTTTTTGATACCTCAACCACAATGTAAAACAGTTCACTACCTGTATTGTGCTTTTAAATATGTCAATTGTCTCATTTGGCACATTTCTTGGACGCATGTCATCTTGTATCATCATTGCTGTTACCTGCTTGAATATGCCATTTTGTATTATTTGTTTTTTCTACAAAACCTAATAAAAGGATTGAACCACAAAAAAACGTGTATTAGAGCTATTTCGGCTAAGTCTATAATAGGGGGGAAGCCTGAGGGTTGACATTATGACATAAGGATTACAGTGTTGGGCAGGCAAGTCTGAGGACCACTATCGTAATATGAGCATCATCTTATATGGCAGAAGGAAACAATTGCATCTTCACAGGATTTGAACCTGATTTAAATTATTATTCAAGATGCTGTAATAAGAATCCTAGGTTAATTGCTTTCTGCAGAGGAAGATGCAAATGTAAACCACATTGCTTGAAGACCCCCATTGCATTGCAGAGTTAATTTTATATGAACAAGCATGGCAATTAAAAGGATTTTGACATGACACAGGTGGCTACAATCACAATACAGTTATTACCATCATGCAGTCTCACGTCAAGGATCACTGAACTCCGAATACCCAGTTCCTTAGGATTGTAGTTATCTGCAATTGTTTGGAAATCTGCGGAGTACTACTTTTTATGCCAACCAGACAATATGGTCATTTAAATTGTGAGCGTTTATTGTCCGTTACGTTACATTCAAGCAGTTCAATTACATACATATTAGATTCTCCAATTAGTAAGCCAGCACAATGCACCTCTTTACACAAACAAAAATTATTAAATGGTAAGTGCACCTTTAGGCCTTGTTTACACTTATTGCAGGGAGAGGTAAAGCCACACCCCCCCCTTACCCTTAACATGCCAGACAGACAGGATGGTACACGCGCCATGGTATAAATTATACCCCATGCACCACTGGCACCAAGGGTTTAAAAACAAGAATCCAGTAGGCGACATATCGTTTCCCGGCCCAAGACATTGTGCTGCCTGGGCCCAAAAATGAAATGCTGCCCCCCCCCCCCCCCAAAAAAAAAACACACCCACCAAAAAGCCCCCACATTCATTACTTTATATCATGATAATTAAAACTAAGGCCCCTTTCACACTGGGGCGGGAGGTGCGTCGGCAGTAAAGCGCCGCTATTTTTATCAGCGGTATTCGGCCGCTAGTGGGTGGTTTTACCCCCCGCTAGTGGCCGAGAATGGGTTAAAAAGCACTGCAAAGCGCCTCTGCAGAGGCGCTTTGCCCGCGGTATAGCTGCGGTGCCCCATTGATTTTATTGGGCAGGAGCGGTGAAGGAGCGGTATTACACACCGCTCCAAAAGATACTGCTAGCAGGACTTTTTTTCCCGTCCTGCTTGCGCACCGCTCCAGTGTGAAAGCCTTCGGGGCTTATATATATATAAGAATAGGTGCAGGAACTCCCCCCGTCTGAGTCACCCCACACAACAATAGATTCCCCCAGCAACAATGGACTCCGCCCCACAATAGATTCCCTGCACCAACAGTGAACCACCCACAACAAAATATCACACCCAGTAACAAAATATCCACCCAAGCAACATTAGACCCCCCAGCAGCAACAATAGATCCTTCATCAGCCAGTAAAAATAGACCTCTCCCTAAACGGTAGATCCCTTCCAGCAACATAAGACCCCCCAGCAACAATAGATTTTCCCATCAGCAATAATATATATTGGCGACGCTGTGCCAAATCGCAAAAAATGCTCTGGTCTTTGGCCAACCAAATGGTCCAGGACTGAAGCAGTTAATAGGTGCCCCTGACTGACACTGATGGGCACTGATTGACAGCATTGATGGACCTTTAGAGGTGCCCCTGATTGCAACTAATGGGCACTGATTGGCAGCACGGATTGGCACTGATAGGCAGCACTGATGTCCACTGATAGGTAGCACAGATTGTTAGCATTGATTGGCACTGATTGGCAGCACTGATCGGCACTGATTGGTGGCACTGTTAGGCAGAAATGGTTGGCACTATTTGGCAGCACTAACAGGCGGCACTGGTTGGCATTGATAAGCTGCACTGATTGGCAGCGCTAATAGGCGACACTGGTTGGCACTGATAGGTGCCACTGACTGGCAGCACTGATTGGCACTGATTGGCAGCACTGATAAGTGGCACTGTTTGGCATTGATAGGCAGCACTGATTGGTACTAATAGGTGGCACTGATAGGCGGCACTGATGGACACTAATAGGTGGCACTGATGGACACTAATTGGCAGCACTGATTTGCACTGATAGGTGGCACCAATTGGCATTGATAGGCAGCACCGAGTGGCAGCACTGATAGGTGGCACTGATAGGCATCAGCACTGATAGACACTGACAGAGGAGAGGGGGAATTTCACATTGAGCAGATCATAAGGCTTGCCAGAGCCCCTCAGTGTGTGAAACTGTCAGCTAATGTAACTGCATTGGGGAGAGAGATCAGCTGTCACAACTCGGGGGTGAGCGGAGCCGCGGGACTGAGCAGGTATCAAACATCAGCCAATCATCTGGCTGTTTAAGAAAGGGGCAGGGCCACATAAATGTAGCGGCCCGCCCAGACCCCTTCCCATTGGCTGCTGTTTGATAGCTGTTCGGTCCCGCCCACTCCCGACATCACCGCTGAGTTGTGACAGCTGGTCTCTCTCCCTGCATACAGTTACATTAGCTGACAGACACACTCAGCAGCTCTTACAAGCCTCACGATCTGCTCAATGTGAAACGGTTTCACAGGCAGCGTGGGCTACACACTCCTTGGATGCAGCCTTTCACAGTATCCCAGCGGGCAGATATCGGAAGACAGCACTGTAATTAGGGTGTGCAGCGGCGACCGGCGGGTACTCCTGACAACTTTTCACTGCACGCTCCGGCTGGCTGCCAACCCTCTTAAAGTGCCGCCTGGGACAATGGTCCCACTGGGTCCCATGGTTAGGCCGGCCCTGTATGTATCATTTGAACAATGCTTACACATGTTATTGCAGCCTATTGGTTGCTAGGACGTAGGCCATCATTGCTGCTTAGCATCCTCCACCACTAAAAAACAGGTGGCTATCGCCACTTAGCAGCCTGAGTTGCTACAACATAGGTGGCCCTTGCTGCCTGGTGTCTTCAGTTGCAAGGATTGTTCTGTTTCAAATGCCGTTTTATGCATTAATATACCTCCTTAGACCCACTCTATCCCAACAGTATGGTCACCCGCTGACTTCCACAGGCAGCTTAACTCTTCAATAAGACACACAAGTTGAATCCAACACAATTTTACTTAAAGTGGTTGGTAAGCCACTACAATATAAAACATACAATCCCCTGTGTAAAATAACATTATGTGCCCCAGTGTTTGTGTTATATAAAAAAAATGACGATTATACTTTATATTAGAGTGTCTCACGGTGCTCACGTGACTCCTTGGCTCTCTCCTCTCCCCAGCTGATAACTATAACGCGAAGGGCCGAGAACTCCCGCTGACATCAGCCGTGGAGTAGAGAGCCGAAGAGTCACGTGAGCGCCAGGAGACGCTCTGATACAAGGTACAGATCGGCATCTTTTTTATATAACACAAACACTGGGGCACATAATGTTATTTTACACAGGGGATTGTATGTTTATACTGTACTTATGATTGTAGCAGGAGGGGAGGGCTGGGGAGTGGACAAAGCTGACAGGTGGGGGAGGAGGACAGAGGAGAGCTGCAGATAGCTGCGAATGACAGAGCCACGTAAACTGACCACAGTGTCAGGACTCAGCAGCCATGATAAACCGTGGTCTGTTTACAGAGGTGAGGGCAGAACAAGGCAGGATCAGCCAGGTATTTTAGGTGATAGAAGGGGCCAATTTACACAGCACAAGCACTGTGCTTCTATTCATGCTTTAAGGGAACAGGATCCATTTTTTTTTCTTTTTAGGTTAACAAACGCTTTAAGCTACAATATTTGCAGTACAAGGGATGTTTTTTCAGTCTTTCGGAGTGTAAGGATACCATGAATTTCCCAAGCCCTGTCTGTGTGAAATACTAACACTAACTGAGGGAACATGGAAGAAACGTAGAAAAGTGACGTCAGAAAAAGACAGAGTAGTCCATAGAGTCTGCTCATTTTCTGGTTTTGTTTTTTCGACAATTTTATTGTCTGAGTATAAATCTATGTTTGTCCCAAGCATGTTTGAAGCCATTTACTGTTGACTGTCTCATTGATTAAAAAGATCCATTAATGGTCCAACAACTATATCTCAAAGTTCTATTAGAACTCTGGGATGAATACCATCAGTCCCATTGCTTTATTAAGCTTTAATGGAGCCAGTTCCTCTGCTACCTCTGTCTCCAGAAATCCAAAAATGAATCGTCATTACTAGAACCAATACGATTCCCCAACTTGTTATTGTTAGTGCAATTTATTTCTAAGAAGACAGAACAGAAGTAATTGTTTAAATGGTTTGCTACATCCAGGTCTCCCTCAACATAAGTGTTGTGCCCAGTTTGCATTTTAGTGATACCATTGTGTTGTTCCTTCTATCATTAATGTACCTAAAAAGGTTTTATCTCCTTTCTTAATAGATTTAGCAATTTCCTCCTTTTTCTGTGGTTTGGCAGCAATTATGATGTGTTTGGCCTCCTTTTGTCTATTTTTATACTCTTCGCTGTTTTTGCTTTACTATCCTACTTACCTCTTTAGCAAACCCTATTGTTTTTTTTTCTTCCGTTTATTCTTAGTAACTTGCCTGAAATATAATCCAGTTGCCTCCAGGATGGTAGATTTTACCAGTGCCCACTGATTACTTGCTCCTGTCGTTTTACTCCAACCTTTCAATTCATTTTTTAGAAATGTCCCCATTTCAGCAAAATGTGTCCTTCTGAAATCTAAAACTTGTTTGTGTATGTTTTTTTCAGTTCTTGTTTTAATATCAAACCAAAAACATTGGTGATCACTAGAACCCAAATTCTCTCCCACCTCAACATCAGACAGTCAATCCCCATAGGTCAATAATAGGTCTAGAATATGGTCACCTCGGGTTGTGCTTTTCATTAACCGTTTTAGAGAAACCCCATTCAATGCTTCCATTACATCCGTGCTCCTGCTTGTAATAGAAGTTTGACAATTCAAGTTAATGTCAGGCATGTTGAAGTCACCCATAATCAAAACCTCTCCCTTCATTGCGAGTTATGTCATCAATCAACAAGTTATCATAATCTTCAGTCTGTCCTGGGGGTCTGTAGTGTATACTACACCAATTCTGAGGGAAGATCCCTCTCTGGTTGGAAGACAAACCCAGAGGGTTGAGTATTTAATTTGGTTTTTGAATTAATGTTAACTTTATGCTATTTTTGAGATAGATATATATATATATATATATATAGATATAGATATATATCTCCACCTCCCCTCTTCCTTACACTATCTTTCCTGTATAGTGTGTAACCCGGTATAGTTATCTTCCAGTCATTTGAATACTTGAACCACGTCTCTGTAATTTCAAGAAGGTCCACGTTGTCCCTAGACATAGGAACTGTCAGCTCCCAAAGCTCGTTGCCTAAACTACGAGCATGAGTACACATGACATGACAAACACACCTATCTACTGCTTTATTTTTACCATCAGAAACGTCAATTGAAGTGACCACCCCATCAGCCCAGTCCTTAGCAACACAAACCCTCACATTTGTTTCAACATGCTGGGGACACAAATGCTCCTCATCAATTACATCTAGGCCCCCAAAAACTCCTGAATTCCATACTAAGAAGCTCAGCGCCCTTGTGTAAGGGATGAAGACCATCTCTCTTGTACAGCTCAATGTCAGACCACCTGATAGCATCATGACCAACATAACCAAAACCTTCAGCTTTGCACCAATCCTTTAGCCAAACATTGAACTCTGCTTTATGTAGTACTTTCTCTTGTTGTCCATTATGCACAGATAAGACCTCTGAAAATATAACAGCAAGAAGCTAGCTAGCACTAAACCAACCAGCACTCAACGGGAGGAGAGGACTGAGAAAGATACCAATTACATTAGTAAACAAGTTAAAGTGGCCCAAAACTGCCACTATATGTCAGCATACTACAAAAAATGATAACGTCATGCAGTTCATTACAAGACATATAAACCATATGAAAGTGGGGCATAACAAGTATGCAGGCAGCTCTCAATGCCATGTGTCCTCAGCTGCTAGGATACAGGCAGCTCTTTCACTCCAACAGACTACATTTGTGCTGTATGCATGTAAACATTAGCACAAACATTTACATATATCATAAGACAGAGCCTCAGATGCGGATCGGAATGTAGCACAAGTGTGTGCATTGGAAAATAGGAAATACTACATCTACGTTCAGATTCGTGTAAAAAAAAAAAAAGTTTTGAATTACAGTTTTCTGGAGCACTGTATATCATAGGATGTTAACACTATATTTAACCACTTGACCACTGGGCACTTAAACCCCCTTAATAACAAGACCAATTTTCAGCTTTCAGTGCTCTCACATTTTGAATGACAATTACTCAGTCATACAACACTGTATCTATATGAAATTTTTGTCCTTTTTTTTCACACAAAAAGCTTTCTTTTTGTGGTATTTAATCACCGTTGGGTTCTTTATTTTTTGCGCTATAAAAGAAAAAAGACTGAAAAATCTGTAAAATTTTGCAAATTAGTAATCTTTCTTCATATATTTTGGCCAAAATTTATACCGCTACATATCTTTGGTAAAATTAACCCAAATCGGTGGATATTATTTGGTCTTTGTGAAAGTTAGAGAGTCCAAAAGCTATGGTACCAATATCAGAAAATTGGTCACACCTGAATTACTGACGGCCTATCTAATTTCTTGAGACCCTAACATGCCAGAAAAGTACAAATACCCCCCAAATGACCCCTTTTTGGAAATAAGACATTCCAAGGTATTTAGAAAGATGCATGGTGAGTTTTTTGAAGTTGTCATTTTTTCCCACAATTCTTTGCAAATCAAGTTTTTTTTTTTTCTTTTTTCACAAAATTGTCATATTAGCAGGTTATTTCTCACACACAGCATATGCATACCACAAATTACACCCCAAAACACATTCTGCTATTACTCCTGAGTATGTCGATACCACATGTGTGAGACTTTAACACAGCGTGGCCACATACAGAGGCCCAACATGCAGGGGAGCACCTTCAAGTGTTCTGGAGCACCCAGGCCAATTCTGACACAGTAAAGTTAGCCCAATGTTTTTGCATAATGTGAAAGATGAAGTTACGCCGAGTAAATAGATACCCAACATGTCACCTTTCAAAATTGCACACGCTTGTGGAATGGCGCCAAACTTCGCTACCTAAAAATCCCCATAGGCGACGCTTAAAATTTTTTTACTGGTTACATGTTTTGAGTTACAGAGGAGGTCTAGGGCCAAAATTATTGCTCTTGCTCTACCGATCACTGCGATACCTCACATGTTTGGTTTGAACACCGTTTTCATATGTGGTCTGGACTTACGTATGCGTTCCCTTCTGCATGCGAGCACACGGGAACAGGGGCTTTTTAAAAATTTTTTTTTTTATTGTTCATTTTACTTTATTTATTTTAGTTTGATGCTTTTTTCCAAAAAAAAAACATTTTTTTGATCACTTTTATTCCTATTACAAGGAATGTAAACATCCCTTGTAATAGGAATATGGCATGACAGGTCCTCTTTACAGTGAGATATGGGGTCAATAAGACCCCACATCTCACCTCTAGGCTGGGAAGCCTATAATAAAAAAAAAAAAAAAAAAAAAACGATCCTGGCTTTGATCGTAGCGGTGAGTCGGTAGAAGCACCGGAGGGCGGCGGGAGGGGGGGGGACATCCCCTCTCGCCTCCCGTAAGAACGATCAAGCAGTGGAACAGTCGCTATGATCATTCTTATGGTGTAGGGAATCGCTGGCTGAAAAAGCTGATATCTGAATGATGCCTGTAGCTGCACCCATCATTCAGATATCCCCGCACAAAGTCAAGGACGTCGTATGATGGCCGGCGGGCGGGAAGTGGTTAAAACGTTTTGTTTTTTTAAGTTGTCCATTTATACAATATTTCTAACACATAGCATGTACACACCAAAAATGACACCCCAAAATAGATTCTCCTACTCCTCCTGAGTACGGTGATACCCCATGTGTGAGACTTCCACAGCCTGGCCACATACAGAGGCCGAGTATGGCGGAGCATGGCCGAGTATGGCTAAACATGACCGGGTATGGCTAAGCATGACGGGGTATGGCTGGGTATGGCGGAGTATGACTAGGTATGGCTGGGTATGGCAGAGTATGACTAGGTATGGCTGGGTATGGCGGAGTATGACTAGGTATGGCTGGGTATGGCGGAGTATGACTAGGTATGGCTGGGTATGGCGGAGTATGACTAGGTATGGCTGGGTATGGCGGAGTATGACTAGGTATGGCTGGGTATGGCAGAGTATGACTAGGTATGGCTGGGTATGGCAGAGTATGACTAGGTATGGCTGGGTATGGCAGAGTATGACTAGGTATGGCTGGGTATGGCAGAGTATGACTAGGTATGGCTGGGTATGGCAGAGTATGACTAGGTATGGCTGGGTATGGCAGAGTATGAATAGGTATGGCTGGGTATGGCAGAGTATGACTAGGTATGGCTGGGTATGGCAGAGTATGACTAGGTATGGCTGGGTATGGCAGAGTATGACTAGGTATGGCTGGGTATGGCAGAGTATGACTAGGTATGGCTGGGTATGGCAGAGTATGACTAGGTATGGCTGGGTATGGCAGAGTATGACTAGGTATGGCTGGGTATGGCAGAGTATGACTAGGTATGGCTGGGTATGGCAGAGTATGACTAGGTATGGCTGGGTATGGCAGAGTATGACTAGGTATGGCTGGGTATGGCAGAGTATGACTAGGTATGGCTGGGTATGGCAGAGTATGACTAGGTATGGCTGGGTATGGCAGAGTATGACTAGGTATGGCTGGGTATGGCAGAGTATGACTAGGTATGGCTGGGTATGGCAGAGTATGACTAGGTATGGCTGGGTATGGCAGAGTATGACTAGGTATGGCTGGGTATGGCAGAGTATGACTAGGTATGGCTGGGTATGGCAGAGTATGACTAGGTATGGCTGGGTATGGCAGAGTATGACTAGGTATGGCTGGGTATGGCAGAGTATGACTAGGTATGGCAGAGTATGACTAGGTATGGCTGGGTATGGCAGAGTATGACTAGGTATGGCTGGGTAAGGCAGAGTATGACTAGGTATGGCTGGGTAAGGCAGAGTATGACTAGGTATGGCTGGGTAAGGCAGAGTATGGCTGGGTATGGCTGGGTATGGTAGAGTATTGCGGGGCAAGGCAGAGTATTGCGGGGCAAGGCAGAGTATTGCGGGGCAAGGCAGAGTATTGCGGGGCAAGGCAGAGTATTGCGGGGCAAGGCAGAGTATTGCGGGGCAAGGCAGAGTATTGCGGGGCTTATATAGTGAAATATAGTATTTTGTATTTTGAAATCCGTCTGTTTTGATGTTGAATTTTAAAAACGGCGATGTTCTGTCAGATTAGCAAACCTGTGAGATCAGCAGGCTTGCCACTGCTTTTAGAATTCAGCATCAAAACAGTCTGACAGATTTCAAAATCCTCTATTTCACTATATAAGCTCAGTTTACTGGTAAAAATAAGAGTGAAACGCAAGACGTGAGTGAGTGTAAAAAGATTTCCGCTGCTGCCTTCTGACTGTAGGCTTACTGAGGACAAGAGTGGGGTGTAGTAAGATGGCTGTCGCAGTGCTGTGACAGAACGTCACTTCCGTTACCTATTCTGATGGGTCACCCGATTCTGACGGAACAACTGCAATCCAGCGATAGCTACATGGCATTTCTTAGTCTGCTTGTGCATAGGCCATCTAGCTGCAGTGCGTCCCTCCCAGGGTTTTAGTGCAGCAGGAAGAGACAGGTACAGCGTCCAGTCCTGCTGGCCCCATGTCTGTTAAAGTCTACAGCAGGCTGTGGCTGGATGGTGCTGAATGCTGTCCTGGGTGAGACTCACATTTAAGCCTCTATGTGTTCTGGGGGGAATGCACAGGAGGCAGGTTTTTCCCTTTTCTGTGCATTTGTCCATGAATGCATACGAAAGCCTAACGCTGGTACCACCTATCTAGCCGCAGCTTGCCATTGACTATGTCTGTAGGCAGCAGGGCTGGATGCTGCACCTGTTTTTCAAAGGCTCACTAAAACACCAGGAGAGACACATTGCAGCTAGACAGCCCTGTGTGCAAGGAGCCTTAGGGCATAGTTGCCATCATTGTAAAAAAAATTATAGGGACACTTTTATGGCTGTAGGCAGAGTCTTATTATATTTAGGGGGCGGGGCATGCGTTTGTAGGCATGCCATAGAAAAAAAGAAAAATGCGGCACGTAGTTTATGTGAACTAGTGGGCGTGGCTTCTATGGGCGTGGTTTAAATGGGGGTGTGGTTAGAGTCTGAGATGAATGAGAGATGGAGAAAGAAAGGGGATAAGTGGAAGGAAGGGAAAGAGGGAGAGAGGGAGGGAGAGAGAGAGAAAGGAGGGAAGGAGAGAGAAGGAAGGAAAGAGGAATGGAGGGACAGCAGCCCCAGATCCTACACCACAATAGAAATGTGTATTCCAGATATTAACAAAGCAGCAGATACAAAGATACTCCACACACCTGGTGTTAGCGCTTCAATCATCCCAGCACCATGGTTGCTGTGGTGTCAGGATGATTGAAGTGCATTATTACATTGTAATATAGAATGAAATCACCATAATCCAGAATCAGTGGGACCCCTGAGCGTGTCACCTGCCCCGTCGCCTGCCACCAGATGCCATCAGGTGCCCCCAGCGGAGCTCCCTCCTTACATAAGGTGCCCCCAACGGAGCTCCCTCCTTACATAAGGTGCCCCCAACGGAGCTCCCTCCTTACATCAGGTGCCCCCAGCGGAGCTCCCTCCTTACATCAGGTGCCCCCAGCGGAGCTCCCTCCTTACATCAGGTGCCCCCAGCGGAGCTCCCTCCTTACATCAGGTGCCCCCAGCGGAGCTCCCTCCTTACATCAGGTGCCCCCAGCGGAGCTCCCTCCTTACATCAGGTGCCCCCAGCGGAGCTCCCTCCTTACATCAGGTGCCCCCAGCGGAGCTCCCTCCTTACATCAGGTGCCCCCAGCGGAGCTCCCTCCTTACATCAGGTGCCCCCAGCGGAGCTCCCTCCTTACATCAGGTGCCCCCAGCGGAGCTCCCTCCTTACATCAGGTGCCCCCAGCGGAGCTCCCTCCTTACATCAGGTGCCCCCCAGTGGAGCTCCCTCCTTACATCAGGTTCCCCCAGTGGAGCTCCCTCCTTACATCAGGTTCCCCCAGTGGAGCTCCCTCCTTACATCAGGTGTCCCAGCAGAGCCCCTCCTTACATCAGATGTCCCAGCAGAGCCCCCCCTTACATCAGGTGTCCCCAGCGGTGTCTCCGCCGCAATTAAAATATTCTCTCCGCCGGCCGCATGGTTACAATAGAACCACCGCCCACCCACTGCCCCTTTCCATAACAGACCGGCAGCGGGGCAGAGTGGGGCGGAGCAGGGGTGAGCAGAGCCGCAGCAGCTCCGTTTCTATTGTAGCCACCCAGCTCCACTCCACTTCTTTTTCTCTTCTTAAAAATGGCGGCCGGCGGAGACAGTGTCTCTGCCGGCCGCGGACCTCTAGCGGCGGCAGAAAAAAATTGGGGTAAAAACTGATTTTTCTGAACATTTCCCGGGAAATAATAAAATCGGGAAAAGAGTCTAAATCCCAGGAATGTCCCGGGAAATTTGGAACAGTTGGTAAGTATGTTAGGGTGGGTTTCATGACTGACAACAGTGGCCCATTCCTGTGTAATGTGTGCTGAAATGACCACTTGTAAGCTACTTTCACACTGAGGCTATAGCGCCTGCATAGTGCCTGTAAAGAGCCTCGCCTTTCTCTCCAGTGTGAAAGCCCGAGTGCTTTCACACTGGAGCAGTGCACTTGCAGGACGGTAAAAAAAGTACACTGCTCCTAAAGCGCCCCTGCCCATTGAAATCAATGGCTACAAACAGAGCTTTCTTTTGGCGGTATTTGATCACCTCTGCGTTTTTTATTTTTTGCGCTATAAACCAAAAAAGAGCGACAATTTTTTAAAAAAAACAATATTTTTTACTTTTTGCTATAATAAATATCCCCAAATTAAAAAAAAACAAACAAATTTCTTCATCAGTTTAGGTCAATATATATTCTTCTACATTGTTTTGGTAAAAAAAAAAAAAAAATCGCAATAAGCGTATATTGATTGGTTTGCGCAAAAGTTACAGCATCTACAAACTATAGCAAAGATTTATGGCATTTTTGTTATTCATTTATTTTTTTTTTACTAGTAATGGCAGTGATCTGCGATTTTTAGCGGTATTGCGAACAGATCGGACACTTTTGACACATTTTTGGGACCACTGATACAGCGATCAGTGCTATAAAAATACACTGATTACTGTGTAAATGACACTGGTAGGTTAGGGGTTAATTGTGTGTTCCCTCAGTGTGTTCTAACTTTATGGGGATAGGACTGAGTAGGAGAGGAGACATTTCGCTGTTCCTACATAGTAAGAATCGCAACCAACGGCCACGTGCATCGGGTCCCCAGCCGTGCAGCGGGTGGTGCGCCCTGTTTAAGGAATACTTTATTGTTCAAGAATGTTTAACTTGGAAAAAGGAAATCAAATGGTGTAGGATGCCTGCAGTACATTACAATTCCATTGTGATTACCACACTGGATTATAAAATAGGTGTTCTCATATTTTAAATGCCCTGCTTCAGAACGCATTCTCAGATAAGAGCCCTTTCACACTGAAAGCGCCCGGTGGTCGGCGGTAAAGCGTGGCTATTTTTAGCAGCGATTTACCGTCGTTTTAGTGGCACTATTAAGCTGCTAGCTGGGCGGTTTTAAACCCCCGCTAGCAGCCAAAAAAGGGTTAAAACCGCCCCCAAAACGCTGCTTTGCCGGTGGTTCGGCGGCGCTGCCCATTGATTTCAATGGGCAGGGGCGCTTTAGGAACGATGTATTCACCGCTCTTACAGCTCTGCAAAGAAGTTGCTTGCAGGACTTTTTGTGGCGCCCTCCCAGCGCAGCGCCCCGCCAGCGCAGCGCCCCAGTGTGAAAGCACTCAGGGTTTCACACTGGGATTGCAGCTGAGGCTTTATTCAGGCGATTTACAGTCGCTATTTTTAGCGCTAAAGTGTCTGAAAAACGATTCCAGTGTGAAAGGGGTCTAAGTGTTGCGTTAGCACGTGTTTTCACACTTTATTGGAATGCACATTAACCTATGGAAGTAAATGCAGTGCATTGCGGTGACATTCATTTTTGAAGAACACCCAATCAAAGCTACCACAAGAGGTGTGCGTTTTAGAGCACCCCAGCCCACAGATGTGAACCCCCTGTGCGTTGTGATGTACTGCGCAAAAAAAAATGTCGAAACCACTGGCTGCCTAATGCCGCGTACACACGGTTGGACTTTACGGCAGACTTTGCCCGGCTGACTTTTCGACGGACTTTCTGAATGAACGGACTTGCCTACACACAATCCACCAAAGTCCGACGAATTCGTACGTGATGACGTACGACCGGACTAAAACAAGGAAGTTCATAGCCAGTAGCCAATAGCTGCCCTAGCGTGGCTTTTTGTCCGTCGAACTAGCATACAAACGAGCGGACTTTTCGACTGGACTCGATTTCGACGGATTGATTTAAAACATGGTTCAAATCTAAGTCCGTCCAACTTTTGAGAAGCCCACACACGATCGAATTTTCTGACGAAATCCCGTCCGCCTGGCAAAGTCTGCCGTAAAGTCCGCTCGTGTGTACGCGGCATTAATGAATAAAAACACAAAGCATAGTCTGAATAGTAACAAAAAACACCACATTTAGGCTACAGTTAATTCTTGCTACTAGCTTTAAACATTGCCAGTGTAGTGTCACATATGACGATCCATCACATTTCGCTACCCGCTGGAGTGCGCATACGCGCCACCGCCATATGGGTTCCAACACTTTTACGACAAAACTCCACCCCTAAGTCCAGGTTCAAGCCCCAACACCCAAGTGGACATAGAGTTAGAATATAATTATGCCAAGCGAAGCGAGCCCGTGCCCGAAGCATGGCGAGCGAAGCAAGCCCGCGAGGGGTGTGGAGTTTTGCTGTAAAAGTGTTTGAACGCATATGGCGGCTGTCTGATTTGTATTCTATCCAATCACTCATCTTGAGTGGTTACATGCAAATAGAACATATGACCGACCAATTCTGCATTTGGAACATGCTTCAGAGGCTACTGACAGGTGGTAACCTTACACCACCCTCGCCGTCTGATTTAACCTCATTTTTGCCAACAAGCACGCAGTTTCTGGGACGTTTGTGGCGCTTCCCCATTTGCTTAAGTGTGTAGCGTTCAGGAGGCTTTCTGCATGCCAATCACTACATGTTGGGTAAACTTTGTCACAGGTTCCAAGCATTGCAATTTCAGCATGTAAATGCCCCCTGTCTGCTGCCTATTTCAGCTTAATGGGGGGCGGTTGGTGATGGTAAAAAAACACGGCTCAACCACACATTTTTGCCACCTTCCCAACCACACATCTAAAATGTATCCATTGTGAAGTTGATTGTTTTCCATAACCATTTTCCCTTAAACAGCTAAATTCCTGATAAATCCTGAGCTACAACAGTAAATCGCGTGCAAACCAAAAATCCTTTGCAACTGCTCGCCAATGACTAAGAATTGTCACAGAAACTTTTTTTTTTTTTTTTCTGCTGACCGGCGCTGCAGTCTCTAATGTATTGCTATTCACCTCAGATAAATCTGCAATTACTGACATGCACAATAAAGGCCAGTGGTGAGGTTTGTACAACTACAACAGGAAACAAATCTCAAACAAGAAACAAAAAATATATTAAAAACATAATAAATAAATAAAAATATATATTTTTTTTTTAGCACAAGTTTTTTGTTATTCAATGCCTGAAAGCCCCATTTCTGTGTGACTCCTCTACTGAGCCTGCTGAGAGCTGCAGTCTGGACATGGCCTTACCTGTGGATGTGGCTGGTCACACTGACACCGTGCTTCTACTGCAACAAGCCAGCTTCATGAGTGTGTCCTTCCCCCCCCCAGGAGGACCTAAAGCTTCAGCACATGCTCTTATCAGCTGAGATTGGTCACCCCTGTGTGTAAAACATGTAATGTGACAAGGTGATTGTCACCTCATCATGTCACCAGCTTCTCAGCTCATTAGCCACTAATCTGATGAACTGCTCCACCCCAGGCCACATTAGGAGCTGAGGAACACCTGGGACTATTTCTTTTAGCAGTTAGTGATGTGTCATCAATTTCCTTCAGGGGGGGATGGCTGCCAGGATCCCAAAACATCCAGATTACCTGAGACCAGGTGCTCCGCGACTCAGAATATTCTTTCCACCCTTCCTGACCCTTTAATGTGGCTGAACACATCGCCATTCCTCCTCGTACCCAGGGACTTTCCAAGGACAATTCTGACTTTGGCCCTAGAATGTTTTTGTAACTGGAAATATCTTTTTTATTTTTGGATAACTACACAAAATACATTTTTTACTTTCTACAATAATGCCCTGTACACGCAGTCGGACTTTCTGACCGGTGTGGGAGCTTGTTGTCGGAAATTCCGACCGTGTGTGGGCTCCATCGGACTTTTTCCATCTGAATTTCCGACACACAAAGTTTGAGAGCAGACTATAAAATTTTCTGACAACAAAATCTGTTTGTGTAAATTCCGATCGTGTGTGGACAATTCCGACGCACAAAGTGCCACGCATGCTCAGAATAAATTAAGAGACGAAAGCTATTGGCTACTGCCCCGTTTATAGTCCCGACGTACGTTCAGAACGATCGCATTTTCCGAAAACTTTGTGCGACCGTGTGTATGCAAAACAAGTTTGAGCCAACATCCGTCTGAAAAAATCCATGGATTTAGTTTTTGGAATGTCCGATGAATATCCGATCGTGTGTACAGGGCATAAGACATATTCAATAAAAATATTTTAAAAATCTGATTTCTTCATCAATTTAGGCCAATATGTATTCTGCTACATATTTTTGATTTTAAAAAAAACGCAATAAGCATATATTGATTGGTTTGCGCAAAAGTTATAGCGTCTACAAACTATAGTATATATACTGGAATTTTTATTTATTTGTTTATTTATTTTTTACTAGTAATGGCGGCGATCAGCGACTTTTAGCAAGACCGTGATACTGCGGCGGACAATCGGATACTAGCTGACACTTTTTGGGAACCAGTGACACTAATACAGTGATCTGCGCTAAATATATGCACGGTCACTGTACTAATGACACTGGCTGGGATGGGATTAAACAGAGCGAATAAAGGGTAAAATGTGTGCCTAACCAGTGTTTTGGTGTACTGTGTGAGGGGCTGTTACTAAGGGAAGGAATGAATTTTATTCCCTGCTGACAAGACAGCGCTCTGCCTTGTTTACATAGGAACTGTCCTGTGTGTGTTCCCGACAATCGGTGGGTGTCAGCAGTCATCTATTGGCCGGCACCCGCTGATCAGCATCTGCTGTGTTTAATCACAGCAGAGAGCCGGGTCGCCTTTGGCGCGCACGCACGCTTCCTACCAGGAAGTGGTGGATCACGTACCTAGTACGTGAACTGGCGCAAGAGAGTCGCCTTGCCACCATATATGTAAGTTACATGGTCGGCAAACGGGTATAGGCATGTACAGCCATTTGTGTGGCAGGCTGTATGCTCCTCCAGCACAGGAAAACTCTGGGGATATAATGCTTGAAGACTTTAGAGCTAATAAATGTCTGTGTACATGAGGCCTCATGCATGTTATATGAATATCTTCCTGAGTAGGGATGAGCTCAGGCGTGATCAGATACCAGTCCGAACCTGAGCTATCCCATCAGGAAGCGGTCACCGCAGTCCACCAATCGTTTATGGCTGATAGGAACATCACATTTCATGCAATGGGAAAAGCGTTCCCATTCTCCTAAGCGTGATTTATACACGTTTCTGCATGTCGCGCATAGGGCAGCCCATTCACTTCATAGGGCTTCACCTATGAGCATTTGTTGCCCAAAAGAAGCTCCTGCCATTACAAACTATGGCACCCAAACGCATGTTGCGTGTTTTACCGCAATTTGTAATTGCGGACAGAATTGCGGGAGTTCTGCCCATGATTCCAAATTGCCAAGTGTGAATGGGGCCCAAAGCACTATGTTTTACTGTGCAGGCTAGAGTGAATGTCACCTACATCATACACAGAGGATAAGAAACACTAATGTCCCCTAAAATTATTTTACACTGTTGTCAGCTATAAATTGCACCGTGTCAGGAAGTATATAGAATTACATATAAACATGAGTGAGGCATGAAATGGTTAAATTCAGGCCGTTACAAGACTGGACTAGCAGCTTGTGTGACCTGCACATGACACACTTCTAGGTGGTTCCACACAGGTCATGGGGGAACTCCACAAGTGCAGTAAAATCACCTCAGCAGGAGATAAACTTGTCATGGCTGCGATCAGTCACACCTGACAAAATCAGAGGCTCATAGAAGAGATTCCAAAGTAAAAAAGGAACATGCTTGCCTTCGGGACCGGTTCACACTGAGGCGGTTTTCAGGAATTTTAGCGCTAGAAATAGCGCCTGTAAAGCGCCTGAAAACTGCCTCCTATGCCATCCGAGTGCTTTCAAACTGGAGCGGTGCACTGCAAGCAGCATCTTTGGGGCAGTTTGGGAGCACTGTATACAGCACTTCCAAAACGCCCCTGCCCGTTGCAATGAATGGGCAGCGCTTCCAAAGCGCCTGAAAAGCGCTTCGGAAGCGCTGCAACATGGGCGCTTTCAACCCCTTCTATGGCCACTAGCGGGGGGGGGGGGGTAAAAGCGACCCGATAACGGATGAAAAGTGCCGCTTAAACAGAGCTAAAGCGCCGCTAAAACGAGCTGTGCTTTAGCGCTAACGCACTGGGGGCCCCAGTGTGAAAGTAGCCTTATAAAGGAAACCAGTATTGAAAAAGTGTAAAGGCCGTTTTTGCTAAATTCTTTCTGAAAATGCTAGTTCCCTGGCTGTATTGAATTTCCTCAGTCACTACTGACTGAGCATCAGTCCCCAACATAGAGGGACATTTATAAAACAAATGAAGAAGCAAACCAGGTTGCCTGCCATTTATTAAGAAAGTCTATGTGAAAGGATTCCTGTGTATTTGTGACCCCTGCACTTATATTTTTTTTAAAATGAGTTCATATTTCTCTCTGGGGATCCAAAGCACTTTATCTGTTGCTAGGGTGACAGCCATCTTGGGCGTGCTTTGCATGTCTTTGGAGCATGGGAGGAAACCCCACAAGCACATGGAGAACATGCAAACTCCATGCAGATAGTCTATTGGCCAAGACTAAGGGCCGCTTTACACCTGAGCAGGGTCTGCATTCCTGTGTGATTCTTGCACGCTCCTGTGCAGTGCGATTTTGCAGCCCATCACACTTTAATGCACCAAAAGTAGTGCATGCGCTATTTTTTTTAAACTGTACTGCATCAAATCGCATGGTGCCATGAAATCTGGTGAGTGCAAACGCACTGCTGTTGTAATCTGCGTTTGGGATGCCACTGGCATTATATTGGCAGTGCTTTTTGAGAGTGGTGTGGAAAATGAGCACAGAATGTGCCCTTCCCGTTCTGGTGTGAATCGGCCCTCAAACCAAAGACCCCTGCACTAACCACCAAGCCCTGGTTCACAGCAGTGTGGCTTTGAAATCGCACTACTTCAGCGCAATTTAAAAGCTACAGATAATTTGCACCTTTGATTTCATTATGGCTTGCGTCTTCATTTAACAGAAGTCTATGCAAGTTGCAATGAAAAAAGCAGAGCAGGAACCTTTTTTAAAGTCGCTGCGACATGAACTGTTTCATTGCCGGTGTTCTGTGGAATAATGCATCTTGTCAGGTAATGCCTTTGGAGATCTGCGCATGCGCAGGACGTAAGGTCACTCTAGCTGATATGTTGATCAGCTGGTGTGACGTTAACACTGCGCATACGCAGATCTGCAAAGCGCGGAGTGAAAATCTAATTGTCAGATTCTGCCTCGCTGTCTCTGCGCATGCATGAGACTTGACACCATCCTGCAACACACCAAAATCTGCCCCCAAATCTGCCCTGCAACACACCCAAATCCACCCAACAACAGTAGTTTTCTATAATAAAAAAATTCCGCGCTAGAGAAAGATGTACAACATAAGCAGCAGTAAACAGTGTGACAACACCAAATTAGAAATAAAAATATTAAACCGCGGTTTAATATTTGCCTGTGACTCTGCCTATGAAGTCACTCAAGTCTCACGCATACGTAGAGAGAGCGAGGCAGATTCTGGCAATTTGATTCTCCCACTGCACTATGCAGATTGTCGCATAATGCCTCAGGCGATCTGCACATGCGCACTGTTGGCGTTACGTCAGCTGATCAACAGATTAGCTGAAGTGACGTTACATCCTGCGCATGCACAGATCATCTGCATCCTGCACATGCACAGATTATCTGACGAGATGCACTATTCGATACAATACCAGCAATGGGGTGAAACTTGTCATGCGATTTGGAACATGAATAAGCCGCGTGTATACGATTAAGCCGGCAGGTGCAGGCAGCCCATTAATGTCTATGGGGACGCTGAGCATAGCCACCCATCCTAATTAGTCAGCGGTGTGGGTGTGGGTGAGAGGCCACAAAAGCACACTCTCTGCGTTCATCCGCACACCTGTCAAACTAGGACAAGCGGCTGTGTCCGTGCAACCGCTGCATTCCCACAAACATGAATGGGCTACCTATAGTACATGGTGGCTCAAGCCGCATCAACACCTGTGTGAATAAGGCCTAGGCCCTAAGCCATTGTATTTCCATACTAGTCAACCAACCACAACAGATTTGCACAAATCTGTAACAGATTTACCTCTTGAGATTACACAGACTTCCATCAAGATGAGACCGATTTTCACTTAAAGCGGAGTTCCGCTGAAAAAAAAAATATTCAAAGTCAGCAGCTACAAATACTGCAGCTGCTGACTTTTAATAATCGGACACTCACCTATCCCAGGGTCCAGCGATGCGGGGAAACGAAGCCTCACTCGTCTCCCCCTCCTCTCTGCGGCGCCGGTATTGTCACTGTGGGCGCCCGGCTGTGGCTTCACAGCCGGGCACGCACTGCGCATGCGCGATCCGCGCTGTGACTGGCTGGGCAATCATATGGGACCTGAGACGTGTCCCAGATGATTGCCGAGAAGGTAGGGGGGAGAGGTGAACTTCCTTCCGGCGCCGTGGAGCCCCGAGAGGAAGTGGGAGCTGGAACCCTCTAAAAAGAGGGTTTTCGCTCCCCCCTCAAAAAAATGACATGCCTAATGTGGCATGTCAGGGGGTCACCTTCCCTTAAAGCGGAAGTTCCATTTTTGGGTGGAACTCCGCTTTAACGCAGAGGCACAATGAAGAAGTGGGGTGTTAACCATTTGCCGCCATTGCCCCCTGGCCCTAAAGATCTAAATGCCAGGAGGCGGAGGCAGGCTTTCTGATTGTGTGGCCGCTGTGATTTGCTGTCACAGCAGTCACGTGATTGGAAGCTCCTGATTACAACTATGCATTGGCAGCTGCCTATGACAGCTTAGTCACTGTGCTGAGAGAGTGTAGTCAGCACAGGAAAGCCCACCCGCCTAGCTGCCATATATATGTCTGCGGCTGTTGGGAACAGGTTTAAAGTGAACTTCACCCTCTCAATAGACATGACTATTTTTAATCCTTATGCTGCTAGCATTAGTAAATAGATATAAAAATAAATTATAGTTACTTGTTTTACACTTTTTTTTAAATTTATATTTCTTCAGTTTTTTCCTGGTTTCAGGCCTAATCAAATGATGTCATACATCCCAGGAGTCTTCAAGAGGGGAGAAGGGGCTTTTTCAGCTAAGCACACCGTTCTGCCTGCATGCCTGAGCTAAGGACAGATGGATTCCAGGATGTAAATGCTACATGAATCATCTGCCCTTACGCAAGATGGCTATGGCCAGAAATGCTTGTGGGGGGTTCAAAGTGATTTCTCAGCATAGCGACATGGATGGATTGGATTGGTGGCATTGCCTTGGTGTGTGGCACAAATGATTAATGTCTCCTAATGTCGTTTTATGCATTACATTCTACTCTTATGCAGAAAAACAGGAAGCTGTGGTCCTTCATGTAATGTCCCCCTCCGCGGGTATGAAGTGCAAGCCATTTAGCTCAATACACCCTTTCAGACCTGGCATGTACAGGGCACTACCTCCCAAGCACCTGATAAATTCTGAGAAGGTCATTTTAAACTATTAATCTTTATGGGCCCATTTACACGTTTAATTTTAACACACACGTTGTAATACATTTGGAGGCATTAGCAATCCATATAAAAGTGGAAGTTCAGTCAAAACTAAAGCTAAATCCAATCCCACTACCAGTCTTAACCTTTTTTCTATCCACCCTATAAAAGGAATGATGTCTATACTTGCCTATTCTTAAGCGGCTCCAGTCTGGTCACATGATCAGGTCCCAGCGCTGATTTCAGTGTAAAGGAGGGACAGCCGACAACGGACGCCCTATAGTAAGCCTATGGGTGACATCATCGCACAGGCTCTGCAGTTGTCGGCGATCTCTCCTCTGCACTGAAGCGACCACTAGAGAAATCATGTGACTGGACCGCAGCAGCTTCGGAATAGGTAAGTATATGTATTTTTTCCTTCACAGGATAGATAGAATAGTCTTAGAATGGGGGTGGGAGTAGGATTAGCCTTACTTAGATTATGATTGAACCTTCACTTTAACAATCCTGGGTCAATGATTGTTAACTCTATCCACTATCATTTCTAAAATGAAAAACGCATTGAAAACATGCGTAAATGTGCATCAATAATGCATGTCAATGCGTTTGGAAGTGAACGCTGATGCATGACAATGCACTTGCCCAATGATACATAAAAATGCACCTCTGCACGCACATATAAATGTAAATAGGCCCCTATGCCGCGTACACACGAGCGGACTTTACGGCGGACCTTGCCCGGCGGACTTTTCGACGTACTTTCCGACGGACTTTGTGAACGAACGGACTTGCCTACACACAATCCCCCAAAGTCCGTCGAATTCGTACGTGATGACGTACACCGGACTAAAACAAGGAAGTTATAAGCCAGTAGCCAATAGCTGCCCTAGCGTGGCTTTTTGTCTGTCAAACTAGCATACAGACGGCGGACTTTTCGACCGGACTCGATTTCAACGGATAAATTTTAAACAAGTTTCAAATCTAATTCCGTCCAACTTTTGAGAAAACAAAGTCCGCTGGAGCCCACACACATCGAATTGTCCGACGAAATCCAGTCCGCCGGGCAAAGTCCGCCGTAAAGTCCGCTCGTGTGTACGCGGCATAAGGCTTAAAGGTTAAGTTCTCCAGCAGCCCTGGTAGGTGTTAAAAAACTGTGCAGCTTTGTAAAATGTTTATTCATTTTACTGTCATACCTGTAAGTTTTTTGGGCCCCCCAGAAGCCTATCTGGAAAACTTCCAGTTAGCAACCCCTACATCCTGTCTTGTTGCATTGATGTGAAAACCTTTGGTTTTCACCCCTATAATCCTAGAACTGAGTATCCAACAATTTTCACTTCCTAGCAACAAGGTAGGACGTGGAGATTGCTAACCAGCAGTTTTTCGGCCTCGGAGGCCCACAATGGCCTACAGATATGACAATAAAATCAATGAACATTTTACAAAGCTGCACAGTTTTTTTAACATCTACCGCAGCCCTTTGATTGCATAGACTATTTTCTGGAAAAGGTGAACTTAGCCTTTAAAGAGAACTTTTCCAGAAACACAAAGGCTGTCATTGTTAACTTGTCATTCTGCAAATGCTAGTTGCCTGGCTGTCATGATGATCCTCTTTTAAAACTTTTAATCAAGAACAAATATAAAGGTAAAGACTTCTAACTTTTCTCCAACTTGCCAGATATACAATCTAATTTCATGAAAGAAAGAAAGAAAGAATTTCAGCCAAAAAATCAGAACAGTAATCATTCATTTTAGAAGGTCAGCAGTGTGTTTAGATTTATTTAAAGCTAAACTCCAGGGGAAAAAACCTTTATCCTTGCACTTGGGTTCCTCTCCCCACTGCAAGGGTAAGCTGCTTGTTTTTATTGGGGGGGGGGAGGGGATGAATAGGGCCGTTGGGGTTATAACTTTGCTCACTGGCACCAATGGTTTGGGTTATTATCGTAGTTGCTGGCAACGATGCTGGGGGTTATTATTGTGGTCACTGGCATCAATGCTGGGGGTTATTATTGTGGTCAGATGATAAAAGTATACACTGCGCTAAATACAAAAAATGGTGCAGAGCAGCTACATACAGGGTGACAAAAACCATAAAGACGTGTAAGGAAATAAAATGTAGCGCATAGATTGTGCAAAAAATTTTACAATCAAGAAAATGGCTGAAACACTAATGTCCATAAGTGATATACACGTTAGTGATGAAACTTGTAAGTCTCTAAATAAAGGTAAATAAAGTCCAGTGAGTAAATAGAACAGCAAATAAGCATGGGATATCCCCCTGGGAATGGTATGTGGATGTAAAA
Source organism: Lithobates clamitans (assembly GCA_037952925.1). NCBI lineage: Eukaryota > Metazoa > Chordata > Amphibia > Anura > Ranidae > Lithobates > Lithobates clamitans. Next base: position 977,940 of record JBBGZY010000906.1, read on the forward strand.
AGACAAATGTTCCAACACAGGTATATCATCGGATCATCCCAAAGCTGTATCTCACAACTGCATGTACCTTGGTGAAGATGGTGTGTAAGAAACTCTTACCAGATATAGTGGACTCCCTTGTCAGCGACAGGGAGTCATTCGAGCGGGTTGCCTCTCAGGGCCTGAAACACGGACATCACAGCTCTGCGAACCTTCTGGGTCAAGCTCTGTGTGGATCTCCCGGGGCCGCCAGGTGGGTCCTCCCAAAGGATGGCCGAGGTGCGAATCAGAGGGAATGATGCCTCACGTGAAAAGTTGAAGTGAAGACTGGTTTAATCTCTCAGTTGGTATGTGGAGAAAAAATAAACAGGCTCCACATAGCGTAGATGAGCAAAGTGGGATTTTTATTGCTAAAAAAGCCAGGCAATAGTAAAATGTGATCACAGGGTATAAAAACAAAGTTGGGCAACAAGAAGGATGCTGAAAGCGCCCGACGCGTTTCCCAGTAGACGATCCATCGATCGAAACGCGTCGGGCGCTTTCAGCATCCTTCTTGTTGCCCAACTTTGTTTTTATACCCTGTGATCACATTTTACTATTGCCTGGCTTTTTTAGCAATAAAAATCCCACTTTGCTCATCTACGCTATGTGGAGCCTGTTTATTTTTTCTCCACATACCAACTGAGAGATTAAACCAGTCTTCACTTCAACTTTTCACGTGAGGCATCATTCCCTCTGAATCGCACCTCGGCCATCCTTTGGGAGGACCCACCTGGCGGCCCCGGGAGATCCACACAGAGCTTGACCCAGAAGGTTCGCAGAGCTGTGATGTCCGTGTTTCAGGCCCTGAGAGGCAACCCGCTCGAATGACTCCCTGTCGCTGACAAGGGAGTCCACTATATCTGGTAAGAGTTTCTTACACACCATCTTCACCAAGGTACATGCAGTTGTGAGATACAGCTTTGGGATGATCCGATGATATACCTGTGTTGGAACATTTGTCTTTTTACATCCACATACCATTCCCAGGGGGATATCCCATGCTTATTTGCTGTTCTATTTACTCACTGGACTTTATTTACCTTTATTTAGAGACTTACAAGTTTCATCACTAACGTGTATATCACTTATGGACATTAGTGTTTCAGCCATTTTCTTTATTGTAAAATTTTTTGCACAATCTATGCGCTACATTTTATTTCCTTACACGTTATTATTGTGGTCACTGGCATCAATGATGGGGGTTATTATTGTGGTCACTGACTCCAATGGTTGGGGTTATTATTGTGCTCACTGGCACCAATGCTGGGGGTTATTATTGTGCTCACTGGCACCAATGCTGGGGGTTATTATTGTGGTCACTGGCACCAATGCTGGGGGTTATTATTGTGGTCACTGGCACCAATGCTGGGGGTTATTATTGTGGTCACTGGCACCAATGCTGGGGGTTATTATTGTGGTCACTGGCATCAATGATTGGGGTTATTATTGTGGTCACTGGCACCGATACTTGGGTTATTATTGTGGTCACTGGCACCAATGCTGGGGGTAAGTATTGTGGTCACTAGCACCAATGGTTGGAGTTATTATTGTGGTCACTGGCACCAATTCTGGGGGTTATTATTGTGGTCACTGGCACCAATGTTGGGGGTTATTATTAAGGTCACTGGCACCAATGCTGGGGGTTATTATTGTGGTCATTGGCACCAAAGCTAGGTGGTATGATTGTGGTCACTGACACCAATGCTGGGGATTATTATTGTGGTCACTGACTCCAATGGTTGGGGTTATTATTGTGGTCACTGGCACCAATGCTTGGTGCAGGCGAGGAGGGCCCAGTTTGGCATTTTTGCCCTGGGTACGGATGACCTCTTCTCAGCACTGAGTCACAAAGTATAAACTGTTATTATTATTATTATTATTATTATACAGCATTTATATAGTTCCAGCAAAATAAAGGAAGGTAATACAATTATATAAATATATAATCCTATACAAGAGGGTTAGGAGGACCCTGGTCATGGTTAAGCTATCATGCAAACAGACCCTTATGTCCTCAAACATAAAATTCTTAATATGGCCTTGTGCTCTGGGAGCTGTTATGTGTCACATACAGCCACCAATCATGTAAATGCCGATTGCGTCTGCACTGGTGTTTACGTGTGCATGCACATATACCTATGGCGTATATTTCCCTATATATGTGTGTATTAGAAGCCATATTTGATAATTAGAGGGTCATTAGAAGGCTCTAATTTGTGTCAATATGCTTATCTGACTGGTAATTTTTTTTTAACAAAAAAAAAATTATTATCTGCAGTCTCTAATAATGTCAAACACCCACAATGCACATGGCAGCTGCTTGATAATATCATTTTTGTCAAGGCTGTAAGGACCTCAGAGCAGCATTTTCCTAAAGAGATACTTTTTTCACATAAAAATATAACTCCATTTGGTAAGATGTACTCTTATGATTTATATGAAGTGTGATTTAATGATAGATCGACTTTAAGCTAGCTAAATAGCACAGTCAGTATTTTAGTGAAAAACACAAAATTCTCAAGCTCATTGTAGGAAGAAGAAGTCTTGGACTAACAAAACAGCCTTTGTCATCGAGGGGTCAAGTCATCATTAGACCCATGCCTGTGGTTGTGATAACATCTTCTTCATACAACAAATTATTTACTTTTAAATTTAGTTAGCTATTGAGCTTTGTCACCAAGATTTATGTCACATACATATCATTAAAGGCTGATTTGGATGCATATAGTAGCAATCAATTCAACATAAACAATATTATTGGGCAGTGGTACTGTTTTAAAAAAAATGTATGTATGCTTTGTGTATATATATATATATATATATATATATATATATATATATATATATATATATATATATATATATATATATATGAACCCATATGACTAAGTATCATCTATCAGTTAGCTCCCCCACCTTGCACAACTACTAGGTCTAAACATAAAAAAAACACATTAGAAGGTTACTTACCTTAAGCACTTAAAGACGGCCCACCACATATATACTGCGGCAGGGTGGCCCTATTCCGCGAAAACGACGTACTCGTATGTCGTTTCATGCACGAGACACTGCGGGCGCGCACACGCCCACTACATGGGGGAGCCGAAGCGTGGGTACCGCGGCCGCGATGTCCGCTGGCCATCCGCGATCGCTCCTCAGAGAGGCAGAACGGGGATCTGCCTATGTAAACAAATCAGATCCCCATTCTGACAGGGGAGTACAGAGAGATTGTCTGTTCCTAATGATCACGAACAGCGATCTCTCTATACTCCCAGTCAGTCCACTCCCCCCACAGTTAGAACACGCTCAGGGAACAAAGTTAACCCCTTGACCGCCCCCTGGTGTTAACCCCTTCCCTGCCAGTGTCATTTATACAGGGATCAGTGGCTATTTTTAGCTCTGATTATTGTAATAATGTCAATGGTCCCAAAAAAGTGTCAAAAGTGTCCGATCTGTCCGCCGCAATGTCGCAGTCCGGCTAAAAATCACTGATCACCGCCATTACTAGTTAAAAAATAAATCTATCCCCTATTTTGTAGACATTATAACTTTTGCACAAACCAATCAATATACGCTTATTGCGATTTTATTTTACCAAAAATATGTAAAAGAATACATATTGGCCTAAACTGATGAATACATTTGTTTTTTTACATTTTTGTTATTGAATATGCATTATAGCAAAAAGTAAAAAATATTGTTTTTTTTTTCATACTTGGGGTGATTGTAGCAAAGGATCTCATGTTGGTGAAACAGGACAGAAGTTGCAAGTGAGGATGAATTTGCACAGACATACCATCAAGGAACATAAAGAAGACAGTTTCTGCACACCTGTGGGACATCACTTCTCACAACCGGACCACACTATAGAAGACATCAATGTTTTAGTTCTGAAAAGGGAATTTCTGAACTATCCAGGAAAGGAAAACCTTTAACCACTTCAGCCCCAGAAGATTTGGCTGCTCAATGACCAGGCCATTTTTTGCGACACGGAACTATGTCAATTTAACTGACAATTGCACGGTCGTGCGACGCTGTACCCAAACAAAACTAACGTCCTTTTTTTTCCCACAAATAGAGCTTTTTTTTGGTGGTATTTGATCGCCTCTGCGGTTTTCATTTTTTGCTCTATAAACAAAAGAAGAGCGACAATTTTGAAAAAACACAATATCTTTTACTTTTTGCTATAATAAATATCCCACATTTTTTATCAAAAAAAACAAATTTTTTCCTCAGTTTAGGCTGATATGTATTCTTCTACATATTTTTGGTAAAAAAAAATGGAATAAGCGTATATTGGTTGGTTTGCGCAAAAGTTATAGCGTCTACAAAATAGGGGATAGATTTATGGCATTTTTTTTTCTTTACTAGTAATCTTTACTAGTAGCGATCTGCGATTTTTATCAGGACTGCGATATTGCGGCGGACAAATTGGACACTTTTGACACATTTTTGGGACCATTGGCAATTATACAGCGATTAGTGCTATAAAAATGCACTGATTACTGTATAAATGTCACTGGAAGGGAAGGGGTTAACACTAGGGGGCGATGAAGGGGTTAACTGTGTTCCCTAGGTGTGTTCTAACTGTAGGGGGGATGGGACTGTCTAGGAGGAGAGAGAGATCGGTGTTCATACTTAGTATGAACGCACGATTTGTCTCCTCTCCCCTGAAAGAACCGGGATCTGTGTGTTTACACACACAGATCCAAGTTCTCGCTCTGTCACGAGCGATCGCGGGTGCCCGATGGTCATCACGCCCGCCAGGCACTTGCATCGGCTCCAGGCACACGCTGCGGGCCTAGTGGCCAAAAGGTGAAGCGACGTAAGGTAACGTTGTTTTGCCCAGCCGCGCCATTCTGCTACAGTAAAACTGCAGCGGCGGTCGGCAAGCGGTTAAACTAAGAATGATACTTCTTTTTTACACAAAAAAGAATGGCCTAAATTTAGATATTTGTTTTCTTACCCATTATACTACAGTTTTACGACCCCCTCTGTGACTGTCTGTCCACCCCCCCAGTCTATAGCTCTCCCTCTGTCTTATCTCACTAATTCTGCTGCTAGCTTTATTACCATTGCCATATACATTGATTTGTATTGTATGTGTTTATTTTTCCATTCTTTTTTTTCTTTTTTTTTCCTTTTCCTCGGAGATTGTTTTCTTTTTGTTTTAACATTTTAACGTTCTGCTAAAATTTTGGGAATCAGTACTGCTGGGACCTTAAAGAAGGGGACATACCCCTAAAGCTTGTCCTAAAAAATTGTATGTTAGTGCAAATAAAAAAAAGTATCACGGACAGTGTACTTTTTTTCAAAATTGTCAGTCTTTTTTTGTTTATAGCGCAAAAAAAAAAAAACCGCAGAGGTGATCAAATCCTACCAAAAAAAAACTATTTGTGGGAAAAAAAAGGACATCAATTTTATTTGGGTACAGCATCGCACGACCGCCCAATTGTCAAAGTAACGCAGTGCCGTATCCCAAAAAATTTAAATCCTTCCGGGGCTCAAGTTAAAGCAGTGGTCTCAAAAACTGCGGCCCTTATCTGGCCCTCGTGGCACTATTCCTCCTACTGCCACCAACAATGGGGGCATAATTCTTGCTATTGATACTAACAATGGAGCACTATTCCTCCCACTGACACCCATGATGGAGCACTATTGCTCTGAATGACACTAATGATGGGGCACTGTTTCTCCCCCTGACACCAATGATGGGGCACTATTGGGCTTCACTAACACCAATGATGGGGCATTATTCCTTCCATTAACGATGGGGCATTGTTTACACCCACTGACACTAGGACATTTTTTATTCCCCCTGGCCACAGTGCGGCCCCCTAAAGTCTGAAGGACAGTAAACTGGCCCTTTGTTTAGAAAGTTTGGAGACCCCTGCCTTAAACTATGCATTCAGGATTGTTCACCTAGGTGATGTGATGTCACCTGCAACCTCACCGGCACCACTGAATCCAGGCCCAACAGAGAAAATGTAATCTGCTGCATTAAAGTACACCTGTCATGGGATGAAGGGCTTTATTCTTCGTCCCAGTAGTTGGCTTGGTGTAGTTCCCTAGGGAGCCACTGTATGTCCCACATCCCACGGTGCTCTAAGTAGCGAGGGTCCTTTTGGCAGGTACCCATCAGTACTAGCAATGGACTGCCTTGTAGGCCTAGATTGCTTTAAGTGGAAGTTCTCCTTCAAGGGAATGTGGGGACTGCTTCCTGATGGGAAGGAAGACAATCTCTATTCAGTCCTCCAAACTACAGGGGAGAAATCAAAGATCACCAGGCACAACGTCCTAATTTTAGGCCCAGTTCATACTTGGCAGTGGCAGAAGCGCTACCAGAAAAAAGTGTTTCTGCAAATGTGTAAAAATGTGCTAAAAGGCATAACGCGCTTGTACTGCCATTATTTATGAATGGCCCCCCAAATGCGGGTAGCGGTCCTGTGTTTTTTTGCATTTTCTGTGTGATAACATACACAACACAAAATGCTTGTGGCTCGTGTCCAAAATTAGGTACATGGGCTTCTTTTAGCAGTTTTTTGAGTGGAGGGAGGCCCACTCAAATGAATGGTGCCACTCCAAAATAAGCGCTAAAAGTGTGCACAAAATACAGCACAGTAGCTTCGGTGAAGTGTGAATGGGACTTAAGGTAGCTGAACTAGCAAGGTCATAAATAGCATAAGGTCAGGAGTACACAGTGCAGAGTTCACAGGTCAGGAGTACACAGTGCAGAGGTCACAGGTCAGGAGTACACAGTGCAGAGTTCACAGGTCAGGAGTACACAGTGCAGAGGTCACAGGTCAGGAGTACACAGTGCAGAGTTCACAGGTCAGGAGTACACAGTGCAGAGGTCACAGGTTAGGAGTACACAGTGTAGAGGTCACAGGTCAGGAGTACACAGTGCAGAGGTCACAGGTCAGGAGTACACAGTGCAGAGGTCACAGGTCAGGAGTACACAGTGTAGAGGTCACAGGTCAGGAGTACACAGTGTAGAGGTCACAGGTCAGGAGCACACAGTGCAGAGGTCACAGGTCAGGAGTACACAGTGTAGAGGTCACAGGTCAGGAGTACACAGTGCAGAGTTCACAGGTCAGGAGTACACAGTGCAGAGGTCACAGGTCAGGAGTACACAGTGCAGAGGTCACAGGTCAGGAGCACACAGTGCAGAGGTCACAGGTCAGGAGTACACAGTGTAGAGGTCACAGGTCAGGAGTACACAGTGCAGAGGTCACAGGTCAGGAGTACACAGTGTAGAGGTCACAGGTCAGGAGTACACAGTGCAGAGGTCACAGGTCAGTACACAGTGCAGAGGTCACAGGTCAGGAGCACACAGTGTAGAGGTCACAGGTCAGGAGTACACAGTGCAGAGGTCACAGGTCAGGAGTACACAGTGCAGAGGTCACAGGTCAGGAGTACACAGTGCAGAGTTCACAAGGCAGGACTACACAGTGCAAAGTTCACAGGGCAGGATTACACAGTGCAGAGTTCACAGGGCAAGAGTACAAAGAGCAGAGTTCACAGGGCAGGAGTACACAGAGCAGAGTTCACAGGGCAGGAGTACACAGAGCAGAGTTCAGACAGTGGCTGCTAACATGGATAACCCAGTGTAGATCCAGACATGTCCCCTGTGCCCAGCTGCCAGTGTCCCCCTTTCATCTGCTCCTGCTGTATATTTCATCTTTTTTTTAAATTATAGTTTTGCCCTTCCATAATACAAGTGCTTGTAGTAGCTTACTTGCCTGTTCTGGTGCTTTGCTCCCCCTGTAGTCTGTCCCTAACATCCTCAGCAAGTGTATGTTACCTAGAAAATGGATGGGATGGATATGAGAAACGCAGCAGCCAAGATAGTGTAGCCGCGCAGCTCAGGCAGCTGCTTCTGTGTGCAGCTTTGCATGGTGAAGTTCTGAGCCTGACAATGGGTTGGCACTGCGGGGAGTCGATCTATCTGTTACCCGCTTGCTGGCGATGGGTAGATTGCGGCCAATAGGTTACTACCCCCCCTCCCCCCCTGCTTTAGAGCGTAGGACTAGAAGAATTTCCATTATGTGGTTCAGCTGCAGATCTCTCTCCCCCTAAAGAATGTTTGTAACTGCTCCGTTAAGCATGACCAATATCACTCATAATTACTATTGTTATAGTAAAATGGAACTAAACCCATCTTCTTAACAGTTTCAAAACAGTTTTATCCCAGGCATGCCAGGAATGCTACCTGTCACATTTTCTTGTACTTGCAACCTAACTGTCAAACCATCAAATGTCTGGTGTCATAACTGATCACATTTACAGCACCATGGCAGTTGCAGATCAAACAGAGGCCAAGATGGCAGCTTCTTTGTCGAAAAGGATAGGAGGGTTTAGTTCTGCTTTAACCATTACTATATAAAGTTGACACCATTATAGAGAAATGGCCTGGATCCTTTATTCTTTCATGAAATTGGGGAACTAATCTCAGGCATGGCCTTGTGTCTGGGGATATGACCTACAAGTTAAAGTGGGCTTAAAAGAGAAGTACAGTCAAAGCTCGTTTGGCTGTACTTCTATGGATCACAGAAGTGCAGTTTGTTCTGCACTCCTGTGACCCATTTCAGCAGACAGCGGGCTGAAGCCTGCTGTCGGCTGACATCACAGAGCCCGTCCAGGCTCGGGCAATATCGCAACAATGAAGTTGGGATCCGCCCACATGCCTGGCACCTGGCTCAGCCTCTGAGCAGGCAACTGAGAGCCTGAGCCGGCTGCTCCCGCCCCTTCACAGTCCAGAGCTCCAGTGAGCAGGGGGGGGGACAGAGCAGAGAGCAGTGACTGACAGTTACCAGCTCTCTGCTCAGGGAGCTCTGAGAGCCGAGTGATCAGCAGTGTTTGATCACTCAGTTCTATGTGTTAGAGATGGTGGGGGACAGATGCTGCATCAAACTGATCCTGCATCCACCTAGGTAAGTATGAATCTGCAAAAAAAAAAAACGCCCATACTTCTCTTTTAAGGCAGGTGGCCCTAAGTTCAGGTAAGGTCAGGCTGGACTTCTCCCAGGGTTCCCAAGTATGAAATAAGTGTGTGTTTCACCCCATATAGCCACCTAATCTCTGGAAGAGCTCATCCTGTGGAACTGTAGTATGTCACCAGGGAAGGTCAGAAGTATAGAGAGTTATTAGTCCTGCATTTTAGTTCCCTGGCTGTCATGCTGATTTTTTTGTTGGTCAATGTTTTTGAATTGCTCATCTACACCTGCTTATTCCAGCTCTGTGGCTCAAAAGTATTCAAGCCAGACATTTCGTGCATGTTTTCAGCGATGAAAACTAAACGAAAATTTTAATTCCGTTTCAATTCAGATGACTAAAATATGACTAAAACTAAAATGGCATTTTAGTCAAAAGACTCTGATTAAAACGAAATTTGGTGTCAAGATAACAGTGGCTTTATTTATAACAATGTTATTTGATACTTGTTTTCATTATTAACAGAGAACTGTTAAAGTTTTTATATTCAAGTAATATGTGTAATTACAGCCAATAGAGTTTATATTTTTTTTCATAATTTAAAGTTGAACTTATGTTTGTCAAAAAGCAATATTTTTGTTTGTTTATACGGTAATACTGGAGATTTTAGTCAACTAAAATACGACTAAAACTAAAACAATTCAGATGACTAAAATACAACTAAAAGTAAAATGGCATTTTAGTCAAAAGGCTATGACTGAAAAAAAAAAAGTTTTTTTGTCAAAATGAACACTGGTTGGGTCCATCCCACAGCTCTGCCCTCTGTACAGGCTATGTACAGCACAGTGATGATATTGTCAATATTTTACAAGTTAATAATTGGGCTTGTAAAGGTTTTTTTGATGCATACAAGGTGGATTCATATCTTTTCTGGCTATTAAGAAATATATTTAAATTAACATTTGTTTTTTGTGCTCAGAGTATAGCTTTAACCAATAGCCGACCTGCTGCAGTCATTATACTGCGGCAGGTTGGCTATCCTGGGCAATTCGCCATAGCTGTGCGTCGGCCCTTTAAATAGCCTTTTGCAGGAGTGCACGCCCGCGCATGACGTAGGAGCTGATGCATGTGCCGGGTGGCCGTGATGTCCGCCGGGCACCCATGGTCGCCCCTGAGTGAGAGAGAATAGGAGATCTTTCAATGTAAACAGACAGATCCCGCGTTCTGTCAGGGAGAGGAGAGGGATCTGTGATTAGAAACAGCAATGTCTCTCTACTCCCAGTCACTACACTGCCCCCACAGTTAGAAACACCTCCCTAGGACACACTTAACCCCTTGATCGCCTCCTAGTGTTAACCCCTTCCCTGCCAGTGACATTTATACAGTAATCAGTGGCTATTTTTAGCTCTGATCGCTGTAAAAAAAGTTCACTGGTCCCAAAAAAGTGTCAAAAGTGTCCGATCTGTCCGCCGCAATGAAAAAAAACGCAGATCTCCGCCATTACTAGTAAAAAAAAAATCAAAAATAAAAATGCCCTAAATCTGTCCCCTATTTTGTAGACTCTATAACTTTTGCGCAAACTAATCAATATACGCTTATTGCGATTTTTTTTTACCAAAAATATGTAGAAGAATACATATGGGCCTAAACTGATGAATACATTTTTTTTTAAATATGGATATTTATTATAGGAAAAAAGCAAAAAATATATTTTTTTTTTCAAAATTGTCGCTCTTTTTTTCTTTATAGCGCAAAAAAAAAACAAAACGCAGAGATGATCAAATACCACCAAAAGAAAGCTCTATTTATGGGAAAAAAAGGACGTCAATTTTGTTTGGGTACATCGTCGCACGACTGGGCAATTGTCAGTTAAAAACGACGCAGTGCCGTATCGCAAAAAATGGACTGGTCATTAAGGGGGCAAATCTTTCCGGGGCTGAAGTGGTTAATAATATAATATCTCCCATTCTGCGAAAGCTACTATGCTGCTGTTCTTCTTAGTACAGGTCTGGTGATCAATTTTACAGTACAGTGGTTAGGTAGCTTTGGAGTGCCCTGCAATAAAGAATTAACATATGGCGTGTCATAATTATTTGTTTGTAGTGCAAACGTCTGCAACATAACTGGAGCTGATTTCAGCTGACTGAATGAAATGGCGTTAGTTGTTAATGTCATCATCAGATCAGGCCTCCAAAGCCCGAGGTAAACATCCAGCCGCACTTATAATTAGGACCTCTCCCCACCTGCTATCTTGCTTATGTGGCACACCATGGAATGTGTAAGGAGGACCAGACCTACAATGATTCACTGCTCCCAGCTAATCCAATATGTCAGAGATATCTGTACTGCAAGACAAGATGTCTACTGAGCCAAAGACTGTTTACAGAGATGTGTTAAAGGAGCAGAAGGAAATTCTCCACTTATAAAACACTAATACATAAGGGAAATAATACACCTACAATCACATTGTACATCTACTCACATATACAAAGTATGGGGAGTATTTAAAAAAGGAATACATTTACACTGCTTTGTGTTTAAATAGTCAGGTTAAGGCTAGGTTCACACTGGTGCGACACGACAGCCGTCCTACTTTGGATCCGACTTTGCCCTGCGACATGAAGCCGGCATGTGTCCGACTTTCAATGAACGGGGATCCGACTTGGATCCCCGACAATGCCCGGCATTGTTTGGTATGAATCTTTAGGGGGAACTCCGGGCCAAATTTTAAATAAAAATCCGGCATGGGTTCCCCCTCCAAGAGCATACCAGGCCCTTAGGTCTGGTATGGATCTAAGGGGAACCCCCTACGCCAAAAAATCGGCGTGGGGTCCCCCCTAAAATCCATACCAGACCCTTATCCGAGCACGCAGCCCAGCCGGTCAGGAATGGGGGTGGGGACGAGCTGGCGGCCCCCCCCCCCCTCCTGGACCGTACCAGGCCGCATGCCCTCAACATGGGGGGGTGGGTGCTTTAGGGCATGGGGGGCACCCTGCGGGCCCCCCCACCCCAAAGCACCTTTTCCCCATGTTGATGAGGAAAAGGGCCTCTTCCCGACAACCCTGGCCGTTGGTTGTCGGGGTCTGCGGGCGGGGGGCTTATCGGAATCTGGGAGCCCCCTTTAATAAGGGGGCCCCCAGATCCCGGCCCCCCACCCTTTGTGAATGAGTATGGGGTACATGGTACCCCTACCCATTCACCTAGGGAAAAAAAAGCGTCAATAAAAAACACAGTACACAGGTTTTTAAAATAATTTATTAGGCAGCTCCGGGATCTTCTTCCGACTTCGGGGGTCCTCTTCTGACTTCGGGGGTCTCTCCGGCGTCCGCATCTTCTGCCGGCTCCACCGCTATCTTCTGGCGCTCTTTTGCCAGCGGTGGTCCGGACCTCTGGATCGTCTTCTTCCCTCTTCTCTTCCAGAGATGTTGACACGACGCTCTCTCCAGCCAGAATGGTCTCTGTGCGCTCCGCAACTGACTTATATAGGCGGTGGCCCCGCCCCCTTATGCCGTCACAGTCCCTGGGCATGCTGGGACTGTGACGTTTTAGGAGGCGTGGTCACTGGGTGAGGACCACGCCCCCTTATGACGGCACAGTCCCAGCATGCCCAGGGACTGTGACGGCATAAGGGGGCGGGGTCACCGCCTATATAAGTCAGAGCAGAGCGCACAGAGAGCATTCTAGCCCCAGAGAGCGTCGTGTCAACATCAGGAGAAGAGGGCAGAAGGCAGAAGGCAGAAGATTGAAGACCAGGCTCCTCCGCTTTAGCAAAAGAGCGGCAAAAGAGCAGAAGAGAGCGGAGGAGCCCGGCAGAAGATCCGGAGAGCGTGGAGAAGAACCGGAGAGACCCCCGAAGTCGGAAGAAGACCCCCGGAGCTGTCTAATAAAATGCTTTAAAAATCTGTGTAGTGTTTTTTTTTTAAATTGACACTTTTTTCCTAGGTGAATGGGTAGGGGTACCCCATACTCATTCACATAGGGTGGGGGGCCGGGATCTGGGGGCCCCCTTATTAAAGGGGGCTCCCGGATTCCGATAAGTCCCCGCCCGCAGACCCCGACAACCAACGGCCAGGGTTGTCGGGAAGAGGCCCTTGTCCTCATCAACATGGGGACAAGGTGCTTTGGGGTGGGGGGGCCGCAGCGCGCCCCCTCCCCCAAGGCACCACCCCCCATGTTGAGGGCATGCGGCCTGGTACGGTTCAGGAGGGGGGGGGCGCTCGCTCGTCCCCACCCCCATTCCTGTCCGGCCGGGCTGCGTGCTCGGATAAGGGTCTGGTATGGATTGGGGGCGACCCCCCACGCCGTTTTTTCGGCGTAGGGGGTTCCCTTCAAGGTCCATACCAGACCCAAGGGCCTGGTATGCTCTTGGAGGGGGAACCCATGCCGGATTTTTATTTAAAATTTGGCGCAGAGTTCCCCCTCAAGATCATCTGAGCACAAGTCGCGTGCCGAAGTCGGATCATGCAAGACGGCAATCCGACTTTGATCCGACTTCAATGATAGTCAATAGGCTGAAGTAGGATCAAAGTCGGACCAAAGTAGTACAGGGAGCATCTCTAAAGTCGGAACGACTTGTGTCGGACCAGTTAGGACGGCTCCCATAGGGAAACATTAAATTTCACACGTCATGCGACATGAGCTCCCAATGTCGGAGCGTTTGTCGGACCAGTGTGAACCCAGCCTTAGGGATTGTCTTTGTTCTTGAGGCTTATTTAAAATTTGATATGAATACAGCTTAACTGCTCCTGGACTGCCCACCGCACATATACTGTGGCAGGGTGACCCGGCTGCGTGAAACAATGTACCTGTACGTTGTTTCGCCTCTGGGTCTGGGGCGTACACGTGCGCCGCTGGCGACCTGCTCCGGCTGTAATTGGACACAGCGGGAGCCAATCAGCAGCTGTGATGTCCGCCGGGACCCACCGATCGTTCGCTGGAGAGGCAAAACGACGGTCTGTCTATGTAAACAAGGCAGAACATTGTTCTGTCAGAGAGGAAGAGAGAGATCTTGTGTTCCTGCTAATCAGGAAAACAGATGTCTCTTATCCTCCAGTCAGCCCATCCCCCACACAGTTAGAAATCACTCCCTAGGATCACACTTATGGCCCGTACACACGATCTGAATATCGTACGAAAACGGTCGTCCGAGGAAGGATCGTACGATATTCGGATCGTGTGTACACTGCTTTGTACAGCTGATCACGACCGTTCATCCGATATTATTCGATCAGACATACCCGAAAAATTTCCTTGTACAATTCTAGATCGTACGATTTTCGTTTAGTCAGTATAGTTGTCGTCCGAAAATACATTACCACACATGACATCACTTCCGATTTTTTTGTCTGTCGTCTGAAAATTTTCGTGACTTTATTTCGCTATTCAATTTCTACTTGCGACTATTGAGCGAGAACGGTCGTCCGTTCGGTCGTAAGATATTCGGATCGTGTGTACGGGCCATTAAAGTGATTGTAAAGGATCGTTTTTGTTTTTTTAAAATAACAAACATGTCATAGTTACCTCCATTGTGCAGCTTGTTTTACACAGGTCCCCCGGCGGCTTTTGCGGCTCCTCCCCGAATCTAGGATTGCCACCTGATCCCTTTAAACCCGAACACATATGAATTGCACAGGTTCTGAGGCTAATTTAATGCAGAGAAGGTACCAAGTGAGTTTAATTACCTCCTTATTCAGCCACAGAACCTGTGCAATTAATATGTGTTCAGTTTTAAAGGGGTGAGGTGGCAACCCTACTCGCATCAGATAACTAAGAGAAGCCGTCTCCCGAGGGGGTTACCTTGCGGGCGCGCTCCCGAGTCCAGCATTTGCATCCACAGACACGAATGCCGGACTCGGCCCCGCCCCCTGGTGCCCGCATCATTGGATTTGATTAACAGCAGCGGGAGCCAACAGCTGCGCTGCTATCAATCTATCCAATCAAGAGCCAGGATCCTGTGGAGAGAGGGACGGCGCATCCCCGCCAAAGAAATGAAGGGGCTCAGGTAAGTATAACGGGGGGCTGGGGGGGCCAGTGACTGCCAGGTGTTTTTTCACTTTAATGCATAGGATGCATTAAGGTGAGAAAACACAAGGGTTTACAACCCCTCTAACCCTTTGATCGCCCCTGCTATTAACCCCTTCCCTGCCAGTGTCATTTATACAGTGACAGTGCAATGAGCACTGATCACTGTATTAGTGTTACTGGTCCCCAAAAAGTGTCACTTAGTGTCCAATTTGTCCACCACAATGTTGCAGTCCCCCTATAAATCTCTCATTGCCACCATTACTAGTAAAGATAAAAATAAAAATGCCATAAATATATCCCATAGATTGTAGATGCTATAACTTTTGCGCAAACCAATCAATATATGCTTATTGGTATTTTTTTGTACCAAAAATTTGTAGAAGAATACATATTGGCCTATATTGATGAAGAAATTCATCGAGTGAGCGCCCCCTTCCTAAACCATACCAGGCCACATGCCCTCAACATGGAGGAAGAAGAAGACAAAAGGAAGAAGACATTTTTAATAAAGGACCTGTCAAAAACTGTCTTGTATCCCATACTCATTCACACAGGGGGGGCCGGGATCTGGGGGCCCACTTGTTAAAGTGGGCTTCCAGATTCCAATAAGCCCACTGCCTGCAGACCACCAGAATCCCAGCCCAGGGTTGAGGGGATGAGGCCCTTGTCCCCATCAACATGGACACAAGGTGCTTTTTGGTGGGGGTGTAAAGCACCCCCCCCCCCATGTTGAGAGCATGTGGCCTGGTATGGTTCAGGAGGGTGGCGCTCGCTCATCCCCTCCTTTCCTGTCCTTCCAGGCTGCGTGTTCGGATAAGGGTCTGGTATTTATTTTCTTTTTTTTTGGCATGGGGTTTCCCCTCAAAATCCATATTAGACCAACAAAATTTTTAAGCCAACAAATCTGTTTTTTACATTCAGCTGATGACGCCACACAAAAGCAAAATCGCTGTAAAATCGTGGTAAAAATCGACCCATAAACTCCGGCAGAGGCTCTTTACCACGTAATCAGCCGTGTCCAATCACAGCTGATCACGATATCAATAGGAAGAGCCGTGACAGACGCGAGTAGAGGAGACCTCATTGATGCCACCTCATCAGTGCCCTTTAGTGCCGCCGTATCAGAGCCCGTCAGTGCAGCCATATCAGTGCCCGTCATTGAAGAAGAAAACGTACTTATTTACAAAAAATTTTAACAGAAACAAAGAAAAACTTGTTTTTTTTTTTCAAAATTTTCGTTTTTTTTTTATCTGTTGCGCAAAAAATAAAAACCGCAGAGGTGATCAAATACCACCAAAAGAAAGCTCTATTTGTGGGAACAAAATGATAAAAAATTTGTTTGGTTACAGTGTAGCATGACCACGCAATTGTCATTCAAATTGCGACAGCGCTGAAAGCTGAAAATTGGCCTGGGCGGGAAGGTGTCTAAGTGCCTAGTATCGAAGTGGTTAAACTGCCGTGTTTTTTTTTCTTTTTATGAGAAATGTGCGCTACAAAGCAAAACATATAGTGACCATTACACCTATAACAATTTGTTGGACATTCCACTCCAAAACTATGGGCATTAATATGGAGTCCACCCCCCCCCCCCCATGCCTTGCGGCTACAACAGGCTCAACCCTATTGGTAAGGCTTACAAAAATATTTGTAGCAGAAATTTCAAAAGAGCAACTATGAGGTCAGGTATTGATGTTGGAGAAGACCTGGCTCACACTCAATATTACAAATTATCCCAAAGGTCTTGAAAAGAGTAGAGATCAGGGCTTGAGTTATTCTACACCAAACTTTTCAAACCATGTCTTTATGGAGTCGATTTTGTACACAAAATACATTCCCCAAACTGTTGGCACAAGGCTGAAAGTGCATGATTGTATAAAAATGTCTTTGTTTGCTCTAACATTCCCTTCCCTTTGTACCCTTCATGGGAAGCATCTTAACTTGATCATTTGGAGGGTTTTTACCATACTTTTGTCCATACAAGTACAGTGGGTGTGATAGTAAGGTGACCACAACATTTTGGCCATATAGTGTACCTGTTCTGTTATAAATACCACCATATAACATACCTCCCTTTGGCCCAGTCTGTCCAGACAGTATACTCACCCACTGACCTGGCACATCCACAGTCAGTTGAACTCTACAATAAGACACAGAAGTTGAATCCAACGCGATTGCACTTCAGACAATTGAAGAACAGATGGGGATTTTCCAGTCTCTAAAGTGTAAGAAGACCTTCCTGAGCCCTGACCTTGCAAATGACTAAGGGGGCATGGAAGAAGTGGAGATGGTCTACCTAGGACTAAACTAACTAACACTAAACAGGAGGGAAGGACAGAGGAAGATACCAAAATCACATAAGTATTCAAGTTGCAGTGGCCCAAAACTGCCATTAGATGTCAGCATTCTACAGAAAAATAATAACCTTATGCAGATCAATACAACAGCAGAACATGTAAATATGTCATCTAAAACGCTCTTTTTAAAGCTGCTCTCCAGGAAAACCAAAAAATGCACAATAGAATAATACATTGTTTTACATCAAAATTATTTGTATTTCATTCTATTTAGTCCTGAGATTTACACATCTTTGCCAAACAGTATTAGAGTAGTGACCTGATTTTTCTTTGCTGTAGTTTAAAGCATTACAGTTTTGTCTCTTCCCCACCCCCAGCTTATGATTAGGGAATTAAGATTTGTAATTAATATATAGCTGAATTGATTGTGGTTTTTTTTTTTAACTGAATCATCTTGGATTCCAGTTATAAATAAGATATTGCATTTAATTAATCATCTCAGGCCTTTGTGCTGCTGTATCAGCATGTAGAATATTAGCCTATGAGAAAATCAGGAATTGTAAGACTGACGGACCATCGCCCAAAATAACTGATCCAACAGGTTCTATTCTGTAACCACTTCAATACCGGGCACTTTCACCCCCTTCCTGCCCAGGCTAATTTTTAGCTTTCAGCGC
Source organism: Lithobates clamitans (assembly GCA_037952925.1). Classification (NCBI taxonomy): domain Eukaryota; kingdom Metazoa; phylum Chordata; class Amphibia; order Anura; family Ranidae; genus Lithobates; species Lithobates clamitans. Next base: position 995,890 of record JBBGZY010000906.1, read on the forward strand.
TGTCCCACTTTGAATGACAATTACACGGTCATAGAACACTGTACCCAAACTAAATTGTTAGCATTTTGCTCACACAAATAGAGCTTTCTTTTGGTGGTATTTAATCATCACTGGGGGTTTTATTTTTTTGCTAAATAAAAGGGGAAAAAAAAGACTTAACATTTTGAAAAACAAAATGCATTTTTCTTTGTTTCTGTAAAATTTTAATAAAATTATAAAATTTTGAAAATAAATAATATTTCTTCATAAATTTAGCCCAAAATGTATTCTTCTACATTTCTTTGGTGAAAATAGCCAAAATAAGTCTGAATTATTTAGTCTGTGTGAAAGTTATAGAGTCCACAAACTATGGTATATATCTGAAAATGTATCAATCCTGATGTATTGATCTAATTTCTTGAGGCCCTAAAATGCCACAGTACAAATACCCCCCAAATTACCCCTTTTTAAAAACAAAGACAGACCAGGGTATTTAGTAAGAGGCATGGCGGGTTTTTTGAAGTTTTTGTCATAATTTTTTGGAAAATGAGAAAATTGAAAAAACTATTTTTTAAAATTTTGTTTACATACTGTCACCAGTGCAGTACAGCGTCATCATATAACTGGTGTGGCGGTGATCAGGGACACTGACTGGTAACAGTACGAAAAAAAAAAGTTATACTTTTTTTTTTTTTTATTACATTTTTTTTTTTTTTTTTTTTTACATTTTTTTTTTTTTTCAACACACTGTGACCAGAACAATATAATGCTCGGGCGCAATCCAGGAGGACATCATATGATGTCCACCCGGATTGAGGTAAGGCCGGTGCTGGCGCCATTCGGCCATAGGCCAGGGCGGGAACCGGTTAAAGTACTGGATGAGTAGCCCTTTCTTCTGTATATGAGTGATACTGTAGGTACATCTCAAGACATTTATATGCAAAAAATTGCAAATTTAGTTTGAAATACAGGAATAATGACATTTTCATAACTAGACTACTTTATACGTGTTCTATGTTCTCATTCTTGCAGCATCTGAAAAAATAAACAAATTGCTGCATACATTTTACTTGCTTTTTTCCGAAAGGTCCAAAACTATTACACTATACAGACTCAGAGAGGTCTGGGGAGTTAATAGTACAGGGGGAAGGAGGACCCCCCTGGGAAAGGAAGTCACGGGCGGACCAAGCTGCTTATAAAGGGAATTTTATTGCACAATTAATAACACCTAGACTAATGTTAAAATAAGACAACGTTGTCTATAAAAAAGCAGCTGCATCACGTATACATCAAGCACACACCATATACACCCAAATAAATGTAAGGTACAAAGAGTGGCGGTTAAATGGGCATGTAAATCCTGGTGAATAACATCTTCACTAAAAGTGCATATCCCACTAGAGGGCACCCGGGGATATGAATTACAAGAGAGACTCTAAGGAAAAATCATGGAGGATTGTGGAGTTTGGAGAAGAAACTGAGGTATTACCACAGGTTGGCTGGAAAACCACAATTACCAAGAGAGAGACATAAAAGAAGTGGAGCGGGAGTCATTTTCCAGGGCTGAAGAGGGAAGAAGGCTCCTTTCTGCAGGAAGACTAGGGCATATACAGATTGTAACCCACCTGAGTGCAGCAAGGACGGTGAGTAGGCGATCTCTATTTGGGAGCAGAGGAAGCAGAGTGGATGCGATCCTGGAGCCTTGGATTGTGATGCAGGCTGTGGGGAGCCTGCTGCACAGTAAAGAGCCTCATGCTAAGGATACCACCAGAGAGAAAGCAGGAAGCTCTTTTGCCAGGTGCTTGGACAGAAAGCCTCTGCTTACACAGGACTGGTGAGCAGCCACTGGTCAACTATAAACTGAAGCCTAGTAGAGGGACAGATTTGCCAGCTAGGAACACTTTACCATTGCATGCATACATTCTTAAAAGGGACACCACCCAGAGCGCTCCAACACAAGGTTTTGGACCCTAACAAGCTGGCCAGCAGAATGTTTAGCACATCTGTACTACTGGCTGCTGATTGTTGTTGGAGTAACCGCCTATAGGTCCTCCCCTTTAGTTAGGCTACCCTGGGTAGGTTAAAGACAGAGGTGGACTATTAAGAATATTAATTATTTGCAGCATAGTAACAATATCAGGTAATTATTACAATACTACTATTTGCTGATGTTTGATTGATAATGGCTGTGTTATCATTTTTAATGGTGAACCAATTCCATATAACCTTCCCATGCTGAAATATCCCAGTATACCTTTTTTTCTTGTGTACACCAAGTGCAAGTACTGCTACTTACATGAGTCTCTGGTGTATATGTATTGCTATGTTGGGGGTATTTATACTCCCAGGAATCTGTATCTATATCCTTAGCCCAACGAGGTGTGCCAGAGCTTACAGAGCTATTAGCAGAGTCATAGGCACAAGAACACCGAACCCAACACATCAAGCAGCTCCTTCGGGAGTAAGCACTACATTTTTTTTTAATTTTTAGGTATGCTGTGGGAAAGAAAGTGTAAAAGTGGAAATACACTTTAAAATATTATTATAAACCTATTTTATGTCACATATGTAATATGTCATCTTCTTGACCAAAAAAAAAACACATAAATGGTACTGCTTTATACTGCATTTGGTTTATGTGACTCTGTAGGTCACTTTTATCTAGATAGTGCTTGACACTTCCCAGTGCCCAGGCAGGCCTTCAATAGGGGTTAAGAAAAAATGCTGATTTATGAACTTCAGAAAACATTTGCAGCAGAGCCGATATAAACAGAAAAAAGATCCCTCTCTGTATAGCTGCTGGACTGTTTTGGTGGCTGGCAATAGCCATGAAGGACAAAATCACCATACAGTAATACTTCGGATTATGAGCGCTTCGCAATATGAGCTATTATTTTTTTTAAAATCCTGACGAAGTTTGCGAGCGTTGTCTCGCAAAACGAGCAGGATTCAAGCATCTGGGGAGTGCAGTACCACATTTGGCCAGAGGTGCGGGGGCGCCGGTGACACTCAGAGACGTTCTGAGTCGCTCGGAAACACTCCGTTCCCGAGCCTCTCCGAGTGCATCCGAGCCTCTCTGAGTGTTTCTGAATGTCTCCAGCACCCCTCACCTCTAGTTACATGCGGTACTGCATACACTAGCAGCGACACTGGAATGGATTATCTGACTTTTCATTATTTCCTATGGGGAAGCTCGCTTTGATATACGAGTGCTTTGGATTACAATGAAAATCTTCTGGAACTAATTATGCTCCCAATCCAAGGTACCACTGTCTTTAGTTTATAGGGCTATTAGATTCATTTTGATGGATTCCACATTTTTTTTTATAAAACCTCCAATTTTATAATAATGCCTTTGTGTTTCTGACTGTCTGCTGAGTCTGTGTGGAATAGTATTTTTACTCCCTGCAGATTGCTGGACTCCAATGGTGAATAAATGGGGGAAGGGGTGAAATCTGTTGACCTGCTGCAGAGAGGCCGCTGCTTACATGAATAAAAGTAGCCGCACTCTCTGTAGCTTATAAACTGGGGGAGAGGTGTTTGCACTGCTACTGGGGAGAGATTTAACAGTATACAACGATATGACTATTATAATTTAGGTTTTGGAACAGTTTTCATGTCAATGAGTTAATATTTTTTTTACTACAATTAGGCCCCTTTCAGATGGAGCAGATCTGTCCAAGTGGAATGCGCCTGTTCAGTGGGGGAGATCTCCGCTGATCCCTGCTGAGCAGGCAGATGACACAGTCTGCTTTCCTCTATGGGGCGGTCAGATGAAAACAGGCTGCATGTCCGTTGCATTCAAATTGTCATCCGATCCGCCGGACGGATGTCAAATGTATCACCATATGTTTGTTCTTAGCGGATTTTATTGGATCTGCTGACATCCTCCGCCCCATAGAGAATAATGGGTGATCCAATCCAGTTCCCCTGAAAAACTTACAGGCGGATCCGATCGGTCCACTGTTGTAAAAGGGGCCTTAGGTTATGTATGGAAATATCTTCTTAGCTGTGACAACCAGTTTCCAACTGTCATTTTTGGCCTGATATCGGATGGGCAATTCTGCTGTTAGGGACAAATCATCAGTGGCAGGATTGCTAAAGTGGCTTCCTGTCTAGCCCTGTGGAAATGCTCCTTTGTAGCCATTTGCAGTTCGATGTCATTCTGTCGCTGGCCGGAATGCTGCTTGATCTCGACTGCTAGTGTTAGGAGCAACATCTCGCTGCCTCAGCCACAGAGGGAAAAATTTGATAGGAATAAACAAGCAGCCTCTTAGCAACCCTGCTGCTGCTGGCAAATTTGATAAAATATCAGTGGCAGGATTGATGGCGGCAGAGTGGCCTGTCTGACATCAGCCTTAGGCATTGGCGTGCGCAGGGGGTGTGCTGGGTGTGCCTGGGCACACCCTAATCACCTCGTGTGGCGCAGATTTCCCCTGCTGATAGTTCACCAAAGCCCCTAAACAGGGCTCCTAAAAAGAATTGTAAAAAAAAAAAATGAAAAAATGAAAATAAAAACCTACTGACACCATCCACTGCCCTACTGAAACCAACCTCTGCCCTACTGACAAGTCCCCTGCTCTACTAACACTGTCCATGTTTTATTACATTTGAGGTGCACACCCTAATGCAATAGGCTGCGCACACCTATGGCCTTAGGGTCCACATTTATGTGAGAGGTCTAAAGGATATAATTGGTACTGTCATTTGTAAGGATCTGCCTAGAGATTCCAGAGTTCTGAGGACGTGATTCCCTGGATTCCCTGGAATTGGCTGTGGGGTATTGGGTTTGGCCAACCAAAAGCGGCCAGTTAGGGCACAATGGATGTGGTGGGCAGCTGTTACCAGATGGTGTGTAAGCTATTCAGATGGCCCTCCCTTCAAATAAACCTGTGGCCTGACTATGGACATGCTTACATTTTTTTCAAAGCAACCCTGTCACCATAAAAAAAATTAAATAAGAAACATTAAAAAATATGCTCTATACTTACCTGTCCAATGGGCAGCAAGTGAAATCTTTGCTTTTTTGAATGAGCTACAGGCACCACTGATATCAAACACTTCTTGGTGTGTCCCTCGGTAGGTTCTGCTGTTCCTCCGTTTGCCACTATGTCACTAAAAAACACAATGGTGACATAGTGGCCAGCAGGAGGAACCACAGCAACATCCCTGGATTCCCACATCCTACCCCTACCCTCTTCTGGAAACGGTTCATAGAATCCTGTACAAGCTGGGTCTTTCAGCCCAGATTTTACAAAGGGCAGCTGTAAAATAGCAGAACAGTATTAAATGTCCGACAAGACTTTGTGTATGCTTGAGCTCATATATAACTGTAGGCAGGTATTTGCAAGTATTGCTGTTGCTCAGTTAGCAAGTTCCTAGGCTGCTCAGAAGGGAAGGATTTGAAGTAAGTTTTACAGTTTCCCCGGCCTTTCTGGGTTCTGCCCTCCACCCTGCATTTAAAGAAATAGTGGAAAGGGCATAGCTCCCAACTGTCCCTGATTTCGAGGGACTGTCCCTGATTTGGAACGAAGTCCCCCTGTCCCTCTTTCCTCCTCATTTGTCTCTCATTTTGGTCTGATCTATATAGCTGTATAAAAAGAGCACTTTTTATCTATCAAATCCAGCGCTAAACCTTTCGTCTGATTTTTGAATTGCTGCATTGTGAATTCCAAAAGCCAATATAAAGTAATAGTAGTGGTAAAAGAAGCACTTGTGGGTTAAACCAATCTTGTTTTTTTGTACAATTCTCTTTTAAGGGGGCGTGGCAAGGGGTGTGCCCTATGCCTGCATACTTTTGCTGATAGGTGTCCCTCATTCCCATCTCAAAAAGTTGGGAGGTATGGGAAGGGGCCTCTCTCTTTGCTGAGCCTGGATGAAAAGGGGGACCAGAAGAAAGGAGAAGATGGAATCCACAGCAACCCACAGGACCCTCCTGGGAGATCACCTGCGATAGGACTCTGCTTGATCATGGACTTTAAGAACTTTTACCTGATAAAGGTATGCACTGGACAGCTTATTGTAGATAATTAGAGGAGAACATTGCTGAACGTACAATATACTATTGAACTGTACCTATCAGTATGCTCAGTAAAGCTTTATCAACTGTTTACTACCTGGTCTGAAGTTATATAAAGGGGTGCATGGAGGTACATGGTGTATTGAAAGACCAGGGTCTGTAAAGCACATACGGGACAAAGAGGGAGGAATGAAAGTCCACCACAAAGGGTTCACACAGCAAAGGAGTTGGCGGGAAGAGTGTAGTTGCTATGGGTAACCATGAACTGGTAGGAATGTAATAGCAGCCAGACAGTCAAGGGTAGTAAAAGGCATGGGTGACAGATCCTCCGGTAGCGAGGTGGTCGGTGCTCTGGCTCTCTCTAACAGTTGGTGGCCCAAAAGTGTTCAGAACCGAACCCACGGTTCACATGTGCCAAGGACCTAGCTGCATGGTATGGGAGAGCCGAAGGAGTTAATTAAGTGCAAGTATGAGGTCCACTCAGTGCAGGTCTTGACCCCATTCTGTCACTGGGAGTGAGGTGGCAGAGGAAAGCTGGACTGGTTGAGCAGGACATAAGCACAGCGGTGTCACCCTATAAATGCGGCATTCTGGAAGACAAGGTGTGCAGCATATGGGACAGTGTGTGTCACAAGAGGATTAGGCACGTGGTTTTACAGCTGCACAAGGTGTACAGCTCACTTCTAACCCTGGGGTTCTGTCTTTATGTTGAGTTCACATGCCCCGCTTGGTCCCGGGCTTTACCTCAAAGGGAGAAGAGGCCCCATGTGCAGGGCAAGTAGGTCCCACCCCCAAACTTTCATAGTGTAGCTACCATATAGTACCTGAGTATCTTTGCAGTGTTGATCTACAGTAAAAAAAAATTATAATTGCACCATTTTTTGGCAATGCAATCATTCTAAAATCTCCCACTTCTAATACCACATCTAAGATAATTAAATCGAATCTAACCCCCATAGATGTCCATGTTTTATAAGGAAAGTCCTAATAACTGGTCTCCATACCACAATGAACAAGGGTTGACTAAATATGGTTAACCTAAATTGCTCTATTAGCAAAGATATCAATAATTAAATAACATATTTGATGTTGAAGATATATACAATTCTATGCTATACAATGCTTAAACTGTTTGTTTTTTTTTTGTTTTTGTTTTTTGCTAAGAGCTAAATTGCCTATTTGCACTTTTTATTTTTGTATTTGCGTTTGAAATGGCAATAAAAAGCAAGTAAACTAAAAAAAAACAGTGTGTCACTAAACCCATGTCATAAAAAACTATCAATAAATGCATATGTAGTGCTGGTAGATTTTCAATCCACCGTTTGTAGGTAAATTTAGTGGGTTACCTGTTCATACATAGTCAGATTTAGCCTCTGTTCCAGCATGGCTGAGTTGCGTGTAGTTCCACATTGTGCCTGTGGGTGTCGTTGTCACCATGGGTCAGTGTTGGAAAGGCAACACGCTGAAGTGTATGAGTGCTCCTCTGTCCCGGAGATAACTCGGTGGAGGTGGTCCTCCGAGTTGCATTCTGGGAGAGGGTATTTATGGGACAGACGCCATGTTTTAGGGATCTTTCGTTCCACCTGCTGGCCCTCCTGGCCGACAGGTATGTGTTAGGAGTACTATCGTGGTCCTCCGACCGGGAGGACCACGTTGCTGCAGCGTGTGGGTGGGCCCAGAAGCCTGTCTGGGGCCTACCACAGCGGCGAGGGAATGGTCCTGAGCTGTCTGTCCTACGGGAAGAAGCTGGACAACCGAGAAGATCCCAGGGGAGGACCCATCATGGAAGGATCATGCAGAGTGCTGGTCTGGAGAGGGGCCTGGTGACTCAGTTGGAGGACGCATCCTAAAGTTAACCTACCACATAGTACTGATGGGTCGACTTAAAGGTTCTAGTGCTGTGTTTGCTATTCATTGTAAACCATTACATCCTGTGGCAGAGGATCGTACGGGTTTCTATTTCATTCAAGTATGTGGCAGAGACTTTTGCGTACCGGCTGCTAGGTTAGTGAGAGAAACCTATCCGGGCGGGCAAAGATTCAACTCTAAAAGGAAAGTACATTCATCTACAAGATTCCAATTCTTAATACTACATCAAGAAAGGGTATTTGAACTTCCCTGCAACTCTTCTTCTACCTCTTTCCTGCTACTTCCTCCAGTTACTCTTTATTAAAGCATTGGAAAAGATACTCAAGTGTCTAGTGCTTACACTGTTTGGTATTAAGCTCAACGGGACCCTAGACCTGGTTCTGGTGAAATTGAGGTTACACAGGTGACGGTAACAGCCCGCTTTTAACCAGCAGCTCCACCGTGAGTTATTGCTACACATACCTCCCAACATTTTGAGATGGGAATGAAGAACACCTACTAACAAATGTATGTAGGCATAGGACACGCCCCCTGCCACATCCCCTTAAAGGAGAATTAACAAAAGAAGGTTAATTAAATCCACAAGGAATTTTTTGTACCACTACTATTCCTTTATATTGGCTTTTAAAATATACAAATGCAGCAATTTAGAAATTGGATGAAAAGTTTAGCCCTGGGAAACACTTTTAGAAAGAAAAAAAGTGCATTTTATATAGATCTATATAGATCAGACCAAAATGAGGGACAAATGAGGGGGAAGAGGGACAGAGGGACATTGCTCCAAATCAGGGACAGTCCTTTGAAATCAGGGACAGTTGGGAGCTATGTAAATGGTGTATTACATGCTGTTCATACTCACTCATAGTCACTATAAGAGTAATTTTCTGTATTCTGCAAAAAAACCTGGTTGATCCTGCTCTTCTGCTCTTCTGTATCTCCACCTTCTGTACACATACCCAATTCAGTCAGGGATTTTGCAGCTGTGGTGGCATTTCTATGTTTCTACAGTGAGAATTTACTTCCTATCACATCTCAGCAGCCCATGTGACCATAGAGTCACACATGTGACCGCATACACAGTGGCAAATGACAGCCCACTCCCTCCCTCCTCCATGTTCACTAACCAGCTAAACACAATTGGGGGGGGGGGTATTACATGTAGATTGATGGAGGCTTCACTTCCCTCGCCTGTGACTGCCAGAAATCCGCCCACACCATGTTATTTCCACAAATATAATAAAGATTTAATTTCAAATATATATTTGTATGACAATTTAAATAGTTCATTGATATTATTTATTTTTACTCTGTATTCCAAAGGCCGTTTTTATTGTAAACACGTGACCAGCAGCAGAGGACTAGAAGCTTCTCCTGCTTATGTTTCCCTGCAGACAGGCTGGGAAAGAGCTGGGTCGTGTGACAGCTGTATATCAATTAGGAAAAAGGTACTTAGATTTTCTTTTATTAAATAATTACAGTGCCATCATACATATACTGAAATAGAAGGGACAATGTAAATTAATCTGTGTGTGTTTAGTATCACTTTAAGGCGGACCTTCAGTCATTTTTTTCAACTTTCCATTTATTAAATCTTCTGCCCTTGTTGTCTTAACTTTGGATAGTAAAACATTTTTTTTCTGCTAGTAAATACCTTGTACAGCCACCTCCTATTTCTTGTCTGGTAAAAAGCCTAGGCTTATGACATCATGCATCATGCATCATGTTCTCTCACTCTCACTCTCGTGAAGGAGGGGGGTGAGTCATAAGAGGGCCAATGAGAGCTGCAGGGCTGCAGAGCTGGAGGTGTGCCTCTGTGTGTCGGTGTAAATACAGGAAGTGGACAGGCAGCAGCTTCAACTGCCCACAGTTAAAATGGATGCAGCTAGACTTAGTGGAGGGAGATTTCTGCAGCATATTTGGCAAGTACAGAATTACAGTATATATTAAATAATATGCAAAGTGGTTGGAGAGAAGCTTCAGAATGGCAAAGATGTTTTTATTACAAAATATGTGAGCAGACTGCAGTTCCACTTTAACCGATTGCCGACCGCCGCCTGTACATTTACGTCGGCAGAATGGCATGGCTGCGCAAATGAGCGTACCTGTACATCCCTTTGAATTTGCCACCGTGCCATTGCGTGCGCCTGCTGCGAGCTCCGTAAGTAGGATCGTGGGTCCCGCGGACTCACGGAGAGGAAGAATGGGGAGATGCTAATGTAAACAAGCATCTCCCCGTTCTGCCTAGTGACACTGTCACTGATCTCTGCTCCCTGTGATCAGGAGCGGTGATCAGTGACGTGTCACTCGTAGCCACACCCCCCCCCCCCACTGTTATAATCACTCCCTAGGACACACTTAACCTCTTCCTAGCCAGCTAGTGGTTAACCCCTTCACTGCTAGTGTCATTTTTACAGTAATCAGTGCAATTTTATAGCACTGATTGCTGTAAAAATGACAATGGTCCCAAAAATGTGGCAAAATTGTCTGATGTGTCCTCCATAATGTCGCAGTCATGATAAAAATCGCAGATCGCCGCCATTACTAGTAAAAAAAAAATTATTAATAAAAAGGCCATAAAACTATTTTGTAGACGCTATAACTTTTGCGCAAACCAATCAATAGACGCATATTGTGATTTTTTTTTAACAAAAATATGTAGAAGAATACATAGCCTAAACTGTGGGAAAAAAATGTTTTTTTATATATTTTTTGGGGATATTTATAATAGTAAAAAGTAAAAAATAATGCGTTCTTTTCAAAATTGTCGCTATTTTTTTGTTTATAGCGCAAAGAATAAAAACCGCAGAGGTGATCAAATACCACCAAAAGTAAGCTCTATTTGTGGGAAAAAAAGGACGTCAATTTTGTTTGGGAGCCACGTCGCACGACCGCGCAATTGTCAGTTAAAGCGAAGCAGGGGCCGAATTGCAAAAAGTGCTCTGGTCTTTTGCCAGCCAAATGGTCCGGTGGTTAAGGACTTGTTCACACTGGACTTAATTTATAACGCTTAACAAACGCTCCTATAGCATTAGTATGGACGTTAAACTCGCATTAATGAACTTTAATATGGGCATTAGACTGGCATTTTTTAAGCGTTGATGGCGAGTTGAAAATGCTCCTGAAATACCCTATGATCAATTTTGAAGTGTTTGATGAGCATTAAGGCGTGTTAAAACCGCGCCACAGTTTTGAAGTGATGCAACGCTAACGCTTCATGTTTTGATAGTGTGAACAGCATTTGGGGGGCATTTTTAACACCTCTCAAATGCCTGCCTATAAGGACAGTGTGAACTTTAAAGTGATTGTAAAGCTTCAATTTTTTTTTTTTTTTTTAAATAACAAACATTTTTTTTCCTCCCCTTTGGATTAATAATGGTTATATTGGATTTTAAAAATGGTATTATTATATTTTTGGTTCAATGTGTATGATGTCTTGTCGTGTTTTTGTTTTGTTTGTTTGTCAAGAAATTTAATAAAAGGATTTATAAAAAAAAATAAAAAAATAAAAATAACAAACATGTCATACTTACCTCCACTGTGCAGCTCGTTATGCACAGAGTGGCCCTGAACACCGACTCCTGGGGTCCCTCGGCGGCTCTCACGGCTCCTCCCCACATCAGATAACCCTCTAGGAGAAGCGCTCTCCCGGGGGGTTACCTTGCGGGTGCGCTCCAGAGTCCAGCATTCCATAGCCCTTGAATGTATGACTCGGCCCCGCCGCCCCCAGCGCCCGCTTCATAGGATTTGATTGACAGCAGCAGGAGCCAATGGCGGTGCTACTTTCAATCTATCCAATCAAGTGCCAAGAACCCCAGGCAGAGGGACAGCGCGTCCTCGCCATGATAAATTCCAGGGCTCAGGTAAGTAAAACTTGGGGGGGGGGGGCTGGGGGGCCGGTCACTGCCAGGTGTTTTTTCCCCTTAATGCATAGGATGCAATAAGATGAAAAAATACAAAGGTTTACAACCCCTTTAAGTGTGAACCTTAGAAAGAAGGCGATTGTAGCAGGTCTTGAATATTTAGAAATTGTTCCTGACACACAAACACACATACATACACACACACATACACACATACACACCTACCTTGGGTGATAAGGCAAAGAACAATCTAGGGAGTGAAGTAACCTTCCTAGGAAATGAAGTAACCAGTGATACCAACCAGGCTTGACCTTTGACTGGTCTGAGTAATGTAAAATGGCATCTGTTTGGCTGGTAGGGAATATCCTACTTTTCTTATCAGCATTGCTCTTTGCGCTGACATATTAAATAGGCCAAACCAAAATTATACAGGATCCAGGCATTTTTTTGACTATCACCATCAGCATAGGAGGTATTTAAGATTTTTAACTTCTGTGGTGATTTTTAATAGTATATTAGTATGTTGCTTGGAGAGTATTTATCCATACCGCCCAACCTTATGAGATGGGAATGAGGGACACCTATCAGCAAAAGTATGCAGGCATAGGACACGCCCCCTGGCACGCCCCCTTAAAGGAGAATTTTACAGATTGGTTTGGCTTTTTTTTACCACTACTATTCCTTTATATTGGCTTTTGAAATTTACAAATGCAGCCATTTAGAAATTGGATGAAAGGTTTAGCACTGGGAAACTCTTTTTGATAGATAAAAAGTGTATTTTATATACATCTATATAGATCAGACCAAAATATGGGACAAATGAGGAGGAAAGAGGGACATTTCTTCAAATCAGGGACAGTACCTCGAAATCAGGGACAGTTGGAAGCTTTGTTTATCTATGTTGCCCGGTGATGGTGCTGATATAACCTCTCTCTACAGCTTTATCTCTGTATACACGGACAGAATTTCATGTATAGATAATGGTGCTCATTTGATTTATTCTGCACTCACAACTATTACTGCTCTAGTGTCTCTTTTAAGATGCATAATGTCTCCTGAAGACATTACGAGTGCTGGGGAATGGCAGTTCAATCCATACTTACACTGCAATGAGCTTACCGCTGTTGCTAACATACAGTATGCCAATACTTTCATTCATAGCTTTTAGCTTGTTCCACAAGTGCAGCTCTCCCAAAACATACACTTAATAGAGTTCCAATGAGCTGTGACCATTCTCCTTAGATGATGTTTTTTCAAGTGGTTCCCACAGGTTATAATATGATTAATTTAGTATTTCAGTGACTCCATGTCTCTGTCAAAGTAGATCTAATGCTTTTAGTGTCCTTTAAAAATAATATATTTAGTATCAATAAATCACAGGGTTAGTGTTGAAGCACAAATGGAAGCAATGGGTTTGCTCTTAAGCAGAGTGTATTGTTTGGTGATACAGAAATCTATGAAATAAATAAGCAGTAAATTAAAGAATCTTTCTCCTTCTGTAGTGCATGTTTCTTGTCTGATTATTTCATTGCGCAGCAATGACTTTTTAGGGTTTAGTCATTAGATGTGGGAGGTATTTTAGATTATTATTTTACCTCATGATTATTTTTTCCTTCAACTGTTCTGTTCATAAACCTAAATTGTGCATTGATGTAGTAGACCAGGCATGTCAAACGTAAATGAACCAATGGGCGGAATTGAGTGGAATCATTTTTGCAATGGGCCACACTACCCTGTTTCCCCGAAAATAAGACCTAGTGTGATTGTCGGTGATGGCTGCAATATAAGCCCTACCCCCCAAATAAGCCCTACCCTGTTTCCCCGAAAATAAGCCCTACCCTGAAAATAAGACCTACAAGGACTTTAACTAGGGCTTATTTGGGGGGCAGGACTTATATTGCAGCCATCACCGACAATCACGCTAGGTCTTATTTTCGGGGAAACAGGGTATGTATACTGAGGACCAACCCTACTTAATTCCACAAAAAAACATTATATCACCTTGGTAATTGAAATTATAATAATAATTGTAACTTCCATGTAACATCTATTGAAGCAGTCATCTGAAAAATAACGTGAGGAAATGTGGGCCTTATAAGTTGAAGGTTTGATTAGTTCAAATTCCTAAACTGAGTAAAGCCTCATACACACGATCGCATTGTTGGCCAACAAAACCGTGGACTTTTGTCCAAAGGGCGTTGGCCCAAACTTGTCTTGCATACACACGGCACACAATTGTTGGCCAACAATCATGAACGTATTGACGTACTACCTGGTTTTTCAGCTCTTTAGTGCCACCCTTTGGGCTCTTTCTGCTAATTTTGTGTTTGTAGAAGTTTGGTGAGTGTTAATTCGAGCTTTTCATTTCGCGCTTTTCATTTCGCACATTTTGTGCTTTTCAGTTTGTTTTCGAACGGCCGTTCGTCAACCAGACATGTTCCAGAATCAGAGGAGATAACGTGTTATTTATTATTGGCCTTGGAGTTATTGCTTTGACCCAAGTCCAGTCCAGAAACAAGAGGAGGAGGAGTTCTTGGACCAAAAATTGGCTGCTTTATTAATTGTGACCAATTATGTCATATGCCTTTGCTGCGGGAGCTCCAGGAGAATAATCCAGATGTTTTTCGGAATTATCCCCCGATGACGGACCCTTGCTTTCACCAACTCTTGGCATTTTTGACTCCCTATATTAAGAATATTGGTTGAATAATAATGACTTGATTTGTCATATTTTCTATATTTTTGGATGCATAGAATTTCACTTTTTGGTTAAAGTGGAGTTCCACCCAAAAGTGGAACTTCCACTCATCGGATTCCTCCCCCCCTCCGGTGTCACAGTTGGCACCTTTCAGGGGGGAGGGGGGTGCAGATACCTGTATATTACAGGTATCTGTACCCACTTCCGGCATAGATAGCCACAGAATCTGCGGTTATTTACGCCACTTCCCCCCCACTGACTCGCGCATGCGCAGTAGGAAACCGGGAAGTGAAGCCACACGGCTTCACTTCCTGATTCCCTTACCGAAGATGGAGGCGGTAGCACCCGAGGACGGAGAGACGGTTCGGCCTCGGGTGCCGACATCGCGGACGCCCTGACAGATAAGTGTCCATGTTTTAATAGTCAGCAGCTGCAGTATTTGTAGCGGCTGACTTTAAAAAAAAAAAAAAAGGCGGAGCTCCGCTTTAAGTTCTATTGGCAGAGAGCATGTCTAATTTATTTGTTTTCTTTTTTTAATGCACAATAAAAAAAATTGTGGAGAATAATACTTGGCTATGTGTTTTACATCACATGAAAGTTTAGGAGTAGGCAGTTACAGTTTAAAAAATACAATGTAAAATTGACAAGGGACACCAACATAGTTGTATCTTTGATCTTAAAAACCACGGGATAATGGTGTTGTGGTAACTTGCCCAAAAAAATTTAAAAAGCATAATAATATTATTCTTGATATCACTAGAAAAAAAAAAAGCCTTTGAAAATTTGTTGCAATAACTCCAAAGCAGCTTCATTATTATCCCATTAAAGAAGAAGAGAATTGTGCGCTGCATTTCGAGATTTCATAATTTGCCACGTCACGAATGTTAATTCTCCATTACGAACGCTAGTTTACAAGACCGACGGCTTCTGGCTCGTCCTTGCTTCTGAGCATGCGTGTTTGTACTTTGGACTTTTGTCCGACGGACTTGTGTACACACGCTCAGAAAATCCGACAACAGACATTTGTCCACGGGAAATTTTAGAGCCTGCCATCCAACACTTGCCATCCAACACTCCAACAATTGTCAGATGGAGCATACACACGGTCGGATTTCCCGCCAACAGCCTGTCATCACACAATTCCCGTCGGAAAATCTGATCGCGTGTACGAGGCTTATGGGTACCCTATAGAAAGTAGAAGGACTGCATTTGTCCCATGTGTGGACAGGTCAGGGTAAGGTCCTCATGCACCCAATGCATTGGTGTCAACGTGCACTCCATCCCACGTGTGACTTGAGATTTGTTGGGGGGTAAATACTATTGGTTGAAAAACTTTGATCACTATTTTCTCCCTCATGACTCTAAAGACAGTAGGGTCATGTCTCTGTATGGCTACATGTAGAGTGGATAGGCCAGTGAAAGGTACAGTCACTGTTTACTGGCCCTAGGATTGCCAACTTTTGGTGCACAGAACAAAATATAAAATGCATACTAATAAATAAGCTTCATCACAGATTATAAGCTGTATTGTAATTGTACTGTCCCCCTTTAATATCGTAAAGCACTGTGCAAACTGTTGACACTGTACTGTATAAATCCTGTATAATGATAATATAATTTACAGTCCTGCTTTACATGTTAGATTTAATTTTGCATCTCCGGAAAGGACAACTATCACAATGTTTTAAATTATACTTGCCAGCTACTTTTTTTTTTATATAAATTACCTTCATTCTTTTGAACTGCAAATGATGTAATGCACCACTTCACAGAAAATGACAACAATAAATGAATTGGAGCTAATGGTTAGGTTCTCATATAATAGTCCTATTAAAAATTTATTTTACATGTTCAACTGTTGTGAGACCCATAGAGGTTGATTTACTAAAAACTGAAAAGTGCAAAATCTAGTGTAGCTGTGTATGTTAGCCAATTATCTTTTAACTTCAGCTTGTTCAATTAAGCTTTGACAAAAAAAAACCTGGAAGCTGATTGGTTTCTATGCAGAGCTGCACCAGATTTTGCACTCTCTAGTTTTAGCAAATCAACCCCCATAGAGGGAAACCACCAGCTCCATGTCACCCTCTGCCCCACCTCAGCTTCTAGCCCAGAGGAATAATGCTTTCTTTAACAAATGCTGTATATGCAGGAGAAAAAACATTAAACTTCAACTACCTGCTGTCTTTCCCATATAAACACTCTGCGGTTGATTTTACTGAAGGCAAATAGGCTGTTCAGTTTGCAAAGGAAGTTGCACTTTGCACAAGAATTTACCCCAGAGCTTAGGAAATTGGTGAAGTTTCACTTTGCAAAGAACACCCAATACTGTGCAAGGAAACTAAAAAAAAAGGGGCATTTTATTTAAACATGATTGAATGATAGAAGTCAACAGCGTTTCACCTCATTCACTAAGCTCTGGGGCAAATGCCTTTATTTGCCTTAAAAAAAACATGGACATTGCAAGACCCCTTGCACTTAGGTGTAGCACCCTGATGTTTAGGCAGGGTTGCTATCAAATTTAGTTGCCAGGCGATAGTTGCTTTGGCTAATTGTTAGGAGATCAATTGATTCCTCTCTAAATCTGGACTTGTTGCACCCTTTTGCCGCGTACACACGATCGGACTTCTCATCGGAAAAAGATTTGACGGCTTTTCCGACAGGATTACGCTCAAGTTTGTCTTGCATACACACGGTCACGCAAAAGTACGCTGAACTTACGACCGTCAAGAACGCAGTGACGTACAACACTACGACAAACTGAGATAATGAAGTTCAATGCTTCCGAGCATGCATCAAATTTTTTCCAAGCATGCGTAAGAATTTTGCGTGTCGGAATTGCCACAGACGATCGCATTTTCGGATAGGAACTTTTTCCAACCGAAAAATTAAGAACATGCTCTCAATCTTTTACTGGCTAGAATTCGGCCAGCAAAAGTCCGATGGAGCATACACACGGTCGCATTTTCCGGCAAAAAACTCTCATCAGTCTTTTGCGGCCCGAAATTCCGATCGTGTGCACGCGGCATTACTCTTCTGTACTAGGTAGCACAATGCTAGATAAGACAGGGGCTTTGCAAGCTCAGACATGAATGGATGGGGTGTCTCAGCCAATGGGCAGGGATTTTCTTTGGTCCCTTGGCCTGCTGGGAGAGCCTATTTATTTGGGTGGAGTCAGGTGATTGGGGTTCTGTGCCACCTGAACGTCTGTCTGGGTGGACGTGTGTTGTGCTGCCCCGGGCTGCTAGACTAGAAGCCTAAGGCCTATCCTGGGGACATTTGTCTGTTAGGCTGCCTGAGGGCCTTTCCAGGAGCGGTAGAGCAGCGTTGGTTTGCGACTGCTGGCTTGTAGTCCAACCAGAAGTAGCGGTTTAGCCAGACAGGGAACCAGCCGTGGTCGGAGGTGGAAGGGGAAGCTGTCGCCACTAAGGGACCATCCACCTTGTTACCGGAGACCACTGTGAGTAAGCTGAAGCCAGTACCAGAGCAGTCTTCTCACCAGCCGGGGATGGTACAGAAGTGGGAAAATTTCAGCGAGTGCCAAGCCAGAGACCCAGCGGGACAGCAGAGGTGACGCTTGCGGAGCATCAGTGGGTGCCAAGCCAGGGACCTAGTGGGTCAGCGGGGGTGATGCTTGAAGAGTATCTGTGAGTGCCAAGCCAGGGACCCAGCAGGGAAGCAGGCGTGACGCTTGCGGAAGATACTGAGTGCTAAAAGTGGAATAGCTCAGGGGATCCAGTGGCAAATCCAAATAATCACTTATGCAAAATAAAGAAATATAAAATCATGTGCATAATCTTAAAATGTTAAATCAAACAGAAATATAACCATATATTATCCAATACATGAAAAAAGTCCTTCAAACGTGCTGCAAAAATCCTTTGATAATTAATTGTGACTGGTGTGCTCCTATGTTTCTTCAGTGATCATATGTGACTGAGTGAAACACCTCTACCATTCAGATTGGCCACTCACCAGATGCTTAATTAAAGATGCGCCTTTGGTTCATTCAAGGGATAACCACTCCACCTATGTAACACTCCTCACCGGCTAAACTTGGGCTCTAATGTTCCTCATTGGAAAGCATAGGGACAAAAAACGATCATAGCGCAATATGCTTGAACTATTTATTTAAAATTCAAAGAAAGAGTATCAACGCACATTTAAAAGTGCCCTCGAGCCGGCACAAAGCTTATCCAGCAGTTATGGACAGGTACTGGGCTGTTAGCATGGTCCGCCTGGTAATGTTGTGCGGCCTCCACGCTTGGCTTGCGCTCCAAGCCTCGTTCCCGTTCTCGTCCGGTCACGTGATGCAAAAAAACTCCCAGCAGCCTCTACGCGTTTCGCATCATAGAATGCGTCATCAGGAAGCTGTTTTGGTATAAATGCACTTAAAAGTCCAGATAGGACAGTTAAGATCAGTTTTTACCAACCTGTTTTACCATTGAGTATCTCTCGTAATGACTTTTAGGTCTTAGGGAAACCCTGCAAAGTATTATTATACATGCAGCTCACAATGCATTAGCATGATCAGTTGGTTGTGGCTATAGGATATAATAATAATGATGAGACTAGTATACAAAGTGCATTTGACACTAAGGGGGATATTTACTAAATCTGGTGCACACAGAATCTGGTACAGCTGTGTATAGTAACCAATCAGCTTCTTTATTGTCAGAGCTTAAAGTGGTTGTGAAGCCGCTACTATAAAAAACCTCCCATCCCCTTTGTAACATAACAATATGTGTCCTTGTGCCTGTGTTATATAAAAAATATGCTGATGTGTACCTATATAAGAACGGCTCCCGGCGCTCACATGACTCCTCAGCTCTCTCCTCTGGTGGTGGGAAAGAGAAGAGAGGAGAGAGAGAGCCGAGGAGTCACGTGAGCGCCAGGAACCGCTCTGATATAGGTGCAGATCGGCATATTTTTTATATAAGACAGGCCTAGGGACATATACAGAGGTGATGGGAGGATTTTATAGTAGTTATGGGTGCAGTAGGAGGGGAAGGGCCGGACACTGACACGAGCAGACAGGCAGAGAGGGGGGAGAGAAGGACAGAAAAGGACAGAGCAGGGCTGCGGATGATGGAGGCACGTAAACTGACCACAGTGACATGGCTCAGCAGCCATGATAAACCGTGGTCAGTTTACAGGGGGGAAGGTATAGCCAGGCAGGATCAGCCAGGTTTTTTAGGTGATAGAAGGGGCTAAATGACACAGAACAAGCTGCACCAGATTTAGTAAATCTCCCCCTAATAATTTTTTTTATTCCCAAATTATTTTCAGTAATATTAATTAAACAGATAACAATAATTTATATAAAAGAAATGCAGGCCATGACATTCATAGTCCTTTTACATTGGTGGTCAGTGGTAATGTGCATCCTTACAATGATGGTCAGAGTAGTGCTTCCTTACATTGGTGGTCATGGTGGTTTGGTCGTTGGTAGTTATGATGATGGTTAGAGTAGTGCTTCCTTACGTTGGTGGTCAGTGGGAGAGCTGATCCCTTACATTTATGGTCAATGGACCACTGCTCACTGATTAAGGAACCCCTAGGAGGCGGAGGAATTCTAAAGCCTCATACACACGATCAATTTTTTGGAGGACCGCTCGCTTTTTTTGTTGCCTGCTAGCCTTGTGTCGAGAGTGAAGAGGTTACTCACCATAAGAAAATTCTCATATGACAGAATACAACGTCAGAAGTGACGTAATGTGTTGAATAGTTTGGTATGTATTCTTTTGTTTCTGAGCATGCATAGTCTTGCTCTTACGATTTTTTCGGATGAATACTAATTAGACGCAAATCAGACGTTTAGTTTACATACGACAAAAATTATATATCTTCAAAGACATGCTGGTAGGTTAATTGGATCCTGTCTAAATTGTCCCTAGTATGTATGAAGGTGAGTTAGGGACCTTAGATTGTAAGTTCCTTGAGGGTAGGGAAATATCTTGCACACCAGGATTTTTTCGTCCGAAAAGTCAGAATCCACTGTCGAAAGGGCCAGACTAACGGTAAGATTATCAGACGATCGGGCATCGTACGAAAATTACTGTACAAATTTCGAATTGTGTGTATGGGTCTTAGGGCTCCACAGAATCCTGGTTAAGAAAGACTGATTCAGGCTCCATGCACACTATAAGCTAAAACAAATACCAGAAAAATGGATGAAAAATGCTCATAATAGATTTTTTGTGCCAGCTTCTAGTAGCATTTTAGTAACTTTTAGAAGCTTTTAGGAGCAATTAGGAACATTAGCATTTTATTGTCCTTTTTGCAGTACATGAAGAAAAAAAAAGAAAAAGCTCAAAAAAAGTTGTTAGTAACATTTTTGTACCAGCTAGGAGCATTTAGGCACAGTCAGCATATTTTTCTACTGGAAAACACGCTCCAAGAAACTCTACAAAAAAACATTTTTTTTTTCTGCTCCTAGAAGCTGAAGTTCAAAAAATGCTAATAGCCTAAAGATGTGTGCATGGACACAGAGGATAACACTATTTAGTTTCTAGGAGCAGAAAAAAAAAATGCTAGTAACAGCTTCTAGGAGCTTAAAAAATAGTAGTGTGCATGGAGCCTCAGACTGTACATTTATCTAATCATTCTAGTCTGCACTACAAAAAAATAGAAGACTATTTATTTATTTATTTATTTTGCCATGGAACACTGACTAATTCAGTTTGGGGAGCAATCATTCTCTAGTCCTGACTGTGGCAGGTGAAATGTCAACAATGGAGCCTAAAATACCAATAAAAACCAAACAAGGTTCTATATAGCGGCAACAGTTTGTGCAGCGCTTTACAACATGAGGGCAGACAGTACACTTACAATACAAATCAATACAGGAGGGATCAGAGGGCCCTGCTCGTTAGAATCAAGAGCTTACAATCTAGAAGGGAGGGTCAAGTGGAAACAAAACGGTAATAGCTGTGGGGGATGAGCTGATGGAAAAAATGAAAATACATTATGTTAGGTGTGGGTAGGGTAGGCTTCTCTGAAGAGAAGGGTTTTCAGGGATCGTCTAAAAGCTAATAAAGTAGGAGATAAGCGGACAGATTGGAGTAGGGCATTCCATAGGATTGGAGAGGCTTTGGAAAAGTCTTGGAGGCGAGCATGGGAGGAGGTGACAAGGGAGCTAGAGAGCAGGAGGTCTTGAGAGGAACGAAGAGAACAAGTAGGTTGGTATTTAGAGACTAGGCTAGTGATGTAGCTGGGGGCGAAATTGCGGATGGCTTTGTACGTAGTTGTTAGAATTTTGAATTGAATTCTTTGGCCGAGTGTACAATGTACAAAAGTGAAAAACCACAAAATTCATGTGCAAAAATAAAGAACCAAAAATTATAACAAGTCCATATATAGATTATCCGTGTGAAAGAAAGTCCACTTGTAAAGTTTTTCAATCAAAATCCCATATATAGAGGTATGTGATAAATATTCCACAACCACTACTTCTTGGGTGGAGTGGCGTGCTGACGTCATTGCGTAACGAAGTGACGGTAGAATCGCTGTATATGGCGTATGTTTTTCTTACTGCGCAATTGCTGTAAAATATTTGTGAGCCCATTTTTTAAGATTGATAAATGTTTTAAAAAGGATTTTATGTTATGTGGAGTATTTGTTTTCTAATTTCCCTCTGAGCACTGGATGGATGGTGGGGTGAGGGTATTGGAAAATCTTTGTGGAGGCTACTGAACATTGCCAGCAGTGATGGATTCTTGATGATTATTCTATGAGCCGTTATTGACTTTATTTACCTAGAGGGTCTTCTAATGCTGGTAATCTTACATCTGCACCTTCTAGCTGGGGGCTAGAAGTAGTGGTGGTGGAATATTGATCACTTACTCCTATATGGGACTTTGATTGGATAGCTTTATGAGTGGACTTTCTTTCACATGGATAATCCATGTATGGACTTGTTATGATCTTTGTTTCTTTTTTTTTGCACATGAATTTGTTTTGAATTTTGTATATTGTATGGATTGAATTTGTTTAGCCCAACACATTTTTTTATATATGTTCTAGTACTATGACAAATATATCATAGTGTTGTTGCAGCTTAGAGAATATTATAATTTTTTATTTAACTTTTTTACTTTTGGTGCACATAGGTAGTTTCCTCCATTTTTTAATTTTAAAAATCAGGGTCTATAATACTATTTTGGACCCCTTCAAGATTCTTTATGGTACTAGGCAGGGCTGTACCCTACTTTTTCCCCCTTGCCATGGAACCGCTAGTAATAACGTTGAGAGCCTCTTCTACTATTAAGGGGCTGAGAATAATTGCATTATAGGAACATATCTCTCTCTATGCCGATGATACATTGATATACCTAGAAGACCCCAATCTGTCCTACACCTATTGAATACTCTACAGGAGTTTAGGGAATTCTCGGGAGAAGGGCTTGCTCTTCCTGCTGGAACCTGAGACAATTCATAACATTCATCACAGTTCCCAACTTAAAGCGTTTGTTACCCTAACATTTCATATTGCTGATATGTGCCTGCTGTACCATGTACTTGTATGAAAAAGTCTCCTGTTCTCTTTGTATTGCTTTCTTTATGTGAAATCCCTGGTGTGCCTGCTAGTCCCTTTGCTTTCCGAGTAAAAACTGACCACACTAAGCAGGAGAGCACACCGTTGTCAGTTCTTTAGCTATGCTGGTAACTCAGTGTGCTCTCCTCCAATGATCAGGCTTGTCCTAATATGCCCCTACTGCACAGCTTTCACTGGCAAGCTCAGTGTGCTGCTGCTTCTACTCCCCCAGCTGTTATGCATCTGAGAACAGAGGGAATGTGGTCATTATGAAAAAGGGAAAAGAGGTCTTTATAATGTTTTTTTTTATATCTATATATTTTGCCTTTCATATCTATTTTAAACGGATTGGGTCGTTTTACAAGGTGATCGTTTTCAAGTTGTACATGTATTTAAGTACCTCAGCATAGTAGCACAAACCCTAAACCCTGATCTCCTAATATCTTCCAAAAATGTCTTATGATTTCTAGACACCATACAAACCAAAACCTCCCTCAATAATCTGATATGGGGCAATCCACACCCGTTCAGATTAGTCCATATTAGTTCATATTGCAGAGTTCTGGTCACCCTTAGGTCTCACGATCAACCACCAACTCTTCAATGTTGAAATGTTACAAAGCTTCCAAACTATGCAGATTAAGTATAAAGTCCCTGCCAGAAATACCTATACTATTACCAGCTCAAACCTAGCCACTGCTCAGTGTAACACTACCTCAGTAACATTCACACAAAACCCTTTACAGAAACTCCTGCTGTCACCTGGTAACACAAGATTGATTTGCCAGTACTACGCATTGTTACTGTTCATGAATACAAGTCAAAATATGACTTGGATGATATCATACTTCATATGATCCAATTGACATAACATCTGTGAGGATTGTGAGGAATCATATACACGGATCAGCCATTAATTTATAACCACTTACAGGTTAAGTGAATAACATTGATTATCTTGTTACACTGGCATCTGAAAGTCAGTAGGATATATTAGGCAGCATGTATACATGTTGTCCCTAAAGTTGATGTGTTAAAAGCAGAAAAATAGGCATCGCTGTTTGTTGTGTATGGGGCTGTGTAGCTGAAGACTGGTTAGGATGCCCATGCTGACCCGTGTCCACAGCCAAAAGCACCTACAATAGGCAAGTGAGCATCAGAACTGGACCACAGAGCAATGGAAGAAGGTGGCCTAATCTGATGAATCATGTTTTATTTTACATCATGTGGAGGCAGTATGATGCTTTGGGCAATGATCTGCTGGGAAAACTTGGGTCCTGCCATTCATGTGGATGTTACCTGACACATACCCCCTACCTAAGCATACCCCCTCACTGACCAAGTACACCCCTTATGGAACTGTATTCCCTAATGGCAGTGGCCTCTTTCTGCAAGATAATGTGCCCTGCCACATTGCAAAAATAACTCAAGAATGGTCTGAAAGTTGTTGAGTTTGCCTTCAAATTCTTCAGATCCCAATTCAATTGGGCATCTGTGGGATTTGGTGGAAAAATAAGTCCGATCCATTGAGGCCTCACCTTGAAGCTTACAGGACTTAAAGTGGGAGTAAACTCCCATCTCCCATAAACTCCCATCTCTGACTTTTACCTATAAGTAAGCCTATATTAAGGCTTACCTATAGGTAGTGTAAACATCTCCTAAACATGCACCATTTAGGAGATCGTTACTGTAGATGCAGCCAGTGACATCACTGGTGCATACGCTGTAAAGAAACAGCCACCCGGGACATTCCTTCAGGGCCCTGTCCAATGAACTGCAACAGTCACACAGCTGGAGTCCGCGAACCCGGAAGGAAGACGGGTGAAGATGGAAGCGCCTGCAGCTCTGACATCTCGGCGCTGGAAAGGCTTTTTTTTAAAGTAACTTTAACATAATGTGCTAGTATACAATGCACATTATGACATTACTTTTCAGAGTACAAAAAAAAAAAGTCCAGCGGTTTACTACTGCTTTAAAGGATGTGCTACTGACACCACACTATGCCTTCAAAGGTCTAGTGACATCCATGCCTCGATGGGTCAGGGCTATTTTGATGGCAAAAGGGGCTGTTTTGGCAGCAAAAGGAGGACATACTCAATATTAGGTGGGTGGTCATAAAGTTATGGCTAATTGCTGTAATTCATCCAGCTCTAATTTCATCATCAAATATACTATACACCCCAACACTTATATAAACTGAGGCTTAGGCACGCTCCACTTTGCTTTTGAACGTCAAAAAGCTGATTTCATGCATTGTAGTCACCTCCTTGTGTACAATGTTAGGCCTACCCAACCTTAGATGTTCCAAGGCATATCTGCTGGGACTCATAGATGAACTCAAAATCCCCTCACATGCCAAGCAACTAATAAGGGCTTTGTACTTTTATGCTACAAAAAAAAAATACTACTGGAAAATGTTGATTTATTCTGCCATTTCCTTATACCAACTCACTTACAATAACAGGGGCTCCCTCGGCAAGTTTGAAAAAAATTTGGGATCCATGATCCACATACCCCTTTACAACATAATCCACACATGGGGAGGCTGGGACACTATTGTCTGTCTCTACACCCTATGTATGGTTACATCTTCACCTACTATATGTGATCACCATGGCCGATTAAAAGCCCTCAAAATGAAGGACACAAGTCTGTAAAGTTTTTTCTTTTTATATTCTCTTGTAGTACATGTAACATGATGGACCTTGTGGTCAGTGTACTGTCATGTATGGAACATTGTTTTGTCTATTTTCATACGCTGTACACAAATTCAGCTACAATCATCTTAAAAAAAAAAAATGATCTCCTCGATCCCCTGCAACCCTGCTCTAACTAATTGCTGGCATATGAATAAAAAGCCCCCAAAATGCCCCTCTAACTTACCAAAATCTGCAGTCACTTGATGTTCCAGGCCTGAGTCTTCTGTTTACTGGAGGCAAGGTCCTTCTTCAGTTGTCCATTTCACAGCCTGCATTATGTGGACACTTCCAATTGGCTGTCCAGCTGTGCCGTAGGATTCTCTCAGACTCCAGAAAAGTAGTCTCAGCTATGACATCAGCTTGATAGGACCAACAGGGACCAACATGACCACAACTGTGGTGCCAGCGAGGGACCCAGATGACTACAACTTTCCTCACAAGAAAAAACTAAAAAATAATGTGCTGGATGCATGAGAGGTGTGGGAGGGTTAATTTTTGCCTAAAGTTGGCCAGCCTGAATCTAGTGGTATTTTAAAGTGACCCTATGAGGAAAATAACACTGGCCAAAACAAATTCTCTGCAAAACAAAGGTGCAAGTACTTACCTTTCTTGCTACCAGCACTGCCTAATGCCACTCTGTTGATAAGAAACCACCCAAAAATCTTCTATGGACCTAAACTTCCAGGAGTATTCTTTTTGAACAGAGAAGGGAATGATTAAAAATCCTCTTTCTTCAGCCTCTGTGCCATTGAGAAGATGTTTCTTCACTTCCTGTCCCATAATCACAATAATATAGATAACATCGATCTAAAGTGAGGGAAATTGCTTCTTAGATAGTTGCCCCAGAACAAACCTCTTCACTAGAAGGTTTAACCTCACTAGTGACAACTTAACATTTTTAGGTTAAAAAAACTAAAGGCGAAGATGCTGTTTACTTTGCAAGGGAATTTTCCCTAGAGCTTAGTGAATGAAGTGAAACTCTGCCAACTTCCATCATCCAATCATGAGCAAGCAAAATGCATTTTTTTTTCCTTGCACGTGATTGGGTATACTTTGCAAAGTGCAACTTCCCTTGCAAAGTGAACAGCCTATTTGCCTTTAGTAAATCAACACCTTTGCATTCTTAATCACTAAGCAGCAATGATCCCCAGGACAAATAGATATGGTAAATCTTTCTGGAGGGTTCACCAACAGCATTAGAAACCTGACAATAACCCTTCCCTACTTAATTGAAAGCTAAAAAGTTTGGGCTATAGATATACTTCAGGAACTGTTTGTTGATAAGTAGATCAGTACTAATACAGTCCATAACCTGTAAAGAGCATTAACAAACCATTAACTACATTATAGAAATCTGCTATGGTCAGCAGTGTTTGTGAGAGGTAGCTGGACAAAAGGTAATCCGGGTGAGAGCCCACACTGTGTAATGAATTTCTCCTGTGGGAAAAGATAAAGCCAAAGTGACTGCTGTAAATGTATGGAACATAATGGAAGGAGCTTGGAGATGATAGATTCAGTATAATAATACATGAGGAAGAGGGTAGACATTTGTATTCTACAGTAATTTATTACAATGCGTCATTTTAGTGATGTCTTTTTTACAGTAGAGGATAAGTTGGAAGTACCACGAGATTGATCGGATTGCATACCTGCATATCTTCTGACCTGCTGCACAACAAGGCGTTCTCATTCTCACCGATAGAAAATTTACATTGCATTATGGTTTTACTTCATTAACCACTTCAGCCCCGGAAGGATTTACCCCCTTCCTGACCAGAGCACTTTTTACAATTCGGCACTGCGTCGCTTTAACTGCTAATTGCGCGGTCATGCAATGCTCTACCCAAACGAAATTTGCGTCCTTTTCTTCCCACAAATAGAGCTTTCTTTTGATGATATTTGATCACCTCTGCCGTTTTTATTTTTTGCGCTATAAACGGAAAAAGACTGAAAATTTTGAAAAAAAATGATATTTTCTACTTTTTGTTATAAAAAAAATCCAATAAACTAAATTTTAGTCATACATTTAGGCCAAAATGTATTCGGCCACATGTCTTTGGTAAAAAAAATGTCAATAAGCGTATATTTATTGGTTTGCGCAAAAGTTATAGCGTCTACAAACTAGGGTACATTTTCTGGAATTTACACAGCTTTTAGTTTCTGACTGCCTATGTCATTTCTTGAGGTGCTAAAATGGCAGGGCAGTACAAAACCCCCCCAAAAGACCCCATTTTGGAAAGTAGACACCCCAAGGAAATTGCTGAGAGGCATGTTGAGCCCATTGAATATTTATTTTTTTTGTCCCAAGTGATTGAATAATGACAAAAAAAAGAAAAAAAAAAAAATTACAAAAAGTTGTCACTAAATGATATATTGCTCACACAGGCCATGGGCATATGTGGAATTGCACCCCAAAATACATTCAGCTGCTTCTCCTGAGTACGGGGATACCACATGTGTGGCACTTTTTGGGAGCCTAGCCGCGTACGGGGCCCCGAAAACCCAGCACCACCTTCAGGATTTCTAAGGGCATACATTTTTGATTTTACTCCTCACTACCTATCACAGTTTTGAAGGCCATAAAATGCCAAGATGGCACAAAACCCCCCCAAATGACCCCATTTTGGAAAGTAGACACCCCAAGCTATTTGCTGAGAGGCATGGTGAGTATTTTGCAGCTGTCATTTGTTTTTGAAAATGAAGAAAGACCAGAAAAAAAATTTTTTTTTTCTTTTTTCAATTTTCAAAACTTTGTGACAAAAAGTGAGGTCTGCAAAATACTCACTATACCTCTCAGCAAATAGCTTGGGGTGTCTACTTTCCAAAATGGGGTCATTTGGGGGGGGGTTTGTGCCACCTGGGCATTCCATGGCCTCCGAAACTGTGATAGGTAGTGAGGAGTGAAATCAAAAATTTACGGCCTTAGAAAGCCTGAAGGCGGTGCTTGGTTTTCGGGGTCCCGTGCGCGGCTAGGCTCCCAAAAAGTCCCACACATGTGGTATCCCCGTACTCAGGAGAAGCAACAGAATTTATTTTGGGGTGTAATTTCACATATTCCCATGGCATGTTTGAGCAATATAACATTTAGTGACAACTTTGTGCAAAAAAAAAATAAAAAAAAAAAATTGTCTCTTTCCCGCAACTTGTGTCACAATATAAAATATTCCATGGACTCGACATGCCTCTCAGCAAATAGCTTGGGGTGTCTACTTTCCAAAATGGGGTCATTTGGGGGGGGTTTGAACTGTCCTGGCATTTTATGCACAACATTTAGAAGCTTATGTCACACATCACCCACTCTTCTAACCACTTGAAGACAAAGCCCTTTCTGACACTTTTTGATTACATGAAAAAATTATTTTTTTTTGCAAGAAAATTACTTTGAACCCCCAAACATTATATATTATTTTAAAGCAATTGCCCTACAGATTAAAATGGTGGGTGTTTCATTTTTTTTTTTCACACAGTATTTGCGCAGCGATTTTCAAACGCATTTTTTGGGGAAAAAACACACTTTTTTAAATTTTAATGCACTAAAACACACTATATTGCCCAAATGTTTGATGAAATAAAAAAGATGATCTTAGGCCGAGTACATGGATACCAAACATGACATGCTTTAAAATTGCGCACAAACGTGCAGTGGCAACAAAATTACTACATTTTTAAAAGCCTTTAAAAGCCTTTACAGGTTACCACTTTAGATTTACAGAGGAGGTCTACTGCTAAAATTACTGCCCTCAATCTGACCTTCGCGGTGATACCTCACATGCATGGTGCAATTGCTGTTTACGTTTGACGCCAGACCGCCGCTTGCGTTCGCCTTAGCGCGAGAGCAGGGGGCGACAGGGGTGCTTTTTTTTTATTTATTTTTTTTCTTTATTTTTTTTTGCTTTTTTATCTTATTTTTAAACTGTTCCTTTCATTTTTTTTTTTTTTAAATCATTTTTATTGTTATCTCAGGGAATGTAAATATCCCCTATGATAGCAATAGGTAGTGACAGGTACTCTTTTTTGAAAAAATTGGGGTCTATTAGACCCTAGATCTCTCCTCTGCCCTCAAAGCATCTGACCACACCAAGATCGGTGTGATAAAATGCTTCCCCAATTTCCCAATGGCGCTATTTACATCCGGCGAAATCTAAGTCATAAAATGCTCGTAGCTTCCGGTTTCTTAGGCCATAGAGATGTTTGGAGCCACTCTGGTCTCTGATCAGCTCTATGGTCAGCTGGCTGAATCACCGGCTGCATTCTCAGGTTCCCTGTTGAGACAGGAGAGCCAGAGAAAAACACGGAAGACGGTGGGGGGGGGGGGGCATTCCCTCCCACTGCTTGTAAAAGCAGTCTAGAGGCTAATTAGCCGCTAGGATTGCTTTTACATGAAAGCCGACCGCTGGCTAAAAAGAATGATACCAAGATGATACCTAAACCTGCAGGCATCATTCTGGTATAACCACTCAAAGTCGTGAATGGCGTACCTGAAGACAAAAAAATGGTTAACAATAAAGCACAGTAAACGGTAAAGTATAAATAATTACATACCTGAAAAACAAACATGATAAAACATAATAACAATAACAATAACAATAAAACATTGCAGAATAGAATACAGTAAAAAAGAGCAGAACAATAGAGAGAGAATAGAGAGAGAGAGAACAATAAAACGACAACTATTTTTTTTAATTTTTGTTTGTGTTTTTTTTTTTTTTTACACTTTTTTTTTGTAACTGTAACTTTTATAACTGTAACCGGTTCCAGGTTCGAGTCTCTCAAAATGCGGTGGCATCTTGGGAGACCCTGTGAAAGTGTGCCTAGTCTGTGCAATGCTGTACGCTACGCTAATACTCAACTAGTGAATGGTAGCGTTCAAAACATTCACCAAGTGTTACTGCAGTGCTGGTTTGACTAGGACCGGGGTGTACTACGCCGCTGGTGCTTGCCAGTTCACCAAAACGCTACAAAGAAAAGTGTCAGTGATCGATCGATACTGCACTTGGGTGGGCTGGACTGGGCTGGGCCGGGCGGAGGGGCAAAACGCAGGTGCTAGCAGGTATCTGGGCTGATCCCGCTAACACTGCGTTTTTGGGAACCCTAAACTGCTGGTGACGCTAGTATAGATCTGATCGGATCAGATATTGATGCGTTCAGATACTATACCACTAAGGGAGGTGTACGGTGCGTGTACGGTGCGTGCGTGGGTGTTCGCGGTACTGGCGCTAATCTGACGCTGCCTAGGGCGACGCATATCACCGCCGGGCGATCAGGGGGCTAAACCTTTATTCGGTAATAAACGGCGGGTGCCCTGACACTATAAAAAATAAACGAACTAACCAGCGTCACCCGTAACGGTTATACGGTGATCAGTGGTGAAAGGGTTAACTAGGGGGCCATCAAGGGGTTAAAACATTTATTAGATAGTATATGGGGGTCCCTGTCGCTATAAAACGCTGACGGCGAACCTAAATATTTACGTCCCTAACTAGCGTCACCAGCGACACTAATACAGCGATCAGAAAAATGATCGCTTAGCGACACTGGCGACAGGGGGTGATCAAGGGGTTAAAACTTTATTAGGGGGGTAAGGGGGGTACCCTAGACCTACAGGGGGCTAAACCTTTATTCGGTAATAAACGGCGGGTGCCCTGACACTATAAAAAATAAACGAACTAACCAGCGTCACCCGTAACGGTTATACGGTGATCAGTGGTGAAAGGGTTAACTAGGGGGCCATCAAGGGGTTAAAACATTTATTAGGTAGTATATGGGGGTCCCTGTCGCCATAAAACACTGACGGCGAACCTAAATATTTACGTCCCTAACTACCGTCACCAGCGACACTAATACAGCGATCAGAAAAATGATCGCTTAGCGACACTGGTGAGGGGGGGTGATCAAGGGGTTAAAACTTTATTAGGGGGGGTAAGGGGGGTACCCTAGACCTAAAGGGGGGTAATACTAACTGTCCCACCACTGCTAACTGTCACAAACTGACACTATGCAGTAATCAGGAAAAAAAAAAAAAACCTGCTTGGTGTCAGTTTGTGACAGGGGGGGGGGGTGATTGGGGGGGGATCAGGGGGCGATCGGGGGGGGATCGGGGGTGTAATATATGCCTGGCATGTTCTACTGTGTTGTGTGTGAGTGTTGGTGCACTTACATGTCATCTCTCCTCGGCGCTGGAACGGAAACTGCCAGACCGAGGAGAGATGACATCACATCCTCTGCCTCTGTGTACTATACAGAGGCAGGGGATGTTTCTCATTGGCTGGGAGCGATCGCGAGGGGGGGGCCACGATCGGATGGCCTCCCCCTCGTCTGTCATCGCTCCCAACCAAATGCCGACCGCAGCTGGCACCGGGGGGGGGGTCCGATCGGACCCCCCACCCGCGGGAAGGCAATCACGTTTCAGGTACGTGATTTTGCCTGCCCGTGCCGCTCTGCTCACGTATATAGGCGTGAGGCGGTCGGCAAGTGGTTAATAATCGCTTTTAGGGACACAGGGTAGGGTGCAGTGGTGGGAACTTTGGAAGGAAATCTTAGTTGAGGATCCCAGAAATAAATCAGAAGCTAGATGGATACACACTACACCTGTATTGTTTAAATACTAAAATAAATAGTTAGCCTGCAATACTGGCAAGTGATTTAGATATCGCAATCAGGGGATATGGTAAGTTGCAGGTTGACTTTGTTAAAATTTAATAGTTATGTCTATGCGTGAAGGAACCTTTACAAATGAATTGACAGGCTGTCAAGCAATAGGATAGCTTGAGATAGCAGCTGCAAGACACAGGCCCCACACAATGCATTGGCCTTGCAAAGACTATCACAAAGATCTTAGGGCCCAGTGGTGCACTGTGAGTCTAAAGGCTGCCATAAATGGTTTGAATTTAATCTAGTTCGTGCTAAACCATCCAAAATTCAAGGCCCTGTTGGCAACACTTGGCTCAACAAAAGTCGACTGCTCAATCCACTTTTATCATAGGAGCCAACTGAACATCCAGTTAAATGCAGGCACTGTTTTGGTATTCTGACAGCGGCAGGTGCCGGCTGGTACAATACAATAGCCAGCAGGAGAGATTCATACATCCATGGTGTTTAGCTTGGATGGGGCGATCCATTCGATTCGGATCGCCCCATCCAATGAAAGAAATCAATGCAAGAATGGCTAGCTTAAAAATGAGTTATGCCCCTCAAGTCCTGACCCAGGTTCACTGCATAGTGTGTGCAGACAACAACGTATTTTTGAGGAAGCTAAACTTGTAATAGGTGTCCAGCACAGACAGCCAACTAATAATAGCAACTCTATGTGGAGCCCTCAGCACTAAGTGGTGACCTAGGCAACACTGCCCATACCAAGAAAACCACACTGGTTTGGAGTTTTAACATAACATGAAAAAGTTATAAATATTTAGTTTTGATCAGCTTGGAAAACCTTAGTTATCAGTAGGGATGAGCTTGATGTTCAAAAAGTGAACATTATGGGGCGTTCGCAAATTCAAGCGCCACGGAACGCCCCATAATGCACTGCGAGATTGCAGTGCATTGCTGTATGATGATTGGCCAAAGCATGCACCTGACCTGCATGCTTTGGCCAATCACAGTGCCCTCTGCTAAGAGAGCCATAATTGGCCAAAGGCAGAGTGCCTTTGGCCAATTATGTCTCAGGGGGACTAAGTAAAAGCCCCACACTATATAAGGCTGCTTACACGGCAGCCATGTGTAGTGTTGTTGGTGTGGACAGAGAGATAGCTTAATTTAGATTAAGCAGACAGGTTAATCAGTTAGTGGCAGTGTATTTGATATATATATATATAAATACACATATATATATATATATATATATATATATATATATATATATATACACAGTCAGTCTAGAAAAAGGGAATGAGGGTGGAAAAAATAGAGCAGTTGCTAAAGCTGACCATATGTATTATTCCCAGACTCAAAAAATGTAATGGACTGTCTCGGTACTAATAACAAACAATATAGATAATATAAAAAATTATTTATTACATATAAAAGAGAAAACATACATGGTACATAAAAATGACAATTTGTAGAAAGAATTATATTTCAAAAAACAGATACTTAAGGTTCCCCCAAACAACGTATCTTTTGATGAAGTAATTCTTGAATTTGACTTTTCCTCTACTAGTTTTGCGGTGTTGTTACCACTTCTTCAGGAGGAGTAATCTAAGATATTTAAGACACAAGTCAAATGCATTATATTCAAATATAATAATTTTAAGGGAAGAAGAGATTTTAATTTTAAGGGAAGAAAAAAGTCACCCTAGCATATACAGTAGCATATACAGTATATATTCTCTGCATATATATATATATATATATATATATATATATATATATATATATATATATATAAACACACACACAGTCTTGTGTATATATATATATATATATATATATATATATATATATATATATATATATATACTCTGCATCTAGTATAGCCTATATCTCCAGTGCATTCTGTGGTGTACTGTTTCTATTACACCTCCGGCGGTGTACGTATCTAATACAGTGTGTACAGTGTCTACTACACTTCTGTTGGTGTACACAATACAGTGCAGTCGTAGCAACTGCAGTCGTAGTACAGTTGCTAATACAATGCAGGCGGTGTACACAGTATCTAATACAGTGTGTACAGTTTCTACTACACTTCTGGTGGTGTACACAGTACAAAATACAGTGCAGCCGTAGTACAGTTGCTTATGCAGTGCAGGCGGTGTACACAGTATCTAATACAGTGTGTACAGTTTCTACTACACTTCTGGGGGTGTACACAGTACAGAATACAGTGCAGCTGTAGTACAGCTGCTAATACAGTGCAGCCAGTGTACACAGTATCTAATACAGTGTGCACAGTTTCTACTACACTTCTGGTGGTGTACACAGTACAAAATACAGTGCAGCCATAGTACAGTTGCTAATACAGTGCAGGCGGTGTATACAGTATTTAATATAGTGTGTACAGTTTCTACTACACTTCTGGTGGTGTACACAGTACACAAAACAGTGTAGTGTGGTGTTGCAAAACAAAATATACATCATGTCCAAAAGGCCACCAAGGAGAGGCAGATGCTCACAGGCCACTAAAAGAGGGCTAGCAGCCTCTGTGTCTACAGTCAACAGTGCTGGTCGTGGACATGATGCATCCTCTGCAGGTGGCCAGTGGGGCACGCTTGTCCTTTTTTTCTGCTGCTGGCCATGTTATTGAGCCAGAACATGCAGAAGAGTTGGTGGAGTGGATAACAAAGCCTTCCTCGTCCTTCATATCCTCTGTCACCCAGGCTCAGAGTAGTTTGCCTTCCAACGCAGCTGCCAAAGCGGCCTATTCTACCGACTCTTTGTCCACAGTCACTCCTTCCGTAGCCCCACCATCATGCACGGATGAGTCCCCAGAATTATTTGACCACAGTGTCGGGTACATGCTGCTGGTTAAAGCTTGTAGGAAAAGTTTTCATTCTCAACTGATTGTCCTATGAGGCTGCAGGACCCCTGACCCTCTGTCTGGGACAGTGCTGATTGGCCCTGTGCTGATCACATGCACTGAGCATGTGCCGCTTGTCCCCAAGGCTCTGTACTATCAGCAGATGGATTGGGGACAGTGGAAGAAGGCAGGATCAAACAGCCTTTTACACAATGCAGAGGATTAACCCCTTAAGGTCCACCATGAGTATAACAAGCATGCTTTACTGCATATACAGACGGTTTTTCCTGTTGTAGGCCTAGTAACACGTTAAAGTGATTGTAAAGTCTCCGTTTTTTCAATAGAAATAAAAAACATGTTATACTTACCTGCCCTGTGCAGTCGGTTTTGCACAGAGCAGCCCGGATCCTCCTCTTCTCCAGTCCCTCTTTGACTCTTCTGGACCCTCCCTTTTTTCTTTTGAGTGCCCCCACCGCAAGCAGCTTGCTATTGGGGCACTCAAGTCAAGTCACAGCTCTGTGTGTCCATTCAGACACGGAGCTGCGGTTCAGCCCCACCCCCTATCTCTCCTCATTGGCTAACTGACTTTGATTGACAGCAGCAGCATGCGCCAATGGCGCCGCTGCTGTGTCTCAGCCAATGAGGAAGGATGGCTGAGGCTGTCCTGGACATCACTGGATCTTAAGGGGGCTCAGGAAAGCATTCGGGAGGGTGGAGGGGGGCTGCTGCACACAGAAGGTTTTTTATCTTAATGCATAGAATGCATTAAGATAAAAACCTTCTGGCTTTACAACCACTTTAAGAGGGAATATGATAGTAATATGCAAATCATTGAATGTTCACTTTAGCACTGGGAAGAAACTTTTTAATTTTAGGCCTATAATGAAGACAGATGGCCACGTGAAAAATGGCTCTATCATAAACTGCGTAAAGGGGTTCTTTACTGTTAGAGCAGCAATGAGGCGAAACTCCCTTCCACAGTTGGTGGTGTCAACAGAGGGTGTAGATAAGTTCAAAGAACTTTTCGATGTGTTAGTAAATACAATGTACAGGGATATAAAAAACAGAAGTCTCTCTCTCTCTCTCACACACACACACACATTCTCAGGTTGAACTGAATGAACGGGTGTCTATTAAACTTTACCAACTATGTAACTATGAAAAATCCTTGCAATTTGTTGCCCCTAAATCTGTCTGCTTTAGTTTGCCTTATTAGAGCTATCCCTTTTCACCCCAACACAAGGCATCTCTGTCCAGGAAAACCACCTGGCAGGTTTCTGATGACTTGGCGCTTGTAGGTTTATGGTTCCCATTATTCTGCGTTTTCTCCATTTCCCTAAAAACACTTCATTTTCGTTTTCTCCCTTCATGTGTCTGCACACCCGACATTTAACAGGAACAAAAGAAGACAGTGCAAAACCCACAGCGGGGCTTATTAAACAGATTAAGTCATTATAAAGTAGGAAGAATTACACTGTATGTTTAATTCTGAGCACATGTCTTCCAGAGTGAATTCGCGTTTATGTAATCGAAAGCGGGGCATTTGTTCCTGCATGGAAAATACGGTGATGTCTTGGACTGATCCTCAGGTTAGAAACAAATGCTCTTCATTATCCCCTGATTAAAAGAGAATAATTTTTTAATCTAACAGATCCATTTACCAGAACAGCTGGACTCAACCCAATAGATGTAGGTGAAATTGCTTCCACATGTTTGGACGTATACCATGTAAAGTTCTATTCTACAAGGTCAGCTTTCTCCTGGTTTCCTTTATTCGAGTTAGTCGATGCAGGAACGCATTGGAATAAATAAGAAGTATCTAAGGACTTTCCACATGTCCTGGACTAATTATTATCGACTGCTATGATTTGCAGACACTGGGGACACTGAAAAATATTCCTTTACCCCCAGATTATGGCTCATTAAATTAAACCATTTGTTCATGCTGCAGCGTGCATGTGCTGCTTATTTTCTTGTGTCATCTGACTTTCAGTCTGGTTACTGATCTCCTTTGATATACTGTACATGACATCGTAACAAAACCAAACCTTTAATCAGAATGATGAGGCTTGTAAGTGTGCGCCACTGTCAGATGGCAGGCTAAGGCTGTAGCACAGCGGATGTGTGGTTGCAGGTCAGATGGAATGAATGGGTTTACAACATACCATGTCAAGTCATTGTGAAATTAACCCCAAATCACAATAGCACAGTTTTATTCCAGTGTGTCATTCTGCCATGTCTGTATTTTCCTGCTCCATACTGAAGCATTAATCAGTCTTTTATATATACACCCTGTGCTGATTAGGAAGACCTGCTAACTGTTATTTCCATGTCCAGTGTGGGTGCATCTGTGGCCAATAAGTCCCTATTCACACTTGTATTTCTCTACACCTGACTACACAGAATCCTATTTTTTCTAATTGTCGCTGTTCACATTTGTCCTACGCTCTACCCCCTACGCACACAAAAGTACATGAGCTTTTTTAGAGCATATTTAGGCTTTTCATCCCATAGATTTCAATGGGTATGGCTGAAAAGAGCAGGAAGGCACCCGTCCTGGAACACTCACAGCATATGACAGCGATGTGTGGCGGAGCAGGTCTCAGATGTGCAGCAGAGCAAGTCTCAGATGTGCCAACAGCATCTATCTTGAGGGCGGAATGTGACCTGACCAGTCTTTACCCAATTGGGGAGGTTTCGAGGAAGGATGGCATGTCTCTATCCTTTCCCTACTCTGGAACCTCTCCCTGACGCTAATCACTGTCCCTGTCAGCTGGGTGACCTGTCCCCACACTACCCACACTTGAAGTGCATGCCAAGCCTGGGATCCAGTGCCTTAAATAGGCTCTGCCTGACCCAAGATGGCTGCTAGAGTCAGATCATATAGCTTTCCTATTGACACTTGACTTTCCCTCCAACTCCTATCCATGTACAGTGCAGAAATTAGACTGCACCTGCCTACATGCCTCCCACCCGCCCGTGGTCTAGGGGACATGCTGTGGACTGTTCCTGCCATCATTACACCCTGCTGTGGACGTGAGGAGGTCAGGGACAGTCCACTGCTGGATTATGGGAGAGCACATTTTGCCAGTGGAGCGGAGGATCAGGCTTTCTCCTCTCCCCTGGGCAAAACAAGCAGTTGACCCATGCAGTGCAGGCAAAGCCCTACTGCATGGGAAAACGTTTTTTTCCCCCGAGTTAGGCTTTAAGGAAAATACCAAACATGCATTAGTGAAAAGGTGCAGGCATGAGAGCAAGAATTAGCGCGCACACTCAACACTGATTTCGATGCTCAGTGGCCTATATAAACTGAAGGATTCTGTCTCATTGTGTATGACCTGGCTTGTTCTCTAGATCTCGCTTCTGCCTCCTGCTTTGTGTCCTGTCTGCCTGGCTTTTACTGACCTCAGGTCTGTATATATACAAAGACTCATTCCTGTGTTGTAGAGTTGCTGTCCTATGTCTTATGCTTTGTTTGCTTTATTCTTGCAACATGGTAATAAACATATATTCAACCTTCATTTATTTTTGCTGACTTTACTTCTTGTCTGTGCTCAGTTTTGAAACACCTTCCCACATGATGATCTGGCAAGGGAGCTACATTTTAGGCTGCATAATAAATAACATATATAATCGGTATTGATAAGTATAAGTAATATAAACACAGACTTGTATAGAATAATGTATCTGCATAACCTAATCCAAAGCGGTTTATAAATAGGACACATTTTCCAAATGAACTTTAAATATTGAAGAACCCCAAAGCACTGTGTCTTACTCGGACATCCTACCCATTGTTATGTGCTTGTAATCAATAGTTACAATACCTCCAGCTGAGATTTGTCTTCATGTTGTCTTTTAATCACCCGGGAGCTGGTACTTATTATTTCTGCACTAATTAATTGCTTAATATCAACCAAATGTAATTATAAACAGCTCAATAGCTGGGAAAGACATATGCATTAATGGAAACAGCCTGTAATATATATGTTAGAGTATATACTGTACCTGTCTCCAATATATGGCTTATCCAATGTCTAGTAAGTGATTTAAATATTTTATTTCTTTAGTAATGCAGCTGCCTGAAATATAAGATAATATACTGATACTGCATATTGTCTTGTACAATACAAAGCAGATATACAGGCATACCCCACTTTTAATTACACAATGGGGTTTATTTACTAAAGCTGGAAAATGCAAAATCAGGCTCACTTCTGCATAGAAACCAATGAGCTTCCAGCTTTTATTACTAAAGCTTAATTGAACAAGCTGGGGTTAGAAGCTCATTGGTTTCTATGCAGAAGTAAATAAACCCCATTGTGTACTTAAAAGTGGGGTATGCCTGTATACATTTTTTTGCAATTCAAACTTTACAACCATGTCATATTGATTAATAACTGTCAAAACGAAAGCTCATAATATTAGCAATGGTATAACTGGTATGTATGGGGTGGTGGTGAGTGAAGAAAGAAAGTCAAAAGTAGAATGAAAGTGCTGACCAAGGTCATAGCAAACAAGTGGTGCATGTTAATTCACACTGGATTGGTGCGCTGGCAGGACGCCTAAAAAAGTCCTGCAAGCTGCATCTTTAATGCGCTATAGGAGCGGTGTATACACCGCTCCTACAGCGCCCCTGCCCATTTTAACCCTTTTTCTGCCGTTAACGGGGGTTAAAAGCGCCGAAAAGGCCCGCAAAAGCTACGGTAAAGCGATGCTAAAATCTGCAGCGCTTTGCCGCCGATGCCCCCAATGCCCCAGTGGGAAAGTAGCCTTAGTAATGACCATGGTTGGAGGACATATTATACATTGATCTAGATCTACAGAGGTCTTGCAGGAAGAAAATACTAGATTGTAGGTTGAGGCTCGGTTCACACCTAATGCCGATGCAGCTCACAGCAGGGGTCCTGTGAGTCCTGGTTCACAGTTTCAGGTCCAAATCCGGCCCAAATTTTGGGCTGAATTCAGACCTGAAATGGACCAAAAGACGCACAGGGCTCCTGTGCAAATTCGCACCGGAGCTGCATCGGAGATATGTGAACCGTCTCCATAGAGAGCCATTCACATTCTCCTGCTATTGCGGGGATTCCGCATCCAATTAGCAATAGTGGGGCACATCTGCAACATTTAGCTGGCCCAGTTTAGGGTTCCTGTAAAAATAATGTCATCAGCAGACATTATTAAGTTGACATAAGCACTTATTGATTGTTTGCTAGCTAAAGCATGGTGCAGTCAATTTACTAAGAGCTCCATATCGCATACATTTCTGCCCTAAAATATCTCAAGTAGCATTTATCTCAGAAGTAGGCAATTCACAAAAAAAATGTGTTATTTAACAAAAGCGTTAAATATTTATGTTTTGCAATATTTAGCATCTAGTGTTAGGCCCCTTTCACACGAGGCGGGCTCCGTTTCTACGGAGCTCGCCTCGGTCCGCCGGCTCAGCGGGAGATCTGTCCGTTGATCTCCGCTGAGCCGGCGGATGACAGGTCCCTCTCTGCTCACTGAGCGGGGAGGGGCTTGTCAGGTGCCGCAGCCGCCTATGGAGGGATCGGACGAAAACGGACAGCGTGTCCGTTTTTGTCAGATCTCCCCCGATCCGATCCGCCAGCGACGGACCTGGACGTAGGGCCATCCGTCTGCTCTTCAGCAGATCGGACCGGGTCGGATGTCAGCGGACATGTCTCCGCTGACATCCGATGCTCCATAGACTAACATGGCGCGCCCGTTCAGGTCCGCCGTCAAAACTGACAGGCGGACCTGAACGGTCCGATCGTGTGAAAGAGGCCTAACTTATTTTTATGTTGTTTTAGCCCAAATATTTTTCTTTTCCAATCATTTTTATTAGTTTTTGAAACAAATGTACAACATACAAAACATGTCATTTTTTTGCCCAGTACATTTTCAAACTAATGTTATTACATTATTTACGAAAGGCAAATCTACTTTGCACTAAAAGTGCACTTGGAAGTGCAGTCGCTGTAAATCTAAGGGGTAGGTTTGAAATAAGGGGAAGCTCTGCTGATTTTATCATCCAATCATGTGCAAGCTAAAATGCTGTTTTTTATTTTCCTTGCATGTTCCCCTCGGATTTATAGCGACTTTACTTCCAAGTGCACTTGCACTGCAAAGTGGATTTTCCTTTAGTAAATAACCCCCCTGGAGTGTCACTAAAACTGGTGCACACAGAATCTGGTGCAGCTGTGCACAGTAACCAATCAGCTTCTGGTTTTTATTGTCAAAACTGAAGTCAGAAGCTGATTGGTTAATATACACCAGATTCGGTGTGCACCAGTTTTAGTAAATCTCCCCCAATGTTTTATAAATGTTTGCATAGCACATATTCCGGATCAGCACCATTAGACTGAACTATTTCTCATGTGCCCAAAATGAAATGAGATGACGATATAAGATTGAAATTATGAAAACAGAAACCCGTGTATCAAAAGGACAACCATGACCATTCTAATGTGAAGCACACAAAGACTGATGCCATAAACATAAAGAAAAGGAAGAATTTAGAGGAAAAGGAAGGAAGAAGGAAGAAAGATAGGACAAGAGAGGGCGTGCAAACAGATATATCCCATCCGTCCCGCAGGATCAGTCTGTCACTCTATACAATGTACTCCTGAAATGTAATGTATCCAAGGGTCCCATATTTTTTCGTCATTATCCACGATAGTCTTGTTTTTATCAGTGAGAACTGCATAGATAAGGACCTCCATGATCTAGCAATTGCAATCCATCCAGGCTGCTAAAAATATATGAAGTCAACTTGCTGTCATGTTTTGGTACCTCCTCTGATAGGCAGCCCTGTAGGTTTTTTTTTAGATTTGTCTGGGTCAAAGAGCAAAGTTATAGACTCGAATCCAGAATCTCTTAACTTTTGGGCATGGCCACCATATATGGTAGTCTGTACCCTCCTGTCCACATCCCTCAAAAAACCCTTTCGGGAGGTGCCTGGAACATATGACCAATTTTATTTTTTCACATACTAACATTGCACCAGAGTGAGATTTTTCTATGAATGAAAGTACACAGAAAAATTACGAAACTATGAAAACCTCTTTAGGCTAGGTTGACACTTGTGCAGGTGATGTGGCTCATGTTTGCATGGGCACAGCAGCCCATTCATTTGAAAGGCAGGGAAAAAGTCCCTGGCCCTTTTAAAAAAAATGAAGGCCACATGGAACCACAGAATCATGTGGTGTTAGTGTTACATGGGTGGGGGAATGTGTGCGATTAGCAAGCGTTTCCTGACCCGCATATGTCTGATCCTAGCCTTAAGCCTAGAACACATGGGCCGAAGGTCGAGCAATATTGGCTGGTTCAATAAAAACCCACCGACATTCAGCTTGTGTGTATGGTAGCTGGTCCAACAGAAGCCAGCCGTTTGGCCGGCTTCTGTTGGACGAGCATGCTGGAAAACCAGCAGCACTCTCAACCAATGGCTGACTGAAGTGTTCTTGCAAGAGGGGGGTCCCTCTGTCAGAACACAACAGCTCAGCAGGGGAGATCGGACATCGGATTGTTAGTACAGCAGCTCCGATTTGAGCTGCCAGTTTTTTCTTGCTCAACCCACTGGGTTGAACGAAAAAAAACCCCCAAAAAACCTATTAGTGTGCATCAGACGTTAGTGTGCCTTCATTCATAGAACAACCTCCTTTTGGTGAAGTGTAACAATTTATTTACAATCCTGAGCTAAGAACAGAACATTTCCGCGCTGTTATATTTTATACTTTAAATGTATTGTCCAGTGCAGAGCTTCCCACATTGTTATTTTGTACAAAGTGTTAATTTCTAATGCTAGGTTCATACCTCTGCAACCTGCATTCTGTGTGTAGACAGCCAATTCATTCCAATGGGCTCCTCCAACCACAGAAACAAAGGGAAAGAAGTCTCTAAAATGTTTTCAAATCGCACCGCACCCAGCCGCATGGTATTCCGGCACCAGGTGATTTAGTTACATAGTTGGTAAGGTTGAATAAAGACAACAGTCCATCCAGTGCAACCTGTGTAGGTGTGTGTGTAGAAAAATCATTTCTCATATCCCTGTATATTGTTTTTTCTAAGATGCCCATCCAAGAGTCTTTTAACCTCCCTGGCGGTATGATTATTTCGGATTTTAGGTGCTGAAAGCGGTACAATTATTTTGCATGGAAATTTGGCGTTTTATATTGTAGGTCTGTAAATCTTAACAATAACACACTTAAATCTGTCCAAACCAGAGTCTAGTAGATATTCCGGGTATGATAAAGTTTGAAACACAAAAACATAAATTATAATATAATAAATAAAAATAAATAATAAGAAAAAATTAAAAAAAATAGTAATAAAATAAATTTCCCCACAATTCACTATCGCTCAATTCTGCAAGTGTTCTAATTTACTATCGCTGTTTTCTAGCTGGTCTAAAGCCACTTTTGACGTAAAGGGACACTTTTTGGTTGCTATGGACAATCTCCAGGTTTCCAGGCAGAAAGAACAGTGTATATCATGTAAAACTGCATGCAGGGCATGGGCCAAAGCACTGGGGACAAAGGGGACGTGAAATCATTTCATACAGTACTGTAATCTGTAAGATTACAGTACTGTATGTGTTATGATTTTTACTTTTTTTTTTTAATTTGCCGCCAGGCTCCGCCCCCGTGCGTCGTGACGCTCGTAGGGAACGGAGCCTGGCAAGGAGAGGCTTCGGAGGAGGATGGAGCCCTCGGACACTGCGGGGGACATCGCAGGATCCCGGGGACAAGGTAAGTAAGGAGGCACCAGGATCCTGCGATGTAATCCCGAGTGTGGCTCGTAGTTACAGCTAATGGTCCTGTATTTTAACCCCGAGCCACACTCGGGAAAACCGCCAGGGAGGCTACAACACTTACATTGGGATCACTGTTGAGATATTTGTATATCGCTATCATGTCTCCTCCC
This sequence comes from Lithobates clamitans, assembly GCA_037952925.1. NCBI lineage: Eukaryota > Metazoa > Chordata > Amphibia > Anura > Ranidae > Lithobates > Lithobates clamitans. The sequence goes on from JBBGZY010000906.1 coordinate 1,039,929, forward strand.
AAGCGCCTCTTTTCCAGGGAGAATAAATTTAGTGCTTGTAGTCATTCCTCATAATTGAGGTCCTCCTGTCCCAATATTAATTTAGTTGCCCTTCTCCAGCTCCAGCACGTCCCTTCTGAGGACTGGTGACAAGAACTGCACAGAATACACCAGATGTGGCCGAACCAGCGTTTTTTAGGTAGCAGAATAATCATTTTATCTCTGGAGTAAATTCCCTTTTTAATGCTAATATTCTGCTAGATTTGGTAGCCGTAGCTTCACACTGCATGCTATTGCTCAGTCTGTCTTCAACTAGCACCCCTAGTAAAAAATGGTGTTACCGGTTCTAGAGACAGCTACTACACCCACATCCTGAAATTGGAAATCGTGTACATATTGGGAAATGATCCCATGAAAGATATAGGACTGCTAAGGATGTAGAGCTGACATTGAGGTGAGCACACAAGGTAGAATAAAAATAGTTTAATTCAGGGCTTTTTTTCTCGGAGAATAGGTGCAGGAACCCCCCCCCCCCGTCTGAGTCACCCCTTGTCTCTGCTCCTACCCAACTCTGACCACCGTCTCTTGATTCCACCCCCTACCCACCTACCAGTACTGCCCCTTTTAGAGAATACAGAACCAAGTATCATTTTGTGGTGCTAAATCATTTGTATGGAACATGTTAATGATAAAAAGAAAATCAGTAATATAGATCCCCTGCAGGAACAAAAGAATCCCAGAAATAGATCCCCACACACTAGACTCCCCCAACAACAATAGATTCCCTGCAGCAACAGTGAACCACCCACAACAAAATATCACACCCAGCAACAAAATATCCACCCAAGCAACATTAGACTCCCTCCAGCAGCAACAACAGATCTCGCAGCAGCCAGCATCAATAGATCCTCCAGCAGCCAGTAAAAATAGACCTCTCTCTCAACAGTAGATCCCTTCCAGCAACATAAGACCCCCCCAGCAACAATAGATTTGCCATCAGCAACAATAGACCCTCACACAAAATCAGATCCCCACCAGTGACAATAGATCCCCCAGAAGCCAACATCAATAGACCCTCCAGCACACCCCACACCATTACATACATTCAGTGCTGGAGGTGCCGGAACTGCGTTCCCCCGCGTTCCCGCTGAAAAAAAGCCCTGGTTTAATCAATATAGTTTGTTAAAAATCACATACAGGGATATAGACATATCTCAGAGTATAAACAATAGCACATGATGTATTGATACTTGTTCCACATGCTTGATAGCAGTTCTTATGAGTAGAATCACCCAACGCATTTCATGAAATAATAGCTCCGCTTCTTCAGGGAAATTCACAGTATATCTAATTTACATTAAATTAAGAAGAATGCCATTATTATCAAATTATGCCAGTTAAACCATACATTTATCAGATATTTGTTTATTAGTGTATAAATTACTCATGTTACAAACGTGCTCATCAAATACATCCGTATGCAGCCCAATGTGTCCTCTCAGGCTCAATATATAACAAGACTGCCCTCCAATCACTGGTCCTTGATAATTAAACCAGGACCCTGTCAGGCGAGCACTGGATCATGTAATGATGGATATGGCAGAATGGATATCCATTATCTAGTACTGTAAAGGAAGGAGAGTATGTATATTCTATAACTATTAAGGTATCCAGAAATCAATATACACAACTTTAATAGCGCCACATATGTATCCATCATCCATAATGGATACAGATAATGGATACATATGTGGTGCTATTAAAGTTGTTTAATTATCATAGACCACTGATTGAAGGGCAGTCTTGTTATCTATTGAGCCTAAAAAAATATAAACACCGGATGTTACTGATTTCCTGGTTGTATCTTATTTTATACTCAGTTCCACAAATTATGCTGGAGACACTATCAGCTCGGGCACCACGTGAGATAACGTTGAGAGCGTTGCTTTTTTCTGGTATATGACACAGTTGAAATATCACTTTTGCCCAGACTTACCAATATTAATATTCAGTAATCAGTGGCGGCCCGTCCATACGGAGCGTAGGGGCACTGCCCGCCTAATCCGTGCGCCTCTCCCCTAATCTACATGCGGAATGCTGGACGCATGGATTCCAATGGGGTTTTTTTATTTTTAAGCACATGATTAGAGCCTGAGGCTCTAATTGGCTTAAAAAAAGGGTGGGCTTGAGGAGCAGAGCACTGAGCCCACCCAGTTGTGTGATAATAGCGAATTAATATTTGCTATTGTTTTCCTGATTCTCCTCTCAGCCAATCAGGAAGCTAGTCCTGAGACCCGATTGGCCAGGGAGTCTCAGGACACACTTCCTGTTCAGTCAGGAGGAGAAGCAATAGCTCGGCTCTTCCTTTCCCCTGCTGCTTAAGTTAAGGTCAGTCCGTCTAACACTGGGGGGGTGGTACATGGGGCGATTGTCGCTTTCCCATCTATCTCCCACGGTGGGGCGGGGGGATCGGTGCTTGCGGTGACCACCACCTTCCTGGCTGTTTCCCGTCTGTTAGTTTCTCGCCCCCCCCCCCCCCCCCAAAAAAAAATATTTAGCACCAGCCTCCACTGTCAGTAATGAAATTGTAAGAATCAAAAGAGAAGTATTGGAATTCAAAAAACACCACTGATCGCTCGGTTCTCAGTTCTTAGTTAGCAGAGTCTGTCAGTCACAGGCTCTCTGCTCTGCTCCTCCAGTGCTCACTGGAGTTCCAGCGCTGAGAGGCTGAGCCAGCTGCAGGTCAGGCATCTGGGTTGACCCCGACATTATTGTCGGGATTCCTGCAGAGCCTGGAACGGCTGAGATACATCGGCCAGCAGCAGACTTTAGCTGCTGTCAGATGAATATGGGCTACAGGAGTGCAGAACTAAGTGCACTACTGTGAACCACAGGAGAATTTGGGCCAAAAGAGATTTGGCACTACAGCTCCAAATATTCACTGTCTTGAATCCATGTATATGCATTTAATTGGTTTATCAGGATATCAGTGTTTGTTTTTCAAAAAAATTTAGTTTTTCACTTTGGAGCTTTTCACCATCAAGGTGACCTACATTTAATGTCAGCATTTGATGTTAATGAAACTCAATATTTGTAAAGAAAATTTAGTGTAGCAGTGCGGACTGTATGGTTTATCTTAGCAATTATTCAATGAAAGCATCCAAATTTAAATAATAGGCCCCTTTCACACGGACGTTCCAATTCAGTCTTCCTGTCAGTTGGTTAGGGGCACCCGATCGGAATCTCCATTCTTCTCTATAGAGTGGTGGGTGTCAGCGCCATCTGGTCCGCTAAAAACAGACGGTTCCCCATCCGTCCAGCGGATTGGATCGGTTGACAGTCAGTTTGAAAACAGACATAGAGAACAGTGGGCTGTGTCCATGTCTGCTCTGCATCAGTGGAGCGGACACAGACCTGCCATTTGCCTTCTCAGCAGGGATCTGCTGAGCGAGCGGATCCGCTGTCGGTGTCCACCCCATGTTTAAGGGGCCAAAAGCAAAGCATCTATGATAACCTCAGCACTACAAGCACATCTCCAGCCCCCATTCACAAAACAATGTCTGGGGCTGTGTGTTTCGAGAATGCTCAGGGTCACCATACACATTACAATCTGATCATACAATCAACTTCAGATTTCCCAAAACTATGTAATATGAGGACAAACCTAAATAACTCATTCGGTTATCATCCATTCAGACAAGCACTGCATAGTTGATGGTAGATCTAAAGGAGATTGTACAATGGCAATGGGTTGAGATGCAAACTTAAAATGGTTGTAAACCGCTGCTTATTTTTTTTTTTTCCGGACCTGAAAGGTAAATGCATAATGTGCTAGTATGCATCGCATACTAGCACATTATGTGAAACTTACCTGACAGCGAAGCCCCCCAGTGATGCGATGTAATCACTGGAGGCAGCATCCATCTTCACCCAGTCTTCATTCTGGGTCAGCGGACTCTGGCTATGTGATTGGCCGGAGCCACGATGACGTCACTCCCACACATAGCGCGGGGCAGGTATCTGAAGGAGTGGCACGGGTGGCCGTTCCTTCAGAGTGTATGCGCCGATGACGTCATTGGCTGCGTGTAATGTAAATATCTTCTAAACTGAACATGTTTAGGAAATATTTATAGTAGCTATAGGTAAGCCTTATTGTAGGATTACCTATAGGTACAAATGAAGCTTTTTTGAGTTTACTTCCACTTTGAAGCAGAGGTCTGAGACCTGCAGAGCTTACAATAGGAGCAGCCAGAAAGTACAGTGGATACTGGGCTTCCTCCACCGTATAAATTGAATGATTTGCAGGACAAAGAAGTACGGCTGCATGAGAGTGAGGTCCTCCCAAGGAACAAGGAGGTGTACCTGCCTGTATCCTGTGAGAGTAACCATGCCCGGAGTTGAGCTTTAAGCACAAATGTTTCATTATGAAAACATGAATAGAAAGCAAGTGATGGAAATGAGCAGCATTCTGATTACTGATCCCCCTCTAGTGTCTAGTTAGATGGCTGCATGAAGCTTACTATTAAATAGGTTCTTATACAAAGTGTCCCAAAAATTTACAAAAGGATTATTAAAAAAAAATTCTGCCAAGTCCTTTTCCTAATTTGAACTGCAAATTGTGACATCAAGTCCACATGACTTCCAATGCAAGTCCCTCTTCACTTATCACATGAATAATGATCCTCTTCTGAAAACATAGCTCCCAACTGTCCCTGATTTGGAGCAATGTCCCTCTGTCCCACATTCCTCCTCATTTGCCCCTCATTTTGGTCTGATCTATATAGATGTATATAAAATGCACTTTTTATCTATCAAAAAGTGTTTTCCAGCTAAACCTTTCATCTGATTTCTAAATTGCTGCATTTGTAAATTCTAAAAGCCAATATAAAGGAATATTACTGGTAAAAAAACTTAACCAATCTTGTTTTTTTGTACAATTCTTCTTTAAAGCGTGGCAAGGAGTGTGTCCTATGCCTGCATACTTTTGCAGTATGGAAAACACTGCGCACTTTATAATGTAAACTCTTGCCGTCCACGTAATGCTTAAGTGGGGTGGCAAAAAGGGTGGACGTTAATATCCACACGTCGCACATATGTGTCCATGGAACAAAAAAGGAAATTTTCCTATCCTTCCTTCCCACCTCCCTCTAACCCATTATGTGAGGTTATTTATTGTCTTACCTGGTGAAGGAAGGTATGGTCACCTAGGTGCACAGTCTTGTTGTCTCTTGAGATGCCGTCACTCCTCTTCTGGCTTCTGAGAGGACGTGCTGCTGGAATGGGAATTGTCATCATTATCCAGCCAGTGATTTTAACCACTTCAGCCCCGAAAGGATTTACCCCCTTCCTGACCAGAACACTTTTTGCGATTTGGCACTGCGTCGCTTTAACTGTCAACTGCGTGGTCGTGTGACGCTGTACCCAAACAAAATTGACTTCCTTTTTTCCCACAAATAGAGCTTTCTTTTGGTAGTATTTGATCGCCTCTGTGGTTGCAGTGATCTCTGTCCTGTCACTAGGCAGAACGGGGAATTGCTTTGTTTACGAAAGCATCACCCCGTTCTACCTCTCCATGACACGATCGCGGGCACTTGGCGGACATCGAGTCCGCGGGACCCGCGGTCACGGAGACCTCAGCGGGCACGCGCGCAGCACCGCACCTTAAAGGGGACGTACCTGTACGCTCTTTTGCCCACCAGTGCCATTCTGCCAACGTAAATCGCCGTGCGCTGGTCGGCAAGCGGTTAAAGTAGTTGTAAATGTTCGATTTTTTTTTTTTAATAACAAACATGCCTATGCTTACCTGCTCTGTGCAATGGTTTTGCACAAAGCAGCCCTGGAAACCCATGGAAAGCCACTTTCCATGGGATCACCCGTGCGGGTGCGCTCCTGAGTTCTGCTGCCGTCCATTGACACAGACAGCAGGATTCGGCCCCGCCCCTCACTCCTGTGTAACAGCTTTTGATTGACAGCAGCAAGAGGGTGCTGCTAATGGGGAGAGCGACAGCGGCCGGAGCCACTGCGCTCTTGCACATCAATAGGCTCGGCTAAGGGAAAAGAGTGGGGGGGGGTCGGGGGGGGTCTGGGGGGGCGCTGTAATACAGAAAATTTTTCACCTTAATGCATAGAAACAGAAGAAGATTAACCACTTCAGCTCCGGAAGGTTTCACCCCCTTCCTGACCAGGTCATTTTATTAGCTTTTAGAAGCATTTGGAAACTTTTAGGAGCAGTTAGGAGCATTAGCATTTTATTAGCGCTCTTGAAGAAAAAAAAAAGCTTTAAAAAAAGCTGTTAGTAGCATTCTAGTAGCTTTTAGAAGCAGTTAAAAGCATTCAGTATTTTTTTCTGCTGAAAAATGTTAAACGTTCCAAGAAACTCTACAAAAAAAAATAAAATTCTGCTCCTAGGCGCTGAAGTTCAAAAAATGCTAATAGCCTAATGCCCTGTACACACGAGTGGACTTTTCGACCAGACTGGTCCGATGGACCGAATCCGGCGGACAATCCGTGTGTGGGCTTCATCGGACTTTCAGCGATGAACTGTTTCTGTCGAAAATCTGATGGACTTTAGATTTGGAACATGTTTCAAATCTTTACATCGGAACTCCACCGGACCCAGTTCCTATCGAGAAATCCGCTCATCTGTATGTTAGTCTGACGGACAAAAACCGACGCTAGGGCAGCCATTGGCTACTGGCTATCAACTTCCTTATTTTAGTCCGGTCGTACGTCATCACGTACGAATCCGTCGGACTTTGATGTGATCATGTGTAGGCAAGTCCGTTCGTTCGAAAGTCCGTCGGAAAGATTGTCGGACCTTTGTTGCCGAAAAGTCCGCCCGTGTGTACAGGGCATAAGTATTGTGCATGGACACATAGGATAACACTATTTAGCTTCTAAGAGCAGAAAAAAAAAATGCTAATAACAGCTTCTAGGAGCTTAAAAAAACGCTAGTGTGCATGGAGCTTAAGGGCTCATACACACTAGCTTAAGGGCTCATGCACACAGCACATTTTAAAAATGCCAGCGCTACAGCTGCATTAAAAACGCACGTTTTGCCACGTTTTTACAATAGCGTATTGCCATGTATTCCCACAGTTGTTGACGTTTTTTGGCGGTAGTGTTTTCGGACGCTTTTCTTTAAAAACACTTCCTATAATGTAAAAACGTCCAAATGAGGCCACCCTCTAACAGGGAGTCAGATCATAACAGCTAAAAAAAAAGGGGGATTTGTGCTGGAGGAGGCTGAGAACAAAAGAAGGGATTTAGGAATAAATTAGGAATAAAATAATTGTATAGAATTTTTTTTTTTTTTTAACAGAATTTAGTGTCACTTTAAGTGGAGTCCTATATATCTACTTGAACAATGGCAGAGTCAGCCCGGGTTCACACATATGCGATGCGGGAACAAGTGAGATTCCAGTGCAGTTTCCGCATCGCATCACCCTGGCAGGCAGTTCACACTGCCCTCTGCGAACCGCTGCGGGTGTCAATACAAAGTTAATGACACCCCCAAATCAGTTGGCACATCGCAGTGCGAACTGTGAATTCGGACAAGAATCGGATCGCATGGGTGTAAACATCCATGCGATCTGATTCCATTGCAGGGGGGGGAGGTTCATGCACTATTTTCGTGCAAATTCAATGCGACAACTGTATGGCCGAACTCGCATTGCGCAGACATCACATGTGATCGGCACAGCAATGCGGTGCGAATCACATGCGATGTCTGACATATGTGTGAACCCAGGCTCAGTGCAGAGAGTAGGTTTCAAATAAATGGTACGTTACAGATAGAATGATCACTCTGAAGCTTAGTGACACAGTGACATTTACCAGCTGAAGACTTAAAAGATTTGGCCCCGGTGACATTGTTCTCACAGGGATGAATAGGGGAAAAACACTTGGAGTGTAAACTTGTGTATAAGCAGCTAGTTTCACATGTCATGGTGATGATGCATGGCTTGGTAGGAGAAGTGATACACTGTGACGCTGAGAGCCTGGAGCTGTACTGGGTATATCAGCGACCCTCTGAGCTTCTACTAAAGATGCCAAGCTACAGCACAATGTACCTGGTGAATGCAATTCTTGGCTGATTTCCATCGCACTGTCACAACGCATTAAGTGTAATCAGCTGTTACATAGCCGAACAACAGAATGTGACTGCCAATCGCAACAGACAAATGTGCTGCAAGTGTTGTAGATCTTTGTTATCTACCTATAATCTGTGTCAGCTGAGTATTTTAAATGCTGTGTATTGGCAGGCATATATGGCTGTGCAGCCTTTACTTCGCTAAAATGTATAAAGCGGGCACAACCGTTTGGGCCCGCTTTCTTGGGACTGGGGCCACCCAGCCCCCTTTTAGGATAATTTTATTAGGTTAATGTAAAAGGTAAGGTATTAGAGGCACTGTCACTTTAACCTCTTACCGTCTGTGCTATAGCCGAAAGACGGCTACAGCGCAGACCTACTTTGCCGGGAGGGCATCCATAGACGTCCTCCCGTGCTCGAGCGGCCTGCGCGCCCCCCTGCAGGGCCCGCGCGGCACGCTCTGTGATCTGCAAGTCTATGAGACTCGGCTGATCACAGATCGTAGTAAGGGGTCGAGCCCGATCCCTTACCACGTGATTAGCTGTCAGCCAATGACAGCTGATCATGTGATGTAAACAGAGCCGATCATGTGATGAAAACAGAGGAGAAAAAAAAAAAGTCGATCACCGGCGGCTGTGAGAGGGACATCAGTCCCGATCATGGAGAGCCTCTGCAGAGGCTTCTGTGCCACCTACCAGTGCCCACCAGTGCCCACAGTACCACCCATTAGTCCCCACAGTGTCACCTATCAGTGCCCACAGTGCCACCTATAAATGTCACCAATTAGTGCCTCATCAACCAGTGCTGCCCATCAGTGCCACCTACCAGTGCCCAGCAGTGCCACCTATCAGTGCCCATCAGTGACATCTATCAGTGCCCATCAGTGCCATCTTATCAGTGCCTATCAGTGTCGCCTTATCTGTGAAGAAAATAATAAAAATAAAAAAAATAAATGACCAAGGCACACCAAACAGAGTAAACTACAAAAAGGTTTTATTAGCTATACAAAGCTGAACACAGAAAAATGTGTACACAACCACCCCTAAAAGACAGATATGGTGGGAATACCGGTAAAGGGAATCCCACCAATCTGTCTAAACCCTCCCTGTAAACAGTATATGAGCCCTCATAGAAAAGTGAGGAAGCCCGCAGGCTAGAGTTGCCACCTCATCCCTTTAAACCCGAACACCTTTGAATTACACAGGTTCTGGGGCTTATTAAATGCAGATAAGGCACCAAGTGAGTTTAATTATCACCTTAATCAGCCACAAAACCTGTGTAATTAATATGTGTTCGGGTTTAAAGGGATGAGGTGGCAACCCTACCGCAGGCAGGGGAGGTTCCTCCCTACCCCAATAAGTAGCACACCCCTATAGCATCTATGAAACCCCCTAATACCTGAGATTACAGGCTAAACCATACAGTTCCTGAGGGGACAGCGTGATAATGCAAATGCACTGAGTGGTCACGCTGTTCCCAGACACAAACAGCTCAATGGCTAGCCATGGTATCAGCAGTCCGTCAGTCAGTCAAAAGGAGAGATGGTTGGTAAAAAATAGGAACAAATTGGACAGAAACAAAAAAAAAAAAAAAAGATAAAAAAAAAGAAAAAAAAAGATCTGTGCCTATCATTGTTGCCTTATCTATGCCTATCAATGCAGCCCATCAGTACCCATCAGTGCAGCCTCATCAGCAAATATCAATGAAGGAGAAAAAATTACCCGTTTGCAAAATTTTATAACAAACTATGAAACGTGTGTCTGTCTTTTTTTGTTTGTTTAGCAAAAAATAAAAACTCAAGTGATGATTAAATACCACCAAAAGAAAGCTCTATTTGTGTGAAAAAAAATGATAAAAATGTCATTTGGGTAGAGTGTAACATGACCGCGCAATTGTCATTCAATTGTGACAGTGCTAAAAGTAAAAAATTGGTCTGGGCAGGAGGGGGGTTTGCCCAGTAAGCAAGTGGTTAAGGATTTCTGAAGGGGATATGAGTATCCAATGGGAAATCTTGGAGGCTTCTGGATTTCCCTGGGAAGGCTATATAAGGGCTGCAGAGGGGTTATGGCTTCCTCTGCAGCGACCAGGAAGAAGAGAAGAAGAGCTCCCTCCTGTCCCATCTCTGCATTTTGTGTGGTTGGGTTACCCTGGAATCTGGGGGGGACGTGGTAATAAAGTTTAAGCTGCCCGAGTTGGGCAAAGACTATTTGATGATGTGATGTTTATGTCATGCAAGTTGGATTATTTATAATGGTTTTTATAAGCATTGTAAACCAATAAAAAGCCGCGGCCATTTCTGCCAAACATGGTGTGGTTTGGTATTTGTGGTTGTATTTGGGGAATAGGTGGGGGCGGTGTGGCCTCTTGACATAAAACCCCTTATTGTGTGGCTTTAATAACAGTCAATCACTCAGTTAGATATATAACGCTATATTAAAAGATGGAAGAGGGTGGAGGTTAAAGCCTATCTTTAGGGAAAGCGTTAAGGCCTGATTCACACCTAGGCATTTTTAGTGCTTTTTGCATTTTGCAGATTTGCACTACAGAACGTGTTCCATAGGAAACCATGTGAATCAGGCCTAAGGCAAGGCTTAAATGCTGGTTTAGGTCTAGGGTGGCAGGATCAGCAGTTGTGCTTAGCTGATCCTCCACTCCCCCAGAATCATCTTTGATGATCCCGTACAAATAAATTATTAGTACCACCTGAGGCTCTAGTACACGTGTCAAACACAAGGCCCGTGGAACAACTGCAGCCCACCAAAAGTGTTAAAGTGTTACTAAAACCACAACAGTAAAATAAGTCTGTATATGCAGTAAAGCATGTGTTAAACTCACTGTGGAACCTAAGGGGTTAATCCTGCGCACTGTGTAAAAAGGCTGTTTGATCCTGTCTTCTCTAACCCTCCCCTTCTTTTACTGTCCCCAATCTATCTCCTAAGACTCCATACACACTTATACACAACTTTTGTTGTCTGATTTCCTATAAATTTACCAAAACCATACAGTGCAAGGGCCAACCTGATTACATACAAATTGAAACTCTAATGCCGCATACACACGATTGGAATTTTCGACAACAAATGTTTGATGTGAGCTTCGATGTTCGACCGTGTGTAGGCTCCATCGGACATTTGCTGTCGGAATTTCCGACAACAAATGTTTGAGAGCAGGTTCTCAAATTTTCAGACAACAAAACTTGTTGTCGGAAATTCCAAGCGTGTGTACACAATTCCGACGCACAAATGTCCACGCATGCTCGGAATCAAGCAGAAGAGCAGCACTGGCTATTGAACTTCATTTTTATCGGCTCGTCGTACGTGTTGTACGTCACCGCGTTCTTGCCGATTGGAATTTCCGACAACATTTGTGTGATCGTGTGTATGCAAGACAAGTTTGAGCCAACATCCGTCGGTAAAAAAATGTGGATTTTGTTGTCGGAATGTCCTATCGTGTGTATGCGGCATTAAGGTGGTGTTCCGGCCGAAATTATACTTTTTAAATAAAAATACCCCTATAATACACAAGCTTAATGTATTCTAGTAAAGTTAGTCTGTAAACTAAGGTCTGTTTTGTTAGTTTATAGCAGTAGTTTGTTATTTTATAAACTTACAACAGGCCATGGCCATCTTAAGTGTGGGCATCTGAAGCCAGACTGTATTTCTTCCTGGATCTCATCCTTGCAGATCTCGCACATGCTCAGTGCAGCACAAGCAGTGTAATAGGTTTCAGGTCAGGTTTCCATAGCAACGGCAGTGTCAGAGGAAGTTGCTTCCCCTTCCTAGAAGGCATTGCAAACAGGAAATGATGCGATGGGCCACGGCCAGGGAGGAGGAAGTGGAAAATGAATACAGCAGATATACAGTAGGTGCTGAGAAAAAAAAATTAAAAATATTCAATTCGTTTACAGTGCACAGTTTAGTGAGGGATGCTGAAGAGTTATATAAGTGGGTGGAACTCCACTTTAAGGTTTGACCTCATATTATATGGTTTTGGTAATTCTGAAGGAAAACATCTACATAAAATTGTATAGTGTGTATCCAGCTTTACAGAACAGAGGCTTGGGGGCACTCTGCACATGCTCAGTTTGGTGTGTATTGCTAGAGAGTTTTTTTTCTTGGGAGGATGTGCATGTGATCATCACAGGGCCAATTAACACTGTTCAGACAGAGGGTCAGGGGTTATGCAGCCTCATAGGACAGTCAGAGAAAAATTAAAACTCCTCGTACAAGCTTTAACCAGACACTGATAGAAGTCACAAGACTGCTATATACAGCTGATGAGAAAAGGTATTAAGCGGTTTATATTTACTAAAATAATTGCATTTCCATGTTCTGTGTACTGTGGGAGACCAGATATAGTGAATGCAGGGGCCTGGGTTTAGTAACACTTTAAATCGAAGCTCCACCCAAAAGGGGTGATGTTCCGCTTTGAGGATTGGCACTTTTGAGGAGCGGGGGTGGGGGGAGCAGGCACACGATTTTGACAGGTACCTGCTCCCCACTTCCGTCTTTCCGAGTGCCGCTCATGATTGGATGATGGAAGTTAGCAGAGCTTCACCTAATTCCTTTTACTAAATCAACCCCAACAGCTCCATCCTCCTCATCCCCTGCCTGCCCCTAGCATTTATTGGGGGAACCATCCATTGACACGCCTCCCTCCCCTAGGACAGACTACCAAATGAAAATGAGGATGTCTCTTGCAGGTAAAGTGGGAAAAATTAGAAATATGAGAAAAATAAAGACAACAGCCATGTTCTTAAAATGATATATACATTATATTGTCAAGACGACAGCCCTGTGTGAGGGAAAGTTATTTGTGTGTCTCATATTTGTGTTTAAATAAAAAGTTACTATCTGACAAGTGTGTTCCTTTTTTAACTAATTGTAGTAAAAAGGAATACAAAGGAATGAATCCTCTCTCATATGTGTGCCAGTGTACTCAATAAAACAAACAGTATGTGTGTGATCATTAAAGAGGAACTGCAGTCTGCTCACATAATTTGTAATAAAAACATCTTTGCCATTCTGAAGCTTCCCTCCAACCACTTTGCATTAGATTTTATTTTTTTTATTTTTATTTTTATTTATTTTTTATTTATATCAGGAAACCGGTCCACAGAGATTACAATGATAAACTAGGCAAGTTTAACAATACAATCAGAGATTCATGTGTGTTAATTACAAAATAGCAGTGTAATTGATACAAGAAGCATCCATTTCCCGAGTAGAAGTGTATTTGGGGAGGTCATAGTAGTGTAGCCTGTCTTGTTGAGTCCCTTACATGCAGCCAGTCTCATATTAAGCTGTCATCTGCCCACCTATCTATATGGTTACCTTGTGTTTTGAGTATGATAATTCAGGATGTCATATCTCTGTGGGGAGCAGTTCCCTGTTCTTTTAAAAATAGCAGGAAGTAGAACAAGAAAAAAGTTGGCAATGCCCGTAAGATGTAGAAAGAGAGAAAGTGGGTTGGGGTGAAGGGGATTCATATAGGACGGGGGTGGGGGTGGGGGGAATGGGGATTCACGAACATGGAGCCAGTCTTCTGCCTGTCACATGGCGTTTTCTAGTTAAATGTTATAAACACGAACTCGGGGTCCTCTGTGGTTAAGTAAGGGGCTGTCTAGCTGCATATTATTTTATATATACTGCGATTCTGTACTTGCCAAATATTCTGCTGAAATCTCCCTCCACTGAGTCTGGCTGCAGCCATTTTAACTGTGGGCAGCTGAAGCTGCTGCCTGTTCACTTCCTGGATTTACACAGATACAAAGAGGCACACCTCCAGTTCTGCAGCTCTCATTGACCCTCTTATGACTCATCCCCCTTCCCTTCCTGGCAAACTCTCATGAGAATGAGAGAGAGAGTAGCATCAGCCCCAGCAGCAGCCTACCCCATATCCAGCAGTGCACCGCAGGGGGGTTGGCTTTAGTGTAAGAAGATCACCGCTGCGATTGATCGATCGATGGCTAGAGAGGCACGGGGGGGGGGGGGGGTGAGTTTAGTTTCGTTTGAGAGGATCGCGGCTGTGATGGATGCTAGTGTGAGGGTCAGGTCTGTTTAAGGCTGGGTTCACACTGCTGCGGTGCGGGAACGCAGCGAATTTACTGCGGGTTCCCGCACCGCACCAACTCGCACGGCAGTTCACACTGCCATATGCGAACTGCTGGGGAGTGTCATACAATGTTAATGACACCCCCAGTTCAGCCCGCATATCGCAATGCGAACTGACAATTCGGACATTTTCGGATCGCATAGGTGTGAACACCCATGCGATCCGATTTTGGTCCGAACAAAAAAAAGGGTCCTGTGCGAGTTTGGACCGAATGCGGTGCGATATCAGCCATACTATCTGTATGGCTGATATCGCACAGCACAGACATCGCATGTGATGTGAACAGCAGTGCGCTGCGAATCACATGCGATGTCTGCCACGGCAGCAGTGTGAACCCAGCCTAAAGCCACCCCCAGTATATACATTACTGATACAGTTTAAGAGTTTGGAAATAAATGAACTGACATGGTAGTTTTGCATAAATTCAAATAATTAGTTCAGAATATTAATGCTTATACTAACCCAAAAATAACATTTTAATATTTTGCAGCTGATTAAACCCTAGATGTAATGGCTGCATTCATTTTTATTTTTAGAGTTTTTTTCTTTTACTTTCACCTGTTGATCCAGTAAGTTTATTATTTTTCAACTTCCTTTTACAGAACAAGCTATCCAGCAAAAGTGACAGTTAGATTTTTGAGACAAACCATTTAATGCTGATAGGGGTGCTTACAATGGTCAGTTTTTATTAATTTACACTGACCACCCGTAACTCTATGGCCACCCACCTACAGGTTTTATTGAGTAGGTACCCCTTTTCCAGCCCTCCCCCATCGAGGCATGGACTCCACTATACCTCTGAAAGTAGTCTGTGGTATCTGTCATCAAGCCATCAGTAGCAGATCTTTAAAGTCCTATAAGACACGAGAATGTGAGCCTCCATGGATCAGACTTGTTTTTTCAGCACATCCCACAGATGCTCGATTAGACTGAGATCTGAAGAATTTGGAGGCCAAGTCAATAGCTCAAACTCATTGTTGTGTTCAAACTTCATCCAAGCTTCAACCATTTTTGAAGTTTGGCTGGGCGCATTATCCTGCTGAAAGTGGCCAAGGAATACCATTTCCATGAAGGGATGTACTTGGTCAGTAATAATGTTTAGATATGTGGATTGTGTCAAAGAAGCATCCACATGAATGGCAGGACCCAAAGTTTCCCAGCAGAACGTTTTCTTTTCCACAAATACAGTGGAGGGCTGAGTATAGTCATCCTAAGACAAGACTTCTGTTACTGGACAGATCACCACATGAAATAAAAGGAAAAAAAACAAAACAAAACGAATGCAACCACCACTTCTAAAGATTGAGGCTTTAACCACTTGATTTCCATAAGATTTACCCCCCTTCACGACCAGGCCATTTTTTGCGATACAGCACTGCGTTACTTTAACTGACAATTGCACGGTCATGCAACGCTGTACACAAATAAAATGTATGTAATTTTTTTCCCACAAATAGAGCTTTGTTTTGGTGGTATTTGATTACAAGTGTGGTTGTTTTTTGGGTTTTTTTGCAATAGAAACAAAAAAAGACTGTCAATATTTTTTTACTTTCTACTATAAAACATATCCAATAAAAAAAAAATCTAAAAATCTAATTTTCTCATAAATTTAGGCCAATATGTATTCTGCTACATATTTTTGGCGAAAAAAAATCCCAAATTTGCATATATTGATTGTGCAAAAGTTATAGCGCCTACAAACTATGGGATATATACTGTAAATTTTTTTTTTTTATACTAGTAATGGCAACTTACACTTTTGAAACTTTGTGGGAACCAGTGGCACTAATACAGTGATCAGTGCTAAAAATATGCACTGTCACTGTACTAATGACACTACCTAGAAAGCAGGTAAACTTCTAGGGCAATCCAAGTATTAAATGTGCGTCTAGCCGGTGTTTTTGTGTACTTTGTATGGCGCTTTTACTAAGGGATGTGAGCAGTGGCGGCTGATGCTCCATCTGTCGGGGGGGGGGCGGCAGACAGACCTGACCACAGACATCCCCCCGTCGCTCCAACCCACCAGCATGCCACCCCACACTCCACACTAACCCCCCCAATTGCTCAAGCCTGCCACTGCACATCATGTGCAGTGCTCTGCGCCCCAAGCCCACCCTTTTTGCAGCCAATTAGAGCCTCAGGCTCTAATCACGTGCTTAAAAAAAAACATTGGAATCTATGCGTCCAGCACCCTGCATGTAGATTATGGGCTGGGTGCATGGATTAAGGGGGCGGCATTCCTGCGCCCCTAATGAGTGGCCGCCACCGGCTGTGAGGGATCATTACAGGGAAAAATCCATCACATCCTCGCTGTCAGAACGGAGCTCTGCCTTGTTTACATAGGCAGAGCTCTGTCTAGCCTCTCTTCCCGAAGATTGGTGGGTGCCAGCGGACATCCATTGACCGGCACCTGCTGACGGGCTTCTGCTGTGACTAATCACAGCAAAAGCGATTTGTTGGCTCCCTCGATGTAAGTGTAGAATCACGTATATATACGTGATCCTGCGCAGAACAGCCGCCCTGTAGAAGTAAATCTGCTATAGGGCGCTCGTGAAGTGGTTAACTAATGTTAGGAAAATAGTCCATTTTGGGATTACAGTAATTGACAAATTAACAACAATTTGAAATACTTCACATTATTGAAATATGACCAATGGCAGTCCTCACAGAGGACCCTAAAGCCTTGTACACACGATCGGATTTTCCGCAGACAAAACTTTTGTCCGAAGGCGTGTGCCTGTATTTTGTCTTGCATACAAACGTCAAGGAATTGTTGGCCAACAAACACGAACGTAGTGATGTACTACGTGGTTTTTCAGCTCTTTAGCGCCACCTTTTGGGCTCCTTCTGCTAATTTCGTGTTAGTAGAAGTTTGGTGAGTGTTGATTCGCGCTTTTCATTTCACGCTTTTCATTTCGTGCTCTTCAGTTCGTTTCTAAACGGCCGTTCGTCAACCAGACATGTTGCGGAATCGGAGGAGATAACGTATTATTTATTATTGTTATTGCTTTGACCCAAGTCCAGTCCAGGAACAGGAGGAGGAGGAGTTCTTGGACCAAAAATTGGCTGCTTTATTAATCGTGACCAATTATGTCATATGCCTTTGCTGCGGGAGCTCCAAGAGAATAATCCGGATGATTTCGGAATTATCTCTGGATTATGGACCCCTGCTTTCACCAACTCTTGGCATTGTTGACCCCCTATATTAAGAAGCAGGGCACATGCATGAGGCTTTTATTTAATTTTTTTGTTGAATAATAATGATATGATTTGTTATATTTTCTATATTTTTGGATGTATAGAATGCACTTTTTGGTAAGTTCTATTGGCAGATAGCATGTCTAATTTTATTTGTTTTCTTTTTTTAATGCACTATAAAAATGATGGTGAATAATACTTGGCTATGTGTTTTACTTCAAATGACAGTTTGGGAGTAGGCAGTTACATTTAAAAATATGCAATGTAAA
Organism: Lithobates clamitans; assembly: GCA_037952925.1. Taxonomy (NCBI): domain Eukaryota; kingdom Metazoa; phylum Chordata; class Amphibia; order Anura; family Ranidae; genus Lithobates; species Lithobates clamitans. The sequence continues at coordinate 1,057,581 of JBBGZY010000906.1, forward strand.
ATTGACAAGGGACACCAACTTATATTTGTATCTTTGATCTTAAAAACTACAGGATAATGGTGTTGTGGCAATTTGCCCCAAAAAATGCATAATAATATTATTATTATTATAATAATATAACAATTATTATTATTAATATCACTAGAAAAAAAGTCTTTGAAAATTTGTTTGCAATAACTCCATCAGTATCACCAGCAAAGCAGCTTCATTATTATCCCATTAAAGAAGAAGAGAATTGTGCGCTGCATTTCCAGATTTCATAATTTGCCACGTCACGAATGTTAATTCTCCATTATGAACGCTAGTTTACAAGACCGACCGCTTCTGGCTTGTCCTTGCTTCCGAGCATGCGTGGTTGTACTTTGGACTTTTGTCTGACGGACTTGTGTACACACGCTCGGAAAATCCGACAACACACATTTGTCTGCGGAAAATTTTAAAACCTGCCATCCAACATTTGTCCGCGAAAAATCCGACATTTGTCCGATGGAGCGTACAAATGGTCAGATTTTCCACCAACTTCTTTTAACAGGCCAAGCTGTGCAGTGAAATGTAATACTACCCTCTCCCCAGGTTGGCAATGCTGCTGCCCAATGGTGGCTCTTTGCTCCTCCATAGAGTAAAGCCACTCGGGATTTAGATCCACTTTAAACTTGGTTTCTCTTTCTTTGTTGTTGTGAGCTGTATTGTGCCATTATAATAGATAAGCCGCTTGGATTTTAGACCTAGCAGTGACAGACATCACAGCTCTATTAAAATCAATTTTAATAATGAATGATACTAATCAGCTCAAATGGTTATTCTGAAGTTGCAAAGGAAAAAAACACCTTATTTTATAATTGGTGCCCATATTCTAGAGCCCCGCAGTTAATTGGAGATATCAGTACAGCAACACCCTATTCAGTGGATAAACCCGAATACCAGGCAGACAGCAAATTACACATGTTTCCAGTGCTTATATGTAAACCATTTTATCTGCCAAAGGGTTTTTAATCTGTTCAGCCAGTTTTATGGTCCAGATGGTCCTGAGCTAATCTGCAATCTCCAGTACAGCCTCTGACTGGACAATGGCAGAGTAACAGCCGACAGCTAAGGTCATCTTTCTGCTCTTCCCTCTTTCTATACAACACTGTGCAAAGCAACAATGCTGCAGTACGGAAAACTTCCAGAGAAAAGATTCAGGAACATAACTAGTTTTATAAAAATCAAAGCGTTGCGCTGTTACTCCATGATCAATATATAGTGTGCACAAAAGTCCATCTATAGACATGTGGTGAAAACAGAAAAATTAGCCCAAAGTTCCAACTAAGAGTTCATATAGTGAACTTAAAGCAGCGTCAATCCAATTTCGATCGGTGCAGACACCAATCAAAATTGGATTGACACTTCTTTAAGTTCACTATATGGACTCTTATGCCGCATACATACGAGCGGACTTTCCGGCGGACTAGGTCTGACGGTCTTTCCGAACCAACGGATTTGGCCACATGCGATAGGACTAAGTCCGTTCATAAGTCCGTTCGGTTTGAACGTGATGATGTAGACGGGACGAAAAAAGGAAGTTCAATAGCCAGTAGCCAATAGCTTCCCTTGCGTCGTATTTGGTCCGTCGGTCCAGCACACAGACGAACAGTTTTCCCAATTTTAGTCCGTCGGACTTTGAGTCCGTCGGACAGATTTGAAACATGTACTATTTCTAGGGCCGTCGAATTTTTATCCTGAAAAGCGATCGGACTAGCCCACACACTATCGGATTGTCCGCCGGACTAATCACGTCGGACCTAGTTCGCCGGAAAGTGTGTACGCGGCATTTGTTGGAACTTTGGACTTATTTTTCTGTTTTCACCACATGTCTATAGATGGACTTTTGTGCACACTATATATTGATCATGGAGTAACAGCGCAACACTTTGATTTTTTTTTCTATTATGATGTGTACATATGTGTGAGTGCTGCTGTTTTGTTCACTTGTTTTTCACTTGGTTTATTCACTTGGAATCAATATTTACTTACACATAGCGCAATTTTTTTCTTTATATAACTAGTTTTATGTAAAATATATTTAACCATTTCAAGTTAATAAATAACTGGAATTAAATGGTGTTTTTAATGTCCACTTCTCTTGTTTAGTTTACATATAGTAAGGTTTTAGTGGATCTTCAAAGTCAGGTAACCTTCATTCACTTTAGCACGTTGAGGCACATGTACCAGAGATTCTTTGGATTGACTGAATTAATTTTTGAGCAAATGTTCAGCATGGGTTCAGTGAACGAGTGACTTTCTGATAGCGGCTGCTCACTTTACTAGCAGGCAATGCCCATAATCCCTGCGGAGATTCCATTAGCAGTTGGTTGACCTGAAATTCACATGAGCTGGCTTTGGATCAGTGGTGGACTGCTCAGCACAGCTTGAGATATTGTTCACTTTACAGCCAGTTGCTGAAGTATCAACCAGCCTTTGTTGTATGATTTACCTACATTGTGTATCCTTTTTTTAATGTATCTGTGTAAGAGTTGCAAAATAATTTATTTAGAAGATCACAAATTTTAGTCCCATAATTTTGTCCAGGGGACATATTTATTAAGGTGCCTTTCATTGCGTATATCCTTTGTTTGCAATGTTTGGCTTAAAGTGGTTGTAAACTGAAAAAAAAACACCCTGTAAGACAAAGGCATAATGAGCTAGTATGCATTGCATACTAGCTCATTATGAAATACTTGCAGAGGTCCCCGCACAGCGCTGTGACCAGCGACATGCCTCCCGGAGTTATTGCTGGGTTCGCGGCCTCCGGCGATGTGATTGGCCAGAGCCGCCATGACGTCACGGCACCGGTCCCTGAGGAAATGTCACAAGCAGACCGTTTCTTCAGTGCGCATGCGCCGATGATGTTGGCGCAAGTGTATATGGTAGCAGCACTCCACGGAAACTGCCTTACTAAAACTCACTAACGATTTACTAACTGCTAAAACCAACAGCCAGTACTCCATACTCCTACTACTTGACCTCTCTGCGGCCTTTGATACTGTTGACCACCCGCTCCTTCTCAATAAACTACATTCCCTTGGCCTCCGAGATTCTGCTCTATCCTGGTTCTCTGCCTATTTATCACAGCGCTCCTTCAGTGTCACCTACAACTTTGTCTCCTCCTCTCCATTGCCCCTTTCTGTGGGGGTCCCCCAAGGCTCGGTTCTTGGACCCCTTCTCTTCTCTATCTACACCTCCTCCCTTGGTCACTTAATAACTTCCCACGGCTTCCAATACCACTTATACGCTGATGACACCCAAATCTATCTGTCTACTCCTCACCTCACTCCTTCAGTCTCCTCTCGCATTACTAACTTACTTTCGAGGGTGGCACAGTGGTGTAGTGGGTAGCACTCTTGTCTAGCAGTAAGAAGGGTCGCTGGTTCGATTCCCAACCAAGACACTACCTGCCTGGAGTTTGCATGTTCTTCCTGTGCCTGTGTGGGTTTCCTCCGGGTACTCTGGTTTCCTCCCACACTCCAAAGACATGCTGGTAGGTTAATTGGATCCTGTCTAAATTGTCCCTAGTATGTATGAATGTGAGTTAGGGACCTTAGATTGTAAGCTCCTTGAGGATAGGGACTGATGTGAATGTACAATGTATATGTAAAGCGCTGCGTAAATTGATGGCGCTATATAAGTACCTGAAATAAATAATTACCTCATAAACTGTGCAGGTTTAGGAAATATTTACAGTACCTACAGGTAAGCCTTATTATAGGCTTACCTGTAGGTACAAGGGTTTACAACTACTGTAAGAGCCGGTTCACACGGGGGCGACTTGTCAGGCGACCTAGCCGCCTGACAAGTCGCCTCCCGTTCTGTACAATGGAACCGTTCTAATCGGAGCGATGCAAGTCGCTCCGACTTAGAAGAAAGGTTCCTGTACTACTTTGGGGGCGACTTGCATAGACTTCTATACAGAAGTCGTCTTGCAAGTCGCCGCGGCAGTCGTGTGCAGGTCGCCTCGGTGAGGCGATCTGCAAGTCTTGCCGCTTCCTATGTGAACCGGCTCTAAGTGTGCTCTACTGGAAGGCAATATACACTAATATAAGCTGAATTCTGGGTAGATAAAAAAGACACAAATCTATGCAGTTCTATAATTATTAATACGTCATTAAATAAATTCGAATTTAAATGTAGGCAGTGTTAGTATGCAAATGTGACCTGGTATCTGCATCTTGCAGTCCCTATACAGCACAACTTGAGCGTGAGATGAAGAAGCAGCATAAGAAGCCAATCAGTTCATGTGCTGACAAAACACATGCTGATAGGAAGAAAAAACTGAATGACAGAGAAATTGGCTCTTCAATGTGCTGCTTCTCTTTTCGCTGTCCAGTCACAGACTAGAGCAGTTTCAGGAGGACCTGGGCTCAGAGGAGATGAATTGAATGATGCTAGTCATGAGGCTAAGGACATCTAGTGCTGAACAAATATACTGTGGGTAAAATTTCTAAATTGAATGTAAATATTGTAGCAAAAGCTGTTTTTTTTATTGGGCTGTTCATTTTTATATTGTTATTTTTGGCTGTGGTTCTGCTTTAAATATGTAGAAAGCAATAATAGGGTCAGATTCAATGCTTTAAAAATCGGCCCCCCTGTGTAGCAGTTGCACCTGTCAGAACATTGCCTGCAATTACACATCAGACATCTAAGGAGGCAGAGAAAAAAAATTATTTATTTATTTTTTTGGGCTAAGCCTGTCCAAAGACTATAGCAATGGAATTGTCATATATGATTTCCCCACCAAACAATAATTTTACAAATACAAAATGGGTTAATGTATCGGGAACATTTCTTGTCGCCTAGAGCAAATAATTAACTTTCAACTGTCCTGGTCTGAAGACCTGATTTGGCAGTGAGATTGCCGGTCCCAGTAGAAGACATGTGCCCACACAAGTCAAATGTAAGGTATTTCTTTTTTGTTTGGCTTCTCATCTCTGTTCACATTTTTTAATAAAGGGGGATTTTTTTTTAGTTTAAACCAGTGGTTCTCAACTCCTGTCCTCAGGACCCACTAAAGCCTCGTACATACGATCGGACTTTCCCCCAACAAAACTGTGGAATTTTGTCCGAAGGGCGTTGGCTCAAACTTGTCTTGCATACACACGGTCACACAAATGTTGGCCAACAATTACGAACGTAGTGATGTACTAGACGTACTGCGTGGTTTTTCACCCCCTTAGTGCCACCCTTTGGGCTCCTTCTGCTAATTTCGTGTTAGTAGAAGTTTGGTGAGTGTTGATTCGTGCTTTTCTTTTTACGTTTTTCATTTCATGCTTTTCAGTTAGTTTCTGAACGGCCGTTCGTCAACCAGGCATGTTGCGGAATCGGAGGAGATAACGTGTTATTTATTATTGGCCTTGGAGTTATTGCTTTGACATTATTTTTTTGGTTGAATAATGATTTGATTTGGTATGTTTTCTATATTTTTGGATGCATAGAATGCACTTTTTGGTTAAGTTCTATTGGTAGATAGCATGTTAAATTTTATTTGTTTTATTTTTTTAATGCACAATAAAAAAAATGTGGAGAATAATACTTGGCTATGTGTTTTACTTCAAATGACATTATGGGGGTAGGCAATTACATTTTAAAATGTACAATGTAAAATTAACAAGGGACACCAACATCTTTGCTCTTAAAAACTAGGGGATAATGGTGTTGTGGTAACTTGCACAAATAATAATAATAATAAAAAAAAAAAAAAATAATATTATTCTTGATATCACTAGAAAAAAAAAGCATTTGAAAATGTGTTTGCAATAACTCCATAAGTATCACCAGCAAAGCAGCTTCATTATTATCCCATTAAAGAAGAAGAGAATGTGTGCTGCCTGGTAATTCTCCATTATAAATGCTAGTTTACAAGACCGACCGCTTCCGAGCATGCGTGTTTGTACTTTGGACTTTTGTCCGATGAACTTGAATGAATGAAAGATTTGTATAGCGCTGCAAATGCGAACTGAATCGCCTCAAGGCCTTTATCCGTCTTGTGTTGTCAAGCTCCTTAGAAGAGGTGGGTCTTGAGTTTTTTTCTGAAGACCTGATGGTTTTCTTCCATGCGAATGTTAGTCGGTAGAGGGTTCCATAGCCGTGGTCCTTGGACTGCGAGTCTTCGTTCACCCTTTGATTTGTACTTGGGAATGAGGAGGAGGTTTTGGTTAGTTGATCGAAGACTGCGATTGGGTGTGTAGTGTTTTATTTTCTCGCATAGGTATTGAGGAGCGATTCCTTGTATGCATTTGTGGGTGAGACAGAGGGTCTTGAATGTGATCCGATTCTTTACGGTTAGCCAATGTAGGCTCCTCAGGGATGAGGAGAGGGATTCCCAGGGTTTTTTTCCTATTACCAGTCTTGCTGCCGTGTTTTGGATGAGTTGTAGGCGTGCAATCTGATATTTAGGTAGTCCTATGTAGAGGGAGTTTGCGTAGTCGAGTCGGGAATTAATGATTGTTCCAACTACTGCTGCTTTGTCTTTTTCTGGAATGAAAGGGATGAGTCTACATAGCAGGTGGAGAAGATGGTGGGATCCGCTGACTACTGATCCTATTTGTGCATCCATTGACATTTCTGAGTCAAAGATGACTCCGAGACTTTTGGCTTTGGTGCTTTGGGAGATAGTCTGTCCAAAGATGGTGGGAGGTGTCCATGGGGTCTTAGTTTTAGTATTTTGGTTTGCGTGTAGGAGAAGAAGCTCTGTTTTGGATCCGTTGAGTTTGAGGGAGATAGTGGTCATCCAGTCGTCTATCAATGTGAGGCATTTTTCTAGCTGCTGATATTGGTCTTTTTGTCCGGTAATACGAAAGTAGAGTTGAGTGTCATCAGCGTATAAATGGAAGCAGAGGTCCGATTTTCTGATGATTCTGCGGAGAGGGCGGATGTAGATGTTGAAGAGCACTGGTGACAAGGGTGAACCTTGAGGGACTCCATAAGAAATTGCGCGGGTTTCAGAGGTGAAGGCTTCTAGTTTCACTGTCTGAGAACGATTTCCTAGGAAGGAGGTGAACCATTGTAGATCTGAATCTGTGACTCCTGCTTCTTCTGTGAGGCGGATGAGTAGGGTAACTTGTGTAAAAGGAAAATCCAACAACAGAAATTTGTTGGCGCAAAATTTAAAAACTTGCCATCCAACATTTGTTCGCGGAAAGTCTGACAACAATTGTCTCATGGAGCGTACACACGGTTGGATTGTCCGCCAACAGCCTGACATGCAACATTTTCCCGTCGGAAAGTGTACAAAGGACGTTGGCCGTGAATTTGTTAAGCATACACACGGCAGGACTTTTTAGGCAACAAGCACGAACGTAGTGACTTTTCAATGTACTGACGACACTTCAAAAAGAGGATGTTCAATTCTCCGGCGCCACCCTTTGGTCAACTTCTGTATTGTTGTCTGATCTTTTGCATTAGTTCTGAGCATGCGTGTTTGTACTTTGTACTGAAGTCCGATGGTTTTGTTTACATCAGACTTGCCAACACCGGACTTTTGTTGCCGCCAAGTTTGCCTGTTCGCACAGCCAACATTTGTCCGATGAAAAGCGAAAAAGTTTGTCTGATGGAGCGTACACACGGTCGGATGTTGCCATAAAACAGCTAATGTGCATGTTTGTTGTCAAAAAGTCAGATTGTGTGTATGGGCCTAAACAGGCCAGGTTTGCAAGATAATTGAAATACATCACAGGTGATATAATTTGCTGCTCAGTCATTGCAGTATTCTAGTCTGCATCTCCCCAACGTAATACTTAAAATCTGACCTGTTAGTTGGCCCTGAGGACAAGAGTTGAGAACCACTGATATAGACACTTGTTTTTCAGGGTCCAGATTGGAGAAACCTGTAAGATAGGAACTAGTACCATCTAACAGTGGATGCATTGGCTTGCAAGTGGCATGTTGCCCCCCATAATGACACTTTATGAGATGGACTTAGCTATGTATGTAATAGCAGAGTGCTGGTAAACAGGCAGCCCTTGGCTCCTTGGGGACTTGTCCCTCCCTGTATGGGGATACTGCCCTGGGCTTCTCCTCTCCCCTGGTATTCTGTGAAAACAAAGATCCCACTTGTTTGGATTTAGGTTGAAATTATTTATGAGTATAAGATACTGTGTATATATATATATATATATATATATATATATATATCCGTATATAAAAATATTATACAGTATCTCACAAAAGTGAGTACACTCCTCACATTTTTGTAAATATTTTATTATATCTTTACATGTGACAACACTGAAGAAGATACACTATGCTACAATGTAAAGTAGTGAGTGTACAGCTTGTATAACAGTGTAAATTTCAACCTCAATTTCAACCTCTGCAGCAATGCTGGCAGCACTCATACGTCTATTTCCCAAAGACAACCTCTGGATATGATGCTGAGCATGTGCACTCAACTTCTTTGGTCGACTATGGCGAGACCTGTTCTGAGTGGAACCTGTCATGTTAAACCGCTGTATGGTCTTGGCCACCATGCTGCAGCTCAGTTTCAGGGTTATAGCCTAGGCCATCTTTATGTAGAGCAACAATTCTTTTTTTCAGATCAGAGAGTTCTTTGCCATGAGGTGCCATGTTGAACTTCCAGTGACCAGTATGAGAGAATGAGAGCGATAACACCAAATTTAACACACCTGCTCCCCATTCGCACCTGAGACCTTGTAACACTAACAAGTCACATGACACTAGGGAGGGAAAATGGATAATTGGGCCCAATTTGGACATTTTCATTTAGGGGTGTACTCACTTTTGTTGCCAGCGGTTTAAACATTAATGGCTGTGTGATGAGTTATTTTGAGGGGACAGCAAACATACACTGTTATACAAGCTGTACACTCACTACTTTACTTTGTGGCAAAGTGTAACTTTTTCATTGTTGTCACATGAAAAGGTATAATAAAATATATAATAAAAGTGCTGCCTAAATTTTCTGCGCTATATACTGTATTAAAAAAATAGAATTAACTTCATGCAACTGGATTTCCTTTTGCACATGATCAAACTCAACAACAATTTTGTAAGAGTTGTGTACTTCCAGAAACAAGCTAGTTATAGGCCAATTATGGCTCAAACAGACTTCTAACTGATACAGTAATTGGCCTGCGCTGGGATGTCTGGCACAAACTAAGCAAGGATCAATCTTACTCCAAGAAATTAACCTTATGCACAATTCTAATACCCTAATTTTCATGCAATTAGGATCCTTCAGACTAGTAACATTGATTTCCGACTCTGCAAAGTAGTGTGTTGGATTTTCACCATCATGAAATCGTGGTACCAATACCTTTTGTGTTATTTTGGCTCATGCTATATACATGCCCAAAAAAATTATTTGACGCATTTAATTTGACCTAAGAGTTATAAGCTGTTAAAAGTGATTTTTTTTTTCTGACAGTTTTAATGAAAAATCTGACCAGGTGATTATAAAAAAAAAAAAAGAAAAAGCAAATAAAAGAAATATGCATCCTTTAAAAAATGTATATATATTTTTTTAGGTAGGCAAATTAATCAGAGGGATAGTCAAGTTAAATTGGAACTAAACCTATGGATATAAAGTCTGCTAAATACTTACTTCTGTTCCAATGATGTGACCATTGGATCCTTCAATAGCTGTTTACTTCTCCCAAGGCTTCTTTTGGATGCTGGGTCTTTAGTCTCTTGAATGGCCGTGGGGATCATGTGATACCCCCCATGCATTAGCACAGGAGTAGTTCATCCTGACATACTATCACCGCTATACGAGCAGTTTTAACCCTTTTTCGGCCGCCAGCGGGGGGTTAAAACCGCACCGCTAGCGGCCGAATACCGCGGTAAAGCAGCGCTATGAATAACGCTGTTTTACCGCCGACGCCCCCTACCGCCCCAGTGTGAAAGCAGCCTAACTATTTCCCAAAACAGTTACATTTAATGCATGCCTCTTGTGATGCCTGTCACTGTTTCCAATGTGCTTATGTCATCTCAAACTAAATTTCAAGCCCTCAAATGGCTGATGTGATAGCTGATCACACATGTAGAGTCATTGCAACGGCTGTCATTTAGGCAGCCGAAGTGATGAGAGGGCTTCCCTTGCAGCTGAGGTCCAGGCACCCCTGGAGTTGATGACAGGGAATGCCAGGCCCAAAGGAGCGTGGGTGCCATTTTAAGCTGGTCTGCTGGTATGAAGAATGACAAATCCACTTTATTATAACCCAGACTCTCGCTAAAAGCTCTGAAGAAGGATGCCTCCAATTCCATGAAATACAGTATGTTAGATGTTTACCTTTAACGAATTTTAACAAATTATCAATAGAATTTTTTATGCATATAACTCTTCACACAAAACTTACTGTAGGAATACATCTTTTCAAGAGAATAAACAATTTGGATGAAAGAGAAATGCTGCTTTGTTCTGTACAGAATGTACTGTAAGTACACTGAAGGGATCTCATGCATCCTCTGTACCTTTTTTATTTATATTCTAAAGCAGTGGTCTCCAAACTGTTTCAAACAATCAGTGCTCACAATGGGCATCACTGATTGGCAGGCATTATTGTTTGGCACTGATTGGCATCCATCTGTACCATCAATAAGTGTACATCAGTGTCTCTATCAGTGCCCATCCATGCCCATCCGTGCCACCTATCAGTGCCCATCCGTGCCACCTATCAGTGCCCATCTGTGCTGCCGATCAGTGCCCATTCGTGCCTATGTGTACCCATCAGTGCTGCATATCAGTTCCACCTATCAGTGCCCATTAGTGCTGCCTATCAGTGCCCCATCAGTGCCGCATAATAGTGCCCCATCATCAGTGCCCTCATTGGTGTCATCTCATCGGTACATATCAGTGCCGCCTTATCAGTTCCTGTCAGTGCAGCCCCATCAGTGCCCATCAGTGAAGGAGAAAGCTTACTTATTTACAAATTTTTGTAACAGAAACAAAAAAAAACAATTTTTTCACAATTTTCGGCCTTTTTTGTTTGTTCAGCAGAAAATAAAAATCCCAGAGGTGATCAAATACGACCAAAAGAAAGCTCTATTTGTGGGAACAAAATGATAAAAATGTAGTTTGGGTGCAGTGTTGTATGACCGCGCAATTGTCATTGAAAGTGCGACAGCTCTGAAACCGCTGAAAGCTGAAAATTGGTCTGGGCAGGAAGGTGTATAAGTGCCCTGTATTGAAGTGGTTAATTTACAGCACTTTTTCACACCTGCCTAAAACTTTTGCACAGTAATATATATTTGTAGCAGAATCTCTTACCGCTTCCAGTCTAATGAGAACCTTCAAGGCCAAAGATGGCTGACGTCCTTGGGCTTCTTGGATGTAAAAGAGGTTTTATTTCTTTGACAGTCCTTTTTATATTTTGCAAGGGAAAGAGGGTTAGGGCCAGGACACCCTTAGGTAGTTGCAATTTCAATTGGCAGACTGAGAGACTTCAATAGGAGGACAGCCGTACAGGGAAAGGCCCCAGCAAGGTGCCACTTATGCACGTGCAGGATTGCTGTCTCCTATGGTAACAGTACTTAAACAGTTCCTAACTCAAAGTAACAGTTCTCTCAGCTGTACTACAACTTCTCCTTGTAGTTATTCAGCCCCCTTGAGCTCCTGGTCTCTTACTGGACCCTCTGATTCACTACTCTAAATCCCGTGAGCCCCTCAAGGCTTTTGCGGTGGTATCTCCCTCAAGTGTCACTCACGCTTTCCTGCTGGGTACCTAGCTTGGCACTTCGGATACCTTCAAGCTTCACCCCTGCTGACCGACTTGGTTCCTAGCTTGGCACACAAGGCTGCTCTGCAAGGATCACTCCTGCTGGTTGGGTCCCTGACTTGATTGCTGCCTGAAGTTTCCTGATTCTCCACCGTGTCCGTCCGGTGAGAATACTGCTCCAGTACTTGCTTCAGTTACTCACTGTGATCCCTGGTAAAGGCGATTGGTCCCGCAATCCCAACCCTGCTCTGCCCTCTTACTTCAGGATAGGCCCTCACACAGCCTGGCAGCCTGATGCCCCCGGGATAGGCCCAATCTCTGGCCTAGCAGCCCGGGGCAAATGACACATATCCACCCAGAAAGTGGTCCGGGTGGCACACAAGAACCTTGATCACCTGACTTCCCCCGAATATATAGGCTCTCCCAGCAGGCCAAGGGATTCAACAAAATCCTTGCCCAGTGGCTGAGATACCCCATATACCCATAACCTGACCTTGAGTTGTCCTTCTCAATCTAATACCTCCAAGTGCCCGGCCACCTAGTGGTAGAAGAGGAAAGTACAACCTGGCCAAACTTAGGGAGAAATCAAAGGATCCCTAGCAATTAACTACAGAAGCTACTCCTGACAAAGGACTTAGTGAGGAGTTCCCTGACCAAACCCCAGGGTGCCACATCATCCCCCTGCCCAAGAAACTACATCTCGGAGTTTGCATAAAAAATATTTTGAGCTTCCAAGCCTAAGAGCGGATGTCCTGGCAAAAACTGGGATGGGTAGGGAAACAGAAAAGGGTTAACGGTATAACAGTATAGCAAATCTATGCGGTGTACCACATGAATAGGCATTAGTATCAAACATGAAATAGTGTGTAAAACTGACTTCACTCATGGTGAATTGAGGGGTCCCAGATAAGGATACAAAGATGTGTGGCTCAGTCAATAAGACAAAATTAACATAAAATGGTGTTTTCCAGTCAGCAAATAATTCTGTTATCTTCACTCTCTGTAAAGCCTAGGATCCCTCTGATACAATCAGAATAAAGTAAATGGGTACTGGTATTGGACTCTGTAATCATGGATAGAAGTGACAGAGGGTATGCATCTGGGTGTTACCAGAGATATGCCATGTATTGCTTCGATAGACAGAGAGGATGCAGGTAACCATCAAGTTATTTACAGTTTATGTGATGAATATGACAATGTTGTGTACAAAGGGATGAAATTTATTGCTGTGTGAATCCTCACCTAGGAGATTTCGCCTTACTTCTAGTCTATTAGATTTGCATCAGAACAGGAAGTGAGAATGAAGCCTCTTTTTGGTTGACCGAACATACTTTTTTTGTGGCATGCTAGTCTCATGTCGAAAGTGAAAAGGTTACTCACAATATGAAAATTCGTACGACAGAATACAAGAAGTGACGTAATGTGTTAAATAGTTTTGTATGTATTCTTTCGTTTCTGAGCATGCGTAGTGTTGCTCTTACGATTTTTTTCATACGAAAAACGTACTAATGAAAGGAAAATTGGACGTTGAGTTCACATCCGCAAAAAAATTTTATAGTCTGCACATCCAGCTTTTGTCTAACGAAAAAGTGAAATTGGCTGTCGAAAGCACAGTACTAACGATCTGAAAATCGTCAGACAGCTCGTTGTACAAATTTTTCCATCCGATTTTCGTATTGTATATAGGAGACTTTCATCTCTCCAGTGGTCACACAGGTAGCAATAAAAACACATTTACAACAATTCTTATAGAATGAGGGAGACGTTCCCTCACGTCCTGTCTAATTGGCAGAATAGGAAATTATGGAAATTTTCCCTCTTTCTATTTGACCATTTTTAGATCAAGAAATGAAGGGGAATCCGCCCCAACAGGGACACATGCAGTAAACACATTTTCCAGAATAGCGAGGAAAATTTAGGACATTCGTAAGACCTTTACTTCTGTCTGTGTCTATTGGGGCGAGTTCTCCCAATTTCCTGTCCAGAGTATGGATATCAGCAAGCAAAAAAAAAAACCCCCTCCATGTTGGTTGCATTTAAATTCTTAAGGGAAAGTATCTCCATGGAAAAATTTGACAGAATTTCTGACTCTTCTCCATTTTGCCTCCCTCCCCCCAAAAAATGTTGCTTTGGATGGAATTGGGCATTTAGGTAGTGAGACTTGCTAAACCATTTTAAATGTCTTCATCACACTGGGGTCAAACAAGGTAACAGGACATATAATTAGTCGTCTCTTTGTTGCCAGATTCTAATTCTTTTATTGATGGGTGACATGTAGCCTGCATTTTACATACAGAAAATATACATTAAACTATGCTCTGTAAGGTTATTTCCCAACCCTTCTATACAGGATACAACTGTCAGACCACTTGTCATACCACACCAGATCTCAGGTTCAGTTCATTAATGATTTTGGAACTTTAAAAAGATAGAAGACACAGAGTTAAAATGAATACAGAAGGTTTACTGCTTAGCACATTCCAACAACTCAAGACATTAATCAAAGGAACGTGGCACCCCAGTGGATCAGACAACTCTTCAGATGCTTTCTCACATGACAAACTTAGAGGCAGCTTCATTCTAATTACTATGTCTAACCACAAGATTGAGCTTTCCTGTACAAAAGTCTTACTGTTCAGTGACAACATGTCCCCTTATGGGAACCTGTCCATTACTGGAATAATAGGGACGTTGTATAAGTTTGTATGTACTAACACCTTATACTTGGGATCTACATTAAAGTCGAACAAAAGACAATTTTTTTCCCAAATTTTGGATAAGGTAAGGGAGGGTTAGAACTACTGTCAGGTGTTTTTTGCCATCTGTGTCCCACTGGGGAGATTTTCCTTCACCTCCTGTCCTATAGCCTCAACAGGAAGTGAGAGGAAATCCCTATAATCAACAAAACTAGCGAAAATATGTGATTTTCTTTCACTTTCACTGATAACAGTCAATAGGACAAATAGAGAATACTTTGAATGACAATTGCATGGTCATGCAACACAAATAGAGCTTTCTTTTGGTGATATTTAATCACCACTGGGCTTTTTTTCTAAATAAAGTAAAAAAAGCCAATAATTTTGAAAAAAAAAAGTTTTTCAAGTTTTTGTTATACAATTTTGCAAATTTGTAATCTTTCTTCGTGAATTTAGGCCAAACTGTATTTCTTTGGTGAAAATAACCCAAATCAGTGTTTATTATGTATTCTATAGGAAAGTTTTAGAGTCCCCAAACTATGGTATATACAGTATATCTGAAAATCGATCACTTCTGATGTACTGACGGCCTCATTTCTTGAGACCTGAAAACACCAGGACAGTACAAACCCCCCCCCCCCCCCATGACCTCAGTAGACAGTCTGAGATATTTAATAACAGCCATGGTGCATTCTTTTTGTAATTTTTCTGTCATAATGTTTTGGAAAATGAAGAAAACAAATAGATTTTTTTCACATTTGTAAGAAAAAATTATAATTTTTGAAAAGATTTTTCATCTTTATTTAATTTTTTAATTAATTTTTTTACATCATTTTTTACATGCTGTGATCAGAGCAATACAGTGTTACCATAATAACACTGTACCACTCTGGGGAGCTGATTAGGATATTATTATTTTTTTTACATACTATAGTGCCTTGAAAATTCATATTCATACCCCTTGAAATTTTCCACATTTTGTCATGTTTCAACCAAAAACGTAAATGTATTTTATTGAGATTTTATGTGATAGACCAACACAAAGTGGCACATAATTGTGAAGTGGAAGGAAAATGATAAATGGTTTTCACAATTTTTTAGAAATAAAATATCTGAAAAGTGTGGCGTGCATTTGTATTCAGCCCCCTTTACTCTGATACTCCTAACTATAATCTAGTGGAACCAATTACCTTCAGAAGTCACCTAATTAGTAAATAGAGTCCATCTGTGTGTAATTTAATTTCAGTATAAATACAGCTGTTCTTTGCCCTCAGAGGTTTGTTAGAGAACCTTAGTGAACAAACAGCATCATGAATGCCAAGGAACACACCAGACAGGTCAGGGATAAAGTTGTGGAGAAGTTTAAAGCAGGGTTAGGTTATAAAAAAATATCCCAAGCTTTGACCATCTCACAGAGCACTGTTCAATCCATCATCCGAAAATGGAAAGAGTATGGCACAACTGCAAACCTACCAAGACATGGCCGTCCACCTAAACTGACAGGCCGGGCAAGGAGAGCATTAATCAGAGAAGCAGCCAAGAGGCCCATGGTAACTCTGGAGGAGCTGCAGAGATCCACAGCTTAGATGGGAGAATCTGTCCACAGGACAACTATTAGTCATTTACTTCACAAATCTGGCCTTTATGGAAGAGTGTCAAGAAGAAATCCATTGTTGAAAGAAACCCATAAGAATTCCCATTTGCAGTCGGCAAGAAGCCATGTGAGGGACAAAGCAAACATGTGGAAGAAGGTGCTCTGGTCAGATGAGACCAAAATTTAACTTTTTGGTCTAAAAGCAAAATGCTATGTAAGCCGGAAAACTAACACTGCACATCACCCTGAACACACCTTCCCCACCGTAAAACATGGTGGTGGCAGCATCATGTTGTGGGGATGCATTTCTTCACAGGGACAGGGGAGCTGGTCAGAGTTGATGGGAGGATGGAAGGCCCCAAATACAGGGCAATCTTAGAAGAAAACCTGTTTAGCGTCTGCAAAAGACTTAAGATTGGGGCGGAGGTTCACCTTCCAGCAGGACAACGACCCTAAACATACAGCCAGTGCTACAATGGAGTGGTTTATATCAAAACATTTTCATGTGTTAGAATGGCCCAGTCAAAGTCCAGACCTAGATCCAATTGAGAACCTGTGGCAAGACTTGAAAATTGCTTTTCACAGACGCTCTCTATCCAATCTGACAGAGCTTGAGCTATTTTGCAAAGAAAAATGGGCAAAAATGTCATTCTCCAGATGTGCAAAGTTGGTACGCTGCAGTTTTCACATATTTATTTGTAAAAATAATTGAAAAACAATTACCATTTTCCTTCCACTTCACAATTATGTGCCACTTTGTGTTGGTCTATCACATAAAATCCCAATAAAATACATTTACGTTTTTGGTTGTAAAAATGACAAAATGTGGAAAATTTCAAGGGGTATGGATACTTTTTCAAGACACTGTATGTTTGCTTATAACAGTAAATTTCTCTGCTATAAGCAAATATTTTTACTAAATGACAGTGTGTAGACACTATCTATTGTGGTTAGCTGTGATTGGCCACAGCTAATTACATGGTACAAATTAGCTGTGATTGGCCCTGTCTGTACCATGTAATCACTGTGACCAATCATAGCTATCAACACAATTATATACAATGAATGGCATGAAAGGAAGCCATTCCTTGTTTACAACTGTCATGTGATCTGCTGTGATTGATCACAGTGATCACATGGTATTGGCAGTGGGCCGGTTCCCTGATCAGTTATCTGCTGTGTCCGGTGGACACAGAGGGTGACATATCGCGCCAGACCCCGGGAGGACATCATATGAAGCATGGGGAAGCAGTTAAATAAAAATGGAAAAACTGTGCATATGTCTGGGAGTGACATCATTGCGGTTTGGCTATTCAAGTGGCCAAATGGACCGAATCAGGAATGAAGACCAAGAGAAGTTTAAAATGCCGTGACCAGCATTGGTATGAAGCACAGCACTGGAGGGTATCATTTGACAAGTAAGTCTGCCATAATGTACTAATGTGCAGTGTATACTAGCCCATTATGACTAATGGCTTCTGAGGGGTCCATTAAAAAAAATAAAAAAAATAGCAAAATAGAATTCTGTTTTAAATAGTTCCTTCGGGCTAGCTTGGACCAATTTCACTATTTGCATGTCAAAATGGAAAGGCTGCTGCTTAGGCTGCAATATACGTCAATAGCTTGTGCTACGTACTGCAATCGATATTGTGTTCCAGTAGTTGTACGATAGGCTTCTCCTCTAGTCCCGGATATAGAGAGAGTAGGTTGTATCACATTTTTACCATTTAGAAGAAGAGACTTGTATTTTTTTCAGTTAAGTTACAAGGTTTTCTCTCATTGGTTTAGGTGTGAAGGTGGGCAGATGACATCATGGTCCCCACCTTGAACACTCAGAGAAAGCCTTGTATTCATTGAAATTGTACAAGGCCTCTCCTGGATAGTGGAGATGCACTACAACTGGCTCTTTTTATATCCGGCAGCAGAGGAGAAGCGTCATACTGCTGCCGGGGCAAACCGTCCATTACTGTATGTAGCACAAGCTACTACGGCATATTACAGCCTAAGCAGCAGCGAGTCCGGCATACAGATAATTCTGTATGTCCAAGTTATTTAAAGTGACAGAAACCCACCTAAAGTTCTCTTTTAGGCAGTGAAGCTTGGTTAAGGACTCACCAACAGTGTGCTGATTAGACAATAAAAAAAACAGAGAAAGATTGTACAGATGGTCCCCTCATTGGAACAATTCTACGTTCTCCTTTTGTCAATAAACTCCCAGTGTTGTATTGACAGCACTGTGCATAACAGAAGAGCTCCCTGTCCTGGCCCTTCATATCCCAGTCTGAGTCTTGTTGTGTAGATGATTATAGGAAGCAAATATAATGACATATTGATGTATTTATACCTGTTGTATTTAAAATAGTATAAATACAGAACTGCATTAAATGGTATATTTTTCATATATGCTTTAATACCAGATATTTGCTGGTAACTAGTATAAACCTGTTCATCCCTTGACTTAATTTGCAGTATACTGTAGAGTGCCCCTTTAGCAGGTAAGAAGTTAGTATTGGGGAAGGGTTAGAAGTGTGTGTCTTTACAATACAAATAGTGCAAAAATTAAAACATGTAGTAAACATGTATTTGATTTTCAGAAAACTTGTTAAAAATATAGCCCCAGAAAGATTTTCCAAGATAAAATCAGAATGTGGAGTCCCATATGCCATGATAGTGATGGAAAGCAGGACAGAGTAGGTGTCACCAACCAAAACCAAATACTGCGCTTACCAGAGATTGTGTGACCCCCTGGCTAAGAGTGGTCAATCTGCACTTAATTTACAATAACCAAGCCAGAACTCCAGACCATTTGGATATCCTCCCCTGTCTCTGGATAAGATGGCACCATAGGGACAGGCAGGTGAATGCCGTTGTTCTATCAGATAGCCGCTGCCCATCAGAAAGCTGTTACCTGGCCTACTGCACATGAGCGATGCGCAGCCAAAGTGACGTTGCCTTGCGGCCATCTTGGTACACTCGCACTCGTACGCAGTAAGCCTGGGGTTAGAACTCGGCAAGCGGACGTCTTTATACACCCACCGGAGACTTACTTTTCAGTTATTTTTAACAGTAAACTCAGCTTATATAGTGACATGCAGTATTTAGAAGTCGGTAACACTGTTTTGATGTTTAATTTAAAAAGCCGTGATGTTCGGTTACATCAGCAAACCTGTGAGATCAGAAGGCTTGCTTTTAAAATTCAACATCAAAACAGTGTTACGGACTTCTAAATACTGAATTTCACTATATAAGCTGAGTTTACAGTTAAAAATAACTGTGAAAACCAAGACTCCGATGGGTGTATAGAGATGTCCGCTTGCCAACTTCTAAATCTAGGCTTACTGCTGACGAGTGCAGGTGTACCAAGATGGTCGCGAGGCAACGTCATTTTGGCTGCACATTGCGCATGCGCCGTAGACCGGGTAGCGGCTATCTGATAGAATACCGTAAATGCAGCCCTCAGTATTCAACTCCCCAAAAGGATTATTCCATGTCACGGCATGTCATAAAAAGGTAATCCACAAAATGTGATATATTTTTAAAAAACAATTTATTAAAAAAGAGTAACACTCACATAAGTAGGATAGCAAAAGCATGTAAATGCCGAAAGGTCATTCCTCCAGGAAGCAAGATGGCCGGCCGTCAATCGCCCATGCGTGGTAGAGTATGTGCGTGGCTCCACCCTATGCGTTTGGTCATATGGGACATCATCAGGGGCATGCACACACGCCATCACCACACCAATATATACAACTATGGACCCAGGAGGATCAACGCGATTGGACCATCAATCCCGTGAAGGGACGGCCCAACCACCCAACATGTAAACATTATTGAAATGCTAGGTGTAGTGAATCACCTGATCTATCCCTAGCGCCATCTTGTGGACAACTGTCAATAAGCGTCTAAAAAGAACTAAAATAAAACCACATTAAAACATATAAAGGATCACAATGGTCGCTACATCCAGGTGATATTCTATCCAGGCCAGTATCCACTGGTTTATCCACATATTATAGCCAATACATATATCATCCTCCCAGGTTAATATTACTATAAAAATTAATATACCAAAAATAAATAAAACCTATATGTATGTGGTTTTGATTGTTATCTGTGTCTTCTCACAGCGTGTCAGTTGGACAGGATGTGAGACACGCTGCAATAAAACACTTTTTTTATCCCAAAAGAGAAAGGTTAGAACTGTCAGATTACTCCTATAGGTGTCCATATCAGTGAAGCAAGTACTTGCCATACTTTCAGTCTGGTTCAGTAAATGGTTATTGGACTTGTATGTTCATTTTAACCTCTTGGTGGCCATGTAACTCAAATGTGCGATGACAGGGGAGGTGGTCCCTAATTAGGGCTGCCACCTTTTCTTCAAGCCAAAGCCAAACCTTTTAGCGGCGCACAGTATTTATTTTTATTTTTAATATACACTATAGGATTGTAACAGACCAGAGACACCTTTGGGAACTACAAAGAGAATAGTAATGAGGCGCACATAGTGCCCCCTCACCCTCCTGTCAAGTTCTGTCCTGAGCCACATTCCTGTCTGATTATTGTGTCCAGGCTTCAGGTGGACTGAAACCTGGACACATGATTCAAAACCCGGACTGACCGGGTGAATCCCAGACAGGTGGCAACCCTAGCACTATTGCCTACATGTTGCACATATGTGTCCATGGTGGCTGAGGTTTCTGTGCTCTGAGCGTGCCCACTGCATGCTCCAGTGCAGTCAGCAATCTGTCACTGACAGCTCCCAGCTTCTGTTTTTGATCAAAGCTGCTGAAGCTGGACAGCGTTCCGGGTAGTACTAACGTTTAGAGCAGTATACCCACAGGGACAAATGCAAGGGACAAAGACTTCTTGTGTTACAGACATTCCTCCCTGGGCACATTCCTTCCTAAAAGTTTATAACAGTGCACTGCCCAGTTGTAGCAGTTTTTGCCTCCTATAGAGTTTTACAGGCTGCCAGCAGCTGGGTGGTGCACCTGTGCCCTCCGCCTGCAAAAAAACCCCCAGAAAAAATCTCATGCACAGAGGCTACAGGCCGAGTGCGCATGAGTTCTAAAGTGGAACTAAACCCTCCTATCTTTTACAGCCAAGGAGGCCATCTTAAAGCGGAACTAAAACTCTAGTATGATACACTGAGAGTAGTCAGGCATTTTTATTGCAGAAGAGATATATGCAATGTGTCTTCTGCAATAAAACATACTTACCTGCCTGTTCACAGCGATTCCTAGGACCGTACCCTGAACAACTCATGCACAGCTCAGGTGCCATGATGACTAGCTCCTGCGCATGCGCAGGAATGAAATCATCCCACACCGGCCAATGAATATGGCTGAAACCGGCAGGAAAGGATGCAGGTGTCCTGTTGAATATTGCCTGCTGTAGAAAAATGCCTCTGATTAGTGTGCGCATGTGCAGTACCAAACGTCACTCTAGCTGATATGTTGATCAGCTGGTGTGACGTCAACACAGCCCATGCGCAGATCGTCTGAGGCATTATCCGACGCTATGCAAACAGTGGAGGGAGAACATACTTGTCAGATTTTGCAGGGTGGGTTTTCCATGTGCGGAAGGGCATATTTTGGCTGTGTCTAAGGGCGGGTTGCAACACACACAAAACTCACCCTTCAATACACCCAAAACCTGCATCACAACAGCGAGGCAGAATCTGACAAGTTTGATCTCCCTCAGCTCTTTGCAGATCGTATGATAATTCTTCTGACGATCTGCGCATGCGCTGTGTTGATGTCACGCCAGCTGACCAACATGTCAGCTGGAGTGATGTTGCGTAATGCGCATGCGCAGACCTGTTGGAGGCAGTATCTGACAGAAGGCATTGTTCGGTAGAACACCGGCGCCGGTGAGAAGGTGAGTATCCTCCCTTTAGTTTCTCTTTAAGTCTCTGTTTGATCTATTGTCATGGTGCTGCACATATTGTCGGCTATGACACCAGCTATTTGATGGATTGACAGTTTGGTTGAGAGCACAAGCAACTTTGATAATTTTCATTCATGGCATGCCTTGAATGTAAGGCTCCGTTCACATCTCCGCGTATGGGGGGCGGCAATCGCGGTAGAAATGCGTAAATAGAATTTGCGGGATGCCCATTGCCCAAAAGAAGCTCCTGTATTTCTTTTGGGCAACGGGCGTCCCGCGCCGCGTTTAGGGTGCTATTGAAATCAACAGGCAACACACCGGGAACGCACGGGCATCCTGCGATTTGCCACTATTGCGAATCGCGGGTGGAATCGCGGCGATTCTGCACGCAATTCGCAACACGGAGATGTAAACGGAGCCTAACTGTTTTGGGAAACTGTTAAATAAATAAGTATAGCTCTGCTTTAATTCGTTGTTACAAATTGTGAGCCGGTAGGCTCTTTATTGCAGAAGAGACATGTGATCTTATACTGCCACCTGCTGGGTATTGGTATGACGTTAAACAGAATTATTTAATAGATCAAAAATTAGCAAGCAAAATGCAGTAACCTGTAGCTATACAACTTCATCTTCAGCTAATAAGACTCCAGTATAGTGAAATGTAGCTTGGTTGTATAGAATTTTGCATTAATTTGCAACTTTGATTGGAACATTACAGTATGTTTTTAACTCTGTATGTATTCTCCCAGTGATGGGTATGCATTTAGTTGTGCTGCCTGTGTACCCAGACAATACTAATGCATTCATGTCTGTATGCTGTGGACCAAGAGCTAACAATCTCATACTGTATTGTCCATGATACATTTTATTATTTGCACTAAAAGTAACATTTTTCAGGATAAGCTTTTGGGGTCTTCCCCCTTCCTCTAAGATCCAAGCAGTACTCAATTATAGCAGGCAGTACTCAACTGGCTTGTAATCACAGTAATTAATCCAGTGTTAATAACTTACTGAAGTTGGATTGTGTGCTGCTGAATATTTATCCAAAGTGATATGGCAGATGTCCCTCCTCTGATTCATCTATATTTAACAAATATGGCTAAACTTGTGAAGGATTGGGTCACCCTCCACGAACAAGAAGCTTAGGGCTGCTCAATGTGCAGGTGCGTGGGCAGCTATTGTTACCACGCAGGCCATTTACTAAATTGACGTGTGTTCTGGCAATAGAAAACAAAAGGCATGTAAATAGAAATTCAACCCTAATAGAATTCCGGAGCCATCTTTGATATACCTTATAAACTACCTATCTTTTTCGTACATCACGGGACACAGAGCTGCATAGTAATAACTATGTGGGTATATAGGCCACCTTCAGGTGATGGACACTGGCACACCCAAGACAGGAAGTCCCCTCCCCTATATAACCCCTCCCATACAGAGAGTACCTCAGGTTTTTCGCTAGTGTCTAAGGTGTTGGTCACGGTTAAGAAAATGCTTTGATGAGCTCCTCTGGAGGATCCTTCGGGATCAAGCAAGCTTTGCAAACCGGATCCATCCAAAGTGCCATTAAGACCAAAGTGGATGGTACCCGGGCCTCGAGTAAAGAAGAACGAGGTTTTGCCTGTAATGTTCCTCCTAGGAGGGCTGGACCCAGGAAACCAGTGCTTTGGTTATACATCAGATACCAAAGATATTTGTCTGGCTGGGTGCAATACAGGTCCAGGGCAGTGGAAGTTCTTGAAGGACAATGGTCCATGAAGGTCAGTGACATTGCCCGCTGTGATGGGTGAAGGTTGGATCTGTCTGAATTTTCCAGCAGAATCCTGCAGCAGGAAAGGTAAGTGAGGAGTCCTAAGGAACTTTAAAGTTCACTTATGGATTTCTTCTTTTTTGCCACTAGAGGGTATCAAAACAACATACCTGGTTAGAGCCTTCAGTGTGTCCCTGCTTCAGCAAGCCTGCCTGAAGGCTTCCTCCTGGGTACAGTCCGGTGTCTTGCCGAGAAAGTTCTCCCGGCGCATAAGGACCCCCCTGTACTGTGCAGGTGCAGTGCTTGCGCAGTACAAACTACTACGAAGCCGCCGAAAATAGCCGAAGCTGAAAACCTTGAGTCAGCTGTACATGGCACCTGCGCCCTGAGTCCAGGTTCAAGCCCCACCATCCAAGTGAACAATAGAGGTAGAATAAAAAAGTGCCGAGCGAAGCGAGGCCGTGCCCAAAGCGTGGCGAGTGAAGCGAGCCCGCGAGGGACCCTGTTACAGGCGCCGTGTACAGCTGACTTACAGTTATTCAGCTTCGGCTATTTCCGGCAGCTCGTACTGTGCAAGCGCTGCGCCTGCGCAGTACAGGGGGGTCCTTATCCGCCGAGGGGAACTTTCTCGGCAGAACACCGGCAATCTGGGGATGTCAGGGGAAATTGCTGGCAGTCACTTGCAGGCATGGAGGTAGCCGGGGGATGCAGGTTCACCCCTTTACCCTCCCCCTCTCCTTTTTTTTTGTCAGTGGCAACGGCGCACCCCCGATCCAGGGACTGCTGGGCACCCGCTTCTTTCCTATCCCCTCGGGGGTACTGGAGGCTGTCTCCCTCCCCCTTCCCTTCCTCTCCCCACGCCGGCCTGAACAGCTGTAGCGCGAGTTAGGTTTAAACATGCCAGTGGGCAGGGAGAAGAGAAGGGGCGGTGCCCTCGTGGAGGTGCAGGCTGATGGAGGGACACAGAAACGCTGAGGGGCACGTGAGTGGGTGATACTGGCATATGACACATTTACTTGCATCAGGCTGAACAGTGGATAGCAGCTTTTAGGCTGGACTATAGTTTGGCAGTGGATGCATTTGGTATAGTACCTCCGCTTTTGTGCTTAGGACTATGCATTCCAGGAATTCAGGGGCAAATGATGCTAAAGCAGGGAATAATTCCTCAAAAAAAGGCTCCAGAAGCATTACCATCAGGCTCTGAGGATTCTGGTCATGCCTCCACAGTACCTTCTTCCCTGGAGAAACCAGATGTGGCTGACCAGGGTGAGCCATCAGGGCCCTTGGGTCCTGTAGCCCCTTCCAATCCCCCAGCCTCTGTCTATGTTACTGAGGTAGGGCTTTCCTCAGCTCTCATGGGTCTGGAAGAGCGGTTGGCGACTTTAATCGCATTCTCTTCCCAGGGTGGTAGGAAGCGCGGATGGTCTCCCTCCCCCGCTCTGAGTCCTCAGGCTGTGGAACAGCAGTGGCCGGTAGAGGATGAGTTACCCTCAGCGGACAAGGAGGAGGGAGAGACTGATGATTCCTCAGAGGAGTCTACTGTAGGGGAACCCTTTTCAGCCTCGCAATCTGAAAAGTTACTAGTGCAATCCCTTACAGAAATGGTTCATTCAGCATTTAAATTGCCACAAACTGAACCAGCGGAAAGGTCTATTTCTTCCTTGGGTTCTTTAAAAGCCCCGCAGGCCATGCATTCCTTTCCTGTCCATCCTTTGTTGGAACAACTTATTTATGAAGATTGGGATCATCCAGATAAGCTCTTTCTTCCTCCTAAAAAAATTTCTGCACTTTATCCCATGGAAGAGAAGTTCCCCAAGAAGTGGAGTGTGCCAGCAATTGACGCTGCTATCTCCTGTGTCAATAAAAGTCTAACTTGTCCGGTGGACAATGTTCAGATGCTCAGAGATCCAACAGATAAAAAGCTGGAATCTTTGCTGAAAACCGCTTTTTCTTTGGCAGGTGCTGTAGCCCAGCCTGCAGTGGCAGCGGTAGGCATTTGTCAAGCCCTAAGGGATCAAATCAAGCAGGTTCTCAGGATGGTTCCTGCCCGGCAAGCCTGAGATTTAGCCGATCTGCCAAGGGCACTATGTTTTGCAGTTGACGCTATTAAGGATTCTATTCATCAGGCCTCGCGCCTTATGCTCCTGTTGGTGCATATGCATAGAATCCTTTGGTTGAAGAATTGGTCAGCTGAAGCACTGTGCAAGAAGCTTTTGGCTGGTTTTCCGTTTCACGGAGAACGATTGTTCGTGGACGATTTGGACAAACATATCCAAAAGATTTCCAGTGGAAAAGGTACTCTTTTACCAGTTAAAAGAAAGAGTAGGCATCCTTCTTTTAAACGTGATCACTGTGCTTGGAGTCTTGGAATTTCAAAATAACAAAATATGCATTTAACAGCGGCAGAACTACCGCCCATGTGAAATTCCAAGACTCCAGGCACAGCGATCACTTGCAGTTGTAAATTGCGATTAGCTGTGTTTACGTGCATTTACATGCGGCTGCGTTTAGCTGTGTTGGAACATTCTTGCCATTTCTGATGTGCTTCCTGCTGTTTTTCTTTCCTTCCTACACTGCAATTACCTGCGGTTATGTGCAGATAGCTGCAATAAATCGGTCCTGGACGCAGTCAAATTTATTTTTTCTAACTGCACAAAACCTCATGTAACGAAACTGTTGCTAAATGCAGTGTGTGAATGGGGCCCTAGGAAACCATTGTCTGCGTTTAGCTGCGGTAGATAACTTGATCTATTCGCAGCTAAAAGCTGAATTCTATCCGCGCGTGTGAAAGGGGCCTTAGAGTCTGCAAAAGATTTGAGACTGGGGCGGAGGTTTACTTTCCAGCAGGACAACGACCCTAAACATACATAAATACATAGTTACATAGTAGGTAAGGTTTAATAAAGACAATAGTCCATCCAGTTCAACCTGTGTAGGTGCACGTGTCAGTGTCTATAATTATATCCCATATCTCTGTATGTTGTGCTCTTTAAGATGCACATCCAAGATTCTCCTAAAAATATTCATACTCCCTGCAGCCACCACCAATTGTGGAAGAGAGTTCCACATCCTTATTGCCCTGACAGTGAAAAAACCCCTGCGCAGTTTAAGAATTAACCTGCTTCTCCTCCAATCTCATTGTGTGTCCCCGTGTCCTCTTGCACTCCTTGAGACTGAATAGTTTTTTTTCCTATGCTGGGATCGCCATTGAGGTGTTTGTAAATTGCTATCATGTCCCCTCACGAGAGTCGTTTCTCCAGCGAGAATAGATTTAGTGTTTGCAGCCGTTCCTCGTAATCGAGGTCCTCCAGTCCCTTTATTCGTTTTGTTGCCGTTCTTTGGACTCTCTCCAGTTCCAGCACATTCCTTCGGAGGACTGGTGACCAGAACTGGACTGAATACTCCAGATGTGGCCTAACCAGAGTTTTATAAAGTGGCACGATTATAGTTTTAACCCTGATGTATATCTCTTTTTTTATACAAGCTAATATTCTTCCGGCTTTGGTAGCTGCAGTTTGACATTGCAAGCTATTACTCAATCTGTCGTCTATTAGGACCCCCAGATCTTTCTCCATCCTTGATTCCCCCAGAGGTTCTCATCCTAGTGAGTAGTTTGCATTTACGTTTTTTGCCCCCAAGTGCATTACTTTACATTTTTCCACATTAAACTTCATTTGCCATGTATTTGCCCCCTCCGTTATATTTTGTTCAGGTCTTTCTGTAAAATTTCTATATCCTGATGTGAAGTTATTGCCCTGCTTATTTTTGTGTCATCCGCAAAAAATGAGATTGAGCTATTTATCCCATCCTCTATAACATTTATGAATAAATTGAATAGGATTGGTCCCAAGACAGAACCTTGGGGCACTTCGCTTACCACTCCAGAACAGTCTGAGTACATGTTATTTATCACCACCCATTGGTCACGTCCCTGTAACCAATTTTTTACCAAAGAACAGACCTTATGGTCCACGCCTGCAGACCTCAGCTTGTAGATTAGGTTCTTATGGGGGACTGAATGAAATGCCTTTGCAAAATCCAGGTACACTTATGCCCTGTACACACGTCGGAATAAACTCTGAAGGTTTTTATGATGGAGTTCCGCTCAAGCTGTCTTGCATACACACGATCACACCAAAGTCCGACCGTCCAAGAACGCAGTGACATACAACACTTACGACGGGACTAGAAAAAGGAAGTTCAATAGCCAGTAGCCAATAGCTTCCGCCTCGTACTTGCTTCAGATCATGCGTCGTTTTTGGTACGTTGGAACAGCATACAGACGAGCGTGTTTCCCGATAGTAATTAGTCCGTCTGAAAAATTTAGAACATGTTCACTATCTAAGTCCGTCTGAATTTTCGACGGAAAAAGTCAGATGGGGCCTACACACGGTCGGATTATACGATGAAAAGCTCCCATCAGACTTTTTCGGACGGACATTCCACTTGTGTGTACGCGGCATAACTCCACACCCCCCCCCCTCATCTAGATGGCAGCTCACTTCCTCGTAGACTGTTAGCAGATTGGTCTGGCAGAAACGACCTCTCGTAATGCTGATTATTACTAATGATATTTTTTTCCTCAGTAAATTTTTGAATATAGTCCCTTATCCTCCCACCCACCCCCATCTACCCCATACCGACACTTCCACTCCTATCTACCCCATACCGACACTCCCACCTCCATCTACCCCATACCGACACTTCCACTCCTATCTACCCCATACCGACACTCCCACTCCTATCTACCCCATACAGACACTCCCACCCCCATCTACCCCATACAGACACTCCCACCTTCATCTACCCCATACCGACACTCCCACCTCCATCTACCCCATACCGACACTCCCACCTCCATCTACCCCATACCGACACTCCCACCTCAATCTACCCCATACCGACACTCCCACCTCCATCTACCCCATACCGACACTCCCACTCCTATCTACCCCATATCGACACTCCCACTCCTATCTACCCCATACCGACACTCCCACTCCTATCTACCCCATACCGACACTCCCACTCCTATCTACCCCATACAGACACTCCCACCCCCATCTACCCCATACAGACACTCCCACCTCAATCTACCCCATACCGACACTCCCACCTCCATCTACCCCATACCGACACTCCCACCTCCATCTACCCCATACCGACACTCCCACCCCTATCTACCCCATACCGACACTCCCACCTCAATCTACCTCATACCGACACTCCCACCTCCATCTACCCCATACCGACACTCCCACTTCCATCTACCCCATACTGACTCTCCGAACCCCCATCTACCCCATACCGACACTCCCACTCCTATCTACCCCATACCGACACTCCCACTCCTATCTACCCCATACTGACACTCCCACCCGCATCTACCCCATACCGACACTCCCACCCCCATCTACCCCATACAGACACTCCCACCCCCATCTACCCCATACAGACACTCCCACCCCCATCTACCCCATACAGACACTTCCACCCCCATCTACCCCATACAGACACTCCCACTCCTATCTACCCCATACTGACTCTCCGAACCCCCATCTACCCCATACCGACACTCCCACCTCCATATACCCCATACTGACTCTCCCACCCCCATCTACCCCATACCGACACTCCCACTCCTATCTACCCCATACCGACACTCCCACTCCTATCTACCCCATACCGACACTCCCACTCCTATCTACCCCATACCGACACTCCCACTCGCATCTACCCCATACCGACACTCCCACCCGCATCTACCCCATACAGACACTCCCACCCCCATCTACCCCATACAGACACTCCCACCCCCATCTACCCCATACAGACACTCCCACCCCCATCTACCCCATACAGACACTCCCACCCCCATCTACCCCACACAGACACTCCCACTCCTATCTACCCCATACCGACACTCCCACCCCCATCTACCCCATACCGACACTCCCACCTCCATCTACCCCATACCGACACTCCCACCTCCATCTACCCCATACCGACACTCCCACCTCCATATACCCCATACTGACACTCCCAGCCCCATACCGACACTCCCACCTCCATCTACCACATAACGACACTCCCACCCCATACCAACACTCCCACCCCTATCTACCCCATACCAACACTCCCACCTCCATCTACCCCATACCAACACTCCCACCCCCATACCGATACTCCCACCCCCATACCGACACTCCCAACGGCATCTACCCCAAAACGACACTCCCACCTCCATCTACCCCATACCGACACTGCCGCCCCTATCTACTCCATACCGACACTCCCACCCCCATACCGACACTCCCACCCCCATACCGACACTCCCACCTCCATCTACCACATACCGACACTCCCACCCCATACCAACACTCCCACCCCTATCTACCCCATACCAACACTCCCACCTCCATCTACCCCATACTGACACTCCCACCTCCATCTACCCCATACCGACACTCCCAACAGCATCTACCCCAAAACGACACTCCCACCTCCATCTACCCCATACCGACACTCCCGCCTCCATCTACCCCATACCGACACTCCCGCCTCCATCTACCCCATACCGACACTCCCGCCTCCATCTACCCCATACCGACACTCCCGCCTCCATCTAACCCATACCGACACTCCTGCCTCCATCTACCCCATACCGACACTCCCGCCTCCATCTACCCCATACCGACACTCCCGCCTCCATCTACCCCATACCGACACTCTCACCTCCATCTACCCCATACCGACATTCCCACCTCCATCTACCCCATACCGACACTCCCACCTCCATCTACCCTATACCGACACTCCCACCTCCATCTATCCCATACCAACACTCCCACTTCCCCCATGCCGACACTCCCACCCCTATCTACCCCATACCCACACTCCCACCCCCATGTACCCCATACCGACACTCCCACTCCTATCTACCCCATACCGACAATCCCACCCCTATCTACCCCATACCGACACTCCCACCTCCATCTACCCCATACCGACATTCCCACCTCCATCTACCCCATACCGACACCCCCACCCCCATCTACCCCATACCGACACTCGCACCCCCATCTACCCCATACCGACACTCCCACTCCTATCTACCCCAAACCGACACTCCCACCCCATCTACTCCATACCGACACTCTCACCCCCATCTACCCCATACCGACACTCCCACCCCCATCTACCCCATACCGACACTCCCACCCCCATCTACCCCATACCGACACTCCCACCTCCATCTACCACATACTGACACTCCCACCCCATACCAGCACTCCCACTCCTATCTACCCCATACCAACACTCCCACCTCCATCTACCCCATACTGACACTCCCACCTCCATCTACCCCATACTGACACTCCCACCTCCATCTACCCCATACTGACACTCCCATCCCCATACCGATATTCCCACCGCCATACCGACACTCCCAACGGCATCTACCCCAAAACGACACTCCCACCTCCATCTACCCCATACCGACACTGCCGCCTCCATCTACCCCATACCGACACTCCCGCCTCCATCTACCCCATACCGACACTCCCACCTCCATCTACCCCATACCAACACTCCCACCTCCCCCATACCGACACTCCCACCCCTATCTACCCCATACCGACACTCCCACCCCCATCTATCCCATACCGAAACTCCCACCCCTATCTACCCCATACCGACACTCCCACCTCCATCTACCCCATACCGACACTCCCACCTCCATCTACCACATACCGACACTCCCACCTCCATCTACCCCATACCGACACTTCCACCCCCATCTACCCCATACCGACACTCCCACCTCCATCTACCACATACCGACACTCCCACCTCCATCTACCCCATACCGACACTCCCACCTCCATCTACTCCATACCGACACTCCCACCCCCATCTACCCCATACTGACACTCCCACCCCCATCTACCCCATACCGACACCCCCATCCCCATCTACCCCATACCGACACTCCCACCTCAATCTACCCCATACCGACACTCCCACTCCTATCTACCCCATACCGACACTCCCACCTCAATCTACCCCATACCGACACTCCCACCTCCATCTACCCCATACCGACACCCCCATCTACCCCATACCGACACTCCCACCTCCATCTACCCCATACCGACACCCCCACCCCCATCTACCCCATACCGACACTCCCACCTCCATCTACCACATACCGACACTCCCACCTCCATCTACCACATACCGACACTCCCACCTCCATCTACCCCATACCGACACTCCCACCTCCATCTACCCCATACCGACACCCCTACCCCCATACTGACACTCCCACCCCCATCTACCCCATACCGACACTCCCACCCCCATCTACCCCATACCGACACCCCTACCCCCATCTACCCCATACCGACACTCCCACCCCCATCTACCCCATACCGACACTCCCACCCCCATCTACCCCATACCGACACTCCCACCCCCATCTACCCCATACCGACACCCCTACCCCCATCTACCCCATACCGACACTCCCACCCCCATCTACCCTATACCGACACCCACACCCCCAACTACCCCATACCGACACTCCCACCTCAATCTACCCCATACCGACACTCCCACCCCCATCTACCCTATACCGACACTCCCACCCCCATCTACCCCATACCGACACTCCCACCCCCATCTACCCTATACCGACACTCCCACCCCCATCTACCCCATACCGACACCCACACCCCCAACTACCCCATACCGACACTCCCACCCCCATCTACCCCATACCGACACTCCCACCCCCATCTACCCCATACCGACACTCCCACCCCCATCTACCCCATACCGACACTCCCACCTCCATCTACTCCATACCGACACTCCCACCCCCATCTACCCCATACTGACACTCCCACCTCCATCTACCCCATACCGACACTCCCACCCCTATCTACCCCATACCGACACTCCCACCTCAATCTACCCCATACCGACACTCCTACCTCAATCTACCCTATACCGACACTCCCACCTCAATCTACCCCATACCGACACTCCCACCCCCATCTACCCCATACCGACACTCCCACCTCAATCTACCCCATACCGACACTCCCACCTCAATCTACCCCATACCGACACTCCCACCTCAATCTACCCCATACCGACATTCCCACCTCCATCTACCCCATACCGACACTCCCACCTCAATCTACCCCATACCGACACTCCCACCCCCATCTACCCCATACCGTCACCCCCCATCCCCATCTACCCCATACTGACAATCCCACCCCACACTGATCAACCAGACTATTTCGTGTAAAATACTTGTTTGGTTTCCCCACCATGGAAATTACCTCTTCTGTGCCACTTATGGGGTTTATCAGTTTAATATTCTCTTTGAGATCCAGTTAGATGCTCTGCCCTCCCCCCCCTCCCGGCCAATCACTGCTTGTAGCCTGGAGGCGCGCTTGCTGTGATTAGACTTCGGGGGCGGGGCTTATGACTTCTCCAATCACGCCCAGTGGGCGGGACTTGCGCCTCTCTCTCCAGACTTCTCCCGCTCATCAGTGTTCAGCTAGATCGCCGGACGCCGTACACCGGACACCGGGCTCCCCTCCCCCATCACACGCCGAGGACAGAATGTCGGTGGGCGGACTGAGGACACAATTCCATAAAGTCAGTCAGGTGAGACCGTGTGTCCCCCCCCCCCCATCCATCACACAGTACACCCCCCATCCGTACACCGGGAACCTCACTATATTCTCTTTATATATGGGGGGGGGGGGGGTGTAGTATATATGGGGTGTATTGTATGATATATGGGGGGTGTATTATATATGGGGGGAGGTTGTATTGTATGATATATATATATATATATATATATATATATATATATATATATATATATATATATATATATATATGGGGGGGGTGTAGTGACACTCCCACCCCACACTGATCAAGCAGACTATTTCGTGTAAAATACTTGTTTGGTTTCCCGCCATGGAAATGACATCTTCTGTGCCACTTATGGGGTTTATCAGTTTAATATTCTCTTTGAGATTCAGCTAGAGGCTCCGCCCACCCCCCTCCCGGCCAATCACTGCTTGTAGCCTGGAGGCAAGCTTACTGTGATTAGACTTCGGGGGCGGGGCTTATGACTTCTCTAATCACGCCCAGTCGGCTGGACTTGTGCCTCTCCAAACTTCTCCCGTTCATCAGATCGCCGGACACCGTACACCGGGCTCCCCTCCCCCATCACACACCGAGGACAGAATGTCGGCGGGCGGACTGAGGACAGAATTCCATAAAGTCAGTCAGGTGAGACCGTGTGTGTCCCCTCCCCCCCATCCATCACACAGTACACCCCCCATCCGTACACCGGGAACCTCACTATATTCTCTTCATATATGAGGGGTGTATTGTATGATATATATATGGGGGGTGTATTGTATGATATATATAGGGGGTGTATTGTATGATATATATATGGGGGGTGTATTGTATGATATATATGGGGGGTGTATTGTATGATATATATGAGGGGGGTGTATTGTATGATATATATGGGGGGTGTATTGTATGATATATATGAGGGGGGTGTATTGTATGATATATATGAGGGGGGTGTATTGTATGATATATATGGGGGGGGGGTGTATTGTATGATATATATGGGGGGGGTGTATTGTATGATATATATGAGGGGGGGGTATTGTATGATATATATATGAGGGGGGGTGTATTGTATGATATATATGGGGGGGGGGGTGTATTGTATGATATATATGAGGGGGGGTGTATGTATGATATATATGGGGGGGTGTTGTATGATATATATGGGGGGGTGTATTGTATGATATATATGAGGGGGGGTGTATTGTATGATATATATGGGGGGGGGGTGTTGTATGATATATATGGGGGGGTGTATTATATATGGGGTGTATTGTATGATATATATGGTGGGGGGGGGGGTGTATTGTATGCTATATATGGGGGTGTATTGTATGATATATATATATATATATATATGGGGGGGTGTATTGTATGATATATATGGGGGGTGTATTGCATGAGATATATATATATATTGCATGATATATATGTGGGGTGTTTTGTATGATATATGGGGGGGGTGTATTGTATGATATATATATATATATGGGGGGTGTATTGCATTATTTATATTTTTTATATATATATATATGTATTGTATGATATATATGAGGGGGGCGTATTGTATGATATATATGAGGGGGAGTGTATTGTATGATATATATATATATAGGGGTGTATGTATGATATATATATATATATATATATATATATATATATATATATATATGGAGGGGGGTGTATTGTATGATATATATGGGGGGGGGGGTGTATTGTATGATATATTGAGGGGGAGTGTATTGTATGATATATATATATATATATGGAGGGGGGTGTATTGTATGATATATATGGGGGGGGGGTGTATTGTATGATATATATGGGGGGGGGGTGTATTGTATGATATATATGGGGGGGGTGTATTGTATGATATATATACTGTATATACTCGAGTATAAGTCGAATTTTTCAGCACATTTATTTGTGCTGAAAGTGCCCCCCTCGACTTATACTTGAGTCAAGCACTTTTCTGCAGCAAAAAATTCATTTTCCGAACCGACTTTGGGGCCCCGTATCTCGGGGCCACTTGGTGCTAGGAACCCCAAATTTGGTGTGCAAACCCAGTGGAACTGGTACCACAACATATCCAAAGATGAAGTTCCTAGCACTAAGTGGCCCCGAGATACGGGGCCCCAAATCGGTTCGGAAAATGTCATTCTCTGCTGAAGAAGTGCTTGACATTTTCTGAACCGAATTTGGGGCCCCATATCTCAGGGCCACTTGGTGCCAGGAACCCCAAATTGGTGTGCAAACCCAGTGGAACTGGTACCATAACATATCCAAAGCTGGGGTTCCTAGCACCAAGTGGCCCTGAGATACGGGGCCCCAAAACCGGTTCCGAAAATGTCATTTTCTGCTGCAGAAAAGTGCTTGACATTTTCTGAACTGATTTTTGGGGCCCTGTATCTCGGGGTCATTTAGTGAACCCCAGCTTTGGAAATTTAATTGTGCTAGTTCCACTGGGTTTGCACACCAAATTTGGGGTTCCTAGCACTAAGTGGCCCCGAGATACGGGGCCCCAAATACGGTCAACTGTGTCCATCTGCAGCAATGTCATTTCAGGACCCTTTGGGTTCAGAGACCCCAAATTTTGGCTGCAGCTAGGGGGGCATCTAGGAACCCTTAACTACCGAGTTTGAAGTTCAGGGGACCTATGGCTGCAAATGGGCACAGTGAGGCATGCAAATGGGCACAGTGATGCTGCAAATGGGCATTGTTGACCCTCTTTTCCACTTACAGTAGCTGTGCATTTCTCACCCTCGTCTTATACTCGGGTCAATAAGTTTTTCCCATTTTTTTTGTAGTAAATTAGGGCCTCGACTTATACTCGGAACGACTTATACTCGAGTATATACGGTATATGGGGGGTATATTGCATGATATATATGGGGTGTATTGCATGATATATATATACCGTATATATATGCGTATTGTATGATATATATGAGGGGGGGCGTATTGTATGATATATATGGGGGGTGTATTGTATGATATATATATGGGGGGTGTTTTGCATGATATATATATGGGGGGGTGTTTTGCATGATATATATATGGGGGGGTGTATTGTATGATATATAGGGGGTGTATTGCATGATATATATGGGGGGGGGGGGTTGTATTGTATGATATATATATAATATACATCTATGTGTGTATTGCATGATATATATGAGGGGGGGCGTATTGCATGATATATATGAGGGGGGGCGTATTGCATGATATATATGAGGGGGGGCGTATTGTATGATATATATGAGGGGGAGCGTATTGTATGATGTATGTATGGGGGGTCTCTCTCTCTCTCTCTCTCTCTCTCTCTCTCTCTTCTCTTCTCTCTCTCTCTCTCTCTCTCTCTCTCTCTCTCTCTCTCTCTCTCTCTCTCTCTTAAAAAAAATGATGTTGCGAGAATCGTGATTCTCATTTTGGCCAGAATCGTGCAATATATGTTGTATGATATATGGGGGACTGTATTATATGGGGGGACGGACTGAGGAGTATGGCTGTGCTGTGTATAACAGATGGTGTCCCCAAATCCTGACCTATGACCCTGCCAGTGATTGGCTGTCTCCATGGCCTCATTTACACGATTGGCGGTAAAGCAGAAGGCCAACCTGGAGAAGAAGCTGTAGTTGGTGGGGTTTGTACACAGGTCACAGCAGAAATGACCCCCCCCCACCCAACCACAGCCAGGTAGGTAAATGGGGCGGGGCCACAATGGGGTGTAATGTAGGTGGGTGTGGTTGGGGCTCCTCAGGCCTCTGACAGCGGCTGGGAGGAATCGGTCCCCTCATCATCATCACTGCTTGTTCTCCCCCTGAGACCCCCGCACTGCCACCCCTTAGATTACAGAGGAGTGCGGGGCCCCCATTATGTGAAGTGTTGTGTTTACCAGACACGATTACCAGCAAATGTCACATTGCAGTGAATGAGACCGTACCATGACTACATGGGGTGCAGGGGGGTGCAGTGCCGGCTCCTCTAGGGCTCATTCATAAGTGCGGCACCTGTTGCATTTGATGGGGTAGGCTGTGAAGTAATATGTCTCCTCACCGCCTGTTCTCCCCCTGAGACCCCCAAACTACCACACCGTTACTGCCGAAGTTCCATGTGGTTGTGGATTGGTCCCATTCACTGGGCGCAGGGGGGATCATTTCTGAGGCCCCCCTACTGCCGGTGAGAATGAGACCTCAGAGGTAAGACAGGCGATGTGGAGGTGACATATCTCCTCCCAGCCACCCTCTGAAAAGTGATCTCTACAGATCTCAGCCCTGGCCAAAAGTTTTGAGAATGACACAAATAGTAATTTTGACAAAGTGTACTGCTTCAGTGTTTTTTTAGATGTTTTTGTCAGATGTTACTATGGTATACTGAAGTATAATTACAGGAATTTCATAAGTGTCAATGGCTTTTTTTATTGACAATCAACTTCTGGGCCACATCCTGACTGATGGAAGGTCCATTCTTGCTTAATCAATGCTTGGAGTTTGTCAGAATTTGTGAGGGTTTTTTTTTTTTTATCCACCTCTTGAGGATTGACCACAAGTTCTCAATGGGATTAAGGTCTGGGGAGTTTCCTGGCCATGGACCCAAAATTTGAATGCTTTGTTCCCCAAGCCACTTAGTTATCACTTTTGCCTTATGGTAAGGTGCTCCATCATGCTGGAAAAGACATTGATCTTCACCAAACTGTTCTTGGATGGTTGGTGGAAGTTGCTCTCGGAGGATGTTTTTGTACCATTCTTTATTCATGGCTGTGTTCTTAGGCAGAATTGTGAGTGAGCCCACTCCTTTGGCTGAGAAGCGACCCCACACATGAATGGTCTCAGGATCCTTTACTGTTGGCATGACACGGGACTGATGGTAGCGCTCACCTTTTTCTTCTCCGGACAAGGCTTTTTCCAGATATCCCAAACAATCGGAAAGGGGATTTATCAGAGAAAATGACTACCCCAGTCCTCAGCAGTCCATTCCCTTTAGCTTATGCAGAATATCAGTCTGTCCCTGATGGTTTTCCTGGAGAGAAGTGGCTTCTTTGCTGCCCTTCTTGACACCAGGCCATCCTCCAAAAGTCTCCACCTCACTGTTCTTGCAGATGTACTCACACCTGCCTACTGCCATTCCTAAGCAAGCTCTGCACTGGTGGTGCCCCAATTCCGCAGCTGAATCAGGAGACGGTCTTGGCACTTGCTGGACTTTCCTGGGTGCCCTGGAGCCTTCTTCACAAATGCAGTGGAAATGTTTTTTATGGGATTAAAGCGGAGTTCCACCCAAAAGTGGAACTTCCGCTCCTTTGTCTCCTCCCCCAACGTGTGATAAGGGACCTGGAGAAGGAATCCGCCGGCGCCGGAAGGAAGCCATAGAGAATACCAAGGGACAGATGGTCCCTGGCAACCTATATGACTCTTGGAAGCCCGGGTATGATGTTATGACATCACGTCCAGGCCGCCGGAAGTAATCAAAGCCTGAGACTCTGCTGGAAAGCTTCAGATCGTTCATTTCTTATTTATTTTTTCATCTGATGCTTTCCAGCCTGGAGGAGAGATGTTGGGGTCTTATAGATCCCACATCTCTCCATAAAGAAGACCTGTCATGCACTATTCCGATTACAAGGGATGTTTACATTCCTTGTAATCGGGATAAAAGTGATCAAAACATTTTATTTTTATAGGTTAAGTGTAAAAATAAAAGTATTACAATGAAATGAATAATAATAAAAAAAATAAAAAATGAAAAGCACCCGTGTCCCCGCGAGCTCGCATGCAGAAGCGAACGCATATGTAAAAGACATTGAGGCTGGGTTCACACTGGTGCGACACGACAGCCGTCCTACTTTGGATCCGACTTTGCCCTGCGACATGAAGCCGGCATGTGTCCGACTTTCAATGAACGGGGATCCGACTTGGATCCCCGCCAATGCCGGCACTGTGTTTGGTATGAATCTTAGGGGGGAACTCCGCGCCAAATTTTAAATAAAAAACCGGCATGGGTTCCCCCTCCAAGAGCATACCAGGCCCTTGGGTCTGGTATGGACCTTGAGGGGAACCCCTACGCCGAAAAAAACGGCGTGGGGGTCCCCCCCAATCCATACCAGACCCTTATCCGAGCACGCAGCCCGGCCGGACAGGAATGGGGGTGGGGACGAGCGAGCGCCCCCCCCCCTCCTGAACCGTACCAGGCC
The DNA here is from genome assembly GCA_037952925.1 of Lithobates clamitans. Classification (NCBI taxonomy): domain Eukaryota; kingdom Metazoa; phylum Chordata; class Amphibia; order Anura; family Ranidae; genus Lithobates; species Lithobates clamitans. The sequence goes on from JBBGZY010000906.1 coordinate 1,097,080, forward strand.
GCATGCCCTCAACATGGGGGGGTTGGTGCCTTGGGGGAGGGGGCGCGCTGCGGCCCCCCACCCCAAAGCACCTTGTCCCCATGTCGATGAGGACAAGGGCCTCTTCCCGACAACCCTGGCCGTTGGTTGTCGGGGTCTGCGGGCGGAGGGCTTATCGGAATCCAGGAGCCCCCTTTAATAAGGGGGCCCCCAGATCCCGGCCCCCCACCCTATGTGAATGAGTATGGGGTACATGGTACCCCTACCCATTCACCTAGGGAAGTGTCAATAAAAAAAAAAAAACACAGTACACAGGTTTCAAAATTAATTTATTGGGCAGCTCCGGTATCTTCTTCCGACTTCTCCCGGTGTTCCGCCTCTTCTCCCGGGCCCCGCCGCTATCTTCTTCCAGCTCTATTGCCAGCGAGGGGCCCGGTCTGCTGCCGCTGTCCTGTCGCCGCTGTCTCGCCGCTTCTTCTCTTCATCTCTTCTTCCGATGTTGACACGGCGCTCTCCCCGGCTGGAATGCTCTCTGTGCGCTCTGCTCTGACTTATATAGGCGGTGACCACGCCCCCTAAAACGTCACAGTCCCTGGGCATGCTGGGACTGTGACGTTTTAGGGGGCGTGGTCATCGGGTGATGACCACGCCCCCTAAAACGTCACAGTCCCAGCATGCCCAGGGACTGTGACGTTTTAGGGGGCGTGGTCACCGCCTATATAAGTCAGAGCGGAGCGCTCAGAGTGCATTCCAGCCCCAGAGAGCGTCGTGTCAACATCAGGAGAAGAGGGCAGAAGGCAGAAGGCAGAAGGTTGAAGACCGGGCTCCTCCTCTTTAGCAAAAGAGCGGCAAAAGAGCAGAAGAGAGAGGAGGAGCCCGGCAGAAGATCCGGAGAGCGCGGAGAAGAACTGGAGAGACCCCCGAAGAGAAGAAGGCAGCAGACCGGGCTCCTCCTCTTTAGCAAAAGAGCGGCAAAAGAGCAGAAGAGAGAGGAGGAGCCCGGCAGAAGACGCGGAGAAGAACCGGAGAGACCCCCGAAGTCGGAAGAAGACCCCCGGAGCTGTCTAATAAATTACTTTAAAAATCTGTGTAGTGTTTTTTTTTAAATTGACACTTTTTCTCTGGGTGAATGGGTAGGGGTTCGATGTACCCCATACTCATTCACATAGGGTGGGGGGCCGGGATCTGGGGGCCCCCTTATTAAAGGGGGCTCCCGGATTCCGATAAGCCCCCCGCCCGCAGACCCCGACAACCAACGGCCAGGGTTGTCGGGAAGAGGCCCTTGTCCTCATCAACATGGGGACAAGGTGCTTTGGGGTGGGGGGGCCGCAGCGCGCCCCCCTCCCCCAAGGCAACAACCCCCCCATGTTGAGGGCATGCGGCCTGGTACGGTTCAGGAGGGGGGGGGGCGCCAGCTCGTCCCCACCCCCATTCCTGTCCGGCCGGGCTGCGTGCTCGGATAAGGGTCTGGTATGGATTGGGGGGGACCCCCGCACGCCGCCTTTTCGGCGTAGGGGGTTCCCCTCAAGGTCCATACCAGACCCAAGGGCCTGGTATGCTCTTGGAGGGGGAACCCATGCCGGATTTTTATTTAAAATTTGGCGCGGAGTTCCCCCTCAAGATCATCTGAGCACAAGTCGCGTGCCGAAGTCGGATCATGCAAGACGGCAATCCGACTTTGATCCGACTTCAATGATAGTCAATAGGCTGAAGTAGGATCAAAGTCGGACCAAAGTAGTACAGGGAGCATTTCTAAAGTCGGAACGACTTGTGTCGGACCAGTTAGGACGGCTCCCATAGGGAAACATTACATTTCACACGTAATGCGACATGAGCTCCCAATGTCGGAGCGTTTGTCGGACCAGTGTGAACCCAGCCTGAAACCACATGTGAGGTATCACGGCGAACATTGGAGCGAGAGCAATAATTCTAATGCTTAGACCTCTTCTATAACTCTAAACCTATATAATCTGTAAATAATTTACCTATGGAGATTTTTAAGTGGCGAAGTTTGGCGCCATACCATGAGTGTGCGCAGTTTTAACCACTTGACAACTGGGCACTTAAGCCCCCTTCCTAACCAGACCAATTTTCAGCTTTCGGTGCTCTCACATTTTGAATGACAATTACTCAGTCATGCAACACTGTACCCATATGAAATTTTTGTCCTTTTTTTTCACACAAATAGAGCTTTCTTTTGGTGGTATTTAATCACCGTTGGGTTTTTTATTTTTTGCGCTATAAAAGAAAAAAGACTGAAAATTCGGTAAAAAAATGAAATTTTCTTTGTTTCTGTTATAAAATTTAGCAAATTTAGTAATTTTTCTTCGTAAATTTTGGCCACAATTTATACTGCTACATATCTTTGGTAAAAATAAGTACAAATCGGTGTAAATTATTTGGTCTTTGTGAAAGTTATAGAGTCCAAAAGCTATGGTGCCAATATCTGAAAATTGATCACACCTGAAGTACTGACGGCCTATCTATATTCTTGAGACCTTAACATGCCAGAAAAGTACAAATACCCCCCAAATGACCCCTTTTTGGAAAGAAGTTATTCCAAGGTATTTAGTAAGATGCATGGTGAGTTTTTTGAAGTTGTCATTTTTTCCCACGATTCTTTGCAAAACAAGATTTTTTTTTTTGATTTTTTTTTTTTTTTTTTTCCCCACAAAAATGTAATATTAGCAAGTTATTTCTCACACACCAAATATGCCTACCACAAATTACACCCCAAAACACATTCTGCTATTACTCCCGAGTACGGTGATACCACATGTGTGAGACTTTTACACAGCGTGGCCACATACAGAGGCCCAACATGCACGGAGCACCTCCAGGCGTTCTGAAGCACCCAGGCCAATTCTGACATTTCTCTCCTACATGTAAAAATCGTCATTTATTTGCTAGAAAATTACATAGAACCCCAAAACATTATATATGTTTTTTTTTTGCAAAGATCCTAGAGAATACAATGGCGGTTGTTGCAACTTTTTATCTTGCACGGTATTTGCGCAGCAATTTTTTGAACGCTTTTTTTTGGGAAAAAAAACAGTTTTGTGCTTTAAAAAAAAACAAAAGCAGTAAAGTTGGCCCAATGTTTTTGCATAATGTGAAAGATGAAGTTACACCGAGTAAATATATACCTAACATGTCACCCTTCAAAATCGCTCACGCTCGTGGAATGGCGCCAAACTTCGCTACTTAAAAATCCCCATAGGCGACGCTTTAAAAATTTTTACTGGTTACATGTTTTGAGTTACAGAGGAGGTCTAGGGCCAAAATTATTTCTCTCGCTCTACCGATCGCAGCGATACCTCACATGTGTGGTTTGAACACCGTTTTCATATGTGGGCGGGACTTACGTGTGCATTCGCTTCTGCATGCGAGCACATGGACAGGGGCGCTTTAAAAAATTATTATTTTTTTTTTTATTGTTCATTTTACTTTATTTATTTTAGTTTACTTTTTTCCCAAAAAAATTTTTTTGATCACTTTTATTCCAATTACAAGGAATGTAAACATCCCTTGTAATAGGAATATGGCATGACAGGTCCTCTTTACAGTGAGATATGGGGTCAATAAGACCCCACATCTCACCTCTAGGCTGGGAAGCCTGAAATAATAATAAAAAAAAAAAAGATCCTGGCTTCGATCATAGCGCTGAGATGGTAGAAGCACCGGAGGGCGGCGGGAAGGGGGGTGGTCCCCTCTCGCCTCCCATAAGAATGATCAAGCAGTGGAACAGCCGCTATGATCATTCTTATGGTGTAGGGAATCGCCGGCTGAAAAAGATGATATCTGAATGATGCCTGTAGCTGCACCCATCATTCAGATATCCCCGCACAAAGTCAAGGACGTCGTATGACGGTCGGCGGGCAGGAAGTGGTTAAAACACTTTTTTTTTTTTTTTTTTTTAACACAAAGCATGTACATACCAAAAATAACACCCCAAAATAGATTCTCCTACTCCTGAGTACGGCGATACCCCATGTGTGAGACTTCCACAGCCTGGCCACATACAGAGGCCGAGTACAGCTGAATATGGCTGAGCATGGCAGGGTATGGCTGCACATGGCTGGGTATCGCCGAGTATGACTGGGTATTGCGGGGTGTTGCGGAGTGTTGCGGGGTGTTGCGGAGCGTTGCGGGGTGTTGCGGAGCATTGCGGGGTGTTGCGGAGCATTGCGGGGTATTGCGGAGCATTGCAGAGCATTGCGGGGTGTTGCAGAGCAGTGCAGAGCATTGCGGGGTGTTGCAGAGCAGTGCAGAGTATTGCGGGGTGTTGCAGAGCAGTGCAGAGTATTGCGGGGTGTTGCAGAGTATTGCGGGGTGTTGCAGAGTATTGCGGGGTGTTGCAGAGTATTGCGGGGTAGTGCAGAGTATTGTGGGGTGTTGCAAAGTAGTGCAGAGTATTGTGGGGTATTATAGTATGGAGGGATGGCTGATCATGGTGGGATGGATGGATGTGACTGTATTTGTCACAGAGCAGCGTTGTGGGCACTACAGATGCAGCCCACAACGCTGCTACCATCCGATCCCTCCCCCGCCCCTCCCCCTCTGTACCGATCGGCACACAGAGGGGAGGGAGGAACCGGCGTCATGACATGACGCCGGTTTGTTTACATGTGATCGCTCCGTCATTTGACGGAGCGATCACATGATTAGCGGCCGTTCACCGTGATCCGTGATGCGCCGGGTCCTCTGGACCCGGCGGTCACGGAAGTTCTCGGGTGCGCGCCCCAGGGGGCGCGCGAGAGCAGTATTCTGGGAGGACGTCCATGGACGCCCTCCCAGGATAAGCCGACCGCGCTGTGGCCGTCTTTCGGCTATGGCCCGGTCGGCATGTGGTTAAAGTGTGACATGTGCGGTATCTATTTACCCGGTGTAACCTGATCTTTCACATTCAACAAAAAATTGGCCTAACTTTACTGTTTGTTTTTTTTTTTGTTTTTGTCTTTTTTTTTTTTTTTTTATTTTTTTTACCCAAAAAAAAATTGTTTGAAAAATTACTGCGCAAATACCGTGTGACGTAAAAAGTTGCAATGACCGCCATTTTATACCGCCATTAAAAAAAAAAAAAAAAAAAATATATATATATATATATATATAATGTTTGGGGGTTCTGAGCAGGGTAGATTTTATTTAAATTGAGTCTATTTAAATCTCTAGTAAAAACTGTCATCTCTGTCCCGCAGCGGCTCCTCCTCTGACCTGCAGTTGACTGTTCACTATAATGGGACGGCTGGTGATGTGGCAGTGACACAACAAGGTGAGGGACATGGCGGCAGCAGGTGAGTGATTCCCTCAGACAATTCAAAGCATTCTGTGAATGGTGCCCGTTCCAAGTGGCTGACCTCCTGTGTTCACAATGCATCAGGCCAGCCGCTCACCACAGAACCCAGAAGTAGGTGGAGATCATTGGAGTTTTGGTGACTTCCAGATTCCAGGGGCATTGACCAGGTATGGTCTATACATAGTTACAATGGTCCAAGCTGGATCTATGTATAAAATATCTATATCTGGAATTCTCCTTTTTAAAAATGCTGACTGATTACATGATTGAAGAGGAGTGTGCCTGCTCATTTTGGAATCTGCCTGAACTCTGTCCAAGTGGAACTGGTCTAAGGCTGGCCATACACTATACAATTGTCTTGTTCAACTTTCCTTTTAGATTTACCAAAACCATATAATATGAGGTCAAACCTGAACCCTTTCAATTTGTATGCAATCAGGCAGGCCCTTGCAGTACATAGTTGAAGGTAAATCTCTAAAGAATATTGAATAAGAAAATTGTATGGTGTATGGGCAGCTTAAGTGTGGTATTCATCGGTGTGCAACTCCCGTTTCCTTGGTTATGTATCGGTGTGTATAGTAGCTGTCCCCTGCGAGTGTGCTATGGAATGCCAGCAGATCACCCAGAAGGAGAGAAGTCCATGAATCTCCAGCAGTGTCCCTGTCGTTTCTACTTAGCCTGATTTGACCCCCCCTGAGAAGGGCGGTCGCAGGCTTTTTTTTGGTAAGCCTCCATTGTTTATTTTAAGGTGACGGGCAGCACAAGTGGTGGAGAAAACAGACCCAGAGTCTTGTACTTGTGTCTATTTTTTCGTTTGGACACTTTTATTTATGAATATTTATTTGTTTTTATTTTTTATGTCACATTTTGTGTTTCTATATGCACAACTTTTTAATACAATAATGTATGGACTATTTTTCACTGGATTTTTTTTTGCATTTGATCATGATCATTTATGTTTGTTTACATATATTATTTTACACTTTATTTGCACTATTGTAATCATACACATTACATATATTTGTAATATTACCGGCGCTGCACTCCTATTTTTACATTTATCTCTTTGTGTCCTATAACTGGGTTATAGTACTTAGCTGCAGGATACCGTTCACATTTTTTTTCATTAATTTATCACACGTTTTTATTTATCACGCACCTAGCGCAATTCTTCCTTTTTAACTTGTTACACATCATGTGTGTTCATGTATGGGATTATTGTGTCTACCTTGTATTCAGAATCCTCTACAAAACATTTTGTATGATTTTTTTGTTTTACCTAAATTGCGTTGCCTGCCAAGAGGGTTTGCAGTGGACCTGAATGTCCTTCAGTATCAAGCAGTCAGTCGCTACGATTGATAGAATAAACAAAGATCACCTGAGTCTCAGTAGCTCATGTAAATGAAAGAAGAAGATGGAAATCCTAAATATTTTAGCCCTTGGGGTGTCTGCCTTCAACTTTGACATTTTAAAGTAGAAAAGAGGAAGATAATTTATAGTAATGGCATAAATCAAGCAATAAAGTGCTGCGATTCTCCTATGCTCCCCACCTGTCTGTTTTGTAGCTTGAGGCTATGTTTCCACTATTGCGTCCCCAAAGTTTTTGCCGCTACTTGAAGCAATGCCTGTGTCTATGGACCTCAAGTCGCATCAAAGTGGGACCAAAGTAGTGCAGGGACTACTTTCAAGTCGCTGTGACTTGAAGTCGCACAGATATGAACGGTACTCATTGAAAATCATGGGGTATGACTTGTCATGCGACTTTTCAGTCCCAAGTCGCATGAAAAGTCGCACTAGTGGAAACATAGCCTTAGCCCTCATTCACACGAGGCGGACTCCTCTTCCACAGAGTCTGCCTCGGTCCCCCGGCTCAGCGGGAGATCTCAGGGATGACAGGTCCCTCTCTGCTTACTGAGCGGGGAGGGGCTTGTAAGGCGCCGCTACTGCCTATGGAGGGATCGGATGAAAACGGGCAGCATGTCCGTTTTCATCAGATCTCACCCGATCCGATGCGCCAGCGACGGATCCGGACGTAGGGCCATCCGTCTGCTTTCAGCGGATCGGACCGGGTCGGATGTCAGCGGACATGTCTCCGCTGACATCCGTCGCTCCATAGGCTAACATGGCGCGCCCGTTCAGGTCCGCCGTCAAAACTGACAGGTGGACCTGAACGGTCCGATCCTGTGAAAGGGGCCTTAAACGCTAACTCAAATGCTCACCAAGCCAAATCCCATGCTTTTAAATGATCCCTGTTTACATTTGAGTATTCAGGCACCTGTAGGTGAATGTTTAAAACACAAAGTTGTGCGATCCTGCCTCCAAAAAAGTTTCTGAAAGGTATACTTAATGTGAAAAACCATGGGGGCGAAATAAAGTTTAAATTTTAAAGGGTTACTAAACCTTCGCGTTTTTTTTTTTTTTAATAACAAGCATGTCATACTTGGCTCCACTGTGCAGTTCGTTTTGCACGGAGTGGCCCCAATCCTTCTCTTCTGGGGTCCGCTAGTAACTCCTCCCCCGCATCGAGTGCCCACTTCAGAGAAACGCTCCCCTTCAGTGGACACCCATGCAGGCGCGCTCCCGAGTCCTTATTCTGCGTCCGTTGACAGAGAAAGCAGGACTTGGCCCCGCCCCCTCTGGCGCCCGCGTCATTGGATTTGATTGACAGCAGCAGGAGCCAATGGCTGCTCTGCTATCAATCTATCCAATCAGCACACTAGCTAGAGCTGGTGTGCTCATCCCTGAGGAGAAGAAAACCGGGTTCAGGTAAGTAAAACGGGGCACTTGGGGGCTGCAGCACTACAGAAGGTGAAAAACCATGAGGGTTTACAACCCCTTTAAGTGTGAATTGTGGCGCAAGCCGTTGTGTTAAAGTTAACGAATGATAGATGATAGGAGTAACTTTAGCTCCCAGCACTGGTGTGGGTGGACACAACGGCAACCCCCCAGCACTGTTCTGTTGGTAGGAGATCACTCCACATGACAGTATAGTCTTTTTATTTTAGTGCCCTGTGCTGGCGTTTTAGAGAGGGTTTCAGCTCCTGGTACAGCGCTGTGTAAACTGTTGCACTATATACTGTAAATCCTGTAGAATAGTAAGGACATTTTAAAAGTAATTTTTATTTTCTGTAAATAGGTTTTTTTAATGCCTTCCTGCCCGGCCTATAGTACATTGATGGCTGGGCTGGCCTTTTGTCCTGAGTGGACATCATATGACGACGTTCTCTCAGAAGGCGTCGCTCACAGAGGCGCAATCAGTCACAGGCTGTGTTCATTGGACACGGCCGATGATTTATCACTATACTGGCCCACAGCCAGTATTATGTGATCGCGGTGACCAATCACAACAGATCACACGACAATTTATTTATTTTTTATTATTAATATTTAACATACTGTCACCAGTCAGTGTCCCTGATCAGCGCCACACCAGTTACATGATAACGCTGTACTGCGCTGGTATTTTAATTTCTTAATTTTCCAAAAAATTGTGACGAAAAAAAAGACAACTTCAAAAAACTCGCCATGCTTCTTACTAAATACCTTGGACTGTCTACTTTCCACAAAGGGGTAATTTTGGAGGATATTTGTACTGTCCCGGCGGTTTCGGGCCCCAAGAAATTAGATGGCCCATCAGTACATCAGGATTAATCGATTTGATTTATTTTTTTATATATATATAATATCCACAATCTCCCCCACTGTTGTAATATCCACAATCTCCCCCACTGTTGTAATATCCACAATCTCCCCCACTGTTGTAATATCCACAATCTCCCCCACTGTTGTAATATCCACATTCTCCCCCACTGATATCCACATCTCCCCCATTGTTGTAATATCCACATCTCCCCCACTGTTGTAATATCCACATCTCCCCCACTGTTGTAATATCCACAACTCCCCCACTGTATATACAGTATAGTATAGGAATTAGGAAGGACTATTAGACTAGTGTTGTTTAGTGTTTACCTCTTACAGAATACAGGCCAGATCTGATCCACGATGAGGGGTTGAGGGGTGATGACGTCAGCGGGCATCGGCGCCGCCGGGTTTACCAAGATGGCCGCCGCTCCGGAGCTAGGCCGAAGCCGCGGCCTTTCCTAAGCCCAAGGCAGCGGCCCGCTCCACGGAGCGCATGTGTGCCGATCCGAACAGGGTGACCCATTCAGATCGCTAAAGATCCGCTGCACCCCTAATATATATATTATAGTTTGTGGACTCTTTAACCACTTGCCGTTGGCAGAATGGCAGGGGCAGGCAAATGGCATCCCTTTAAATTTGCCACCCCGTGGTGGCCCACGATTGCGTCGAGGAAAGGCAGAACGGGGAGATGCAAACAAGGAATTTCCTTGTTCTGCCTAGCAACATGACAGGGATCTACTGCTCCCTGTCATTGGGAGCAATGATCTCTGTCATGTTGTAGTGAGCCCCCCCCACAGTTAGAATCACTCCCTAAGACACACTTAACCCCTTGATCACCACCTAGTGTTTTATCCCCTTCCCTGCCGGTGTAATTTATACAGTAATCAATGGCTATTTGTAGCTCTGATCGATGTATAAATGACAAGGGTGTCAAAAGTGTCCAATGTGTCTGCCATAATGTAGCAGTCCCGATAAAAATCGCAGATCGCCACCATTACTAGTAAAATATAAAAAAAACAATTATAATAGAAATCTGTAGAAGAATACATATCGGCCTAAACTGAGGAAAAAAATTAATTTATATGTATTTTTTGGGGATATTTATTATAGCATAAAGTAAAGAATATTGCTTTTTTTTTCAAAATTGTCGCTCTTTTTTTGTTTATAGCGCAAAAAATAAAAACCGCAGAGGTGATCAAATACCACCAAAAGCAAGCTATATTTGTGGGGAGAAAAAGGACGTCAATTTTGTTTGAGTACAACATTGCACGACCGCACAATTGTCAGCTAAACAATTTTTCTATTTAGCAAAAGATAAAACACCCAGTGGTTATTAAATATCACCAAAAGAAAGCTATATTCGTGTGCAAAAAATATCATATGGGTACAGCGTGACCACACAATTGTGTTTTTTTTTTTTTTTTTTCACGGTCAAAAAAGATTTCAATTTTATTGAAGAAAAAACAAGTATGGTATTAACAGATGGCAGTTGTTACAATGCATAGTACAGGATTTAGTAAAGAAGGTACATAAACTTGAACAGGAAATATGATTACATTTTATACGCCTTTCGGGGTACCCAGGTCAGTGGATTACCGAATAGGAATAACGGTCATATGTTCGATAGTCAAAATGGCCTTTCATCAAAATGTACCAGTAAAAGAAAAGGTAGGCAGGGGGGGGGGAAGGGAAGGGAGGAGAAGAGGGGGAAAAAAAAGGGGTGAGGGGGAGAGAAGGGCAGCGGAGGGGAAAAAGGGGAAGGGACCACACTTGACATTCGATTGTGTCACTCAGGGCAATCATGCCGTCCAAGGTAACCAAATACCATCAAACTTTTTGGGACATTTCCTGTTCAAATAGGTCATTTTATACAGTGGTAATGCACTATTAATGGTATTTTCAAAAAGAGTCACCGTTGGGGGGCGGGAGGGGGGGGTGCAGTGTTCCATTTTAAGTAGAATAGTTTTCTACTCTACTGTACTCTACTGTATTCCAAGCAGAGCTAACTCTGGAGACTGAACTAAGGACAGCCCGAGGCGCTCATTAACCACTTCAGCCCCGGAAGGATTTACCCCCTTCCTGACCAGAGCGCTTTTTACAATTTGGCACTGCGTCGCTTTAACTGCTAATTGTGCGGTCATGCAATGCTGTACCCAAACAAAATTTGCGTCCTTTTCTTCCCACAAATAGAGCTTTCTTTTGATGGTATTTGATCACCTCTGGGGTTTTTATTTTTTGCGCTATAAACGGAAAAAGACCGAAAATTTTGAAAACGATATTTTCTACTTTTTGTTATAAAAAAAACCCAATAAACTCAATTTTAGTCATGCATTTAGGCCTACAAACTAGGGTACATTTTCTGGAATTTACACAGCTTTTAGTTTGACTGCCTATGTCATTTCTTGAGGTGCTAAAATGGCAGGGCAGTACAAACCCCCCCAAATGACTCCATTTTGGAAAGTAGACACCCCAAGGAAATTGCTGAGAGGCTTGTTGAGCCCATTGAATATTAATTTTTTTGTCCCAAGTGATTGAATAATGACAAAAAAAAAGAAATTTACAAAAAGTTGTTACTAAATGATATATTGCTCACACAGGCCATGGGCCTATGTGGAATTGCACCCCAAAATACATTTAGCTGCTTCTCCTGAGTACGGGGATACCACATGTGTGGGACTTTTTGGGAGCCTAGCCGCGTACGGGGCCCTGAAAACCAATCACTGCCTTCAGGATTTCTAAGGGCGTAAATTTTTGATTCACTCCTCACTACCTATCACAGTTTCGAAGGCCATAAAATGCCCAGATGGCACAACCCCCCCCATGACCCCAGTTTGGAAAGTAGACATCCCAAGCTATTTGCTGAGAGGCATGGTGAGTATTTTGCAGCTCTCATTTGTTTTTCAAAATGAAGAAAGACAAGAAAAATTTTTTTTTTTTTTTTTTTTTTTTTTTTTTTTTTAAATTTTCAAAACTTTGACAAAAAGTGAGGTCTGCAAAATACTCACTATACCTCTCAGCAAATAGCTTGGGGTGTCTACTTTCCAAAATAGGGTCATTTGGGGGGGTTTTGTGCCATCTGGGCATTCCATGGCCTCTGAAACTGTGATAGGCAGTGAAGAGTGAAATCAAAAATTGACGCCCTTAGCCTGAAGGCGGTGCTTGGTTTTCGGGGTCCCGTACACGGCTAGGCTCCCAAAAATTCTCACACATGTGGTATCCCCGTACTCAGGAGAAGCAACAGAATGTATTTTGGGGTGAAATTTGACATATTCCCATGGCATATTTGAGCAATATATCATTTAGTGACAACTTTGTTCAAAAAAAAAAAAAATTTGTCTTTTTCCCCGCAACTTGTGTCACAATATAAAATATTCCATGGGCTCGACATGCCTCTCAGCAAATAGCTTGGGGTGTCTACTTTCCAAAATTGGGTCATTTGGGGGGGGTTTTGAACTGTCCTGGCATTTTATGCACAACATTTAGAAGCTTATGGCACATTACCCACTCTTCTAACCACTTGAAGACAAAGCCCTTTCTGACACTTTTTGTGAAAATTTTTTTTTTTTTTTACAAGAAAATTACTTTGAACCCCCAAACATTATATATTTTTTTAAAGCAAATGCCCTACAGATTAAAATGGTGGGTGTTTTCATGTTTTTTTTTCACACAGAATTTGCGCAGCGATTTTTCAAACGTATTTTTTTGGGAAAAAACACACTTTTTAAAATCGTATTGCACTAAAATACACTATATTGCCCAAATGTTTGATGAAATAAAAAAGATGATCTTAGGCCGAGTACATGGATACCAGACATGACATGCTTTAAAATTGCGCACAAATATGCAGTGGCGACAAACTAAATACATTTTTAAAAGCCTTTACAGGTTACCACTTTAGATTTACAGAGGAGGTCTACTGCTAAAATTACTGCCCTCGATCTGACCTTCGCGGTGGTACCTCACATGCATGGTGCAATTGCTGTTTACATTTGAAGCCAGACCGACGCTTGCGTTCGCCTTTGCGCGAGAGCAGGGGGGGCAGGGGTGCTTTTTTTTTTCTTATTTTTTTTGCTTTTTTTTATCTTATTTTTAAACTGTTCCTTACATTTTTTATTTATTTTTAATCATTTTTATTGTTATCTCAGGGAATGTAAATATCCCCTATGATAGCAATAGGTAGCGACAGGTAGCCCCGGTTCACACAGTTGTGGCACGACTTGCAGGTCGCCTCACCGAGGCGACCTGCACACGACTCCCACGGCGACTTGCAAAACGACTTCTGTATAGAAGTCTATGCAAGTCGCCCCCAAAGTAGTACAGGAACCTTTTTCTAAGTCGGAGCGACTTGCGTCGCTCCTATTGGAACGGTTCCATTGTACAGAATGGGAGGCGACTTGTCAGGCGGCTAGGTCGCCTGACAAGTCGCCCCTGTGTGAACCGGCACATACTTTTTTTTTTTTTTTTTTAAACTGGGGTCTATTAGACCCTAGATCTCTCCTCTGCCCTCAAACCATCTGACCACACCAAGATCGGTGTGATTAAAATGCTTCCCCAATTTCTCAATGGCGCTGTTTACATCCGGCGAAATTTAAGTCATGAAATGCTCGTAGCTTCCGGTTTCTTAGGCCATAGAGATGTTTGGAGCCACTCTGGTCTCTGATCAGCTCTATGGCCAGCTGGCTGAATCACCGGCTGCATTCTCAGGTTCCCTGTTGACAGGAGAGCCAGAGAAAAACATGGAAAACGGTGGGGGGGGGGGATTCCCTCCCACTGCTTGTAAAAGCAGTCTATAGGCTAAATAGCCGATAGGATTGCTTTTACATGAAAGCCGACCACTGGCTGAAAAGAATGATGCCAAGATGATACCTAAACCTGCAGGCATCATTCTGGTATAACCACTCAAAGTCCAGCAACGTCCTTGTTGGGCATATATTGTAAACTTTTTTTTCATGCAGCCTGTGGGCTGAACGAAAAAAAGAGATTGATCGGTGGGTATGCCCACCATTAGAATACCTCCCTTCATCCACCCACTTCTAATGATTGGCATACATTATTTATTTATATATATATATATATATATATATATATATATATATATATATATATATATATATATACACACACATACACACACATACACACACATACACATACACATACACACACACACACATACATACACATACACACACATACACACACACCGAAGCATGGGGGCATCCTCCCGCAAAAGTTAGGAGCAAATCGCTCCTCTGCTGCCCCCACGCTTTGGCATATGTGGTGGTGAAATCACCTCCGACAGCGCTGGAGTCACGGCTTTATGTATCGTGGGAGCAAACGATGTTGCTGTCAAGATAAATAAATCCGCTCTGCAGCTGAATGGCGTACCTAAAAACAAAAAAATGGTTACCAATAAAACACAGTAAAGTATAAAAAAATTGCATAGCTGAAAAGCAAACATGGTAAAACATAATAACAATAAAACATTGCAGAATAGAATACAGTAAAAAAGAGCAGAACAATAGAAAGAGAATAGAGAGAGAGAGAGAGAGAACAATAAAACGACAACTATTTTTGGTTTTTTTATTTTATATTTTTTTTTTGTGTTTTTTAATTTTTTTACATTTTTTTAGTAACTTTAACTTTTGTAACTGGTTCCAGGTTTGGGTGTCTCAAAATGTGATGGCATCTTGGGAGACCCTGTGTTAGTGTGCCTAGTCTGTGCAGTGCTGTACCCTACACTAATACTCAACTAGTGTATGGTAGCGTTCAAAACATTCACCAATGCATAGACCAGGATTGTCAGGACAGGAGGGACAATAATACCGGGTGTCAAGCCTATATCCACGCTTGCTGCAGACACGACATCTTCTTTGGGGGGCTCGTTGGGTAGGGGTACTCGGGAAGACATAAGGAAAATGCCTCTCATGCAGCCGGCTTACTGCATTTAGTTGGGGATGGTGAGGTGGAGCACCGTCTGGAAACAGAAGGGCTCTGACGATCTCTTCCTGGAATTTAAGGAAGGATCCAGTCCGTCCTGAAGCTCTGTATAGCACATGAGCGTTCAGCAAATCCAATTGAAATAAATAAACAGACACTTTCTTGTACCAGCGTCTGGCCTTACGGGCAACTAGGTACAGCGCCAACAACTGGTCGTTGAGGTCCACCCCTCCCATATTTTGGTTATATTCGTGGACACAGAGGGGTTTCTCCACAACACCAGTCGCCGTAGTAATTTGGACCTTCGTGTCTGCATGAAGGGAGGAAAGAACGAAAACATTCTTATTATCCCTCCACTTCATCCCTTATTATCCCTCCACTTCATAGCGAGCAAGTTATTACACTTCAAGCAGGCTCTCTCCCCCAGCCTAAGACGGGAATCTACAAGCCGCTGTTTGCAAGCCCCGGCGATTAGGTCGCACGGTGCCACATGCTCCAATCTGTTGATCAAAAAGGTGACTAAAAAGTGGCACGCTCGTGTAATAATTGTCCATGTACAAGTGGTACCCCTTTCCGAATAAGGGTGACACCAAGTCCCACACAATCTTGCCGGCGCTTCCTATGTAGTCAGGGCAGTTTGTCGGCTCTACGTGACTATCTTTGCCCTGTCACAGAGCTTATACATCTTGACCCCGTATCTGGCACGCTTGCTGGGAAGGTACTGTTTGAATGACAAGCGGCCAGAAAATGTAATCAGGGAGTCATCAACGCAGACAACTTGATGGGGAGTAAACAATTCTGCAGAACGTTGGTTGAAGTGGTTTACGAGGGGCCGAATTTTGTAGAGCCGATCGTATCCAGGGTCTCCAGGAGGACGACAGAGTTCATTGTCATTGAAGTGCATGAACCGCAAAATCTGCTCGTATCGTGCCCTGGTCATGGAGGCAGAGAACAAGGGCATATGGTGAATTGGGTCAGTGGACCAATATGACCGCAACTCACTCTTTTTAGTTATGCCCATGTTGAGGGAAAGGCCCAGAAAGATCTTAAATTCGGAGACCGTAATTGGTCTCCAATCTCTGGCAAGGGAGGACTGGGGAATAGTGGCGATGTGTTGACCAGCGTACAAATTGCTTTGGTCCACAATAGATCTATAGAGATCTTCGGTGAAAAGCAGCGAATAAAAATCAAGTGACGTAAAATCAACTTTCCACCTGAATGCCGGGTTGGCCAGTGACAGGGGGAAGTATGGGTGCTGCAGAAGTGGTGGGTTCCCAATTCGGATTGGCGAATGCAGCAGGAAGGGCACTATGGGCACCACGGGCTTGTGTTCGTCTTCTGGGTGGCAGCGGGACACTACTAGTGCTTGCCACCTCGCCAGCTTGAACTGCACTTATGGGACTCGCCACGTCACCACGTGATACTGCAGTGCTGGATGTACGACCAGGGTGTACTAGGCCACTGGTGCTTGCCAGTTCACCAGAAGGAATAGCGGTGCTAGTACTGCTCTGCTCCATACAAGGGACCTGCGGTTCTTGCACATCAAGGACAGAAGAAGAAGATTGGGGTCTGGTACGCCTGACCTTGGCAGGGACCACAACTCCGTCATCAGAGCTATCTGTCATGGAGCCGCTGTCCTCTACAGGATCGTATTCTGAGCCTGAATCTGACAGATGAGTGACTTCCTCTTCACTATCTGTCATGCTCAGAAACGTGTAGGCCTCTTCACTAGTGTACCTTCGATTTGCCATTTTGGGCTCTAAATTTAGGGGTACACTAGTGAGACTCACAGGCAAAAAATGTCCTGACTGTTAGCGACTGATTCAAAGCGCTACCAAAAAACTGTTAGCGATCGCAGGGATCAGGCCTGACTGCAGTTATGTGTGCTTAGTGTTTTGTAAGTGTCAGTGATCTATCGATACTGCACTTGGGTGGGCTGGGCCGGGCTGGGCCAAGGGTCAAAACGCAGGTGCTAGCAGGTATCTGGGCTGATCCCGCTAACACTGTGTTTATGGGAACCCTAAACTGTGGGGACGCTAGTATAGATCTGATCGGATCACGGACCCTGTCCGTGTGCTCGCATGCAGAAGCGAATGCACACAAGTCCCGCCCACATATGAAAACGGTGTTCAAACCACACATGTGAGGTATCGGTGTGAACGTTGGAGCGAGAGAAATCATTTTGGCCCTAGACCTCCTCTGTAACTCAAAACATGTAACCAGTAAAAAATGTTAAAGCGTCGCCTATGGGGATTTTTAAGTAGCGAAGTTTGGCGCCATTCCACGAGCGTGTGTGATTTTGAAGGGTGACATGTTTGGTATCTATTTACTCGGTGTAACTTCATCTTTCACATTATGCAAAAACATTGGGCCAACTTTACTGTTTTTGTTTTTTTAAAGCACAAAACTTATTTTTCCCCAAAAAAAAGCGTTTAAAAAATTGCTGCGCAAATACCGTGCAAGATAAAAAGTTGCAACAACCGCCATTGTATTCTCTAGGGTCTTTGCTAAAAAAACATATATAATGTTTTGGGGTTCTATGTAATTTTCTAGCAAATAAATGATGATTTTTACATGTAGGAGAAAAATGTCAGAATTGGCCTGGGTGCTCCAGAACGCCTGAAGGTGCTCTGTGCATGTTGGGCCTCTGTATGTGGCCACGCTGTGTAAAAGTCTCACACATGTGGTATCGCCATACTCGGGAATAATAGTAGAATGTGTTTTGGGGTGTAATTTGTGGTATGCATATGCTGTGTGTGAGAAATAACCTGCTAATATGACATTTTTGTGGAAAAAAAAAAAAAAAGAAAATAAAAATCTTCATTTTGCAAAGAATCGTGGGAAAAAATGACAACTTCAAAAAACTCACCATGCCTCTTACTAAATACCTTGGAATGTCTTCTTTCCAAAAAGGTGTCATTTGGGGGGTATTTGTACTTTTCTGGTATGTTAGGGTCTCAAGAATATAGATAGGCCGTCAGTAATTTAGCTGTGATCAATTTTCAGATATTGGCACCATAGCTTTTGGACTCTATAACTTTTACAAAGACCAAATAATTTACACCGATTTGTACTTATTTTTACCAAAGATATGTAGCAGTATAAATTGTGGCCAAAATTTACGAAGAAAAATTACTAAATTTGCTAAATTTTATAACAGAAACAAAGAAAATTTCATTTTTTTACCGAATTTTCAGTCTTTTTTTCTTTTATAGCGCAAAAAAAAAAAAAACCCAATGGTGATTAAATACCACCAAAAGAAAGCTCTATTTGTGTGAAAAAAGGACAAAAATTTCATATGGGTACAGTGTTGCATGACTGAGTAATTGTCATTCAAAATGTGAGTGCACCGAAAGCTGAAAATTGGTTTGGTTAGGAAGGGGGTTTAAGTGCCCAGTGGTCAAGTGGTTAAAGTATGAGATCGCTGAAAATTGGACTGGGCAGGAAGGGAGTGAAAGTATTGAAGTGGTTAAAACCACTTTCTGCTCCCGCATGGTCACTATGTCACACAGGCTTTTGATGGAAATATCCTTTTGGGATCTTGTACACGGGCAGCTGAGCCCATTTAAAGTAATTTCTCGCATATTTACTCTGCTCAGGCAGCCCGGGTGCATCATACTGCCTCTCCTTCCTATCATAAACATGAGTACAACATATGGTTCTAATCAAAAAAGGAAACCATTTTCTAATGTTTTGCATATGCCCTGTATGTGTACAGCGGTGCACAACCATTCATGTCAGTGGGAGGCTTTAGGCTGTACCTATGCTGCCTGGGTGGAGGAAATACGCTGGTAAGTACTTTGGGTTCAGCTGTCCGTGTTCAATATCCCGTATGTAGGCGTGGCCCACTGTTATCACCATCACCAAAGCTGCAAAAGAAAGGCAATGCTGGTGTGCATGCTGAGCTGATAGAATGTGATTGCAAAAAAGACTGCAGATCAGGAGAATATGCACGCTGTAAATGAATGTCTAAATCTAAAAGTCTGAGTCTCTGATCACTTGCTCCAGCTCAGTGACTCAAAAATCAATAGAGTTCATGCATCAGGAGGACAGTCAGGCAACTAGCATTTTCAGAAGGCCTAGATAACAGTGTCTGCCTCCACAATTCTCTTGTAACAGGTTTTCTTAAACTACTTGTTGGCCATTATTTCTTTAGCAACACATTGATTTCAGTGTGCTGCAAATAAACGAGGTTCACTTAAGAAGATGGTGTTTCTTGTTGGTGCTGTAATGGTAGATAGATAAAAGGATAATATAAAATGTTAAACAATGAAAACTGAACCTGAGATGGATAAAATATAAAGCCAGTAAGGCCCTTTTCACACTGATGCTCTTTTGCCTTGCATTGCAGCATGACAAAAGCTCTTGAAAATGATCCCCCTTTAAATTCTATGCAACGGTTCACATTGCTGCCCTGCGTTTGTGCTGCATTTTTAAAAGTGATGCATCTTTAGTGCACTTATTTAAAAGTGCACCAAAAATACACCTTTTAGGCTGGGTTCACATGAATTGCGAATTGGATGTGGGTTTCCCCCCGCATCCAATTTGCATGTCAGGAGATTGTGACAGGCTCTCTATGGAGCCGGTTCACACATCACCAGAGCGAATTGCACAGGAGTCCTGTGCATCTTCTGGTTGGTTTCAGGTCTGAATTAAGCCAAAAATTCGGACCGAAATCGAACCTGAAATGGTGAACAAGGATGTACCGGATCCCTGCTCTGAGCCGCTCTGTACTGCAGTGTGAACCCAGCCTTATGCTGGCCATACAATCGGCCGAACCCATTTTCGAAAAACAAACATTTGGCCGTGAGCGCAAACGATAGTGCAATCATGTAATGACCGATAAAGTATTCAGTGGAATCTGATTTTTTTTTTTTTGTTCGTTTTTTTACATATACCTAGTGCAGATGGAAATGGAATTCAATGGAAGAGCATCAAACATTTTTGGTGCATTTTTTGAGTCACAATTTTTTTTTTTTTTTTTTTTACAAGTGCACCAAAACCGTATTAAAAGCGTGCTAAAATATGTGACCTGATAAAGGGCCCTAACTGTAACTATAGAGTATATACTTGAAAAAAAACATAATTACAGAAGAAGTTAAGTCTTCCTGTTTTAATTGTAGCTACAGGTAAGCCTATAATAAGGCTTGCCTGTAGCTACTGTAAATATCTCCTAAACTTGCATTGTTTAGGAGATATTCACTATATACTGCGCCGCCGACGTCATTGGCACATGTGCACAGAAGGAACGACAGATCGTGCCGTTTCTTCAGGGCCCTGTGCCATGACTGGTGGGAGTGACGTCGTCATGGCTACGGCCAATTACAGCGCCGGAGCCTGCGAACCCAGAAGAACTCTGGGGAAAATGTCAGCCGTATTAGCGCTGTGCAGGCGTCGCTGCAACAGCTTCGTTCCAAGGTGAGTATTTCATAATGAGCTAGTATGCGATGCATACTAGCTCATTATGCCTTTTTGTCTTGCAGGTTTTTGTTTTCTGTTTGTTTGTTTTTGCGGTTTACATCCGTTTTTAAATCCATGTTTGTGGAATGCAGAAGAGACTCCCAGTGTTTTGGCATTAGGGCAGATGGTCCCCCACGAAGGCCGAATCACTCACCTGCCACAATGCAGACTTCAGTTCTAATTTGTTGTGTGCTTAATGATTTCCTGAGGATTCCCATTTGCAGTAAAGTGAATACCAGTAAAGGGAATTCTGTTTGCAATCCTTGTACAGTACAACCTAAGGCCCCTTTCACACATGCGTATTTCATCCGTTTTCAGATGAAATACGGACATACATGCATCCCTATGGGATAGCGGGTGTCAGTGGATGAACATCCGCTGACACCCGATATCATCCGTCCCCGCTATGGTGCGATTCTGCAGATGGAGGAAAATCCTAATTTTCTATCCGTCTGCTGAGAGGATCGGATGAACACGGACAGACGATCCGTGTTCATCCGATTCCCCCCCCCATAGGGGAGAGCGGAGATCTGACAGGGCGGTCCCTGCACAATATGCAGGGACCGCCCTGTCATCCGCCGGCTCAGCGGGGATCAACGGAGCGATCCCCGCTGAGCAAGCGCATGTTCACGGGGCGGATCATCACAGATCAGTCCCGTGTGGAAGGACACTAAAGGATAATCTACATTCTGTACGGTGCTAAAAGGGTTTATAGCAGAACTATACTAGAGGACTGTAAACTGAAGCTAATCCTGTTTTGTAATTTAAACTGCAGAAGAAAGATTTAAAAGATTTATATCCTGTTCAGGAATCTACATGCCTTGTTGGGAAAAGTCTTCAGCTGTGCTACCGATATGTTCTGGGTTTCTTTTTCTGAGGTCATAAAATCTACAGGATCTACCCTTTTTCATTAAAAAAAAAAAAAAAATATACTGACTTCTGAAGTTGTGTACAAGTACTAGGCTACTTCAGGCGTGTTATTTGGTAATAATATAGTATATAGTAGTTAGCAGTATTTAAACATAGGTATCCAACTACTGTGCTGGAGAAATTATGTTTATATGCGTTTAATTATATATATAAATTTGCCTTTCTTGCAGTTGGAATCCAAAGGTATATTTTGCCAGCGTGTATCGAAACCCAATAAAGCCCTGATTTTTATTTTATACATATAATAAATAAAATTTCGCGCAATATTTAAGAAATAAAGTTCAACCTCTCATGGCTGCTGAATAATGAATTCCTTTTCCAGGCATACAATGGTTAATGCGATTAATTGAAAGGTGTGGAAAAAAAACAGTAATTATACCACCCTGTAACTAGCATGTGCATAAGCCTGTTACATAATCTGGTGATGATATAGCCACACAATCTTCTATAAATCATAAACGCTGATCCACATTTAGATAAAAATTCATATATCAATTGTAATCTTCTATGGTTCCACTGACATAAAACCGTGCATTTAAAACAAGCGTGAAATCCAAAATTGCATAATATAAATGTGCAATCTAAATAATAAATAACAAATTCATAAAAAAATCTTAAAAAATCAATTTTGTTCGTGCGATTCCGTGCAACTTTCTGTGCTGTGAAAGTGAATTTAATATAGGTGAGTGAATTTTTAGGGAATTGTGAAAAGTTCTTAAAAGTTCTTTAGTGATAAGAAAATCCTTTTGCTGTGGGTGTCTCCCAGTGTGGTCTCCCAGAACTCTCACCTTACATAGGAGATAATCAGGCATTCAGTAGTGTGTCTTTGTATAGAAGTGGTGTTCTGGCAGCTTCTTCTTTCTTATGCTATATCTCCTCCAGCGTTCCTTTCCCTGCAGCTCCGCTCTAGTAAACTCAGTGTTGGTGAGATAAAATAGGTGGGGGAGAAGAGAAAGGAGGCTCCACTAGTGCATTAACGTTTTTAAAACCAAAGGGGTAGCATTTATTAAGTGTTGCTCTTACATTTAATATGATAAAAACAGGCAAAGTAATTAAAAGAACGATCTGGCGTTGTCAGCGCCCTCTCACTTGTGCTTCAGATACTGTGTGTCGCTCCAGCCAATCCCTACGCGTTACGACACGGTCACGTGTCTTCATCTGGGGATCCGGTTTTATGTCAGTGGAACCATAGAAGATTACAATTGATATATGAATTTTTATCTAAATGTGGATCAGCGTTTATGATTTATAGAAGATTGTGTGGCTATATCATCACCAGATTATGTAACAGGCTTATGCACATGCTAGTTACAGGGTGGTATAATTACTGTTTTTTTTCCACACCTTTCAATTAATCGCATTAACCATTGTATGCCTGGAAAAGGAATTCATTATTCAGCAGCCATGAGAGGTTGAACTTTATTTCTTAAATATTGCGCGAAATTTTATTTATTATATATTTTCAATAGTGTTTTGTGTGAACACCCCCATTTTGCGGCAATATTAGTATTTATGCACAGCAGTTTATTTAAATAGAGCACTCCTTATTTTGATCACTTTTATAGTATCACATCCACTAGCGCGAAGGAAAACATTTACACAAATTTTATTTTATACAACCACTAATATTGTTGGCAGCATGGTCAGGGGACAAAAAGGGAGGAAAGATTAAATTGCTTGCGAGTTATGTTGTTTATACTTGCTTTAGAAAAAGTGTTTGGCTTTAATAGCAAATGGTAAAGAATTTTTTTTTTTTTTTAAAGCAGCAGGAGTCACCTGACAGGTTTCATGTCATAGGGGGCCGCTCACTTTTCTGATCTGTTATCTCTGTTTCGACATCAAAAAATGCTACAGAATCACAATTGTTTGGCGCTGTAAACCATTGCTATCCGCAGATTGTTTCGTCTGCTGCGGTTTTCGGCGTCTTCGGCCCGATATTCAAGGACCTTAACAAACCACTGAACGCCTGAGCTAGCTTCTCCCTCTCCCTCCACAGCCCAGTGCTCCAGTTATTCCTGGACTGGCAGAGTAGAGAGCTGGTGACTGAAAATCACCAGCTCTCTGCTCACCGAAAACTGAGTGCTCAGTGGTGTTTATTCTTTGCTCAGTCTAGAGGGGGCAATGAACAGATGCAGCATCGTATTGATGCTGTATCCATCTAGGTCAGGGGTCTCAAACTGGTGGCCCTCCAGCTGTTGCGAAACTACAAGTCCCATGAGGCATTGCAAGGCTGACAGTTACAAGCATGACTCCCTCAGGCAGAGGCATGATGGGACTTGTAGTTCCCCAACAGCTGGAGGGCCACCAGTTTGAGACCCCTGATCTAGGTGATAATGTTTTTATAATCCCGAACTTCCCTTTTTAGGGCCTCGTTCACACTTCTGCGGCCCACGTTTTACGTGGGCATGGTAGCCAATTCATTCAAATGGGCTGCCCTGCCTACTGAAAACGCAGGGAGAAAGTGCCTGCTCCAATTTTTTTTTTTATATTGCAGCCCACATAGAAACCTCAAGTGCAGTGTGGTTTCCAGTGCGGGAAGCAGCTGCTGTGATTTATAATACAATTGCCATTATGATAGATGGCACCTGCACACATCTGCATTTTTCTGTGCTGGTGGTTGTGGCTGTGAAAACAGGTGCGGACATGCAGCGGGAACTACCTGTACAAGTGTAAACCAGGCCTTAGGCATGTTTGTGTACTGGCTTTTATTTTACATCAATTTGCATATTAGCAAGTCTGCACCAAAATCTGAAAACAAAAAAGTTGTGCACTTTGGTCTTTGTTATTGTGAGTGGCATTTGTGGTGGTCCGCATTGCTGAGAATCGATTTGTTTCTGTGTGCCTGGTGCTATTCCTTGACAAGATTCAAGAAAACCTTGCCTTGTATTACCTTTCAAAAATAACCTTTAACCTGATTGACTATAAGAAGTCAAGAGAAATGTCCTTGGGCTCCATTCACACTTGTACGACTCCAAACTTTTTGCAGAATATGGAGTACAACTTTGCATGGGTGCAACTGGGATACAGCTTTGGCTTTGACCAGTGATAATGGACAACTGTTGCATTGTATAACATTCATGCAACTTTTGAGGGTTAATTACTTCCCGATGGCAGTACATCATATGACGTCATGTACTTTGAGTGGGCATATCTGGATAATGCAGATAATTTTTTTCCGCTGGTGATTCTGTGCACCATAAGAACAATCATAGTGGCAGTACACAAGGCTGAGGATGTGGCTGGAAAGGCTGAAAGGGTTTTTTTTTTTTTTTTTATCTCAGCCTTTCCAGCGCACTATTCCTATTACAAGGGATATTTACATTCTTTGTAATAGGAATAAAAGTGATAAAAAAAAAAAGAAGTTAAATGAAGAATAAAAAGAAAAAAGATTAAAGGGCACTCGCACACAGAAGCGAACACATATGTAGGTCGCACCCACATATGTAAACGGTATTCAAATCACACATGTGAGGTATCGCCGGGTGCTTTGGGATAAAAGCAACAATTCTACCCCAAGATTTTTAAGTACTGAAGTTTGGTGCTATTCCACGAGCGTGCACAACTTTAAAGCGTGACATGTTAGGCATCTATTTACTTGGTTTAAAAAATCTCTACGCAAATATCGTGTGACATAAAAAGTAGCAATGACAGCAATTTTATTCCCTAGGGTCTTTCCTAAAAGATTATATATATATATATATATATATATATATATATATATATATATATATATATATATATATATATATATATATATATATATATATATATATATATATATATATATACTGTTTGGGGGTTCTGAGTAATTTTCTAAAAAGAAAATGATATTTACATGTAGGAGCAAAGTGCCAGAATTGGGCCGGATGGGAAGTGGTTAACAAGTCTATGGCCTTAAGTTACTGTCCAAATTGAATGAAAAGTCACACAAGTGTGAAAGGAGCTTTATTCAGTTAAAGGCTCCATTCACACTTGTGACTTGTCATGCAATTTTGAACATCAAAATTGCATGTAAACTCGTTCCTCGTGTTTTCCAATGATAACCATTCAAATATGTGTGACTTAAAGTTTAAGCAACTTCAAAGTAGTTCAGGCACTACTTTGGTCCGACTTTAATGCAACTTGAGGGCATTAGACTTCAATGTTAACCCTCAAAAGTTGCATGAAAGTCGCACCTGAATGTTATACAATGCAACAGTTGTCCATTATCACTGGTCAAAGCCAAAGTGGTAAACAAGTTGCACTCATCCAAAGTTGTGTCAAAGTTGCGCTCCGAAGTCTGCACAACTTTGGAGTCATGAAAGTGTGAATGGAGCCTAAAAACTGCTTTGTGCATCTGTTTGTTAAATATTTGCCCGCTTGTCAGCAATCTTACTAGCTTAGAGAGGAAGTTGTTTACCCAAGACCCATAATGTGGATCTTCAGATGCCATGGAACCCATATCTACCAATTCATAAAGAACATCTCCATTACATACCCCACAGTTGTGTCCTGCTGTCTTCTTATAAGCAAGAAGTATTCCTTGTGGAATCCAATGCTCATCCCCATTTAGATTCTGGTATATAGTGCCTTGCAAAAGTATTCACCCTCTTGGCAGTTTTGCTCAAGAATATCCCTGTATTTAGCACCATCCATCTTTCCCTCAACTCTGACCAGTTTCCCAGTTCCGACTGCTGAAAAACATTCCCACAGCATGATGCTGGTGTTCTTTGGGTGATGTGATGTGTTGGGTTTGCGCCAGACATAGCGTTTTCTTTGATAGCCAAAAAGTTACATTTTAGTCTCATCAGACCAGAGCACCTTCCTCCATACATTTTGGGAGTCTCCCACATGCCTTTTCGCAAACTCAAAAGGTGCCATTTTGTTTTTTGCTTAAAGTAATGGCTTTCTTCTGGGCACTCTGCCATAAAGCCCAACTCTATGGATCTATGGAGCGTACGGCTTATTGTCGTCCTATGTACAGATACTCCAGTCTCTGCTGTGGAACTCTGCAGCTCCTCCAGAGTTACCTTAGGTCTCTGTGCTTAATTATGAAATTAATCGATTACTATTTTCATAATCGATTAATCGGCCAGTAACATAATGGGGTTAAAAAAAACTAAAATGAACCCTTTATAGTACAAAAAGAGCAAATCGCTACTGTAAATATTACTTTCACAGGTCTACCTTAAAAAAAAAAAAAAAATGAACCCCTTACAGTAGTGATTATCTGCTTTTTTTTTTTTTGTACTATAAAGGGCTAATTTTCGTTTTCTTAACCCCATTTACTAAATGGGGTTAAAAATGTTTGATGTTACTAAACGTAAAAGCAAACTACATAGGTGTCTACTGAGCCTTATGCTGGCCACACAGATCAATTTTCAGACAAGAATATTCAGGCGAAAAATCTTTGTACATTCACTGAATGAAAGAATGTTGTTTGAAATTTTCACTTGTTTTTAAAATGAATGTAATTTCTGAACGAAAACCACATACACTGTCTGAATTTCTAAATTTCCCCATCACTGTGGTTGAAAACGAACCTTGTTTTGACCTCACTAACGATTAGAAAATCGAACAAATGTTCTTAATATGACATTTTTTTTTGAAGGAAGATATTGTTTGTTTTGTTTTTTAATAAAAAAATTTGATCTCTGAGTCTGATATTTACCAGATTCACCCTCTAATAGTATATACAGTATATCTCTCCTCTAATAGTATATACAGTATATCTCCTCTAATAGTATATACAGTATATCTCTCCTCTAATAGTATATACAGTATATCTCTCCTCTAATAGTATATACAGTATATCTCTCCTCTAATAGTATATACAGTATATCTCCTCTAATAGTATATACAGTATATCTCTCCTCTAATAGTATATACAGTATATCTCTCCTCTAATAGTATATACAGTATATCTCTCCTCTAATAGTATATACAGTATATCTCTCCTCTAATAGTATATACAGTATATCTCTTCTAATAGTATATACAGTATATCTCTCCTCTAATAGTATATACAGTATATCTCTCCTCTAATAGTATATACAGTATATCTCTCCTCTAATAGTATATACAGTATATCTCTTCTAATAGTATATACAGTATATCTCTCCTCTAATAGTATATACAGTATATTTCTTCTGTCTGTTTTTCTCAGAGTGAATTCGATATTTTGCTCCCAAGCATAGTTGGTTATTTATATTTACCACTGCATATAGAGATTTAAGAATAAATTGCCTTTTTTTAAAACTTTACATATTAACTAAATTATACACCACACTCTTTTTTAAGGTTATTAACCGATTAATCGGCCAACTAATCGATTATGAAAATAATCGTTAGTTGCAGCCCTAGTGCCATGTTCTTTTCATTTGGTTATGATAGATTTGATGGTGCTCCTAGAGATCATCAAAGATTTGCATATTTTTTTATAACCTACCCTGACTTGTACTTTTCAACAACATTGTCCCTTACTTGTTTGGAGAGTTCCTTGGTCTTCATGGCAGTGTTTGGTTAGTGATGCCTCTTGCTTAGGTGTTGCAGCTTTGGGGCCTTTCAAAAAGGTGAGTATATGTAATGACAGATCATGTGACATTTAGATTGCACACAGGTGGACATCATTTCACTAATTATGTGACTTCTGAAGGTAATTGGTTGCACCAGAGCTTTTTATGGGCTTCATAACAAAGGGGGTGAATACATACGCACATGCCAATTATCAGTTTTTTATTTCTGAAAAATAGTTTTATGTATATATTTCTCTAATTTTACATCACCAAATTAGACTATTGTGTTCTGATCCATCACATATAATTCAGATTAAAAAAACATTGAACTGAAGGCTGTAATGTAACAAAATAGGTAAAAAGCCAAGGGGGCGAATACTTCTTCTGCAAGGCACTGTAGGTACCTGGAGTTCGGTTTGAGTAGACTTGGGGGGGGGGGGGGGGGAGGCACAGGACTGCTGAGGTTAGGCTTCTTTCCTTTCCAGGCCTCTAATTTGACAGTAAGCCCTCATTCACACAAGGCGGACTCCGTTTCCACGGAGCCCGCCTCGGTCCGCCGGCTCAGCGGGAGATCAGTCCGTTGATCTTCGCTGAGCCGGCGGATGACAGGTCCCTCTCTGCTCACTGAGCGGGGTGGGGCTTGTAAGGCGCCGCTGCTGCCTATGGAGGGATCGGATGAAAACGGACAGCATGTCCGAATTCATCAGATCTCACGCGATCCGATAGCGACGGATCTGGACGTAGGGCCATCCCTCTGCTTTTAGCGGATCGGATTAGGTTGGATGTCAGCGGATATGTCTCCGCTGACATCCGTCGCTCCATAGGCTAAGATGGAGCGCCCGTTCAGGTCCGCCGTCAGAACTGACAGGCGGTCCTGAGCGGTCCGATCGTGTGAAAGGGGCCTAAGGCTTCATGTACACGGGACGTTTTTACAACCTCTCCTGAACGATTTAACTTGACAGATGTAAATCTGTAAATTTAACTCGACAGTAGTAAATGTGTTCCTGGTATTAGTGACAGTATTTCACCAATCAATATAGTCCGGATGTGTTTATACCGCTGTGCTACTCCTTTCCTGTCAGTGATGCTGTATAGGGAATTATTTAATGCTAACCTAGACAGGTTCAGGTAGTTGATTCTGTATGTAGTAAACTATCCAAGTCCTTGAGTTGCATTTGCAGTGGCTCTTATCGTGGGTTTTAGGAAGTCTTTCTTGGAACAGCTCAGATAGGGCCGCACATTAAAATTGATGCTTTGGCTAGAATGCAGAATTCAGAATGTTGAGTGTAAATTTCTGGAGATAAAGATTATCTCTGTATTGTTTTCCAGCTTTCTTGGAATCCTGCATTTCTTTTGATCAGTGCACCGAAAATTGAAAGTTCATTTAAATTCTGCTAAATCAATTGTGCTTGTTAAACAGCCTTTTATCACAATTTTAGATTTTAGTGCACACAATTCCAAAGGTATCAAAACGATATCCAAGTACTGGCAGAAATGTATTAGGAGTAATGTTCACAAGATTTAGGCTGCTTTCACACTGGGGCAGTAGGGGACGTCGGCGGTAAAACAGCGCTGTTTTACCGCGGTATTCGGCCGCTAGCGGTGCTGTTTTAACCCCCCGCTGGCGGCCGAAAAAGGGTTAAAACCACTCGTACAGCGCGGCTATAGCCGCGCTGTCCCATTGATTTCAATGGGCAGGAGCGGTGCATACACCGCTCCTTCCCTGCTCCAAAGATGCGGCTTGCAGGAGATTTTATCTTCTCCTGCCAGCGCACCACTTCAGTGTGAAAGCCCTCGGGCTTTCACACTGAACAAACAGCGGAGGCTATTTTGGGTCAGTTTGCAGGCGCTATTTTTAGCGCAATAACGCCTGCAATCCGCCCCAGTGTGAAAGGGGTCTAATTTGAAGCGATGATTTTAGTTTTCTTTAATGCAAGTATGATAATAAGTTGGATCATAGTAACGACCTGACAAATGTGTTCTTACAAATAGTTTCTGGGTTTGCAGTTGGATAATGTCCCGGGGATGTGACTGGGAAATCTAGCACCCAAGTAACAGCAGCATATAGTCATGGATTGTAGAGGCTGCTAAGCCCAGTGATTATTGAGGTGGGGAATGGGGTGGTCACATTTTAATATTGCTGCGTTTATTCCTTAGCTGCGATGGCTGCTTTCATTTTAATTTTTTTTTTTTCAGGCTTTTCTTTCATTTATTTGTACCTGCTAAGTAACATGCTTTTTGTCCTAAGGTGACAGTGCTACTGTATTGGGGAACACAGAAACGGGATGGGATTACTGAATCCTCCCCTCCTACTTTTCTCCAGACCAGCTCACTGAAAGTCTGGGAAGATCAACAGTAGAGGTGCGCATCTTCACTGGTCTCACAATTCAATTACAATTATCCTGTCAATGTTTCGATCTAATTCCACGATGCATCACGTTTAATGACCATGCGCCTTTTTAAAAAATTTTATCTGTTCTTAACCACTTCAGCCCCGGAAGGATTTACCCCCTTCCTGACCAGAGCACTTTTTACAATTTGGCACTGCGTCGCTTTAACTGCTAATTGCGCGGTCATGCAATGCAGTACCCAAACAAAATTTGCGTCCTTTTCTTCCCACAAATAGAGCTTTCTTTTGATGGTATTTGATCAATTCTGCCGTTTTTATTTTTTGCGCTATACACGGAAAAAGACCAAAAATTTTGAAAAAAAAAAATATTTTCTACTTTTTGTTCTTAAAAAAAATCCAATAAACTCAATTTTAGTCATACATTTAGGCCAAAATGTATTCGGCCACATGTCTTTGGTAAAAAAAATATGTCTAAGTGTATATTTATTGGTTTGCGCAAAACTTATAGTGCCTACAAACTAGGGTACATTTTCTGGAATTTACACAGCCTTTAATTTATGACTGTCTATGTCGTTTCTTGAGGTGCTAAAATGGCAGGGCAGTACAAAACCCCCACAAGTGACACCCCAAGGAAATTGCTGAGAGGCATGTTGAGCCCATTGAATATTCATTTTTTTTGTCCCAAGTGATTGAATAATGACAAAAAAAAAAAAAATTACAAAAAGTTGTCACTAAATGATATATTGCTCACACAGGCCATGGGATGTGGAATTGCACCCCAAAATACCTTTAGCTGCTTCTCCTGAGTACGGGGATACCACATGTGTGGGACTTTTTGGGAGCCTAGCCGCGTACGGGGCCCTGAAAACCAATCACTGCCTTCAGGATTTCTAAGGGCGTAAATTTTTGATTTTACTCCTCACTACCTATCACAGTTTTGAAGGCCATAAAATGCCCAGATGGCATAAAACCCCCCAAATGACCCCATTTTGGAAAGTAGACACCCCAAGCTATTTGCTTTGAGGCATGTTGAGTCCATGGAATATTTTATATTTTGACACAAGTTGCGGGAAAGTGACAATTTGTTTTTGTTTTTTTTGCACAAAGTTGTCACTAAATGATATATTGCTCACACAGGCCATGGGCATATGTGGAATTGCACCCCAAAATACCTTTAGCTGCTTCTCCTGAGTATGGGGATACCACATGTGTGGGACTTTTTAGGAGCCTAGCCGCGTACGGGGCCCCGAAAACCATTCACCGCCTTCAGGATTTCTAAGGGTGTAAATTTTTGATTTCACTCTTCACTGCCTATCACAGTTTTGGAGGCCATGGAATGCCCAGGTGGCACAAACCCCTCCCAAATGACCCCATTTTGGAAAGTAGACACCCCAAGCTATTTGCTGAGAGGCATGGTGAGTATTTTGCAGCTCTTATTTGTTTTAGAAAATGAAGAAAGACAAGAAAAAAACATTTTTTTTTTTCTTTTTTCAATTTTCAAAACTTTGTGACAAAAAGTGACGTCTGCAAAATACTCACTATACCTCTCAGCAAATAGCTTGGGGTGTCTATTTTCCAAAATGGGGTCATTTGGGGAGGTTTTGTGCCACCTGGGCATTCCATGGCCTCCGAAACTGTGATAGGCAGTGAAGAGTGAAATCAAAAATTTACGCCCTTGGAAAGCCTGAAGGCGGTGCTTGGTTTTCGGGGTCCCGTACGCGGCTAGGCTCCCAAAAAGTCTCACATGTGGTATCCCCGTACTCAGGAGAAGCAGCAGAATGTATTTTGGGGTATAATTTCACATATTCCCATGGCATGTTTGAGCAATATATCATTTAATGACAACTTTGTGCAAAAAAAAAAAAAATTTGTCTCTTTCCCGCAACTTGTGTCACAATATAAAATATTCCATGGACTCGACATGCCTCTCAGCAAATAGCTTGGGGTGTCTACTTTCCAAAATGGGGTCATTTGGGGGGGGGTTTGAACTGTCCTGGCATTGTATGCACAACATTTAGAAGCTTATGTCACACATCACCCACTCTTCTAACCACTTGAAGACAAAGCCCTTTCTGACACTCTTTGTTTACATGAAAAAATTATTTGTTTTTGCAAGAAAACTACTTTGAACCCCCAAACATTATATATTTTTTTAAAGCAAATGCCCTACAGATTAAAATGGTGGGTGTTTCATTTTTTTTTTCACACAGTATTTGCGCAGCGATTTTTCAAACGCATTTTTTGGGGAAAAAAACACTTTTTTAAAATTTAATGCACTAATACACACTATATTGCCCAAATGTTTGATGAAATAAAAAAGATGATCTTAGGCCGAGTACATGGATACCAAACATGACATGCTTTACAATTGCGCACAAACGTGCAGTGGCAACAAAATAAATACATTTTTAAAAGCCCTTACAGATTACCACTTTAGATTTACAGAGGAGGTCTGCTGCTAAAATTACTACCCTCGATCTGACCTTCACGGTGATACCTCACATGCATGGTGCAATTGCTGTTTACGTTTGACGACAGACCGCCGCTTGCGTTCTCCTTAGCGCGAGAGCAGGGGGCGACAGGGGTGCTTTTTTTTTTTTTTTTTTCTTATTTTTTTGCTTTATCTTATTTTTAAACTGTTCCAATCATTTTTATTGTTATCTCAGGGAATGTAAATATCCCTCCCTATAGACCCTAGATCTCTCCTCTGCCCTCAAAGCATCTGACCACACCAAGATCGGTGTGATAAAATGCTTTCCCAATTTCCCAATGGCGCTGTTTACATCCGGCGAAATCAAAGTCATGAAATGCTCGTAGCTTCCGGTTTCTTAGGCCATAGAGATGTTTGGAGCCGGGCGGAGGGGCAAAACGCAGGTGCTAGCAGGTATCTGGGCTGATCCCGCTAACACTGCGTTTTTGGGAACCCTAAACTGCTGGGAACGCTAGTATAGATCTGATCGGATCAGATATTGATCCATTCAGATACTATACCACTAAGGGAGGCGTATGCTGCGTGCGTGGGTGTTAGCGGTACTGGTGCTAATCTGACGCTGCCTGGGGAGACGCATATCACCGCCGGGCGATCAGGGGGCTAAACCTTTATTCGGTAATAAATTTAAACAAAGATAATTCCCCTAGTGGACTTTAGGGGAACATATGAAAAAATGTGTAGAAGAGTATATTAAGTAGACAATAATTTATTGATTACAAAAATTCGGTTTATTATTCGGTAATAAACGGCTGGTGCCCTGACACTATAAAAAATAAATGAACTAAGCAGCGTCACCCGTAACGGTTATACGGTGATCAGTGGTGAAAGGGTTAACTAGGGGGCAATCAAGGGGTTAAAACATTTATTAGGTAGTATATGGGGGTCCCTGTTGCTATAAAACGCAGACGGCGAACCTATATATTTACGTCCCTAACTAGCGTCACCAGCGACACTAATACAGCGATCAGAAAAATGATCGCTTAGTGACACTGGTGACAGGGAGTGATCAAGGGGTTAAAACTTTATTAGGGGGGGTTAGGAGGGTACCCTAGACCTAAAGGGGGCTAACCCTAACTGCCCTAACACAGTAACTGTCACAAACTGACACCATGCAGTAATAAGAAAAAAAAAACTGCTTGGTGACGGGGGGGGGGGGGGGATATTGGGGGGTAATCGGGGGGGGGAGGGGATCGGGGGTGTATTGTATGCCTGGCATGTTCTACTGAGTCTGTTTGTGTTTTACACTCACAGTGATGTCTTCTCTCCTCGTCGCCGGAACGGAAAATACCGAGCCGAGGAGAGATGACATCATTTCCTTTGCTGCTGTTTAGCATACGGCAGCAAAGGAATTTTCTGATTGGCCGGCCGCGATCGCGAGGGGGGGCCACGAACGGATGGCCTCCCTCTCACCTCCGATTGCCGGGGGACAAAAGAGGACCACCTCGGGCACCGGAGGGAGGGTCCGATTGGACCCCCCCACCCGCGGGAGGCAGATCATGTATATTTACGTGATTTTGCCTGCCCATGCCGCCTTGCCGGCGTATATCGGCGTGAGGCGGTCCTTAAGTGGTTAATAAAAGTGCCATAAAACCACCCTGTATTTTGTAGACGCTATAACTTTTGCACAAACCAATCAATATACGCTTATTGTGATTTTTTTTTTTTTTTTTACCAATAATATGTAGAAGAATACATATCGGCCTAAACTGAGCAAAAAATGTGTTTTTTATTTATTTTTTGGGGATATTTATTATAGCAAATAATAAAAAATATTGCTTTTTTTCAAAATTGTCGCTCTATTTTTGTTTATAGCGCAAAAATCAAAATCCGCACAGGTGATCAAATGCCACCAAAAGAAAGCTCTATTTATGGGAAAAAAAGGACGTCAATTCTGTTTGGGAGCCACGTCGCACGACCACGCAATTGTCATTTCAAGCGACACAGTGCCGAATCGCAAAAAGTGGCCCGGTCATTTGGCAGCCAAATCCTCCGGGGCTGAAGTGGTTAAGATATCCTCACTATTCCTGTTGTGAGGTCAGCCCAGTTTTGGGACTTTCTCTTTCAGTGATAATGGTAAGCAGGACAGATATAGAGAATGAATCTCCCTAATGGGGCACACAGCAATAGAAACTTGACAGGGGCTGCAACCTCTCACCACTATCCAAAACTGTACATAGAAAAAAAAAGTTTTGCCTATAGGTATACTTTAAAACTGTCCAGGTTTTCTTTCACTTTTACTCTGGTGTATATTTGATGTGTTTAGATTCACTCTGGTGTATTTTTGATGCGTTTAGATGCACTCTGGTGTGTTTTTGATGCATTCATTCTTTATTCCACTGCATAATATACTCGGCATTGACCTTGTATAGTGCTTTTCTCTCTGGGGACTCCAAGTACTTGGAGATGGTGTTGGCCGGGAATCGAACCCGGGTCAGCTGCTGGGAAGGCAGCTATGCTAACCACTGCACCACCAACACAAGGTAGCATGTTTTTGTAGTATGGGAGGAAACCTGAGTATCTGGAGGAAACCCACGCAAACACAGGGAGAACATGCAAACTCCATGCAGATAGTGTCCTGGTCAGGATTTGAACCAAGGACCCCTGTGCTGCAAGGCTAACCACTAAGCCTCTGTGCTGCCCATATGCCTCAGTTCTTTAAGGCCCGCCCCTGCAGAGCGGGGTACATCAAGTATGTACACTCAAACGCATACAGAAGAAATCCAAACTTTTTTTTTTTTTTTTTTTTTTTTTAATAAAGATTTTATTGAGTTTTACAACATAAAGGTATGAATAACAAGGTTACAGAATCAGGAATTCAGGGTTTTTCAACATAGCAAAAATACAGAGTAAATGTACAATGTATACATTGAACTTCCACTTATTGTACTCAGTCGATGATAGTGGATGTATGTGTTTCAAGGGGGTATCAGCGACTGTGTAGGGAACTAAGTATTCGCGGGCAAGTGTCCCTTTAGGATGTGGTTCCTCTGTGGGCAGGCTTTAAAACGCCTCTGTGTTAGATTAATGCCGAGATCTGGCCAGTCTTTGTTAGGATTTAAGCATGTCTTGTCGTGGTATTACCCCGTATAGGATAGGTGATGGGTTTTGTAACCCAGGTAGTCCGTTGTTATTTATCTTTCTACCCACTGTTGGTGGGCGAGAAAAGAAAAAAAGGGGAGGGAGGGGGGGGAATGGGATAGGAGTGATAAATTATTTGTATGTCTTGGGTGGAGACTAACTAGTCTCCCTCCGGTGGAAATTTAAGTATTTGAGTGGGGAATGTCAGTGCCTGTGGAGTTTCTATAATGCAGCCAACAGGCCCAGGTGTTTTGAAATTTAGTGGGAGTTTCTTTTGCTTGGTGGATAAGTCTCTCCATGTCGGCCATTTTCTCTACACGGCGGAGCCATTCAGAGACTGTAGGTGGGTCTGTGCTTTTTCAATGCACCGGTATACATTGGGTGGCGGCATTAATCAGGTGTAGGATGAGGGATTTTTTGTACGTCTTCATGGGAAGAGAGGTGTGGTGAAGCAAGTATTGTGCTGGGGTTTAGTCTGGATTGTATGTTCTGATTTGCGAGATCAAGTGATGAATTTCCTGCCAGAATGGTTGGATCATTGGACAGTCCCACCAAATATGAAGTGGTGATCCTTGAGCGGAGTTGCATCTCCAGCAGAGCGGGGAGACACTGGGTAAAAATCTGTGTATTTTATCGGGTGTCCTATACAATCTGGAGTATATTTTATATCTGTTTTCTTGCACGGAAATGTTGATAGTCCCTTTTGTGTATGTGTTCATGCATGTTATCCCACTCTTCTTTTGAGAGGTCGGTGGCTAGTTCCGTCTCCCATTGTTGGTTTGTCTTGGCGTTTGGGTTGTTTTCAGAAAACAATAGTACGTACAGTGCTGATATTAGGTGTCTCTGGGGTTCCGTACTGGTGAAAATGCGTTCAAAGGGGGTTAGATCTCTATGCCAATGTGCTATAGATGGGGTGTGTTGGAGAAAGTGTCTGATTTAAAGATATTTAAAAAAGGGTAAATTAAGATCTGGGAGGGCAGACCGTAACGCCGGGTAAGCGAGGAGTTCGCCTCCAACCACCCCTCACAGCCGGCCTAACACACGCCTCAAAAACATACCGGCCTCCAACCTCCTCTTATAGCCAAATAAACCTACTGGACTTTAAACCCCCCCCCCCCCCCCCCAAAAAAAAAATTATCCTCCCACCACAATTCCCTCTCCTAGCACAACCCACCCTCCTCTACCCCAATTCCCCCTTCTAGCACATGGTTGTAGATGATTTGGAAAGAGTGCTAGGTCCCCGCTCCTAGCACAAACCCTTCCAAATCACCCTCCTAGCCACAAACCCACCCAAATTCCTCCTCCTTTCACCCCCTCACCTGCTCTCAAATCCCCCTAATAGCAAAAACCACCCACCTCTACCCTAATTCCCCCTTCTAGCACATGGTTGTAGATGATTTGGAAAGAGTGCTAGGTCCCCGCTCCTAGCACAAACCCTTCCAAATCACCCTCCTAGCCACAAACCCACCCAAATTCCTCCTCCTTTCACCCCCTCACCTGCTCTCAAATCCCCCTAATAGCAAAAACCACCCACCTCTACCCTAATTCCCCCTTCTAGCACATGGTTGTAGATGATTTGGAAAGAGTGCTAGGTCCCTGGTCCTAGCACAAACCCTTCCAAATCACCCTCCTAGCACAAACCCACCCAAATCCCTCCTCCTTTCACCACCTCACCTGCTCTCAAATCCTCCTCCTAGCACAACCCATCCCCCTCTACCCAAATTCCCGCTTCTAGCTTATGGTTGTAGATGGTTTGGAAAGAGTGCTAGGTCCCCCCTCCTAGCACAAACCTTCCCAAATCATCTCCCAGGCACAACCCCTCCCCCTCCCTCCAAATTACCCTCCTACGACGATTCTCCAATGCCCTCTCCTAGCACCCCCCCCTAATTACTCTCCTACCACAATTCCCTCTCCTAGCACAACCCACCCACCTCTACCCCAATTCCCCCTTCTAGCTGGTTGTAGATGATTTGGAAACAGTTCTAGGTCCCCGTCCTAGTACAAACCCTTCCAAATTGCCCACCTAGCACAAATCCACCCAAATCCCTCCTCCTATCGCCCCCTCACCTGCTCTCGAATCCCCCTTCTTGCACAACTCACCCACCGCTACCCCAATTCCCCCTTCTAGCACATGGTTGTAGATGATTGAATGGGTTGGCATCTGCGGATGCCTCTTTTGGCCGCAAGTTTTTTTTTTTGCAGGACGCTGGTTAGTGGGTTGTAGATGATGGTTGTAGATGATTTGGAAAGAGTGCTAGGTCCCCGGTCCTAGCACAAACCCTTCCAAATCACCCTCCTAGCACAAACCCAGCCAAATCCCTCCTCCTATCGCCCCCTCACCTGCTCTCAAATCCCTCCTCCAATCGCCCCCTCACCTGCTCTCAAATCCCCCTTCTTGCACAACCCACCGCTACCCCAATTCCCCCTTCTAGCACATGGTTGTAGATGATTTGGAAAGAGTGCTAGGTCCCCGGTCCTAGCACAAACCCTTCCAAATCACCCTCCTAGCACAAACCTTCCCAAATCCCTCTTCCTATTGCCCCCTCACCTGCTCTGAAATCCCTCTCCTCCTATCGCCCCCTCACCTGCTCTTAAATCCCCCTCCTAGCACAACCCACCCACCACTACCCCAATTCCCCCTTCTAGCACATGGCTGTAGATGGTTTGGAAAGAGTGCTAGGTCCCCCCTCCTAGCACAAACCTTCCCAAATCCCTCCTAGCACAGCCCACCATATCTCTCCTCCTAGCACAACTAGCCTAATCCCTCCTAGCACAGCCCACCCTATCCCTCCTAGCACACTAAACTAATCACTCCTAGCACAACCCCCTCATCTCTACCCTGACTACCCCAATTTCCCCTTCTAGCACATGGCTGTAGATGGTTTGGAAAGAGTGCTAGGTCCCCCTTCCTAGCACAAACCTTCCCAAATCCCTCCTAGCACAGCCCACCCTATCTCTCCTCCTAGCACAACTCGCCTAATCCCTCCTAGCACAGCCCACCCTATCCCTCCTAGCACACTAAACTCTCTAATCACTCCTAGCACAACCCCCTCACCTCTACCCTGACTACCCCAATTCCTCCTTCTAGCACATGGCTGTAGATGGTTTGGAAAGAGTGCTAGGTCCCCCCACCTAGCACAAACCTTCCCAAATTCCTCCTAGCACAGCCCACCCTATCTCTCCTAGCACACTAAACTCTCTAATCACTCCTAGCACAACCCCCTCACCTCTACCCTGACTACCCCAATTCCCCCTTCTAGCACATGGCTGTAGATGGTTTGGAAAGAGCGCTAGGTCCCCCCACCTAGCACAAACCTTCCCAAATCCCTCCTAGCACAGCCCACCCTATCTCTCCTCCTAGCACACTAAACTCTCTAATCACTCCTAGCACACTAAACTCTCACCTCTACCTTGATCCCCAACAACCTGGTGTTTGTTTCTTCATTTCAGCTTCTGCATGGCTTTCCATTCGTCACTGACAAATGAAAAGCCATCAAACAGCTTCTGTTTCTCAGCTGAAATAGGTTTTATAGGATTTCCCCAATCATTCATGTTGTTCATCAGGTCTTCCGGTTTTATCGTCTCTCTTGTCAAGTTTCTGAAGCCCTAAAAAAGAGAGAGAAAGCCATGAGATCCACTACTAATTAGAAGAGATGCCCCTATGACCTCTGTGAGATGTCAAATACCAGTCACCACTGTGCATAAGATGAGAATTTTCACTATTAGAATTGTGCAAAGCAAACTCACTTCTGAATAGTTTATATTTGTCCCCTAATCTCTGAGTCTTCAGATTGAGAGTCAGACTGAGATCTGCCAGTTGCTATCTTCACATTCACAGCTTTACACATTGGGGTTGATTTAGTAAAGGCAAGTATTCTGTGTACTGCAAATGTACTTGCTTCAGAGCTGAGTAAATGAGGTAAAGCTTCACTTTGCAAAGAATACCCAATCGTTTGCAATGAAAAAAAAAAACATATTTTTACTTGCACATGATTGGATGATAGAAATCAGCAGAGCTTTTCCTCAGATCTAGAGCAACTGCACTTGCAGTACACAGTATATTTTCCTTTAGTAAATCGGCCCCAGTGTCTCCCAGTTCCTGAGTGCATAACAGCATTCAATAAAAGAACCCTGTGGCTGTGAAATGCAAGTCCTTCCCTGAGACTCTCAAACTGATTGGTCAGATTCAAGGTAAAGCTAAGATGGCGAATGAAAATGCTGCATAATTAGAACAAATGAAGTCAGAATATTCAGATTCTTTCATAAATCTGATCTTGATGGTTTCTCTTTAATCTTGAAAATGCTCCCTCCTCCTTCCTAACGCTTATACTGACTTACCAGTGCTAGAAAGATGTACATACTTGCCTATTTTTAGGTGATAAGGCTTCCCTGTGTCAGGCAGCAGCTGCTGCAGGGTAAAACAGGGAGCACCAACAACAGTTGGTCCATATGAGTCTATGGGTGATGTCACCACTCCCAGGCATTCCAGCCATTCCTGGCCCTCTTTCCTCTCCCCTGCAGCTGCTGCTGGCTGACACAAGGAAGTCGGATCACCTGACCAGATTGGAGCAGCCTGGAAGTAGGCAAATATAAATTTCACATAGGTTAGTCAACAGATGTTGGGGGAGGGAACATTTTTAAGATTATTTAGGGTTTAGCTTGGAATTCCTCTTAGAGCACAATGATACTCTGTCTCACAAATGTCATTATTTCCTCTATAAACACCCCGCTAAAAGTGACAGCTGTGTACAGTGACAGGTTGGTGGACCGTATACACACTGCTCAGATTTTTTTACTTACCTTCCTTTGTACGAAAAAAGGAGGGGGTGCCTCCCCCGCTTCCAGTTCCTTCCAGTTTATGCCATTGAAAAACGGATGATCTTGTATGTCGGCAATGAAATCATTGCGTCTGCATGGATCTTTACATAGGAGCTGTGGGGGGAAAATAGAAAAACATGAGATGACAGCTATGGCATAACATTGCTAAGAAGTCTATTTATACAGTCCTGTGGCCGTCACTCTCCGCACATCGCAGGAAATACTCCACACAGCGCTGGTAATGTACATCCTATTAATAAAATGCTGAGCGCAATGTGGAGTCTGCAGTGTGTTCTCTGCATAATGCTGCAAATAATGCGTGATCATAGGATAAGAGTGCTGTCACATGACACTTTTTTTATTTTTATTTTTTTTACAATCATTAGAATGAATGGGGCTTCACTTTTTGCAGAGTCCCAAAGCAAATCCTATTTATAAAGCCCATAGGCTCCTTCGCTGAACCTATATGTCTACTTTCCCTGTCCCACTTGGACTGTCACTACGTACCTTTTCCAGAAAGTCCTTGAGGTCGGGGTCAACGTCGTCTGGATAGCGTGGCACTTCATACATTATATTTTTTGGATTACCGTAACGGCCGTAATAGAGGGGTAAAGGAAAAATTAGCTCAAATAGGAAGGCCCCCAATGCATAGTAATCCACGGCTCCATCATACGGAATCTCAAAATACATCTGTGGGAAAATCAGAGAGAGAGAGAGGATTAGAGTGATAATTCAGATTGGAAAACAGCAGCACCCAAAAGTTTTCATTTAAATGTACAATTTAGGTAATTTAGAATCACTATGTTGAGCCGACATAAAGGAGGCATTACACACTGTCCAGATTCACTGTCTGTACACAGAGCTATAAGTACAATTCTCTGACCCTTGTCAAATTGGCAAGAGTGATTTTTATCCTGACAGATTTATATTAAGAATAATGATATCGGGGATGCATAATATATGAATTTCAAATAATCCTAAACAAAGAGACGGGTCACCCAGGACTGGGTGGCAACTGGACAGGACCCCCAGGGCTGAATGATTCCTGAGCTAAACTTTCAATTGCAGAACACAATCAAATATGAGATTTCTACAGTCCAGTTAAAGCAGTTATTTACTTTCCTTATATGTCTCCCAGTTATTGGCACATTAAAGGGAACCTATCCATGTGGATTAAACTTGTCCCAGCTGAAACTTAATTTCAGTCCTGAGACCTGTGATTATTCTACTTTCAAAAGGTAGACCAGGGCAGGCCACACTAAGACTTGCTAGCTTTGGAACTAGCACTGCTGCTGGAAGTCAGTGGCTTCCTTTAGGCTCGATTCACACAGGGGCAACACGACTTCAGCGCGACTTTGCATGGCGACTTCAGCGCGACTTCAATCAATTTACAACGCGACTTCAAGTCGCCTCCAGGACAGGCGACTTTGGCTGTGGCCAATCACAGAAAAATCGGCTCTCTGGGAGGGAGGGGTTTGCCTGGGCAAACTAATTTTTTTAACTGTAAAGTCGCTTCAGTATAGATGAAGATTTGACTTGGAGGCGACTTCCATTGAATTGAATGGTACAAGTCGCCTTGAAGTCGGATCCAAGTAGTACAGGGAGTACACTTTGAAGTCGGAGCGACTTCAGTAGTGTCAATTAAGACGCTCTGATTCCCTGTAATGTTAATCTCTTCCTGGGGCGACTTGAGGGCTTACAAGTCGGATCCCAAGTCGTCCTAGTATGAACCGACCCTTAGTGCCAGATGAGACCCTCAGCTGAGACTGGTCCTTTATTGCCAGATTTATACAGGTTTCTTCCCTACTAATATGATAGAGAATTGCTGTGTGCATATTAGAAAAGCAGATCAATGTTCTTTTACTTACTTCTGGGGCCCCATTTGGCATAAATGGAAGGTATTCTGTCACCATGTTGAATCCATACACGTTGGTTACTGCTATGCCGTAGTCAGCAATTTTTACATGACCGGTGCTATCTACAAGAATGTTATCAATCTTGATGTCCCTGTGGAGAAGAAAAAAATGTTTAGACAAGAGGAAGGGGAAGAATTGTTGTAGCTCATGAATAGATGGATCTACAACAGCTGAACCATTCATTCATGGGGGGGGGGTGAATTGTAAAATAATTGAAGAATGTTATATTACCTGTGAACGATGCCTCTGGAATGCAGGTGCTGCAGACCACACACGAGCTCCGCTGCCAGGAGTCTGAGCGTGGGGAGCTCAAATTGGACCGAGTAGTCCAACATGTTCATGGTCTCCAACAAGTCAAACACATCTCCTCCTCTCATATAGTCCGTAACATAAAATATGTAATCCTGGGGAAAGAATACAGACGGGTCAGTGAATGAATTTCAGTTAAAAGGTGCAAATGAAAGTAACATGTTAAAATTTTCTATCAAAACACACTACATGATGTCTCTATCTAGCTATGCCATGTACAGCTGTAAGTAACACTATTGTATAATTTGCTATAGCATCTCGCTTTCAAATAGTTGATGTAAATACTGTAGTGTTCCATGGAGAAAGGACACATATACTAAACTTTTAAGCAATGTACATTATTTGGTAACATGTTTCTGGTGTCTTCTACATCGGATTAATGTCATCTCATCCTGGATTCAAGCAATGTTTGTGCTCCTGTAACATTTTATATATGCTGTTCATTTGATAGTTCAGAATTTTTAGCTTTTCCAAAATTAGACTTACCTCCGTCTGGAATGTGGCATAAGCATG
The DNA here is from genome assembly GCA_037952925.1 of Lithobates clamitans. Taxonomy (NCBI): domain Eukaryota; kingdom Metazoa; phylum Chordata; class Amphibia; order Anura; family Ranidae; genus Lithobates; species Lithobates clamitans. The sequence goes on from JBBGZY010000906.1 coordinate 1,140,299, forward strand.
GTCGCAGAAAAGACTGCCCCCAGCCTTCTCCAGAGCTATGCGCTCATTGAGGATCATGTCTGGTTCATCGCCAAATGGAACCGACTTGTGGACTATTTTCACGGCGACGAGCCTTCCGCTGTCACGATGTGTCGCCAGCACCACCTGTAGAAGAGAGACAGTTAATACATAATCTTTTCCATGCACTCTAGCTGTAATATCATTATTAGACAATCCTCATGTTCTATGCCTAATAATAATCTATCTTTTTTTTAATGCCCTGTTGGTTTTGCCATTTGCTGAAATATGACTGACTACCAATATACACAGAGAGACTCTGTCAGCCTCATTCACCATAGGAGGCTGATTCATAATTATAATAACCCAGACCAACCAATCAGAATTTACTCTGCAGAAGTCTGGTTGCTGCACTTCCAGGCACAGTGTGACACTCCCTATTAAAATGTTCCCTTATGCAGTGGGCTCACCCTCTGCACTACAAGGGTTAGTTGCTCATTGTACCTTAGGGATGATGAATAAGGTGATATACTGTATTCCTTACTTCCACAGGCTTCCTCTGCACTGCATGATCACTTCCTCCCAAGTCTCTTCCCTACATTGCCTGGCCAGTTGTAGCTCTGATCTCATCCCATATAGTGCAGATCCGGGAGTCCTGCATTATATGGAAGGATTTTGAGGGCCATGGGAAGCGGAGGAGAGCACTGGCTGCCAAGGAAGTCATTAATAAGTTAAGCATCTCACCATATTCACCTCCCCTAGGCAAAATGAGTATTTAACCCTTGCAGTGGTGGGGGGCAAGGGTGTACAAATACTCTTGCTCAGTAATTCATTCCCATCCTTCTCCCCGCAGACTTAGCTGAGTGTACATGTTTATGCTGCACATGGTGTACAGTCTTCTGTGAGGAGGGTCATATTGTGTCCCCCCAGTGTTTATGGTTTCCTTAGTAGTTATCTTTGATCACTTACCTTGCCATAGCCTCCTTTTCCAATTATCTTATGGAAGATGAAGTCCTGTGGACCCAGAGAGGCCGTTTCATCTTCTTTACTTCTTGTGCTGTGAGTCAATGTCGTCCTGCTAACTCCTAAAGAAAGAAATTACATTTATTACCCATTTATTGCCAGAGTTACACTTTAAAGTTTTTAGATCTTCCCTATAACAAAACAATTTTCCGCTGTTTGAATTCAATTTTATCTAATATTGAAGTTGATGAAGAAAGCCCCCCCCCATGTACTATATGATGATCTGTTATTATAACACTTACCTGCTTTGTCTGTTCTTCCTTTCTTCATCACAGGACTCTCACATTCAGGCTCTTCAGTGGATTTCCTCTTCTTGCCTCTCTGTTCTGTAGCCGGCTGTTCTGTCTCTCTAGCAGTGTAATACCTGCTCAGCGTCTCACCATCCTCCTCTGAAGAGCTCTGTACTGTCCTCTTCTTCACCACAGGACTCTCACATTCAGACTCTGCAGGATATTTCCTCTTCTTTCCTCTCTGCTCTGCAGAGCTCTGTCCTGTTTCTCTAGCAGTGTAATATCGGCTCTGCTTCCTTGTAGTATCGTCATCCTCCTCTGAAGAGCTCTGTATTGTCCTCTTCTTTACCACAGGACTCTCACATTCTGGCTCTTCAGTATATTTCCTCTTCTTTCCTCTCTGCTGTGCAGAGCTCTGTCCTGTCTCTGCAGCGCTGTCATATTTGCTCTGCTTCCTTGGGGTTGCACCATTCCCCTCCACAGAGTCCCGTCCTTCCTCTCTAGTGTTATCAGATACTTCCTCTCTGCACCTCTTTCTGGTGCTCATATCTGAATTATTAGATGTTGAACAGCAGACGTTCTCAACTCTGCTGACTTCTTCTTCCTCCTCCTTAGATTCCCTAAGTTGCCTCTGGGAGATTGGAGCAAAAGGCTCCTTCCTCTTATGGATCTGTCTCACCATTTTATTTTATTTTTATAAATTTAAGTATAAACAAACTGCTCTTTAACTCCTAGACTGTAATGTCCTTCCTCTAATATATATTATATAATGTTCTATATAACAGAATAAATAACAATCAACTCTGAAATGGAGCAACTGAAAACACGTCTGTACTCTACAAGCTTCTAGTTAGAAGTGTCAGAGTGGCATCTGTGAGCAGCTGTTTATCAGGTAGGACTCACTATGACATCATCACTGAACATGCGTTGCCGTGGCAACTAGCTCTGCCCACTTCACCACTGTGGAGTTCTTCCTGGGTGGCAGTTATGCAAATGAGCAAAATCTCTGCAACATTACTGGACAGCAGATGTGACAGTTATTATGCAAATTAGTAAAAATTTCCTTCCAGGTGTCATTCACCTCCTCTGACATATTCTGTAGTGTTGTACAATCACAAATCATTCTACATTAATATAATTATAACTGACATATTCTACTTTTTTTCAGCATTGGCTGGATTCAGCACACAACACTTACATAAAATTTATATGTGTTGATTGTATTTTTTTTTCAATTAACGTGGCAACTGCCTTAGTGAGCTTGCAGCTTGCCTGACTTTTTTCTACCATCCTGCCAGCGCCCTGGGGCTTGCACACTGGAGTGAGAGGAGAGGCATATATATATATATATATATATATATGTATGTATGTATGTGTGTGTGTGTGTGTGTGTGTGTGTATGTGTATATATATATATAATGTGTGTGTGTGTGTGTATATATATATATATGTGTATATATATATATATATATGTATGTATGTATATGTGTGTGTATATATATATATAATGTGTGTGTGTGTATGTGTATATATATATATATATATATATATATATATATATATATATATATATATATATATATATATATATATATATATATATATATATATATATATATATATATATATATATATATAGTGTGTGTGTGTGTGGGCTTTCACACTGAAGCGGTGCGCTGACAGGACGGTGAAAAAAGTCCTGCAAACCGCTTCTTTGGAGCGGGGAAGGAGCGGTGTATTCACCGCTCCTTCCCCGCTCCTGCCGCGCTGTACGAGGGATTTTAACCCTTTTTCGGCCGCCAGCGGGGGGTGAAACCGCACCGCTAGCGGCCGAATACAGCTGCAAGAACGACGGTACAGCAGCGCTAAAAATAGCGCTCTTGTACCGCCGACGCCCCCACCGCCCCAGTGTGAAAGGGGCCTTAGGAATTTTTTTTTTTTTTAAACTCTGTAGTAATTGATTAAATTTCATTCCACTGCAGATTCTGAATTATCTCCCTTTTAGTAAGACCATATACCTCGCTGTCAACTACATATGCGTTAAGATGCAGAATTTATCTTAACCACTTGAGCCCCGGACCATTATGCTGCCTAAGGACCAGAGGTCTTTTTCCAATTTGGCACTGCGTCGTTTTAACTGCTAATTGCGCGGTCATGCAATGCTGTCCTCAAATGAAGTTTGCGTCCTTTTCTTCCCACAAATAGAGCTTTCTTTTGATGGTATTTGATCACCTCTGCGGTTTTTATTTTTTGCGCTATGAACAGAAAAAGAACGAAAATTTTGAAAAAAAAAATATTTTCTACTTTTTGTTATAAAAAAAATCCAATAAACTCAATTTTAGTCATACATTTAGGCCAAAATGTATTCGGCCACATGTCTTTGGTAAAAAAAATGTCAATAAGCGTATATTTATTGGTTTGCGCAAAAGTTATAGCGTCTACAAACTAGGGTACATTTTCTGTAATTTACACAGCTTTTAGTTTGTCATTTCTTGAGGTGCTAAAATGGCAGGGCAGTACAAAACCCCCCCAAATGACCCCATTTTGGAAAGTAAACACCCCAAGGAAATTACTGAGAGGCATGTTGAACCCATTGAATATTTATTTTTTTTGTCCCAAGTGATTGAATAATGACAAAAAAAAAAATATTTACAAAAAGTTGTCACTAAATGATATATTGCTCACACAGGCCATGGGCCTATGTGGAATTGCACCCCAAAATACATTCAGCTGCTTCTCCTGAGTATGGGGATACCACATGTGTGGGACTTTTTGGGAGCCTAGCCGCGCACGGGGCCCCGAAAACCAATCACCGCCTTCAGGATTTCTAAGGGTGTAAATTTTTGATTTCACTCTTCACTGCCTATCACAGTTTCGGAGGCCATGGAATGCCCAGGTGGCACAAAACCCCCCAAATGACCCCATTTTGGAAAGTAGACACCCCAAGCTATTTGCTGAGAGGCATGGTGAGTATTTTGCAGCTCTCATTTGTTTTTGAAAATGAAGAAAGACAAGAAAAAACATTTTTTTTTTTCTTTTTTCAATTTTCAAAACTTTGTGACAAAAAGTGAGGTCTGCAAAATACTCACTATACCTCTCAGCAAATAGCTTGGGGTGTCTACTTTCCAAAATGGGGTCATTTGGGGGGGTTTTGTGCCACCTGGGCATTCCATGGCCTCCGAAACTGTGATAGGCAGTGAAGAGTGAAATCAAAAATTCACGCCCTTAGAAAGCCTGAAGGCAGTGCTTGGTTTTCGGGGTCCCGTACGCGGCTAGGCTCCCAAAAAGTCTCACACGTGGTATCCCCATACTCAGGAGAAGCAGCAGAATGTATTTTGGGGTGTAATTTCACATATTTCCATGGCATGTTTGAGCAATATATCATTTAGTGACAACTTTGTGCAAAAAAAAAAAAAAAATTTGTCTCTTTCCCGCAACTTGTGTCGCAATATAAAATATTCCATGGACTCGACATGCCTCTCAGCAAATAGCTTGGGGTGTCTACTTTCCAAAATGGGGTCATTTGGGGGGGGGGTTGAACTGTCCTGGCATTTTATGCACAACATTTAGAAGCTTATGTCACACATCACCCACTCTTCTAACCACTTGAAGACAAAGCCCTTTCTGACACTTACTGTTTACATGAAAAAGTAATTTTTTTTGCAAAATTACTTTGAACCCCCAAACATTATATATTTTTTTAAAGCAAATGCCCTACAGATTAAAATGGTGGGTGTTTCATTTTTTTTTTCACACATTATTTGCGTAGCGATTTTTCAAACGCATTTTTTTGGGAAAAAACACACTTTTTAAAATTTTAATGCACTAAAACACACTATATTGCCCAAATGTTTGATGAAATAAAAAAGATGATCTTAGGCCGAGTACATGGATACCAAACATGACATGCTTTAAAATTGCGCACAAACGTGCAGTGGCAACAAAATAAATACATTTTTAAAAGCCTTTACAGGTTACCACTTTAGATTTACAGAGGAGGTCTACTGCAAAAATTACTGCCCTCGATCTGGCCTTCGCGGTGATGCCTCACATGCATGGTGCAATTGCTGTTTACGTTTGACGACAGACCGCCGCTTGCGTTCGCCTTAGCGCGAGAGCAGGGGGCGACAGGGGTGCTTTTTTTTTTTTTTCTTTATTATTTTTTTGCTTTTTTTATCTTATTTTTAAACTGTTCCTTTCATATTTTTTTTTTAATCATTTTTATTGTTATCTCGGGGAATGTAAATATCCCCTATGATAGCAATAGGTAATGACAGGTACTCTTTTTTGAAAAAATTGGGGTCTATTAGATCCTAGATCTCTCCTCTGCCCTCAAAGCATCTGACCACACCAAGATCGGTGTGATAAAATGCTTTCCCAATGGCGCTATTTACATCCGGCGAAATCTAAGTCATGAAATGCTCGTAGCTTCCGGTTTCTTAGGCCATAGAGATGTTTGGAGCCACTCTGGTCTCTGATCAGCTCTATGGTCAGCTGGCTGAATCACCGGCTGCATTCTCAGGTTCCCTGTTGAGACAGGAGAGCCAGAGAAAAACACGGAAGACGGTGGGGGGGGGGCATTCCCTCCCACGGCTTGTAAAAGCAGTCTAGAGGCTAATTAGCCGCTAGGATTGCTTTTACATGAAAGCCGACCGCTGGCTGAAAAGAATGATACCAAGATGATACCTAAACCTGCAGGCATCATTCTGGTATAACCACTCAAAGTCGTGAATGGCGTACCTGAAGACAAAAAAATGGTTAACAATAAAGCACAGTAAACGGTAAAGTATAAAAAATTGCATACCTGAAAAGCAAACATGATAAAACATAATAACAATAAAACATTGCAGAATAGAATACAGTAAAAAAGAGCAGAACAATAGAGAGAGAGAGAACAATAAAAAGACAACTATTTTTTTTAATTTTATATATATTTTTTTTTTTACACTTTTTTGGTAACTAACTTTTATAACTGTAACCGGTTCCAGGTTCGGGTCTCTCAAAATGCGATGGCATCTTGGGAGACCCTGTGAAAGTGTGCCTAGTCTGTGCAATGCTGTACCCTACGCTAATACTCAACTAGTAAATGGTAGCGTTCAAAACATTCACCAATGCAAAGACCAGGATTGTCAGGACAGGAGGGACAATAATAGCGGGTGTCACACCTATATACGCGCTTGCTGCAGACACGACATCTTTTTTGGGGGGTTCGCTGGGTAGGGGTACTCGGGAGGACATAAAAATGCCTCTCATGCAGCCGACTGCATTTGGTTGGGGATGTGAAGGGGGAAGTACGGGCGCTGCAGAAGCGGTGGGTTCCCAATTAGGATTGGCGAATGCAGCAGAAAGGGCATTATGGGCACGACGGGCCTGTGTTTGTCTTCTTGGTGGCAGCGGGACACTACTTGTGCTTGCCACCTCACCAGCTTGAACTGCACTTATGGGACTTGCCACGTCACCAAGTGTTACTGCAGTGCTGGTTTGATTACGACTGGGTTGTACTAGGCCGCTGGTGCTTGCCAGTTCCCCAAAACGCTACCAAAAAAACTGTTAGCGATCGCAGGGATCAGGCCTGACTCTGCGAACGCTGCAGTTATGCGTTAAGTGTTTTGTAAGTGACAGTGATCGATCGATACTGCACTTGGGTGGGCTGGGCTGGGCCGGGCCGGGCCGGGCGGAGGGGCAAAACGCAGGTGCTAGCAGGTATCTGGGCTGATCCCGCTAACACTGCGTTTTTGGGAACCCTAAACTGCTGGGGACGCTAGTATAGATCTGATCGGATCAGATATTGATCCGTTCAGATACTATACCACTAAGGGAGGTGTATGCTGCGTGCGTGGGTGTTAGTGGTACTGGCGCTAACCTGACGCTGCCTGGGGCCGGTGCTTGCCAGTTCACCAAAATGCTACCAAAAAAACTGTTGGTGATCGCAGGGATCAGGCCTGACTCTGCGAACGCTGCAGTTATGCGTTTAGTGTTTTGTAAGTGACAGTGATCGATCGATACTGCACTTGGGTGGGCTGGGCGGAGGCGCAAAACGCAGGTGCTAGCGGGTATCTGGGCTGATCCCACTAACACTGCGTTTTTGGGAACCCTAAACTGCTGGGGACGCTAGTATAGATCTGATCGGATCAGATATTGATCCGATCAGATACTATACCACTAAGGGAGGCGCATGCTGCGTGCGTGGGTGTTAGCGGTACTGGCGCTAATCTGAGGCTGCCTGGGGCGACGCATATCACCGCCGGGCGATTAGGGGGCTAAACCTTTATTCGGTAATAAACGGCGGGTGCCCTGACACTATAATAAATAAACAAACTAACCAGCGTCAACTGTAACGGTTATACGGTGATCAGTGGTGAAAGGGTTAACTAGGGGCAATCAAGGGGTTAAAACATTTATCAGATAGTATATGGGGGTCCCTGACGCTATAAAACGCTGACGGTGAACCTAAATATTTACCTCCCTAACTAGCTTCACCAGCGACACTAATACAGTGATCAGAAAAATGATCGCTTAGCGACACTGGCGACAGGGGGTGATCAAGGGGTTAAAACTTTATTAGGGGGGTACCCTAGACCTACAGGGGGGTAACAGTAACTGTGCTAACACTGTAACTGTCACAAACTGACACCTAGCAGTAATCAGAAAAAAAAAAACAACTGCTGGTGTCAGTTTGTGACGGGGGGGGGGGGATCGGGGTGTTTTGTATGCCTGGCATGTTCTACTGTGTGTGTGTGTGTGTTGGTGCACTCACATACCTGTCTTCTCTCCTCGGGCCGCAACGGAAACTACCGAGCCGAGGAGAGATGACATCACTTCCTTTGCTGCTGTTTAGCATACAGCAGCAAAGGAGTGTTCCCATTGGCCGGCGGCGATCGCGAGGGGGGGCTACGAACGGATGGCCTCCACTCCGATCGCCGGGGAACAAAACGGGACCGCCTCGGGCACCGGGGGGGTCCGATCGGACCCCCCACTCGCGGGAGGCAAATTACGTACATGTACGTGATTTTGCCTGCCCGTGCCGCCTTGCCGACGTACATCGGCATGAGGCGGTCCTTAAGTGGTTAATAGACTGCAATAACACTTGCCCGTTCCCCCTTCTCCATCCAATGATTGTTGCTGCCCATTCTCAGAGGATGGTTGAGCGCAGATTGGATCACTTTTTAATATTTTATTTACATAGTTAAAAAAAGGGGTAAATTTGGCCAGATTTGATTGGATTTTTAACCAGGACTGATTGATTAGTTCTGAAGAAAATAATTTTTTAATCATATAGTAGTAGTGCAGGAAAGTGCAGTTCAGGAAAGACATCATTATTTCCTAGATTCAATCATTCTGTGTATGGGCAGCGCTAGGAAAGGCAGATTTGTGAATGTTAGTCCCTATATGGACTGGGATACATGGAGGATAACTGTCTGAACTGCAGAACTGACATTATTTTTTTTTTGTCCCGACAAGCTTGCGCGCAGAAGCGAACGCATACGCGAGTAGCGCCCGCATATGAAAACGGTGGTCAAACCACACGTGAGGTATCGCCGCGACCAGTAGAGTGAGAGCAATAATTCCAGCCCTAGACCTCCTCTGTAACGCAAAACATGCAACCTGTAGAATTTTTTAAACGTCGCCTATGGAGATTTAAGGGTAAAAGTTTGACGCCATTCCACGAGCAGGCGCAATTTTGAAGCCTGACATGTTGGTTATCAATTTACTTGGCGTAACATTATATTTCACAATATAAAAAAAATTGGGCTAACTTTACTGTTGTCTTATTTTTTTTATTCAAAAAAGTGATTTTTTTTCCAAAAAAAGTGCGCTTATAAGACCACTGCGCAAATACGGTGCAAAAAAAAGTATTGCAATGACCGTCATTTTATTCTCTAGGGTATTAGAAAAAAACAATATATAATGTTTGGGGGTTCTAAGTTATTTTCTAGCAAAAAAAACTGATTTAAACATGTAAACACCTAAAATCCAAAACGAGGCTGGTCCTTAGGTGGTTAAGAAATATATTTGCTGAATGTATCTCTGGAACCTAGTGATGATTTATATCTGACTGGAGTTCACATAGAATTGAATAAGTCAGATGTAGGGGAATACACCAGAAATATGTTACCAAAGGATGTATAGTAATAGATAGACATAGATATCATGCAGAGTTTTTGGTAGAGAATTCTAATCGGATTCTTTTATTTGACCTAATTGAATTCATTCACTGACCTGTCTGTATTTTCTTCCCCAGGATTACTTATTCTTTGTATTGGAATACCTGTGCGGAGGAGAGCTGCGCACGAAGATGACCACCAAACAACCAGTTTCCATCATCAGACGAATGGCAGTGGAGCTGGTTTGCAGTTCCTGCATTCCAAAGGTGTTGTGCACAGGTAAGTATCTTTAATAGACTGCAATAACACTTGCCCGTTCCCCCTTCTCCATCTAATGATTGTTACTGCCCATTCTCAGAGGATGGTTGAGCGCAGATTGGATCACTTTTTAATGTTTTATTTACATAGTAAAAAAAAAAGGGGTAAATTTGGCCAGATTTGATTGGATTTTCCACCAGGACTGATTGATTAGTTCTGAAGAAAATAATTTTTTAATGATCATATAGTAGTAGTGCAGGAAAGTGCAGTTCAGGAAAGACACCATTATTTCCTGGATCCAATCATTCTGTGTATGGGCAGCGCTAGGAAAGGCAGATTTGTGAATGTTAGTCCCTATATAGACTGGGATACATGGAGGATAACTGTCTGAACTGCAGAACTGATATTATTTTTTTCCATAGGAACCTAAAGCCTAAAAACATCCTTCTAGATGAGAAAGGTCATGTAAAAAATGGCAGACTTTAGTCTAGCCGTGACGAACATGATTGGAGTGACGGAACATGCCGGAACAGACCGCTATATGGCACCAGAGGTAAGTAAAAGAGCAGTCATTTGAACCTGTATAGAAGGAGCAATTATCAACCAGATAAGAGGTGAATTAACCACTTCAGCCCCGGAAGGATTTATCCCCTTCCTGACCAGAGCACTTTTTACAATTCGGCACTGCGTCGCTTTAACTGCTAATTGCGCGGTCATGCAATGCTCTACCCAAACAAAATTTGCGTCCTTTTCTTCCCACAAATAGAGCTTTCTTTTGATGGTATTTGATCACCTCTGCCGTTTTTATTTTTTGCGCTATAAACGGAAAAAGACTGAAAATTTTGAAAAAAAATGATATTTTCTACTTTTAGTTTATTGGATTTTTTTTATAACAAAATTTTAGTCATACATTTAGGCCAAAATGTATTCGGCCACATGTCTTTGGTAAAAAAAATGTCAATAAGCGTATATTTATTGGTTTGCGCAAAAGTTATAGCGTCTACAAACTAGGGTACATTTTCTGGAATTTACACAGCTTTTAGTTTATGACTGCCTATGTCATTTCTTGAGGTGCTAAAATGGCAGGGCGGTACAAACCCCCCCCCAAATGACCCCATTTTGGAAAGTAGACACCCCAAGGAAATTGCTGAGAGGCATGTTGAGCCCATTGAATATTTATTTTTTTGTCCCAAGTGATTGAATAATGAAAAAAAAAAAAAAATTTTACAAAAAGTTGTCACTAAATGATATATTGCTCACACAGGCCATGGGCCTATGTGGAATTGCACCCCAAAATACATTCAGCTGCTTCTCCTGAGTACGGGGATACCACATGTGTGGCACTTTTTGGGAGCCTAGCCGCTTACGGGGCCCCGAAAACCAATCGCCACCTTCAGGATTTCTAAGGGCATACATTTTTGATTTCACTCCTCACTACCTATCACAGTTTTGAAGGCCATAAAATGCCAAGATGGCACAAACCCCCCCCAAATGACCCCATTTTGGAAAGTAGACACCCCAAGCTATTTGCTGAGAGGCATGGTGAGTATTTTGCAGCTCTCATTTGTTTTTGAAAATGAAGAAAGACCAGAAAAAAAAAATTTTTTTTCAATTTTCAAAACTTTGTGACAAAAAGTGAGGTCTGCAAAATACTCACTATACCACTCAGCAAATAGCTTGGGGTGTCTACTTTCCAAAATGGGGTAATTTGGGGGGGTTTTGTGCCACCTGGGCATTCCATGGCCTCCGAAACTGTGATAGGCAGTGAAGAGTGAAATCAAAATTTACGGCCTTAGAAAGCCTGAAGGCGGTGCTTGGTTTTCGGGGTCCCGTGCGCGGCTAGGCTCCCAAAAAGTCCCACACATGTGGTATCCCCGTACTCAGGAGAAGCAACAGAATTTATTTTGGGGTGTAATTCCACATATGCCCATGGCATGTTTGAGCAATATAACATTTAGTGACAAAAAAAAATTTGTCTCTTTCCCGCAACTTGTGTCACAATATAAAATATTCCATGGACTCGACATGCCTCTCAGCAAATAGCTTGGGGTGTCTACTTTCCAAAATGGGGTCATTTGGGGGGGTTTTGAACTGTCCTGGCATTTTATGCACAACATTTAGAAGCTTATGTCACACATCCCCCACTCTTCTAACCACTTGAAGACAAAGCCCTTTCTGACACTTATTGTTTACATGAAAAGGTTATTTTTTTTTTGCAAGAAAATTACTTTGAACCCCCAAACATTATATATTATTTTAAAGCAAATGCCCTACAGATTAAAATGGTGGGTATTTCATTTTTTTTTTTTCACACAGTAATTGCGCAGCGATTTTCAAACGCATTTTTTGTGGAAAAAACACACTTTTTTAAATTTTAATGCACTAAAACACACTATATTGCCCAAATGTTTGATGAAATAAAAAAGATGATCTTAGGCCGAGTACATGGATACCAAACATGACATGCTTTACAATTGCGCACAAACGTGCAGTGGCAACAAAATTAATACATTTTTAAAAGCCTTTAAAAGCCTTTACAGGTTACCACTTTAGATTTACAGAGGAGGTCTACTGCTAAAATTACTGCCCTCGATCTGACCTTCGCGGTGATACCTCACATGCATGGTGCAATTGCTGTTTACATTTGACGCCAGACCGACGCTTGCGTTCGCCTTAGCGCGAGAGCAGGGGGAACAGGGGTGCTTTTTTTTTTTTTTTTTTTTTTTTCTTTATTATTTTTTGCTTTTTTATCTTATTTTTAAACTGTTCCTTTCATTTTTTTTTTTTTTTTTTTAAATCATTTTTATTATCTCGGGGAATGTAAATATCCCCTATGATAGCAATAGGTAGTGACAGGTACTCTTTTTTGAAAAAATTGGGGTCTATTAGACCCTAGATCTCTCCTCTGCCCTCAAAGCATCTGACCACACCAAGATCAGTGTGATAAAATGCTTCCCCAATTTCCCAATGGCGCTGTTTACATCCGGCGAAATCTAAGTCATAAAATGCTCGTAGCTTCCGGTTTTTAGGCCATAGAGATGTTTGGAGCCACTCTGGTCTCTGATCAGCTCTATGGTCAGCTGGCTGAATCACCGGCTGCATTTTCAGGTTCCCTGTTGAGACAAGAGAGCCAGAGAAAAAGACGGGGGGGGGGGCATTCCCTCCCACTGCTTGTAAAAGCAGTCTAGAGGCTAATTAGCCGCTAGGATTGCTTTTACATGAAAGCCGACCGCTGGCTGAAAAGAATGATACCAAGATGATACCTAAACCTGCAGGCATCATTCTGGTATAACCACTCAAAGTCGTGAATGGCGTACCTGAAGACAAAAAAATGGTTAACAATAAAGCACAGTAAACGGTAAAGTATAAAAGATTGCATACCTGAAAAACAAACATGATAAAACATAATAACAATAAAACATTGCAGAATAGAATACAGTAAAAAAGAGCAGAACAATAGAGAGAGAATAGAGAGAGAGAACAATGAAACGATAACTATTTTTTTTTATTTTTGTTTGTGTTTTTTTTTTTTACACTTTTTTTTTGTAACTGTAACTTTTATAACTGTAACCAGTTCCAGGTTCGGGTCTCTCAAAATGCGATGGCATCTTGGGAGACCCTGTGAAAGTGTGCCTAGTCTGTGCAATGCTGTACCCTACACTAATACTCAACTAGTGAATGGTAGCGTTCAAAACATTCACCAATGCAAAGACCAGGATTGTCAGGACAGGAGGGACAATAATAGCGGGTGTCACGCCTATATCCGCGCTTGCTGCAGACACAACATCTTTTTTGGGGGGGTTCGTTGGGTAGGGGTACTCGGGAGGACATATAAATGCCTCTCATGCAGCCGACTGCATTTGGTTGGGGATGTGAATGGGGGAAGTACGGGCGCTGCAGAAGCGATGGGTTCCCAATTAGGATTGGCGAATGCAGCAGGAAGGGCATTATGGGCACGACAGGCCTATGTTTGTCTTTTTGGTGGCAGCGGGACACTACTTTTTTTTTTTTAATCAAAGATAAAGTTTATTGAGCATAATAAACAGTACATAGTGAGAATATGAAAGTACAAAGTATGGTATACATTGACAAGAAATAGGTTAGTTTCATTGATTGATAGTCTTGACAGAACATTGCAAAACAATGTCCGGGCATACCTTATAATTGTGTTAGTAAGAAGTTTGATCATACGTAGATTTGAAAGCCATGGAGTTAACAGTTATATAGATATAGTGCATCGCTAGTCTGTACATGTGGAGGCCTCGTTTATCCATCTATCCCATATTTTGTGATATTTGGCTGGACAACCACGGTGGGTGTACAAAACTTTTTTGTAGGGTAGAGTGAGGTTCACTGCTCTCTTCCACTGTTGCACAGTGGGGGGGTCGGGTCGAAGCCATAGCTGGGCAACCTGCAGTCTGGCTATGAAGAGGGATTCCTGCATGAATATTGATAAGTATTTCTCCTCCTCCGAAACCACGAGCAAACCAAGTATACATTGACGAGGGCATAGTGTCAGAGGGGAGCCCATTTGGTCATGGAGAAATTTGACTATTTGCGTCCAGTAGTTCTGGATAATTGGGCAAGACCATATTAAATGGTAGTATGTACTGAGGGTGTCTCCACATCGGGGGCAGTCTGTAGTTGCCTCTGGCCTATATTTAAGGATGCGTGCGGGGGTGAGATAGGATCTGTGAAGGATGTATAAGTGAGTGAGGCGATCTGATAGTTTTGGGGAGACTTTTGTGCAAGTCTCAAGTATGTCCCCCCACTGGTCATCATCTAAGGGTCCGATGTCTGCCTCCCATTTAACCCTTAATTTTTGCGTGTGGCTGGTGGCCGCGGGCAGAAGGAGAACATTGTACAGGGTGGAGATCAGTTTTTTAGGGTCATCTCCCAGAAGTAGGTCTGTAATTGTCACCACCTCTAGGGCGGGGATAGAGTTGTTGAATTGTGACTGAAGGGCGTGACGTATCTGGAGATACCTGAAAAACATATGGTTTGGGAGGGCGAACTCCTCCTTCAGAGCTTGGAAAGGTCTGACCTCCCCCCCCCGCAACGACCTGGTACAGATATATGATTTTATAAATGATCCATATCTTGAAGTCAGGGATGTTCAGTAATTCAGGGAGCTGAGGATGCGGGACATTGCGTTCTGTGCAGGTGTGAAGCAGGAGTATGCAGGTGTGTTGGGATATTTAAGTCTCCACGTGTCGGATAAAGCAAATTCCGAAAGGAATCTGCCAAATCTGGTGAGGGCCGGCTTGGTTTGTGGCGTACCTGGGGGGTGGAGCCTATCGAGAAGGGGGTCAATTACCGTGTTGAAATCCCCCAGCCAGATCGCTGGAACCGTGGGATGCTCAGACATAAAGGCCAGCCCCTCCTTAAGGACAGCAAATTGGAAGGGTGGGGGTATATAAAAGGCCAGTATGAGGACCTCAAGACCCCCCACAGTTGTATGCAAAAATAAAAACCTTCCCTGCTGGTCCGACCTTAAATTGTGCAGTTGGAAATTAACTGTTTTGGCTATGAGAATAGCTATGCCTCTGGAATTGTTGGTGTATGGAGCCTGGTAAGTCCAGCCTACCCACGGCTTTTTAAGGGCCATTTGAAGTTGCCCTGTGATGTGTGTCTCCACTAATACAGATATATCCGCGCGCATGCGCTTGAGGTGAGACAGTACTGCTAAGCGCTTGGACCTATCGCACAGCCCCCTCACATTCCATGTGACTATTTTTAAAGAAGAGGCCATCGGGTGTTTGGGTGAAGTAAGGAAGCAGGTCGGAGCAGCAGGAGAAGGCACACCACCCCAGTTATCATATACACTCCCGCACCGGGTATCATAGTATCTAGGCAATAAGCGTTTTCAATTTTAAAGATCTTGACTACAGGATCCCGCAGGCCGGCAGACCAGCACCATGACGCAGGCCTCGCCAGTCCGCAGGGAGCCCCACATGTTAGCAGTGCAGTGAATACAGGTACAAACAGACAAACCGTGTGTTGCATGGCATACAGTGTCAGACATTGCTCATTTGTAGGAAAAACGGTAACTTTAAGGAGTAAAAAAAGAAGAAAAAAAACAAAAACTGTGCCAACTCTGGACCAGCGTGGCTCATATAACTTGTGGCAACCCTCCGCTTCCGAGGGGGTTGTTGCTGGCCAGGGAAACATTACTTTGTGCAGATGTAGGAGGGCGCCCAGACCGGTCAGCAACGTAGGCAAGGGATTTAAAACCAGGGGTGCAGTCCGGGTGGGTGTCATCCCACAATCCGCTGAGGACGAACAAGAGTTAACTGAAGAACATGGCGGTGCTAAACAAATTAGCATCCGAACGTCTGAGGGGGGGTGTTACACGTAGCTTGAGCCCGGCTGGGCATGCAGTTCGTCTTAGTGGGCTGAATAGAATGTCAGAGTGACAGAAATAGGGATGGCTTTGAGACCGGGTAGGTGGTAAAAGAGGAAAATGTGCAGTCAACAGTTCGGGAATCTGTTAGAGCAGCAGAGAGTTCAGGTTTGGTGTAATGGGGGAAGAGTGAACAGAGTAACTCACTGTTGAGATGGTGTAGGTTTCCAGGAATGTGGATTTCTGCACATCACGAGATGGGAGTGCGCACGATGTCGTCAGGGCTGGCGCGGTTCATTTCTCTAGCCAGGATATGACCGCCGAAGGATCCTCAAAAAAGTGCGCCTTGCCGTCGCGGACCACGCGGAGGCGCGCTGGAAACAGCATGGCATAAGCCAGGTGGCGGTTGCGTAGCTGGCGCTTGGCCTCAGAGAATTGCGCCCTCTTCTTTTGCACCTCAGTGGAAAAGTCAGGGTAAACTGCCACGCTTGCATCTCCAAAGGGGATATTGCCTTTTTCCCGAGTGAGGCGCAGGATGGTGTCTCTATCTCGAAAGTTGAGCAGTTTCGCGATAAAGGTTCGCGGAGGGGCTCCAGGGGCAGGTGGCCGCGCCGCCAGCCGGTGCGCGCGTTCCACCACGAAGGTGGAGGAGAAGGCCTCCCTGCCGAAGTTGTTGATCAGGAGATTCTCTAGGAACGTCGGGGGGTTAGAGCCCTCCGCCTTTTCTGGAAGTCCCACGAAACGGAGGTTGCAGCGACGCAATCTGTTCTCCATTTCGTCCTGTTTGCTTAGGACTATGTTCAGTTGATATTGTAGCCTCTCCATGTTGGTCTGCAGCGGCGGGATTTCATCCTCTGCCTGGCCAATCCTGCGCTCCGTCTCGGACACTCTCTCCCTTAGCTTGTGAATGTCCTGCCGGATAAGTGAGATATCCACTTTGACCTCTTCTATCTTTGAGGTAAGGGTCGTTTGGCAAACTGAGACTGCCTCAAGTATCCGAGCTGTGTCTGCAGATGCGGGGGACTCTTCCCCTGGTGCCGGGGGGACGCCATCTTCACTCGTCTGTTCCCGCTCCTCGTGGCGGTATTTGTCTAGCTTCCCGAGCGTTCCGGTGTTTCGCTTGGGCGGCGACATGGTCACGGAAGATGGCTTGGTGGTCTTTGATGCTTGATCCCAAGTTTTAGGAGTGAGTTAGCCCCAAAGGATAGGTTTGCAGGATATTTGCAGCCGGAGCTCTCTCACCGCACTCCTCACTCCATGAAGCTTCAGGCCACGCCCCCCAGCGGGACACTACTTGTGCTTGCCACCTCACCAGCTTGAACTGCACTTATGGGACTCGCCACGTCACCAAGTGTTACTGCAGTGCTGGTATGACTATGACCGGGGTGTACTAGGCCACTGGTGCTTGCCAGTTCACCAAAACGCTACAAAAAAAAGTGACAGTGATCGATCGATACTGCACTTGGGTGGTCTGGGCTGGGCCGGGCGGAGGGGCAAAACGCAGGTGCTAGCAGGTATCTGGGCTGATCCTGCTAACACTGCGTTTTTGGGAACCCTAAACTGCTGGGGACGCTAGTATAGATCTGATCGGTTCAGATATTGATCCGTTCAGATACTATACCACTAAGGGAGGTGTACGGTGCGTGCGTGGGTGTTAGCGCTACTGGCGCTAATCTGACGCTGCCTGGGGCCGGTGCTTGCCAGTTCACCAAAATGCTACCAAAAAAACTGTTAGCGATCGCAGGGATCAGGCCTGACTTTGAGAATGCTGCAGTTATGCGTTTAGTGTTTTGTAAGTGACAGTGATCGATCGATACTGCACTTGGGTGGGCTGGGCCGGGCGGAGGGGAAAAACGCAGGTACTAGCAGGTATCTGGGCTGATCCCGCTAACACTGCGTTTTTGGCAACCCTAAACTGCTGGGGACGCTAGTATAGATCTGATCGGATCAGATATTGATGTGTTCAGATACTATACCACTAAGGGAGGTGTACGGTGCGTGCGTGGGTGTTCGCGGTACTGGCGCTAATCTAACGCTGCCTGGGGCGACGCATATCACCGCCGGGCGATCAGGGGGCTAAACCTTTATTCGGTAATAAACGGCGGGTGCCCTGACACTATAAAAAATAAACGAACTAACCAGCGTCACCCGTAACAGTTATACGGTGATCAGTGGTGAAAGGGTTAACTAGGGGGCAATCAAGGGGTTAAAACATTTATTAGATAGTATATGGGGGTCCATGTCGCTATAAAACACTGACGGCGAACCTAAATATTTACGTTCCTAACTAGCGTCACCAGTGACACTAATACAGCGATCAGAAAAATGATCGCTTAGCGACACTGGCGACAGGGGGTGATCAAGGGGTTAAAACTTCAATAGGGGGGGTAAGGGGGGTACCCTAGACCTACAGGGGGCTAACACTCAGTGCCCTACCACTGCTAACTGTCACAAACTGACACTATGCAGTAATCAGGAAAAAAAAAAAAAAACCCGCTTGGTGTCAGTTTGTGACGGGGGGGGGGGGGGGGGGGATCGGGGGTGTTTAGTGAGCCTGGCATGTTCTACTGTGTTGTGTGTGTGTTTGGTGCACTTACATGTCATCTCTCCTCGGCGCTGGATCGGAAACTGGCCAGCTGAGGAGAGATGACATCACATCCTCTGCCTTTTTGTACCTTACAGAGGCAGGGGATGTTTCTCATTGGCTGGGAGCGATCGCGAGGGGGGGGCCACGATCGGATGGCCTCCCCCTCGTCTCTCAACTCTCCCAGCCAAATGCCGACCGCAGCTGGCACCGGGGGGGGGGCTGATCGGACCCCCCGCCCGCAGGAAGGCAATCACGTACCAGGTACGTGATTTTGCCTGCCCGTGCCGCTCTGCTCACGTATATAGGCGTGAGGCGGTCGGCAAGTGGTTAAAGAGAACCTGTATACAAGGGAAACTTTCAGTCTGGCATTTTCCAGTCTCAGCGGAGGGTCCCATCTTACACTGGAGGCAGCCTCTGACTCCCCGAAGCAGTGCTAGATCCAAGGCTGGCAAATTCTTGTGTGACCCTAAGAAGGTGTGACGGTCTGCTCTGGAGGTGTTGCACAATGACAGCCTTCAGGAAGGTTCAACTGGGGCAGGTTTAAATTAATGATGACAGGTTCTCTTTAAGGTGCTTCTAAGTGATGCTCCTGGTTTCCAGCCTTATTTGTCGTTCTGATCCTAATCTCTCTGATTTTCTTACAGGGAGCCCCATTCATCCTAATGATTGTAAAAAAGAGATAGGAAGTGGAGGAAACCTGTCACATGACCTTGAAACGTCATGTGACAATACTCTCCTCCTATGAAAAAGAAATCTTGGCAGCATTATGCAGAGAACACACCGCAGAGTCCACATTGTGCTCAGCATTTTATTAATAGGATGTAAATTGCCAGCGCTGTGTGGACTATTTCCTGTGATGTGTGGAGAGAACACCACAGATCTTTATAAATAGACCTCTTATCAGTTTTATGCCATTACAATTGAAGGGAAAACCCCAAAACTCATGGGTTTCAGTAACATTTTGACTGTTGAAGCCAGATTGAAAAGTAGAAAATAATTTCTCTAATTGGATAGGACAGCTAATACAATTCATATGCTCTGAAATGGGTGGGACCTTATCTATCTAAAGTTTCTTAGAAATCAAATCTTGATTGAAATGCGGAATAGTTGCTCACATAGGCTTGTTACTTCCAGTGTCAGTTTGAGGGAAAGGCTGAGATAGCAATCTTCACAGCTGGAGGTGTAAATGGCATTTGAACATGACTTCTAACAACATTTGAATCAAATATATCTGCTTAATCAGAAATAAATATTTTGATAATGTTTGATAAATAAAATGGCTATTCCATTTACCAGATTACTGTCATCTTATATTTTTCTATTTTCTTTTCCCCCAGAGCTCCTGTGCAAAGAACCGAATACCCGCGAAAATGTTGCCAACATAAAAGACCATCCATTCTATAATGGAATAAATTGGGAAGAGCTGGATGTGAATAAACCTCCCCCCCTATTTCATATACGTAAGAAGGTGGGTAGAAATTTGAGTGCTCTGTGTGTGGTCCACCCAGCCTGGCACTGCAGACACCAAATAAATGTTGTTTGTAAGACAGAGTATTTATTGTTCTTAACAAGAAACCATCAAGACTTATAAAAGGATATGAACATTCTGTCGTATTATAATTGTGCAGCTTTTTTTTATTCACATCATATCTTTACTTGAAATCTGACTCAGATTGAGAGTCTGGGGGAAAGAGTTACATATCACTTAGCTATAGGGCTCTCACTGCTGTTATGTACTCAAGAGCTGGGAGACAGCATGTGAAACTGTGATCCTAAGAGGATAGCAACAGGCAGACCTCAGATGAGCTCTCAGCCCAACTCTCAATCTGAAGACTCAGGAGGAGTAAAGTGAAATAAGGGGACATATATTAACCCTTCAGAAGTGAATTTGCACAAGTCTAATAGTGAAAATCTATATCCTTGTTTATGCACAATGGTGACTGGTACCTGACACCTTACAATCATATGGACTTGGATGACCCATACAGGGGGAAATGCCCCCTGAGGTCATAGAGGCATTTCTTCTAATTATTAGTCAATCTAACTGCTCTCTTCTTCTTTTTCAGAACCCCAAAACCATACGACATAAAATGAAGCTGGAAGAAATCACAGACCAAGCAAAGCCTGTTAAAGCCAAGGATCAGGAAAAGTTTGTCGGCTGGAATGGAAAACCTTGTAGAAAGGAAAATGAAAGACCTCGTAAACCAAGAAGCTATTTTATCTAAGGAACAGGGGATCCAGGAACAGATCCACTGCTGAATCGGAGCTGAACAGGACGGACATTAGCTTTTTACATCAATGTTAGAGGTGGTCAGAGCTCTACGTACTGGGAGGGGCTCTATGCAGGCAGGGGGAGGGGGAGAGAGATCGAATCGGAGCAGATTATAGGATGAGGCCTACTACAAACATACATCCAACATTAGAAAAATGATGACTAGCATCCAGTAGGGTAGCTTAGTGTAGTTAGTGTAGGTCCTGCCCTAGAAGAGTCTACCTTGCCGTGGTGGGCAGGCTTGGAATCTCTTGGTCAAAAGTGTGTCAGTGAATGGGAGAGAGGATCACTAGATCTTCACTTTTGGCCAATTGATTTTACCAAAGGACTCTTGGTTTAATCAGAGTACATATAGTTGGAAAAGGAAAAAATGTGTATAGGTCCATAATTATACTTCATAAACACACAATAAAAATTTGTGAGAGAGGGAGAGAGGAGAGAGAGATTTGATACAGATTTTATTTAAGTCACATTAAAAAGATAAAAGGTCATTCATGATTACAGATAATTCATATATATGATATGGACGCATGATTATAGTATAACTGCATCCAAAGACTGATGCGTTTCATGGAGTTCACTGCACTTCAGAAGCAGATGCAAGGTGCGTATCTGTAAAAAAATATATATATTAGAGGTCGACCGATATATCGGCTGATATTTGGTGTTTCTTACTTAATCGGCATCGGCTGATTGTGCTGATAAAAAAAAGCCGATATAGACTTCTGTCAATACAAGTTGCCTGTGTGAAGCGACTTCTCCCCCTCTCTGGGCAGCCTGCCAAATCTGATACAAAGAACCTGAAGGATAACTGAACTCAGTGTGTAGAAGCTCTCAGTTTAACCATTTAAAGACTAAATCTTTTCTGACATTTGTTGCTTACAAGTAAAAATCCTGTATTTTTTGCTAGAAAATCACTTAGAACCCCCAAACATTATATATATATTTTTTTTTAGCAGAGGCCCTAGGGAATAAAATAGCGGTTGTTGCAATATTTTATGTCACACGGTATTTGCGCAGCGGTCTTTCAAATGCAATTTAAAAAAAAAAAAAAATACACTAATAAATTTAAAAAAAAATCTAAGCAGTAAAGTTAGCCCATTTTTTTTCATCCAGAAGTTTTGATTACCTGTTTTTGTGTATTTAATATTTAAGAGAGATGTTTTTTTATATTTTTTTATCTAAATTCTACATACAAGTGAACTGATTGGAGGTTTGTTTTGTTTAATAAATGTTTAAATGTAAAAAAATTTCCATATCACTGAAGGTTGCTTTCACACTGGAGCGGGCATGCGTTGACGGTAAAACGCTGCTAGTTTTAGCGTCTCTTTACCATCATTTTAGCAGCGCTATTCGGCTGCTAGCAGGGCGCTTATAACTCAGCTAGCGGCCGAGGAAGGGGTTAAATGCGCCCCTGAAGCGCTGCTGCCGAAACGCTTTGCAGGCGCTTCGGCAGCGGTGCGCATTCATTTCAATGGGCAGGAGTGGTGGAGCACCGCTCCAAAGATGCTGCTTGCAGGACTTTTTTTTTAACATCCTGCCAGCACATCGCCTCAGTGTGAAAGCACTCGGGATATCACACTGAGACTGCAGGGGAGCCGTTTGACAGGCACTTTACAGGCGCTATTTTTAGCCCAAAAGCGCCTGAAAAACGCCCCATTGTGAAAGGGGTCTAACTGTTAGATTTTATGAGATGAAGGTAAAAAAAAAAAAGAAAAAAAAAAATCGGCCTAATATATCGGCCCAAAAAAATCGGCATCGCATATCGGCCACCGCGATTTGTAAATATCGGCATCGGCCAGAGAAAAACCCATATCGGTCGACCTCTAATATATATACCAATGTAGTCTAGTAGTTTACCAAAAAGAGGGGAGGGGCAGAAGGGGAAAAAAGGGAACCCTCTAAAACAATAAAATATCCCTCTCCATGGGCTTCTTCTATTAGCGTTCGCACCATGAGGGAGTCCTTTTGATGTCATTGCCGGGTGGCAATCGCCACTCAGGTGATGGTGTCTCCCCTCATTGCCTAGGCTTGCGTCACATTGGGGAGTACCCGCGGTCAGTATTTCAGTCTAGCTCTAACTCTTAATTGGACGGGATACCTTTCCTGGTTTTCTCTCCTTTTGGCATATTTTGTACCACACTTGGATCATGGCTTTTATATGCAGGACTATAAAGGTAATTGCAGATTACTCTTGCAGATCTTGTTTTCACAACGTTTTTTTGCCGATTTATCCTCCCCCTCCCCTCTTTTTGGTGAACTACTAGACTTCATTGGTATTTATATATTGTTTACAGATATGCACCCTGCATATGCGCCTGAAGAAGTGGAGTGAACTCCATGAAACACGTCAAGCTATTTGGATGCAGTTTAAGAGCCCTTTCACGCGGGGGCGGCGTCGGGGGTAAAACGCCGATATTATAAGCGGCGCTTTACCGTCGGTATTCGGCCGCTAGCGGGGCGGCTTTACCCCCGCTAGCGGCCGAGAAAGGGTTAAATACCACCGCAAAGCGCCTCTGCAGAGGCGCTTTGCTGGCGGTATAGCCGTGCCGTCCCATTGATTTCAATGGGCAGGAGCGGTATACACTCTGCTCCTTCACAGCTCCGAAGATGCTGCTAGCAGGACTTTTTTTACCGTCTTGCCAGCGCATCGCTCCAGTGTGAAAGCCCTCTGGGCTTTCACACTGCAATGAAAGCAGCGGCACTTTCGGGTCGATTTGCAGGTGCTATTATTAGCACAATAGCGCCTGCAAACCGCCCCAGTGTGAAAGGGCTCTTACTTAAGTCATGCGTCTATATCATATATATGAATTTTCTATAATCACGAATGACCTTTTGATCTTTTAATGTGACTTGTTAACCAGTTCCGGACCGCCCACCATACATATACTGCGGCAGGGCGGCCCGGCTGCGCGAAACAACGTACCTGTCCCAGCGGCGATCGGATTCGTTACAGAACCAATCAGTCTTCAGGTCCAGGCCAATGATTTCTGGCCTGCACCTGCTGATCGGTTCTGGAGAAACAATAGATCCTCCTCCTGTGCCTTTGTAATGTAAATACAGGCACAGGAAGGGATGCAATCTCCCCTCCTGGAGCCCTTTCGATTCCAGTGTGCGAGGAGAGAGCATCCAACTGTGAGTACACCAACACTACACTGACACCAGGACACGTAGGCACATATTTTACCCCCTGATTAACCCCTCCAGTTAAACCCTTCACTCCCTGTCACAGCATCACTAAGGTACAGTGTTCCGATTTTTTTACTGATCACCGTATTGGTGTCACTTGTGACACTAAACAGCGTAAGGGCAGTTAGAGGTAGTTAGCATAAGTCCCAGGTAGGTTTAGGGTACCCCTTTATATTCCTTAATAAAGGTTTATCCCCTTGATTACCCCCAGTTAACCCTTTCACTCCCTGTCAGTGTTATTTGTATAGTGTACAGATTTTTTTTTGTTCACTGTGTTAGTGTCACGGGTGACATCAGTTAGTGTCAGAGTCAGATAATGTTAGGGTCAA
This sequence comes from Lithobates clamitans, assembly GCA_037952925.1. Lineage (NCBI taxonomy): Eukaryota > Metazoa > Chordata > Amphibia > Anura > Ranidae > Lithobates > Lithobates clamitans. The sequence goes on from JBBGZY010000906.1 coordinate 1,164,632, forward strand.
TCCCAGTCAGATTTAACCCTTTCATTGCCAGGAAAACTAACACACACACACACACACACCTCCATTACTAGTATAGTGTCTGAATGAATCAATATCATTGATTCAATCAGAACTATACTAGCGTCCCCAATAGTATAGTGTTCCAAAAATGCAGCGTTAGCAGGATCAGCCCCGACACCTGCCAGCACCTGCGTTTAGTCCCTACACCCAGCCCACCCAAAGTGCAGGATCAGTAGATCACTGTCCCTTCCAATACACAGCACACAAAACAGCAGCATTAGCAGTCACACCTGATCTCTGCTAGAACTAGCAGTTTATTTTGAAGTAGTTTAAACAGTCCTCGACAACCAGGTGCTTTTTTTACCTGTGAGTCACACAAGGTACCTGTAAATTTAGTGGCCAAAATGTCAAAGGAAAGATACACTAGTGAAGAGGCCTACAGGATGCTGAGCATGACAGATGAGAGCGCAGGGGAAGCCTCACTGTCAGAATCGGATTCAGGCTTAGTATACAAACCTGTAGAGAGCAGCGTCATCCTGACAGATAGCTCTGACAACAGAATAGAGGTCCATGCTAAGGTCAGGCGTAACCGACCCCTTTTAGTGTCACTTTAACTTCCGTTAACTCATTCACACACATCTACATGAGCCGACCTGTGTTTCTACAAAATATATTGAGTAACAATGAGTGTAATTGCTCCTTGTATAAAACTGTGTTGTTTTTTTTTCTACTGTCATTCTGTTGTCTGGGGGCTCCATACATTCATTTTACACCAGAACCTTCCTTGCTGAACCCCAGTCCTGCACATATTGTAATGCCAATATACAGATAGAATATCTACTGTATTAGTTATAATATCATATCAGTTCTCTTAGGCATCCTGCTATTATCAGCACTTCCTGCTGAAAGCTGACAACACTGATTCCAATGAATTCCAATTACTAGTAGTGTTGTCAGCATGCTGCTCAAGCTCCTTCACTTTGACATGGGACTGTCAGGTCTATTACAGTTATATTGTATTTTTTCATAACCCAACTCTGCTTTAGGCCGGGTTCACACGATTGCGAATTGGATGTTGGTTTCTCCACATCCAATTCGCATATCAGGAGATTGTGACCGGTTCTCAATGGAGCCGGTTCACGCATCTCCGGAGTAAATTGCACAGGAGTCCTGTGCGTCTTCTGGTCCATTTCAGGTCCAAATTCAGCTAAAAAATTGTGCTGAAATCGGACCTGAAACTGTGAATGCAAACGCACCGGACCCCTGCTGTGAGCCGTTCCCTGCTGCGGTGTGAACCCAGCCTCAAACTTTTCCATAACTTTATCCCTGACCTGTCTGGTGTGTTCCCTGGCCTTAATGATGCTGTTTCTTCACAAAGGTTCTCTAACAAACCTCTGAGGGCTTCACAGAACAGCTGTATTTATACTGAGAGTCAATTACACACAGGTGGACTCTATTTACTAATTAGGGGACTTCTGAAGGCAATTGATTCCACTAGATTTTAGTTAGGCTCCATGCACACTGGCATAAAAAAAACTTTGCTTCTACAGGAGTTTTGCATTCTGCCTCTAGACGCAACTCAATGTTATCCTATGTGTTCATGCACATTAGGACGTTTACAGACATATATTTTTTAGAGGCAGAAAAAAAACCCCTTCTCATTCGCGTTTCTGATTGGAGCTCACTGGCAGAAAAAATGTAAAACTCTCCTAAACTCGTCTAAACTTTGTCCAATATATGAACATTTTTTACTCCAAAGAGAACAGACTTTTTTTTTAATCCCAGTGTGCATGTAGCCTTAGGGGTATCAGTAAAGGGGGGCTGAATACAAACTCACGCCCTAATTTTCACCTATTTATTTGTAAACAATTTTGAAAACCATATATCATTTTCCTCCGACTTCACATTTATGTGCCACTTTGTGTTGGTCTATCACATAAAATCCCAATAAAATACATTTACCTTTTTGGTTGTAACCTGGCAAAAAAGTGGAAAATGTCAAGGGGTATGAATACTTTTTCAAGGCACTATATATTTTATATATATCATTTTTGGGGGTTAGAAGTACATTTCTAGCAAAAAATGCTGATTTAATCTTGTAAACAAAAAGTTGATCTTACAGATCAACTGCAGCAGCTGCCACACGTGTGAATGAGCCCTAAGAAACCGGCACTGCACCCCCCTGCATGTCATGGTATGGTCCCATTTCCTGCAATGTGGCATTTGGTGGTAAACACAACATGGGACATAATGTGGGCCCCGTACTCCCCTGTAATGTACCGTGGTAGTCTCAGGGGGAGAACAGGTGGTGATAATGATGAGGGGACAGATTCCTCCCAGCCGCCTGTCACCTGCCAGAACCCCGAGGAGCCCCAACCACACCCACCTACATTACACCCCATTGTGGCCCCGCCCCATTTACCTACCTGGGCTGTGTCTGGTGTGAATGTAATAGGGGGGTCATTTCTGCTGTGACCTGTGTACAGCCCCCACCAACTGCCGCTTCTCCACCAGGTTGGCGGTCAGTAATAATGCAGTTTCACCGCCATCCATGTGAGTGAGGCCATGGAGACGGCCAATCACAGATCGTCATCAGGCAGGGGGAGTCAGAGGTTAGTATTTGGGATGATGGGGACACTGTCCACCATACACAGCCCCATCATATCATACAATACAGCCCACCACCCATATCATACAATACAGCCCACCACCCATATCATACAATACAGCCCCCCATATCACACAATACAGCCCACCACCCATATCATACAATACAGCCCCCCATATCACACAATACAGCCCACCCCCCATATCATACAATACAGCCCTCCCCCATATCACACAATAAAACCCCCCATATCATACAATACAGCCTACTCCCATATCATACAATACACCCCCCATATCATACAATACAGCCCTCCCCCCATATCACACAATACACCCCCCCATATCACACAATACACACTCCCCCCCATATCACACAATACACACTCCCCCCCATATCATACAATACAGACCTCCCCCCATATCATACAATACAGCCCTCTACCATATCATACAATACACCCCCCATATCACACAATACAGACCCGCCCATATCATACAATACAGCCCCCCCCACATATCATACAATACAGCCCCCCATGTATGAAGAGAAGACAGCGAGGAGCCCAGTGTGCAGATGAGGGGAGTGAAGGAGACTATATAGATGTATATAGGAAGATGTCCCTGATGTTTGCTGAAGCCAAGTGGACATCCCAAACCCTCCCGTCCCTATCCAAGTTTCTAACCCTTAATAAACAAAACAAAGCTGCGGACTGTTCTCTGACTGAGTGTTGTGAGAATTCTGTGTGCCTGGCTGTGCAGAAGTGGTGGGAGGGGGTCCATGTTCATCTGCAGCTCTTGCAGGGGGTGGGCTACATAAACAAACATCAGGCCTAATTCAGAATCCAGACAGTGTAAAAAGCCATGTTAATGTGGAAAGCGCAGCCCATTGGAGATGGAGGAAACAGATGTGAAGTCTCAATGTTTGCTACGCTTCCTTCTCTCTGAACATTATCAATTCTACTTTGTCTTATATTAAACATATACAGTATACATAGATAGAAAGTACAATAATAATCCCTGTTATCGATGGTGTTGTTCTGTCTGCTCTATCAGAGAATTAGCAGTACGACCTTCAAAATTGTAACTTACTAGCATAGGTGTGCGCACTGCATTGTATTAAGGTGTGCTCAGTAAAAAAAAAAAAAAGCTGTACTGAGCTTTTTCAAGCTGCAGTGTGCAAGAGGCCTTAACCACTTCAGCCCCAGAAGAATTGGCTGCCCAATGACCGAGCCATTTTTTGCGATTCGGCACTGCTTCGCTTTAACTGAAAATTGCACGGTCGTGCGACGTTGCACCCAAACAAAATTGATGTCCTTTTTTTCACACAAATAGAGCTTTCTTTTGGTGGTATTTGATCACATTTGCGGTTTTTATTTTTTGCGCTATAAACAAACAATTTTGAAAAAAAAGCAATATTTTTTACTTTTTGCTATAACAAATATCGGCAAGTGATTAAAGTGCTAAACTGGCCAACATCCGAGTTGTCGATGGCCCTGATGGCACCACCGGGCTCTGCAAAAGTTTGCAATTTTTCAATCAAATACAACAGCCTGCAAGGGAGATTCCTTCATTGACACAGTGTAGTGTGGATGGGGGCATCTACTAGATTTCTTTAGTTTGGCCTCTGGTCTGAATGTTTATCCTTCACAAATAGAAATACACGGATGATCTCTACACAATACAGTTAGGAGGGTTAAGTAAAAGATAGTTGGTGTATGACAAACTCCCAATAAAAAGTCACCCAACTATTAACCTGGAGACTACGGGTTCCACTTTATTATGCATAATATTGGGGCAATGTCACCACATGTTAAATTGAAATATCGAGAAACATCAAGACACCATTGTCACACCTGTAAGATAGCAGATTTGGCTGTACTCACTGTACAGATGTGAGCTGTCACAGCATCCCAGAAACGGAGACAGTGTGAAGTACCACATATGTGCCCATCCCCGCGATTAAGGTCAGCCATAGACAGAGCAATTTTCTTTCCTGCAACAAAAGCAAATTGCTCGATTCCCCTCCGGGGGAGCCATTGTGTTTTTCTGTCAGGAATGGCTCCCCCCACTGGGAGAACACAGAGATTACCGCTAGTGGCTATAACAGCCATTAGCAATAATCGCATGTAAAATCTGACCGCCTGGTTGTACCCAAGTTGATAGATTGATTCAGTTCTTCCAGAACTGGCCAAGATTCGAACCATCTATGGCCAGCTTAAAAGAGAAGGATGGGGTTTTTATTTATTTTTTTTGCTAATCATACTTACCTCGGTGAATGGAGCATCAGACCAATGCTGAAGCTGTCTCCCGGCGTCTCTGCACTGAGAACCGAGCCACCAAACATCACCGTTAGCTTGGTTCTCACTCCTCCCCGAGCAGAGCGATGCTGTCAGTCAGCATCAATCCTGGTCTGCTTCTCCGGGCTCTTTGGAGCGATGAGCTGTGGAGGGGCGGGGAGTGGCCGTCTCAGCGGGCCAATTAGAAAATGCAGCGTGTTTCGTGCATGCGCAGTAGGGAACGGGCTGTGAGGCCTAAAGGCTTCACTGCCAGTTTCCCTTACAATGAATGGCGGTGGCAACATCCCGAGAGCCAATCAGAAAATAGGCTGGGGTGCCAACATCGTGGGATCAATGGACAGTTAAGTGTCCTAATATTAAAAGTCAGCAGCTACAGTATTTATAGCTGCTGACTTAAAAAAATTTTTTGAGGGGGCAGAAATCCTCTTTAACCACTTCCTGCCCGGTCTATAGCAGAATGACGGCCGGGCAGTGCTTCAGTTATCCTGACTGGACATCATATGACGTCTTGCAGGATAACATGCCAGTACGCACATCGACCGGTGGTGCGGTGTGTCAGTCTGACACACCACAATTCCAGATCTTGTTAAAGAGCCTCTGACAGAGGCTCTTTACCACATGATCAGCTGTGTCCAATCACAGATGATCATTGTGTAAACAGGAAAAGCCATGTATCGCCTTTTCCTCTATCGTATCTGACAGGTGCGACCCGATGGGCTGCTCTCCTGACAGAGGGTGTCTGCGCCAATTATCAGCACAATCCCCTGAGGATGCTGTCCAGGACCACCAGGGATGCCCACCCATGATGATCACCAGGTATTCCAGCCATGACCACCAGGGATGCCAATCAGTGCCCATAAATTATGCCAAACAGTGCCTGTCAATGCCAGCCAGTGCCTCCTTATCAGTGATGCCCATCAGTGCCACCTATAAGTACCCATCAGTGCAGCCTTTAAGTGCCCATCAGTGTCGCCTATCAGTGCTCATCAATGCAGCCTATCAATGCCCATCATCAGTGCCACCTCATAAGTGAAGGAGAAAACTTACTTATTTACAACATTTTATAAACAGAAACAAAGAAAAACTTTTTTTTTTTTTAATTCGGTCTTATTTGTTTAGCAAAAAATAAAAACCCCAGAGGTGATCAAATACCACCAAAAAGCTCTATTTGTAGGAACAAAATTGTCAAAATTTTGCTTAGGTACAGTGTTGCATGACTGCAGTGGAATGGAATTTTTTTATGTGAATTAATAATTGTACGTATTTTAAACAACCAAAATAGTATTGGTTGCCTAAAAAGTCCCGCATTTGTGGGAGTTCTCGTTTTTTCAGTTTACCCTGGGATGTCGGCAACAGACACCTGGTTTTTGAACAGTGGAGACATTTTTCAGACTACAAATACTGGAATGAGAGGAGAAGCATCTGACGCTGGTAAAGATGCACTTCAAAATTAGAAAGCCTTTACCATTCATTATAAAATGTAATAACTCTTGTTGAAAAGACAGTATAGGCAACAAATCATCAATGAAATGATTACCTCTCCATTATGTTTCTTCATAAGAGGGAAAAATAAAGAAATGTAAACTTGTACTGACTGATTTTTAAGACTTTTTGAAAGTTTTTCAGCTTCCTCAATCACCTTTACTATTGTTCTAGGACCAATCAGGGCTCATCAGTAATCCTGGACACAAAAAAGCACAAAATGAACTGTTACTTATAAACATATACAGTATATCAAAGCAATTTCACAGCAATAGTCTATTATGAAGTTAAAGAGGAGCTCCAATCTGTTAAAAATAAATAAATAAAAGTCAGCAGCTACAAATCCTGTAGCTGCTGACTTTTAACCCTTTCACGCCTAAGCCTATTTCTGACATTTGTTGCTTACAAGTTAAAATCTGTATTTTTTGCTAGAAAATTACTTGGAACCCCCAGACATTATATATATTGTTTTAGCAGAGACCCTAGAGAATAAAAGGATTGTTTCAATATTTTATGGTATTTGTGCAGCGGTCTTTCAAACGCATTTTCATGTGGGGAAAAAAAAGACACTTTCATGAATTAAAAAAAAAAAAACAAACAGTAAAGTTAGCCCAATTGTTTTATATAATGTGAAAGATTATGTTACACCGAGTAAATAGATACCTAAACATGTCTTGCTTTGAAACTGCACACCCTCGTGGAATGGCGACAAACTACGCTACCTAAAAATATCCACAGGCGACGCTTTAAAAAAAATGTAACGGTTACCAGGTTAGAGTTACAGAGGAGGTCTTTTACTAGAATTTTTGCTCTCACTCTGATGATCGCGGCGATACCTCACATGTGTTGTTTGAACACCGTTTACATTTTACTTACGTATGCGTTTTCTTTGTTGCGCGAGCACACGAGGACGGGGGCGCTTTAAATTATTTTTTTTCTTATTTATATTTTTACATTGTCCATTAAAAAAAAATCTGATAATTTTTATTGCTGTCAAAAGGAATGTAAACATCCGTTGTGACGGTAATAGCTGGTGACAGGTACTCTTTATGGAGGGAGCGGGGGTCCCCAAATCCCTCCTTTGCACTTAAAGCGGAGGGAAAAAAATGTTAAGTCAGCAGCTACAAATACTGCAGCTGCTGACTTTCACTTTAGACAATTACCTGTCCAGGGAGCCCGCGGTGTCGGCACCCAGCCGATCTTCGGATCAACTGTTGGGTGCAGCCGCTGCCATTCCAGGTAAGGGAACCCCGGCAGTGAAGCCTTCCAGCTTCACGCCCAGATCCCTACTGCGCATGCGCAAAGCGCGTTGCGCTTTCTGATTGGCCCAGCGGCAGAGGTAGGAGGAGGGGGCTGAACTTCCAGGAGATTAGGCCGCGGCCCTGTCTCCCGGAAGTGGGGAAGGAGACCTGTCAAAAAAAGGGCCCCGTTCCCCTCTCCCCCTGAAAGGTGACACCAGAGGGGGGAGGAAGCAATTCGGCGGAAGTTCCACTTTTGGGTGGAACTCTGCTTTAAATCAGATCAAAATTGGCGATTCTGAATACTGTCATTTTTTTTTTTTAAATTGACGCCGTCGGCCCCGCCCCTCGGCGGCCGCATCATTGGATTTGACAGCAGCGGGAACAAATGGCTGCGCTGCTATCAATCTATCCAATGAAGAGCTGAGAAGCTGTGGAGAAAGTGACGCGGGATCGCGCCCAAGGAAATTTGGGGCTTAGGTATGTAAAGCCTAGGATGCATTAAGGTGAAAAAACGGTTTACAACCCCTTTCAGGCTTCACAGCCGGTTTACTTCTGTGCATGCACAGGTCGCTCTGTGCTTTTTGAATGGTCCCGCGTGTGTTCCAGAAATTAGAGGGGGGGTAGGAGGGACTGCAAATGTCGTAATGGTCAAAACCAGATACCTGCTCTCCCCCTAAAAGGTGTCAAATGTGGCAGTAGAGGGTGCGAACAAGCAGAGCTTCCCCTTTTGGATGAAGCTTCGCTTTAAGAGTTTTCTGGTATTAGCCAATGGATTCCTCTTGTCAGTTACAAATTACGTACGCACCCAGCAGTCTTGGGCCCCTTTCACAGGATCAGCCTGCTCGGATCTGCCTTCAGGTTGATCCGAGCGGGCCACCCATTGACTTCTATGGGCAGGCGGATGTCAGCGGAGATGTGTCCGCAGACACAAGCCTGCCATCCGTTCCGACAAGATCCGCTCAAAACAGAGAAATGAAGATGCGTTCGCCATACGACCAGCGGATCAGACCGGATTCAAAAAGGACAGGCTGTCCATTTTCATCCGAACTTCCCATAGAGAATAGCGGGGCTCTGACAGGTCCGTCCCTGCACAGTGAGTGGAGACGGACTTGTCATCCGCCTCGTCCAGCGGATCCACTCCGTGTAAACCCAGCCTCAAGTCCAACAAGTTAAAGCGGAGTTCCACTCAAATTTTTAACTTAATCTTACCCCCTTCAGTTAATTGCATAGATGTTCAAATGCCGCACGAAAATTTTTTTTATCGCTGTTATTACTTTTATATTGTACTTTATCGTGGCACTTCATGTCTCTCCTCCCATGGGAGTAGGCGTGTTTATTGCCTTTCCCCGGTGCCGCACTGTCTCCTGGGAGCTTACTGTTTACCCCCCTCGTCCAGCGGATCCACTCCCTGTAAACTCAGCCTCAAGTCCAACAAGTTAATTCACCTTAAAAATTAACACTAATAGCTTGTAAAAAGAAAAACAAAATGAGCACTGTACCTGGTTTTGCTTGAAATTTGACCTCTTTTTAATTAGCTCAACCACACACACACACACACATATATATATTTTATTTATTATAGAAACAAATATAAATACACACACATATATGGATAGATATGTAAATATATAATCTGATAGAATGTTGTGTATGGTCACCTTGTATTGTGTATGGTCACCTGAAGAGGGAGGGAGGAGAATTAAAGACCCGAGTGTGCTTCGTGGAATGGGACAACTAAGTAATGTTGAACTGACCCTTTATTTTATTTATCTAACCAGTTGCCAACCGCGCTATAGCCGAATGATGGCTACAGCGTGGTTGCCCCGCTGCGGCGCGCATCCGGCGTGCTCTGTGATCCCTGTGTCCTTAAAACACAGCTGATCACAGATTGGGGTAAAGGGCCAATCACAGCTGATCACAATGTAAATACACTTGCCACTTATCAGCATTCCTTTCCTCACGCGCTGTCACAGTGTGAGGTAAGGAGAGCCAGTAACCGGCAAGTGTGAAGGGGGACATCTATACTGGTAATCATTGTCCTGATTATCAGTGCAGCCCCAACAGTGCCGCCTATCATTGCCCTTCAGTGTTGCCTATCAGTGTTCATCAGTGCTGTATATTAGCGCAGCCTCATGAGGTCCTTATCAGTGCCCAGCTGTGCCACCTCCTCAGTGCAGCCTATTAGTGCCACTTCTTGGGTGCCCATCAGTGTAGCTTATCAGTGACACCTCATCAGTGCCCTTCAGCGTGGCCTATTAGTGCCTGGCTGGTGACCGCAATGATGGGAAATGTTTACCATATCACTCGTAGCGCACATGCTCAGAAATGCATCGCATTCCTGTGACGTCACCGTCCTGTGCCACGCTGTTTACTGTCCAAGCCTCGCTTTGGGATGCACATCACGTGGCTGTTTTCCATCATCGTGGTCACCAACCAGGATCTTTGGAGCTGCAGTGCTGATAATGTACAGGCTGTGACTGTTCACCGCCCCATTCCTTCCTGGGACACGATGTGCTGCACCTTGCAAGCGACAAGCGGACTCACTGTGACTTGTTGTCCCACCTGCTCAGCCCAGAGATGCACTCAATTATACCTTCTCACATGTGAGTGGATATTGTTTTTACTATTAAAGTGTTTTGATCTATACTCAGAGGCGCCCCTCTCCTTGTTTTCTCTCAGCTTCACTGGAATTGGCTTCTGGTCTTGCCCTGATACACTCATCTACCCCTCCTGATATCTACTTTTGCACTATTATGGCTTTTATATAGTCATACTGAGGTACTACAGTACTGCGCCATTTACTTGTCCAAATGGATATTATTTAGTCTGTGTGAAAGTTATAGAGTCTACAAGCTATGGTGCAAATCATTATAAATTGATCACACCTGATGTACTGACGGCCTATCTCATTTCTCGAGTCCCTCAAATGTCAGGACAGTACAAATACCCCCAAAATTACCCCTTTTTGGAAAGTAGACAGTCCAAGGTATTTAGTAAGAGTCATTGCAAGTTTTTTTGAAGTTGTAATATTTTCCCATAATTCTTGTGAAAATTAAGGTTATTTATTTTTGATTATTTTTTTAGTTTTTTTTTTTTTACACAAAATTGTGATAAGTTATTTCTCACACACAGCATAAGCATACTTCAAATTACATCCCAAAATACATTCTGCTACTCCTGAGTATGGCGATACCACATGTGAGAGACTTTTACACAGCCTGGCCACATACAGAGGCCCAGCATGATGGGAGCACCATCAGGCGTTCTAGAAGCATAAATTACATTTAGAATTTCATGATGACTTATAACACCTTTGAAGGTGATCGCCACACTGCATGCACCCAGGGGCCCGCAGGAGCAGCAAGAACCAGAGAACGTCATATGATGTTCACCCGGAGGGAGGAGATATTCCTGCCAGCATCATTTTACTATGGCCCGGTATGGAACTGGTTAAATTGAGTTGATTTGAAGCAACCACCCTGTTATTAAATAATATCTATTTATTATAACTGTCACAGATCTTACAACAACCCCCCCCCCACCCTGGCCTGTTCACGGTCAGAGGATTTGCTCATGCATCGGGCGATCAGACCACTTCCACTTCTACTGTCCCCAATAACTTCCACTGATTACAGACTGCCACAAATCTCACAACTATCACTACTCGCCCAGACTCCGCCCACTACCTATGCATTAGTAAATGAGTGCAAGGAGACTATTCTCCACAAAAAATCTCCAAAGCAGAATAAAGGGGGATGGGAAATAATGGACTATATCGTACCCTGGAAAGGTTACTCATCAGATAAAAATTATATAAATTGCATAGATACATGATTAAAACATAGTAAAGTAGGGGTGCACCAAATGGAAATTTTTGTGCCGAAACTGAAAATGACAGATTTTTAAAAAATATTTATATTATCATATATAATTGTAATATATTCAACTTTTTAATTAATATTAATATCAATTTAAATTAATATGAATTTATTTGATGGCCATTATTGGCGCCTTTAGTGCAAGAAAGATCAAGAAAAATGCAGTCTGCAGTCTCTAATCATCTCTTGTATCATGTCTGCAATCTCTTATTTAAACTTAAATACACTAATAGTATTAGCAAAATTTCCATTTAGTGCACCTCTAGCAGACATGATACAGGAGATGGTCAGTGCCCCGTCAGATGCAGCCTCGCCAGTGCCCCGTCAGATGCAGCCTCGCCAGTGCCCCGTCAGATGCAGCCTCGCCAGTGCCCCGTCAGATGCAGCCTTGCCAGTGCCCGGATCAGTGCGGCAATCTCCCGCTGTGTCTCGGAGCTGGATTTGAATTTCCCAGCCCCAGTAATAATGTTCCATCTCCTGTGATCACCACACTGATTCAATGTCATTGGCATTGGATCAGTGTGCCGTCTATCACAGGAGGCGGGACTTTGTTACTGTTGCCGCCTAGACAATTCAATTACCTGACTCGCAGGGATCGCGGCTATGTGAGGAGAAGAGGAGGAGGAGGAATAAAGAATAAAATGTACAGATAGAGTAATAGAGTATAAATGTTAACCACCAATAGATAATACATATGTAAACAGAAAGAAACAAATAATTGGGGAATGAAAAGATATAGTAGCTTACCGATAAAGGCCTACAAAAAGACCCCTACGCTTATCTCTGCCTCCCTGCAGCTCCTTGTTGGCGTTGGTGACTCCACCCCCCAACCACCGGCACTCTGTGGCCAGGGGCAGACTGACCAATCGGGTACTGCCCTGAGCAAACATGGAGATTGCTTCAAGTGGCAGTACCCGGCTCCAAGAGGCAGCAGGGACAAAGAGCAGTGAGGGTGGCCAAGACCAATTGCCCTGGAGCTCCAAAGACCTGCCAGGACCCCTGGGCTGGATGACCGGAGAATGAGGATGGGCAGGAGGTGCAGGCAGCCAGGGACAGCAGCAAACAGATCCTCTGGATGAACAGCTCTGTGACCTCCTGTGATCAGCTACTATGAGAACGGGCTCTGCCCACAGCATGGAAGGTACTTTACTGTCACACATACCTTCCCACAGACAGGGCTCTCTCACTTCCCTTCCCCTTTTTATTTTTAAAGCGAGACCACTTTAACCACTTCAGCCCCGGAAGGATTTACCCCCTTCCTGACCAAAGCACCTTTTACAATTTGGCACTGCGTCATTTTAACTGCTAATTGCACGGTCATGCAATGCTGTATCCAAACGAAATTTGCATCCTTTTCTTCCCACAAATAGAGCTTTCTTTTGATGGTATTTGATCACCTCTGCGGTTTTTATTTTTTGCGCTATAAATGGAAAAAGACCAAAAATTTTGAAAAAAAATGATATTTTCTACTTTTTGTTCTAAAAAAAATACAATAAACTCAATTTTAGTCATACATTTAGGCCAAAATGTATTCGGCCACATGTCTTTGGTAAAAAAAAATATCAATAAGCGTATATTTATTGGTTTGCGCAAAAGTTATAGCGTTTAAAAACTAGGGTACATTTTCTGAAATTTACACAGCTTTTAGTTTATGACTGCCTATGTCATTTCTTGAGGTGCTAAAATGACAGGGCAGTACAAAACCCCATTGACCCCATTTTGGAAAGTAGACACCCCAAGGAAATTGCTGAGAGGCATGTTGAACCCATTGAATATAATTTTTTTTTGTCCCAAGTGATTGAATAATGACAAAAAAAAAAAAATTTACAAAAAGTTGTCACTAAATGATATATTGCTCACACAGGCCATGGGCAAATGTGGAATTGCACCCCAAAATACATTCAGCTGCTTCTCCTGAGTATGGGGATACCACATGTGTGGGACTTTTTGGGAGCCTAGCCGCGTACGGTGCCCCGAAAACCAATCACTGCCTTCAGAAAATTATTGATTTCACTCCTCACTACCTATCACAGTTTTGAAGGCCATAAAATGCCCAGATGGCACAAACCCCCCCCAAATGACCCCATTTTGGAAAGTAGACACCCCAAGCTATTTGCTGAGAGGCATGTTGAGTCCATGGAATATTTTATATTTTGACACAAGTTGCGGGAAAGTGACAAATGTTTACTTTTTTAAATTTTTTTTGCACAAAGTTGTCACTAAATGATATATTGCTCACACAGGCCATGGGCATATGTGGAATTGCACCCCAAAATACATTTAGCTGCTTGTCCTGAGTATGGGGATACCACATGTGTGGGACTTTTTGGGAACCTAGCCGCGTACGGGGCCCCGAAAACCAATCACTGCCTTCAGGATTTCTAAGGGCGTAAATTTTTGTTTCCACTCTTCACTGCCTATCACAGTTTCGGAGGCCATGGAATGCCCAGGTGGCACAAACCCCCCAAATGACCCCATTTTGGAAAGTAGACACCCCAAGCTTTTTGCTGAGAGGCATGGTGAGTATTTTGCAGCTCTCATTTGTTTTTGAAAATGAAGAAAGACGAAAAAAATTTTTTTTTTTCTTTTTTCAATTTTCAAAACTTTGTGACAAAAAGTGAGGTCTGCAAAATACTCACTATACCTCTTAGCAAATAGCTTGGGGTGTCTACTTTCCAAAATGGGGTCATTTGGGGGGGTTTTGTGCCACCTGGGCATTCCTTGGCCTCCGAAACTGTGATGGGCAGTGAAGAGTGAAATCAAAAATGTACGCCCTTACAAAGCCTGAAGGCGGTGCTTGGTTTTTGGGGTCCCGTACGCGGCTAGGTTCCCAAAAAGTCTCACACATGTGGTATCCCCGTATTCAGGAGAAGCAGCAGAATGTATTTTGGGGTGTAATTTCACATATTCCCATGGCATCTTTGAGCAATATATCATTTAGTGACAACTTTGTGCAAGAAAAAAAAAATTTGTCTTTTTCCCGCAACTTGTGTCACAATATAAAATATTCCATAGACTCGACATGCCTCTCAGCAAATAGCTTGGGGTGTCTACTTTCCAAAATGGGGTCATTTGGGGGGGTTTGAACTGTCCTGGCATTTTATGCACAACATTTAGAAGCTTATATCACACATCACCCACTCTTCTAATCACTTGAAGACAAAGCCCTTTCTGACACTTTTTGTTTATATGAAAAAATTATTTTTTTTGCAAGAAAATGACTTTGAACCCCCAAACATTATATATTTTTTTAAGGCAAATGCCCTACAGATTAAAATGGTGGGTGTTTCATTTTTTTTTTCACACAGTATTTGCGCAGCGATTTTTCAAACGCATTTTTTGGGGAAAAAAACACACTTTATTACATTTTAATTCACTAAAACACACTATATTGCCCAAATGTTTGATGTAATAAAAAAGATGATCTTAGGCCGAGTACATGGATACCAAACATGACATGCTTTGAAATTGCGCACAAATGTGCAGTGCTAACAAACTAAATACATTTTTAAAAGCCTTTAAAAGCCTTTACAGGTTACCACTTTAGATTTACAGAGGAGGTCTACTGCTAAAATTACTGCCCTCGATCAATTGCGTTCGCCTTAGCGTGACAGCAGGGGGGGACAGGGGTGCTTTTTTTTTTCTTTATTATTTTTTTGCTTTTTTATCTTATTTTTAAACTGTTCCTTTCATTTTTTTTAATCATTTTTATTGTTATCTCAGGGAATGTAAATATCCCCTATGATAGCAATAGGTAGTGACAGGTACTCTTTTTTGAAAAAATTGGGGTCTATTAGACCCTAGATCTCTCCTCTGCCCTCAAAGCATCTGACCACACCAAGATCGGTGTGATAAAATGCTTTCCCAATTTCCCAATGGCGCTGTTTACATCCGGCGAAATCTAAGTCATAAAATGCTTGTAGCTTTCGGTTTCTTAGGCCATAGAGATGTTTGGAGCCACTCTGGTCTCTGATCAGCTCTATGGTCAGCTGGCGGAATCACCGGCTGCATTCTCAGGTTCCCTGTTGAGACAGGAGAGCCAGAGAAAAACACGGAATATGGTGTGGGGGGGCATTTCCTCCCACTGCTTGTAAAAGCAGTCTAGAGGCTAATTAGCCGCTAGGATTGCTTTTACATGAAAGCCGACCGCTGGCTGAAAAGAATGATACCAAGATGATACCTAAACCTGTAGGCATCATTCTGGTATAACCACTCAAAGTCGTGAATGGTGTACCTGAAGACAAAAAAATGGTTAACAATAAAACACAGTAAACGGTAAAGTATAAAAAATTGCATACCTGAAAAGCAAACATGATAAAACATAATAACAATAAAACATTGCAGAATAGAATACAGTAAAAAAGAGCAGAACAATAGAGAGAGAGAACAATAAAACGACAACTATTTTTTTTTTTTTTGTTTTATATATTTTTTTATGTTTTTTTTTTTTTTTACACTTTTTTTTTGTAACTGTAACTTTTATAACTGTAACCGGTTCCAGGTTCGGGTCTCTCAAAATGCGATGGCATCTTGGGGGCAATCAAGGGGTTAAAACATTTATTAGGTAGTATATGGGGGTCCCTGTCGCTATAAAACGCTGATGGCGAACCTACATATTTACCTCCCTAACTAGCGTCACCAGTGACACTAATACATCGATCAGAAAAATGATCACTTAGCGACACTGGCGACAGGGGGTGATCAAGGGGTTAAAACTTTATTAGGGGGGTACCCTAGACCTAAAGGGGGCTAACAGTAACTGCCCTAACACAGTAACTGTCACAAACTGACACCATGCAGTAATCAGAAAAAAAAAAAACTGCTTGGTGTCAGTGTGACGGGGGGGGGGGGGGGTAAAGGGGGGTGTTTTGTGTGCCTGGCATTTTCTACCGTGTGTGTAGTGTTTGTGCACTCACATTGCAGTCTTCTCTCCTCGGCGCCGGACTCCCCGCCCGCGGGAAGCAGATCACGTATATGTACGTGATTCTGCCTGCCCGTTCCACCTTTCCGACATACATCGGCGTGAGGCGGTCGTTAAGTGGTTAAATCGGACTTTGCGGTGCCACACCATTTAAAAACAGAAGTTCCTGCACTATTTTTGCCGATTTAAGGTGCAAGCTGCATAGACATCTGTGCATGAAATCGCACAGATTTCAGCCAAGTCACATCTGATGTCGCACTGACATGCGGCTTTGAAATTGTGTATTTTCACGTAAAGTTGTACGATTTAAGTCGAGTTTGCTGTGATCGGGGGCGAAGTCATGATTTCTACTCTCCATAGAGAGCATTGAGGTTGATTTACTAAAACTGGATTGTGCAAAATCTGGTGCAGCTCTGCATAGAAACCAATCACTTTCCAGGTTTTATTGTCAAAGCTTAAAGAGGAAGTAAACCCTGATGGGTTTTACTTCCTCTTTGTTTCCCTGCAAAGGTAAAGCATAATGGGCTACCATGTATCGCATAGGAGTCCATTATGTGTCACCTGAAACCGAAGCCTGCGATGTCACCGCTGTCCCCTCTTCCATGAAGCGTCCATCTTCCATCCGGGTGTCGCGGCTCCGACGCTATGATTGGCCGGAGCCGCGGTGACTTCACTCCCGTGCATGCGCACGGGAGCCACCAATCACGGCACGATCTCTTTTAGGAATGACACGCTCGCCGTTTTTAAAGGAGTCTTAAGTGCGCCGTTGTCTATGGCGCATGCACTGTAGACATCGGCGCTGGTCTAATATCTAAATATCTCTTAAACCTTGGAGGTTTGGGAGATATTTCGAGCACCTACAGGTAAGCCTTAATCTAGGCTTACCTGTAGGTAAAAGTGGTTGTAACGGGTTTACAACCACTTTAATTGCGCAAGCTGAAGATATAATCTGATTGGTTCCCATGCAGAGCACCAGGTTTTGCACACTTCAGTTTTAGTAACTCAACCCCAGTATCTGTCCAGTCCTTGTTAATATAGCAATGAGGAAATCAATGTTAAAGTGGTGTTCCGGCCGAAATTATACTTTTTAAATAAAAATACCCCTATAATACACAAGCTTAATGTATTCTAGTAGAGTTAGTCTGTAAACTAAGGTCTGTTTTGTTAGTTTATAGCAGTAGTTTGTTATTTTATAAACTTACAACAGGCCGTGGCCATCTTAAGTGTGGGCATCTGAAGCCAGACTGTATTTCTTCCTGGATCTCATCCTTGCAGATCTCGCACATGCTCAGTGCAGCACAAGCAGTGTAATAGGCTTCAGGCCAGGTTTCCATAGCAACGGCAATTTCAGAGGAAGTTGCCGCCCCTTCCCAAAAGGCATTGCAAACAGGAAATGATGCGATGGGCCGTGGCCAGGGAGGAGGAATTGAAAAAGGAATTTTGCCGATATACAGTAGGTGCTGAGAAAAAAAAAAACAATATCCAATTTGTTTACAGTGCGCAGTTTAGTGAGGGATGCTGAAGAGTTGTAAAAGTGGGTGGAACTCCACTTTAAAGTGACACTAAGCAGTATCCTAATTCTCTAAAAATAATCCATACACATCCACTACTTAATGGATCTATCATCTATTTTGCAATAAATTGAGTTGTATTTTCCTGCCTCCTTTTACCCGTACTCCATGAGCTCCCGAACCTCTCCGTTTCCATCTCACTTGCGTTTGAAACAAGCAGTGCGTCTTTTGTTGCAGTTATACACACTGCTCTATGCACACTACACATCCCATTGTCCATAGTTCCTAGTCCATCTGGAGAGTGAAAAGGAGAGGGTGACTGTGTTCCTACATACAGTGGGACCATAGAAAACGGACTTAGCCACCCTCTAACAGGATTTCAGATCACAGCAAAAAAAATTTGGAGGAGGCTGAGAGCAATAGAATGGACATTTTTGCATTAAAGGGGTTGTAAAGGTAAAAATTTTTTCACCTTAATGCATTCTATGCATTAAGGTGAAAAAACTTTTGACAGTACCGCCGCCCCCAGCCCCCCCCCGTTTTACTTACCTGACGCCTCGAATCTTCGCTCCTCGTCCTCGTCAGCTTCATTGCAGCTCAGCCTGGTCGCTGATTGGCTGCAGTGGATGGATTGAAAGCAGCGCAGCCATTGGCTCGCGCTGCTGTCAATCACATCCGATGACGCGGCGCGCCGGGGGGCGGGGCCGAGTGATACAGCGAGCGGCTATAGCCGCCGGCTGTATCACGGGAGCGCGCCCGCAAGCACTCACCACCGTGCGAGGGAGCTCGCATGAAGGTGGTAAATGCTTGCGGGGAGGAGCTGAAACAGCCGCCGAGGGACCCCAGAAGAGCAGGTTCGGGGCCACTCTGTGCAGAACGAGCTGCATAGTGAAGGTAAGTATAACATGTTTGTTATTTTTAAAAAAAAAAAACAACAACTTTACAACCCCTTTAAGAATACATACTAAAAGCAGAGCTCCACCCAAAAGGGGAAGCTCTGCTTGTTTGCTCCCTCCGCTGCCACATTTAGCACCTTTCGGGGGGTATCGGGTACTAGACATCTGCGGTTCATTTCATTCAGAATTAATATTCCAACAAATTTTTTGTTATTTGGTGATTCAAATATATTCGATTACCCGTATTACAGTATAAACAAAGTTTACCGAATGCTCTGAATAACAAAACGAAATTAAAATTGGAATTTAAATCGAATTATTCGAACTGTAAACATATTTCTGAAATCAAAGACTGTGTGTGTTATTAGTACCATTTCAAAATAATGCTAATTTTTTTGTTAAGCCAAAGGTGATTTAACCACTTCAGCCCCGGAAGGATTTACTCCCCTAATGACCAGGCCATTTTTTGTGATACAGCACTGCGTTATTTTAACTGATAATTGCGCGGTCGTGCTGCAGTTTTTATTTTTTACACTATAAACAAAAAAATAGCAACAATTTTGAAAAAAAACAAAACAAAACTATTTTTTACTTTCTGCTATAAAACATATCCAAAAAAAATGTAAAAAATCTAATTTCTTCATCAATTTAGGCCAATTTGTATCCTGCTACATATTTTTTTACAAAAATCACAATTAGCGTATATTGATTGGTTTGCGCAAAAGTTATTGCGTCTAGAAACTATGGGATACATTTAGGGACTTTTTTTTTTTAAAAAAAAACATTTTTTTTTTACTAGTAATGGCAGCAATCTGTTTTTTTAGCATGACTGCAACATTGTGGCGGACAAATTGGACACTAAGTGACACTTTCTGGGGACCAGTGACACTAATACAGTGATCAGTGCTGAAAAAATGCACTGACACAGTATAAATGACACTGGCAGGGAAGGGGTTAACATCAGGGGCAATCAAAGGGTTAATTCTTTTCCCTGTTTGTGCTTTCTTAGAGCCCTTTCACACTGTAGCGCGCCTGCCATTAGCGATAAAGCACCACTAGTTTTAGCGGTGCTTTACTGTCGTTTAGCGGCACTTTTCGGCCACTAGGGAGGTGCTTTTAACCCCCGCTAGCGGCCAAAAAAGGGTTAAAAGCGACCGCAAAGCGGGCAGGGGCAGTTTAGGATCGGTGTATACACTGCTTCTCCACCGCCCCAAAGACGCTTCTTGCAGGACTTTTTCTAACGTCCGACAAGCGCACCACTCCAATGTGAAAGCACTCGGGCTTTCACACTGGGGCTGCAGGGGAGGTGTTTTTCAGATGCTTTACAGGCGCTATTTTTAGCTCTTTAGCTCCTGAAAAAACGCCCCAGTGTGAAAGGAGTCTTACTTACCTGGAGGACGCTGCATGTACAAGATAGAGACTATACTTTTTTTTCGGCAAAACATAAGTATAAGGCTGACCGCAGGTCAGCCTGTTTTTGTAGGCGGAGTC
This sequence comes from Lithobates clamitans, assembly GCA_037952925.1. NCBI lineage: Eukaryota > Metazoa > Chordata > Amphibia > Anura > Ranidae > Lithobates > Lithobates clamitans. The sequence continues at coordinate 1,184,959 of JBBGZY010000906.1, forward strand.
AGGCTGCATAAAGCCGGCCCGCCTCTGCCTCTGTCCTTCGTGGTCGTAGGCGCTCGTACAGCGTCATTCCCGGGCGCTGACGTCACTTCCGGGTTCGGAACAGCTCGTACGGGTCTCGTGTCTCAGCTCGGCGTCCACTACGCATCGCAGACGGTAGAAGGGCAGGTAAGGGGAGTCTCGGCTTCCCTTTTCGGTTTCCCCACTCGGGGTAGTGTCACTGGGGGTTTGTGTGGGAAGGGTAGCGGTGGTTGTGGCATGTATGGTGATCATGTTAGGGGTTAGCAGTCTGCTTTCCATGTTTATGTCTGAAGACTCAGGAGCTGGCTGGAGGGGGGCGGTGAAGGACGGACAGCATTACAGGGACACTCGGTTCAGCTGGCTTCATAAGGTTTGTTAATTGCTGTCTGGTATTCTGGGCAAAGGTAAAAAAAATCCTCACGTTGTTATTTTTTCTACTATAGTAGTTTTTCCCACTTTGCAGCAAGGCAGGATTCTGTTTGGTGTCTCCCTGGCAGTTCAGGTATGTATGGTAGGGTATTGTATTCATTTTTAAGCGGGTCATGTTTTGCTTATTCATGTACATTATCTTGCACGTACGTTGCATTTATACAATTTTACCTTACGTCCAGGCTATATACGTGTCGTTCATACTATTTCGTTTCTTGCAAGTACGTTTCATTCATATAATTTACGTTTTATTCATGCAAATTTACGTTTCAATTTAAGCTATTACGTTTCAGGTAAAGTTTTACGTTTCTTTTAAGCAATTTACATTATTTATGGGATTTACGCTCATTTAAGGGTTTACGTTTCAAGCAATCTACATTTCTTTTAAGCAATTTACGTTATTTAAGCAATTTACGTTACTTAAGCAATTTACGTTATTTTATGCAATTACGTTCATTTGAGGGATTTTCGTTTTTTCATTTATGCCATTTTTGTTCCATTTATGCAATTTTCGTTTCATTTAAGTAATTACGTTTCATGGTAAGCTGTTATTCATATATGCAATTTTCGTTTCATTTATGTAATTTGCGTTTCACTTATGCAAGTTTTGTGTCTGTATGCAATTTGCATGCATTTATGCTATTTTCGTTGTCTTATGCAAGGTTCGTTTTTTATACAGGATACGTTTTTCGTGCAACTTATATTTACGGTCAGTCTTTCTTTTGGCGTTTGGGGTTTTTCCTGTTGGTGGTACTGATGTTTTCCTATCATGTGTTAGCATCTTGCGATGTATGCATTCTCATGAAGGGTGTAATCGCATGGTTTTCACGTTCTCATGCTCATTTTCTCTCATACTTTCCTTTTTTTTATTCGCTCTATCTTTGATTTTATTTTCAGGCAGCTTATATTTCTTGGACGTTAGTTGCTTGCATATCACGTGCTGCTTCCAAGTCTTTTTGGGTTTAGGTTCACGCGCTTTTCTGTCTCATCTTCATGGTAACTTCAGCATTTCCACTGCAGTCACCTGGCACGTGGTAGTTCATGCAGTGTTGAGAAGGGCATTTTCTGTTGGCTCGTTTAGTGGCAAATCCCATCATCTGCATCACATACATACACCTCAATTTTCATTTTTTTTTTTTCACGCTAGCTTGACACGGCTCAGGTCTGAGATTACGGTTTTAAATTCCCATGACCGGTATGCTCTGTCCGGTTCTAGTTGGGTTGGGGGGGGGCGGCATTGTTTTCACAGGTAAGTCTTGGGTCACTTGTTTTGGTTTCTTAAGTTTTTTTGTTGTTTGCAGATAATGCCGCAAGCAGCGGATATTGGGGATTTCACTTCCATCTCGCCTTCTTCAGCAAGGGGGTCGGAACACGGCAGCGTACAATCTCTCAGAACCTGGACTGTTCCTAGACTTATAGCAGAGCTCCAGCGCAGGGGGATTTCATACCCAGCATCGGCTCGGAAAGCCCAGCTTTTTAGGTTGCTGTTCCCTCGTACAGCTGATTCAAGTGTGGAGCAAGTTACCCTTCGGACTGTGGCTGCTTCCTTGGCTGAGATCCACACTACCCTTAGTTCTCTGGCCACGTCTTGCCACGAGTTGCGTAGTAGGGTGGAGGTTTTGGAGAATCAGCCGAGTCCGGTTACTGCAGCAGCAGCCTGCCCGGTGGCTCTAGCTGATTCTGGGTCCTTCTCGGTACCCGGGCCCGTTTCGGTTGGTCCAGGTAATAATTTGTGTGCTCATTTTATTCCGGCTAATATTAGGAAGGACATTCTTGAAGGGAAGGATGTCAACCTGGCATCCTTATTAATTGCTGCTCATGATGTTGCGGACAACAGGTCCTACGCTTGTGGGGATGTTTCGGTGGTAGTGAAGACCAGGGATCACAGACTTAGTCGCAAGTTGTCCATCCCTGAGTTTGTCTTGGCCTTTAGTCTCTACAGAGATGTAATCTGCTCTGTTACTCCACTTAGGAGGGAAGAGTTGGACCTGTACCTGTATACAGTGGTTGAGTTAGGCCACAAGTATGGGGGGTCCAATTTTTATGATTATCACCGGTCTTTTTCCGCTAAAGCTGCGGCCCGTTTTGCTCAATTTCAGGTGTTGACGGTTTGGAGCAACATGGATACCGAGTTGTTTTGCCGGCATTTTGCCGGGCTCAGGTCTCCGGTATGTGCTTCTTGTCAATCTTCATCGCACACGGCATACTGGTGCCCCAATTTGGAGGTTCCTGCAGTACCCAGTACGTCCAGGGGGTCAGGTATGATGCTCCCTTCCTCAGGTTATCCGGCCCCGTTGGACAAGTTAGGCCGTCCTATTCATTTTCTGGGGAAATCCCAGATTTGCAATAACTAAAACCTTGGGGTATGCAATTTTAGTCAATGCCGGTTGCTGCATATCTGTACTGGGTGTTTCAGGGCTCACCCCAAGTCAGCCTGTTCACTTAAGCAGAATAAAACGTCATGACTAAGCCGTATCAATGTTCCTTTTTTGCAGTAGTGTTTAGCTGCCCACCCGTCACCTTCTTGGAGCAATTTTTTGGCTAGGGGTTTCACTGAGGGTTTCCACACAGGGTTTGTCTCCTTACCATCTGATAGTTATGAGTGTAAAAACCTTAGGTCATCTGCTGTAGATACTGAAGCGGTAGATTTGCTATCACAGTCAGAACTTGATAAGGGGTTTGTCATCGGGCCTTTTACTTCCCCTCCCTCCCGGGTATGGAGGGTCAACCCTCTGGGGCTTGTTAGAGGGAAATTTTCAAATAAACCACGTTTAATTTATGACTTGTCTGCCCCTCATTGTTCGCATGTTGCTAGCCTCAACTCTTTGATCCCGTCAGAAGAATTTTCTCTCAAATATGCTTCAGTGGATCAAGCTATTCAGTCCATTATTGAGGTGGGCTCAGGAGCTTGGTTGTCCAAGGCAGATAGCGCGGATGCTTTTAAGCTTCTGCCTATTCTGCCGTCTCTTTGGCAATGGCATGGTATCAAATGGAAAGGGGTTTATTATTTTGCCACCAAGCTTACATTTGGGTCTAGAAGTAGCCCTTGGTTGTTCAACGTTTTTGCTCAGGCGCTTAACTGGATTCTCACGTACAGGGAGAATTGTCATAAGGTGATCCATTATTTAGACGATTTTCTCCTCATTGAAGGTGGTGAGCAAGTCCCTTCTGACCTGCGGAAACTTACTTCACTTTTCTCTGCACTTAACATACCGCTGTCTGTCAATAAGATGGAGGGTCCAGTTACCAGACTCACGTTCCTGGGTATTACGCTGGATTCGCAATCCATGCAGGCCAGTCTTCCCACAGATAAGCTTGTGAGAATCATAGATTGCATTCATGCGTTCACAGTCTCCAGAGACTGTACCAGGGTGGAATTACAGTCACTTCTCGGTATGTTAAATTTTGCGATGAGGATCATCCCCCAGGGGAGAGCTTTTATATCTAGATTGTTAGCATTATTGCCTTCGGCCCCCAACCCTGATGCTCAGGTGTTCCTGGATTCTTCTGCGCTTGCTGACCTTCTGATGTGGGATGAGTTCCTGTAACATTGGAATGGGGTAGCTATGTTTATCCCGGCTGTGTCTAATTCCTCTCCCCAAATTTTCACAGACGCAGCAGCCACCAAGGGCTATGCAGCCATTTTTGGTTCTCATTGGATGGCGGGATCTTGGTCGGACGAGGTTTTGGCAATTCCTCGGTTCACTGAGACTTCGGCTTTGTTCGAAGTGTATCCCATAGTGGCAGCCGCTCAGGTATGGGGGCATCTATGGGCAGGTCAGACAGTAGTTTTTTCTACTGATAATCAAGCAATCTCTGAGATTATCAGTAGTGGCAGATCCAGATCCTTGCTGATCATGAGATTTGTGTGTAGGCTCATTTGGTTATCTCTTCATTTTAATTTTCACATCCATGGTAGATTCATTAATGGTATAGATAATATAGCGGCCGATGCTTTGTCCCGGTTTAATTACCCATTATTTTTTCAGCAGGTCCCGGACGCAGACGCTTACGCCACGCCTTCCCCGCAGTTCCAACAATTGGTGATGGATTAGACTCTCATTGGGTTGAAGCAGTTAATTTAATTAACAGTTCTTTATCTCTGAATACCAGGAAGGCCTATGCCACAGCTTGGAGGGTCTTTCAGGCCTTCCAGGCAAGATTTCCTTGCTTAGACAGTTACAATATCCAGTACCTACTTGCTTTCAACGCTTTTTGCCACTCTCAACTTAAACTGGCCCATAGTACTATTAGGACATATCTGGCTGGCATTCAACACTTTATGTTGTTAGAAGACCCTAATAGGCCCTCTATATTTTCAGCTCACCCTATCAGGGCCATCCTCAAAGGAATCCAGAAAGGTAGCCCTCCTATCAGGCTAAGTAGACTTCCCATAACTGGTCACATTTTCCGGGATATGTCTGATATTCTCTCTAGATCTCCTTTTGGGAGGTTACCAAGCTTGGTGCTTAAAGCAGCAATTTATCTGGCCTTTTTCGGGTTTTCAAGGCCAGGGGAATTTGCTCATTCTGGTGCAGGGTCTCGCATACTTCTGGCCAATCAGTTGGTTAGGCACCCAGGTTATTTTTGTTTACATTTACATGCGTGCAAGACACAGCAAACAGGAGGCGGTACGGACATTAGGTTTTTTGAGACCGGGAAGGCATGGTGCCCGGTATCAGTATTAGATCAGCTAGTCAGGGCTACGGCTGATAAACCTAGGGATGGGCCTCTGTTGCCCTTCCCTTGTGCTCCCCTCTCCGTAGCTCAATTCACTCTACATTGTCCTATCCTTTTGGCTAACCTGGGTTTGGACCCGAAGGCATACTCCGGTCATTCATTTAGGATAGGAGCAGCTTCTGCAGCTTCACGTTAGGGGGTCCCTGCTCATATCATAAAGAAGTTAGGCAGGTGGAGGTCAGATTGTTTGTTTTTCTAGGTATATTCCAGATCCTGTTTTGGAAATGTCGCAGTCTTTTGTCAATTTAGCTGATTAATGTGATTCAGTGTATAATAAACTTTTGATAAACTTTCATCCTACTGTTTTATTTTTTGCCTTTTAGGCATACTGACCACGGCACACCTCAGGTCAATGTTTTTGTTTTTTGTTTAACTCTTCACTATCACAGGTTAACTCTGAGTACAAGTATAAGGCTGACCGCAGGTCAGCCTGTTTTTGTAGGCGGAGTCAGGCTGCATAAAGCCGGCCCGCCTCTGCCTCTGTCCTTCGTGGTCGTAACCGCTCGTACCCTACCCACCCATTCCCTTTTCTTTATTTCAATTGATTTCTTTCTCTTTTCATACTTGGGTATGCCCCCTTTTAGGCATACTGACCACGTGACCACGGCACACCTCAGGTCAATGTTTTTGTTTTGGTTTTTTGTTTAACTCTTCACTATCACAGGTTGACTCCGAGTACAAGTCATATACTCGCATTGATTACATCTTGATATCACAGATAGCCATAACATCTATGGTGAGTGCTGACATAGGATCATTTACTTTATCAGATCACGCCCCGACAAATTGTATACTAGATTTAGGAGAGGAAGTTCGCAGTGAGTGGCATTGGAAGATTAATGAGACTTTATTAAAGGACAAAGAATGCGAACAAAAAATAAGCCAGGAAATGGATCTCTTCTTTTTGACAAATGAAACGGACGAAGTTACCCTACTTTGTATCTGGGAAACACATAAATGTGTGATGAGAGGAGTGTTGATATCTTTAGGGGCGCATAGGAAAAAAAAGCTTAACGAACAGATTGAGACTTTACTTAAAAAAATTCGAGAAGTAGAGTTAAAACATAAAAAGTCTCAGACACAGCAAATAGAGGAGAAATTAGGCGGTCTTCGGGATGATTTAAATTCTCTACTTATTGAACAGGCTAAAGCGAAATTGAAATGTGGAAGGGGGACGCTATATGAATTTGGGAATAAACTGAGTAGGATGTTGGCTAAGGCCCTTAAAGATGCTAAAACACAGAAGCTTTTGTCGGGTATTAGGACACAGAGGGGTGAGATGGTTAATTCCTCGCAGGATATGGCACAGATCTTTAAGGAATACTATGAGAGTCTCTATCACTTAGAACAATGGTTCTCAACTCCGGTCCTCAGGACCCACTAACAGGCCAGATTTTAAGTATTACCTTGAGGAGATGCAGACTAGAATACTGCAATCACTGAGCAGCAAATTATATCACCTGTGGTGTATTTCAGTTATCTTGCAAACCTGGCCTGTTAGTGGGCCCTGAGGACAGGAGTTGAGAACCACTGACTTAGAAGATCATTACTCCCCACAGAGGGGAAAAAGTAAGGGGGAGAGGATAAGGGAATACCTATGCAACTCAGAAATGCCAAAGTTAACGGAGGAGATAGTACAAGATCTAGATGGTCCAATCACAGTAGAGGAATTTAAGAGAGTAGTAAATCTCTTAAAAGTAGGGAAAGCACCGGGCCCAGGTGGGTATACTCTGACATATTATAAACGTTTTACCGAAAAACTGGCCCCAAGATTTACAGTGGCCTTCAACTCACTGCAGGAGGGACAGATGCTACCCAGTGAGATATTGACGGCACATATAGCGGTAATCCCGAAGGAGGGAAAGGATCCCGCTCAATGCTCCAGTTACCAGCCAATTGCACTACTAAATGTGGATTTAAACTTTTTTTCTAAGATTCTAGCGATTAGACTAGAAGAGTATATTCCTAAATTGATACATCCAGATCAAGTGGGATTTACAGCCGGCAGGGAAAGGAGGGAAAACACCCTTAATATTATTTTTAGCAGATGCAGAAAAAGCATTCGATAGAGTTGATTGGATTTTTCCCAAGGCCACCCTACAACACATAGGACCAGGTGAGGGAATGCTGAGCTGGCTCACAAACCTTTACTCAAATCCGAGTGCTAGGGTTAAGGTAAATGATAGACTGTCGGACCCTTTTAAGATACATAATGGAACTCGTCAGGGCTGTCCCCTATCGCCTATTATTTTTATTCTTACATTGGAACCCTACATTGGAACTGGCAGCTTATGCTGATAATCTGATTTTTTTCATAACTTCCCCAATTATATCCCTTCCGTCCCTTCTAAGGGAAATAAATAACCATAGGAAATTAGCAAACTATAAAGTGAACTACACTAAATCCGAAGCGATGGGGTTGGAAATAAAGGCACCTGAAATACAACAGATAAAGTCTCAATTTAACTTTAGGTGGACAGATTCCCATATAAATTACTTGTGGACTAAAATTCCTAAAAAGCTTAGCAGAGTGTTTGAATTAAACTATGCCCCGATGCTAAGACAAATTAAACAGGATTTCAGGAGATGGGACAGAGAGATCTTTACTTGGTTTGGTAGGACCAATATTATAAAGATGAATGTGATGCCCAGACTTCTCTACTTATTACAAACTCTGCCAATAAAAATCCCGTCGTATTTCCTGAAGGACCTTCGTTCAAGGTTTCTGAGGTTCATTTGGGCAGGGAAACCAGCAAGAGTAAGGAGAAACATTCTAGTGCTCCCAAAAGAAAAAGGAGGTATTGGTTTCCCTGACCCAGTGAGATATCAGGAAGCGTCACAACTAGCTAGAGTGGTGGAATGGTGTGCTCGTGAGAGGAAACCACATGTACAAATAGAACAAGCGACGGTTAAAATTCCTCTAGAGGGTCTGGTATGGATAGCAAAATCAAAATTACCTATAATAGTGAAAAAACATCCACTGATAGGTGCAACCATCCGCACTATCAATATAATTTTCAAAAAGACAAATCTTTCAGCCTACCCAAGCCCTATGACTCCAGTACTGGGTTCACCAGATTTTCAATTGGGCCTACTAGATCGGAGTTATGAGGCATTAAAACAAAGGGGAAGAAATAGGATTATTCACTTTTCTAGGGACAACCGCCTGATGTCACGAGGTGAGATAGAGGGAGAAGTGTCACCTGATTTAGACTATTTTAGGGCAATACAGCTAGGGGCCTTCATCCACTCGAAAATTAAAATTTACCCAGCGGTGCGGGAGTTATCCCGTTTTGAACAGAGATGTTTAGATGGAGAAAATATGAGACACTCTCTATCACATTGCTACGAGTTATTAACGAATCAAGAAGCTCCTCAGGAGCTTAATTTTGTCCAAGCTTGGGAGAGAGAGATGGGAGTAACGTTCTCCCAAAGTCAGAAGGTTAAAATTCTGAAATCCACACATAAGACATCGATTGCTAGTAGATATCAAGAGGGAGGATATAAAATCCTTACTAGGTGGTATAGAACACCTTCTGTTCTACATAAAATATTCCCACAGGCCTCAGATGTGTGTTGGCGTTGTACGAGAGCGGAGGGTACTATGCTGCACATATTTTGGGAATGTGAGAAGATTAAGGATTTTTGGGAAATGGTGGAGGAAACGATTAAGGAAATTACAGGTGTGTCTCTTGGGAATAATCCAGCTGCATTTTTATTAAATGATGTTCCCATGTCGGTGGAAAAATATAAGAACTCTTTACTTAAACACCTCCTTACGGCGGCGAAGGCCTGTATACCGGCTCTGTGGGAGAGTTCAGTCCCCCCGACCAAAACACACTGGTGGGCCAGGATTATGGAAATCCAACAAATGGAAAATTTGACATTGATGTTGAAAGAACAAGATAAGAAATATTGGAGGATATGGACTCCTTTCCTGGACTACAGAAGTATAGAACAGGCGAGGTAGACTACATGCGATCGGACGGGAATGAGGAGGGGGCACCCTTGGGGGGGTTTTTCCCCTTCTTTTTTTTTTTTTTTTTTTTTTTTAGGGTGGGGGTTGACATAAGGGGTGGGTTGGGAGAAAAAGGGAAATAATAATATATGTTTATAGGGCAGATGTGATTCAGTTCCACCTAGAAGAAAATGTATTAAGTGGTTAGATTATGATAAATGGAGATGTTAGAGAAGATATGAAGACTATGTGAAATACTTTATGTGGGATGTATTATATGATATTCAAAAATAAAGAATTAATAAAAGGAGTCTTACTCTGTGGCAGGGTGGATTTTATTTAAATCAACTCGATTTAAATCACTAGTACAAAGGCTTGATTTAAATCAACTCGATTTAAATCATAATTTTTAAAGAGCAACTGTCATTTCTGTCCCTCAGTGGCTCCTCCTCTGACCTGCTGTTGACTTCCTGACAGTCCCATTCACTTTAATGGGACGGCTGGTGATGTGGCAGTGACACAACAAGGTGAGGGATGTGGCAGCAAATGACAGGTGTTTTTTAAATGGAAGGTTTTATTCTTGCTGGTAGTTACCGTGTGTATGGGGCAATACTGTGTGGCAGGGTGGATTTGATTTAAATCAACTTGATTTAAATCATAATTTTTAAAGAGCAACTGTATTTTCTGCCCCTCAGTGGCGGCAGGTGCTCTTTACATGGAAAGACTTATTTTTGCTGGTAGTTAGAATCTTTAATATTTGCAAACAAAATGAAGGTTTCCTATTTAGAACAATAGCTGTCAGGTTAGTAAAACAGCGATATCAGAACTGATTCAATCATACAGTTTGTAGTGTACATAGATTTGCAAAACAATGGAATAAAAGAATATTCCTGAACTTTGTTTTATACCATGGTTACTGTGAAATTGTGTGAATGCATCAATGCAGTGCATGTTATCTCAGCTTGCAGAGCTTGGATTCATTAAATGAGTTTACCAAAAATGTTATTGCAGAATATGCAGCCTCATGCTACATAACTGAGCTACATTTCATGCTGAATAGACTAAATTAATAATGTATCCTAAATAGAAAATTTTCTTTAGATAGATTTTTACTCTAAAAGCATTTTATTAAAATAAATTTGATTTAAATCCAAAAAAATCATTGATTTATATCCACACTGCTGTGTGGGGAATGCTGCGAGAGATCGGTGTTCCTGATTAGTAGAAAACACAGATCTCTCTCTTCCTCTGTGACCAAACAGCGGTCTGCCTTGTTTACATAGGCAGACTGCCATTCTGTTATTCCTCCGAAAGATCGTGGGTAGCTTTTGTTCACTTTGTCGCATTCGAATTTAGAAAAATATAAAAAATTTTATTCGACCATTTAGAAATTAATTGATTCCAAACGTTTCAAAATAAAAAAATCTGTAATTTCATGGAAAATTTGAAAAGTAATTCCGAATTTGAATAAGAATTGAATGAATCAACTGAATTTATTAAATAAAATAAATAACAAGATTAACGAGTCTAAATGAAACAAATTTTTTAGTCATGCACATGTTGCGGTGATGACCCCCAGTAGTGATCACCACAGATCTCTATAGAGGGAAGGAAATGATGCCACAAGTTGCTGTACTTCTCCTATGGATCACAGGAGTGCAGTTTGTTTTGCACGCCTGTGACCCGTTTTTAGCAGAGAGCGGGCTGAAGTCTACTCTCTGCTGTCACAGAGTCGGTCCAGGCTCAGGTTTCATCACGATCGTGGAGTCGGGATCCACTCAGATCCCTCGACCGGAACCCGGCTCAGGCTCTCAGTGGGCCGCTGAGAGCCTGAACCGGCCGCTCCCACCCCCTCCACAGCCCAGAGCTCCAGTGAGTGAGGAGGGGGCAGAGCAGAGAGCGATGACTGACAGTCAGCAGCTCTCTGCTTGGGGAGCTGTGAGAACTGAGCGATTGGCGGTGTTCAATCACTCGGTTCTCAGTGTTAGAGGGGGACAGATGCAGCATCCACCTAGGTAAGTATGAATAAAAAAAAAAAAACATACTTCTCTTTTAAAATGAAACCTTTTGAACAAAATTCTACCAGTGTATTGCCAGCTTATGTTCACCTTTTCACAAAAAAAACAAAAGGAGAACGAACGACCACTTCCCCACCCCCAACCACGCTTAACTTGGCTTCTTCCATGACTATCCTGTGCCACCCATGGCGGCCAGTGCAGCGACATCTTAACCGCTTGCCGACCAGCCGCTGTCATTATACTGCGACAGGCTGGCACTATTCCACAAACCGTCGTAGCTGTACTTTGGTCCCTTTAAGCGGGATAGCAGGCGCTGCACTGCGGGGGTGCCGATGCTCGCATAACTTTTGCAGAAACCAATCAATATATGCTTATTGCGATTTTTATACCCAAAAATATGTAGAAGAATACATATCGGCCTAAACTGAGGAAAAAAATTAGCTTTTTTAAAAAATAAATTGGGGATATTTATTATAGCAATAAGTACAAAATATTGTGTTTTTTTTCAAAATTGTCGCTCTTTGCGGTTTTTATTTTTTGTGCGAAAAACAAAAAGAGATGCTCAAATACCACCAAAAGAAAGCTCTATTTGTGGGGAAAAAGGACATCAATTTTGCTTGGGTACAGCGTCACACGACTGCGCAATTGTCAGTGAAAGCGACGCAGTGCCGTAACGCAAAAAAATGGCCTGGTCATTGAGCAGCCAAATCTTCTGGGGCTGAAGTGATTAAAGCTTGTGATGGTGAGCAGTAATTGGTCAGCATGGGCATGTGACCACACTGACCAACGAGAATGTCACTGTATCCTCTTTGTTCTGGAACAACATCCCAGATAAAAGAAGGTGTGCACATTAGTGCATTTGTTTGAATGCCTGGACCTCTACATTGACTAGTGTGGGCAGTGGCAGATTATCATTGAAGGAGCTAAATCTAATGGGGGGGGCGTGAGTGAGTTCGGTGACACAAACGCTATTCTCGCCTAGGAAAGGTAATGCGGAAGTGCTGCTATGTAAGAGAGGAGGAGGGGCAATATGAGACTTAGTTTAGAGGGAACACCCATGCAATACGACTCTGGTGTGGACCAAAAAAAAAGAGTCCTGTGCGGTAGTTGGAGGTCCGGGATAGACTCTTCCCAGAGACTCGTGCAGATTTTATATGACCATGTATTCCTGTTGGGTATAAGACTGTGGGGACGTGGAGGAGGGGTAGGTGTGCGCTCCGGTCTATGGATGCCTCTTCTCCTCATTCTGGTTGTGAAAGGGGACAGAGAGCTGTGACAGAAGATCGATCTCCCCTCCATACACATTGCTGGCATCGGGGGGGGGGGAAATGTGGTCAGTGACCGGCACAGGATGGGACTGAGGTCTAGACTGCAAGACAATGGTGGAGACCCTCAGGAGAGTCAACTGTGCCAATAGGGGAAATCACAGAGGTAAGTGTACCCTGTATGACCTCACCCGTCCTATGTGTACACACCAATATACACCACAGCATTCTTATATAATATTTAATATATTATATATTTAGCAATAGTAATAAAACAATAATAACAAAATGTAATACTACTAAAATAATAAAAACAACATTATTATTATTTAATGTTATTTATTATAAAGTTGGATAACAAAGGGTCTTTATACTCTATCCATACTACAGGCAGATTTTCTCTGGGTAATATTTCCTTGTTAACAAGGTGTGTCCTTTTGAAACCGATAAATTCATAAACCCTCATTTATTATCACATTTCACTTTGCAGTAAGTGGTCTTATATACACTCCAAATAGAAATTTTAATGCCTAGAATAAATGTAGCAACTAATCAGAAGTTTTAATGGACCATTTAAAAATTAATTGCAGAAACTATATTTATTCGTAATTGAATAAAAAAAATTACTTTTAGTTTTGCAAGAAAAAGAAGTGACCCGTTTTTAGCAGAGAGCGGGCTGAAGTCCACTCTCTGCTAATGTCACAGAGTCGGTCCAGGCTCAGGTTTCATCACGACCGTGGAGTCGGGATCCACTCAGATCCCTCGACCGGCACCCGGCTCAGGCTCTCAGTGGGCCGCTGAGAGCCTGAGCCGGCCGCTCCCACCCCCTCCACAGCCCAGAGCTCCAGTGAGTGAGGAGGGGGCAGAGCAGAGAGCGATGACTGACAGTCAGCAGCTCTCTGCTTGGGGAGCTGTGAGAACTGAGCGATTGGCGGTGTTCAATCACTCGGTTCTCAGTGTTAGAGGGGGACAGATGCAGCATCCACCTAGGTAAGTATGAATAAAAAAAAAAAAACATACTTCTCTTTTTTTCCATTCAGCCTTTCTCTGCTTCACTCTTCAGCTTCTCTAATGCCTTGTACACACGGTTGGATTTTCCGATGGAAAATGTTCGATGGGAGCCTTTTGTCGGAAATTCCGTGTGTAGTTTCCATCTGAATTTCTGTCGCACAAAATTTAAGATCTGGTTCTCAAATTTTTTTTTCAACAAAATCCGTTCGCATAAATTCCGATCGTGTGTACATGATTCTGACACACAAAGTTCCACGCATGCTCGGAATCAAGCAGAAGAGCAGCATTGGCTATTGAACTTCATTTTTCCTGGCTCATCGTACGTGTTGTACGTCACCGCGTTCTTGACGTTCGGAATTTCCGATCAACTTTGTGTAACCGTGTGTATGCAAGACAAGTTTGAGCCAACATCCGTCGGAAAAAAATCTGATAGATTTTGTTGTCGGAATGTCCGATCGTGTGTACAGGGCATAACACAGCTTCTGTGGTGGTATTGGCCTAAATCTTCACAACCTTTCCTCGGCTTTTGCCACCTTATTAGGCCCCTTTCACAATGGGGTGCGGGCGGCGTCTGCAGTAAAGCGCCGCTATTTTTAGCCAAGTACTGTGCTTTATAATCTGCTTTAAGAGACCAGAATCTTTTTTTTTTTTCAAATTTTTTGGGGGGTTAACAAACACTTTAAACGCTTGCCGACTGCCTCACGCACTTATACGTTGACAGAATTGGGCAGGCAGGCAAAAGCAACATATATATAGATATATATATCTATATATATGTTGCTTTGAATCTGCCTCCGGTCCCATGATCGGGTCACAGAACTGGGGGGGGGGGGGTGCCTGTGTAAACAGGGCATCTTCCTGTTCTGCCTAGTGAGAGGGAACTGATCGTCTGCTCCCTCTCATTGGGAGCAGTGATCAGTGTCTTGTCACAGTAAGCCCCGCCCCCACACAGTTAGAATCACTCCCTAGGACACACTTAACCCCTTCCCCGCCCACTACTGGTTATCCCCTTCACTGCCGGTGTCATTTACACAGCAATCAGTGCATTTTTATAGCACTGATCGCTGTATAAATGACAATGGTCCCAAAACAGCATCAAAAGTGTCCGCCGTAATGTCGCAGTCTCAATAAAAATTGCAGATCGCTGCCATAACTAGTAAAATAAATAATTATTAATAAAAATGCCATAAAACGACCCCGTATTTTATAGACGTTATAACTTTTGCGCAAACCAATCAATATACGCTTATTGCGATTTTTTTTTTTTTTTTACCAATAATATGTAGAAGAATACATATCGGCCTAAACTGAGCAAAAAATGTGGGTTTTTTTATTTATTTTTTGGGGATATTTATTATAGTATATAGTAAAAAATATTTTAAAATTGTCGCTCTATTTTTGTTTATAGTGCAAAAAGTAAAAACCGCACAGGTGATCAAATACCACCAAAAGAAAGCTCTATTTGTGGGAAAAAAAGGACGTCAATTCTGTTTGGGAGCCACACCGCACGACCGCGCAATTGTCATTTAAAGCGACACAGTGCCGAATCGCAAAAAGTGGCCCGGTCATTTGGCAGCCAAATCCTCCGGGGCTAAAGTGGATAAGATATCCTCACTATTCCTGTTGTGAGGTCAGCCCAGTTTTGGGACTTTCTCTTTCAGTGATAATGGTAAGCAGGACAGATATAGAGAATGAATCTCCCTAATGGGGCACACAGCAATAGAAACTTGACATGGGCTGCAACTTCTCACCACTATCCAAAACTACATAGAAAAAAAAAGTTTTGCCTATAGGTATACTTTAAAACTGTCCAGCAGCGTATTATACTGTAGTAGTATCAGCTACATACAGTATATAGCGCTCTGTTCTGACAGCAGCATGAGGACGTCCCGTCTGCTGTCAGAACAAGATTGAGTTGGGTTGAGTGCTCCTCAGCCATTCAGATGAAGCCCCGAATTTTCATTGGTCAACACAAGGCTTCCTTTAATTGGCTGAGGTGGAGATGTGGGTGGATGATATCACGATCTCCACCTTGGACAATCAGAGGAAGCCTTGTATTCATTGATACAAATTCAAGGCTTCTTCTGAATGGCTGAGAAGCACTCCACCTGACTCAATTTTGTCTTCCGTACTGCTGCAGAGCATTGTGCTGTAGTATGTAGCTCTGATGCTACTACAGTGCTCACAGTGGCAGAATAAAAATAATTACCAATGAAAATAATTTGTTTGGGCCAGCTTGGCCCTAACAAACTAGTGACAGGAAACCTGGACTTCATATTACAAAGAATATCACTTTTTGTCTTAACATTATTGAATTACCAATGGGATATATGTATATGTAGTACTTTGTCTGATCTCTCTAGGTGCCCTACCCTGCAATAGAAAAGAATTAAATCCGGATGGCCGCACTCCAACATATAGTTACTAGGGGTGCACCGAATGGAAATTTTGGTGCTGAAACCGATACCGAAAATGAAGAATGCACTAGGCCGAAAACAGATACCCAAAATGACAGTTTTTAACCACTTGAGCCCCGGACCATTATGCTGCCTAAGGACCAGAGGTCTTTTTCCAATTTGGCACTGCGTCGCTTTAACTGCTAATTGCGCGGTCATGCAATGCTGTACCCAAACGAAATTTGCGTCCTTTTCTTCCCACAAATAGAGCTTTCTTTTGATGGTATTTGATCACCTCTGCGGTTTTTATTTTTTGCGCTATAAACGGAAAAAGACCGAAAATTTTGAAAAAAAATGATATTTTCTACTTTTTGTTATAAAAAAAATCCAATAAACTAAATTTTAGTCATACATTTAGGCCAAAATGTATTCGGCCACATGTCTTTGGTAAAAAAAATGTCAATAAGTGTATATTTATTGGTTTGCACAAAAGTTATAGCGTCTACAAACTAGGGTACATTTTCTGGAATTTACACAGCTTTTAGTTTATGACTGCCTATGTCATTTCTTGAGGTGCTAAAATGGCAGGGCAGTACAAAACCCCCCCAAATGACCCCATTTTGGAAAGTAGACACCCCAAGGAAATTGCTGAGAGGCATGTTGAACCCATTGAATATTTATTTTTTTTGTCCCAAGTGATTGAAAAATGACAAAAAAAAAAAAAAATATTTACAAAAAGTCGTCACTAAATGATATATTGCTCACACAGGCCATGGGCCTATGTGGAATTGCACCCCAAAATACATTTAGCTGCTTCTCCTGAGTACGGGGATACCACATGTGTGGGACTTTTTGGGAGCCTAGCCGCGTACGGGGCCCCGAAAACCAATCACCGCCTTCAGGATTTCTAAGGGTGTAAATTTTTGCTTTCACTCTTCACTGCCTATCACAGTTTCGGAGGCCATGGAATGCCCAGGTGGCACAAAACCCCCCAAAATGACCCCATTTTGGAAAGTAGACACCCCAAGCTATTTGCTGAGAGGCATATTGAGTCCATGGAATATTTTATATTTTGACACAAGTTGCGGGAAAGTGACACTTTTTTTTTTTTTTTTTTTTTTTTTTTTTCATAAAGTTGTCACTAAATGATATATTGCTCACACAGGCCATGGGCATATGTGGAATTGCACCCCAAAATACATTTAGCTGCTTCTCCTGAGTATGGGGATACCACATGTGTGGGACTTTTTGGGAGCCTAGCCGCGTACTGGACCCCAAAAACCAATCACTGCCTTCAGGATTTCTAAGGGTGAAAATTTTTGATTTCACTCTTTACTGCCTATCACAGTTTCGGAGGCCATGGAATGCCCAGGTGGCACAAAACCCCCCCAAATGACCCCATTTTGGAAAGTAGACACCCCAAGCTATTTGCTGAAAGGCATGGTGAGTATTTTGCAGCTCTCATTTGTTTTTGAAAATGAAGAAAGACAAGAAAAAACATTTTTTTTTTTCTTTTTTCAATTTTCAAAACTTTGTGACAAAAAGTGAGGTCTGCAAAATACTCACTATACCTCTCAGCAAATAGCTTGGGGTGTCTACTTTCCAAAATGGGGTCATTTGGGGGGGTTTTGTGCCACCTGGGCATTCCATGGCCTCCGAAACTGTGATAGGCAGTGAAGAGTGAAATCAAAAATTCACGCCCTTAGAAAGCCTGAAGGCGGTGCTTGGTTTTCGGGGTCCCGTACGCGGCTAGGCTCCCAAAAAGTCTCACACATGTGGTATCCCCGTACTCAGGAGAAGCAGCAGAATGTATTTTGGGGTGTAATTTCATATATTTCCATGGCATGTTTGAGCAATATATCATTTAGTGACAACTTTGTGCAAAAAAAAAAAAAAAATAAATAAATTTGTCTCTTTCCCGCAACTTGTGTCGCAATATAAAATATTCCATGGACTCGACATGCCTCTCAGCAAATAGCTTGGGGTGTCTACTTTCCAAAATGGGGTCATTTGGGGGGGTTTTGAACTGTCCTGGCATTTTATGCACAACATTTAGAAGCTTATGTCACACATCACCCACTCTTCTAACCACTTGAAGACAAAGCCCTTTCTGACACTTATTGTTTACATGAAAAAGTTTTTTTTTTTTGCAAAAAAATTACTTTGAACCCCCAAACATTATATATTTTTTTAAAGCAAATGCCCTACAGATTAAAATGGTGGGTGTTTCATTTTTTTTTTTCACACAGTAATTGCGCAGCGATTTTTCAAACGCATTTTTTGGGGAAAAAACACACTTTTTTTAATTTTAATGCACTAAAACACGCTATATTGCCCAAATGTTTGATGAAATAAAAAAGATGATCTCAGGCCGAGTACATGGATACCAAACATGACATGCTTTAAAATTGCGCACAAACGTGCAGTGGCAACAAAATAAATACATGTTTAAAAGCCTTCAAAAGCCTTTACAGGTTACCACTTTAGATTTACAGAGGAGGTCTACTGGAAAAATTACTGCACTCGATCTGGCCTTCGCGGTGATACCTCACATGCATGGTGCAATTGCTGTTTACGTTTGACGACAGACCGCCGCTTGCGTTCGCCTTAACGCGAGAGCAGGGGGCGACAGGGGTGTTTTTTTTTTTTGTTTTTTTTTTCTTTATTATTTTTTTGCTTTTTTAATCTTACTTTTAAACTGTTCCTTTCATATTTTTTTTTTTAATCATTTTTATTGTTATCTCGGGGAATGTAAATATCCCCTATGATAGCAATAGGTAGTGACAGGTACTCTTTTTTGAAAAAATTGTGGTCTATTAGACCCTAGATCTCTCCTCTGCCCTCAAAGCAAATGACCACACCAAGATCGGTGTGATAAAATGCTTCCCCAATTTCCCAATGGCGCTATTTACATCTGGCGAAATCTAAGTCATGAAATACTCGTAGCTTCCGGTTTCTTAGGCCATAGAGATGTTTGGAGCCACTCTGGTCTCTGATCAGCTCTATGGTCAGCTGGCTGAATCACCGGCTGCATTCTCAGGTTCCCTGTTGAGACAGGAGAGCCAGAGAAAAACACGGAAGACGGTGGGGGGGGGGGGGGAATTCCCTCCCACGGCTTGTAAAAGCAGTCTAGAGGCTAATTAGCCGCTAGGATTGCTTTTACATGAAAGCCGACCGCTGGCTGAAAAGAATGATACCAAGATGATACCTAAACCTGCAGGCATCATTCTGGTATAACCACTCAAAGTCGTGAATGGCGTACCTGAAGACAAAAAAAATGGTTAACAATGGTTAACAATAAAGCACAGTAAAGTGTAAATAATTACACACCTGAAAAACAAACATGATAAAACATAATAACAATAACAATAACAATAACAATCAATAACAATAACAATAACAATAACAATAAAACATTGCAGAATAGAATACAGTAAAAAAGAGCAGAACAATAGAGAGAGAGAATAGAGAGAGAGAGAGAGAACAATAAAACAACAACTATTTTTTTTTATTTCATATTTTTTTTTTTTTTACACTTTTTTTGTAACTAACTTTTATAACGGTAACCGGTTCCAGGTTCGGGTCTCTCAAAATGCGATGGCATCTTGGGAGACCCTGTGAAAGTGTGCCTAGTCTGTGCAATGCTGTACCCTACGCTAATACTCAACTAGTGAATGGTAGCGTTCAAAACATTCACCAATGCAAAGACCAGGATTGTCAGGACAGGAGGGACAATAATAGCGGGTGTCACGCCTATATCCTCGCTTGCTGCAGACACTACCTCTTTTTTGGGGGGTTCGTTGGGTAGGGGTACTCGGGAGGACATAAAAATGCCTCTCATGCAGCCGCCTGCATTTGGTTGGGGATGTGAATGGGGGAAGTACGGGCGCTGCAGAAGCGGTGGGTTCCCAATTAGGATTGGCGAATGCAGCAGGAAGGGCACTATGGGCACGACGGGCCTGTGTTTGTCTTTTTGGTGGCAGCGGGACACTACTTGTGCTTGCCACCTCACCAGCTTGAACTGCACTTATGGGACTCGCCACGTCACCAAGTGTTACTGCAGTGCTGGTTTGACTACGACCGGGGTGTACTAGGCCGCTGGCGCTTGCCAGTTCACCAAAACACTACCAAAAAACTGTTAGCGATCGCAGGGATCAGGCCTGACTCTGCGAACGCTGCAGTTATGCGTTTAGTGTTTTGTAAGTGACAGTGATCGATCGATACCGCACTTGGGTGGGCTGGGCTGGGCCGGGCGGAGGGGCAAAACGCAGGTGCTAGCAGGTATCTGGGCTGATCCCGCTAACACTGCGTTTTTGGGAACCCTAAACTGCTGGTGACGCTAGTATAGATCTGATCGGATCAGATATTGATGCGATCAGATACTATACCACTAAGGGAGGTGTACGGTGCGTGCGTGGGTGTTAGCGGTACTGGCGCTAATCTGACGCTGCCTGGGGCTGGTGCTTGCCAGTTCACCAAAACGCTACAAAAAAAACTTAGCGATCGCAGGGATCAGGCCTGACTCTGCGAACGCTGCAGTTATGCGTTTAGTGTTTTGTAAGTGTCAGTGATCGATCGATACTGCACTTGGGTGGGCTGGGCTGGGCCGGGCGGAGGGGCAAAACGCAGGTGCTAGCAGGTATCTGGGCTGATTCCGCTAACACTGCGTTTTTGGGAACCCTAAACTGCTGGGGACGCTAGTATAGATCTGATCGGATCAGATATTGATCCGTTCAGATACTATACCACTAAGGGAGGTGTACAGTGCGTGCGTGGGTGTTAGCGGTACTGGCGCTAACCTGACGCTGCCTGGGGCTGGTGCTTGCCAGTTCACCAAAACGCTACAAAAAAAACTGTTAGCGATCGCAGGGATCAGGCCTGACTCTGCGAACGCTGCAGTTATACGTTTAGTGCCTTGTAAGTGACAGTGATCGATCGATACTGCACTTGGGTGGGCTGGGCCGGGCCGGGCGGAGGGACAAAACGCAGGTGCTAGCGGGTATCTGGGCTGATCCCGCTAACACTGCGTTTTTGGGAACCCTAAACTGCTGGGGACGCTAGTATAGATCTGATCGGATCAGATATTGATCCGTTCAGATACTATACCACTAAGGGAGGCGCATGCTGCGTGCGTGGGTGTTAGCGGTACTGGCGCTAATTTGACGCTGCCTGGGGCGACGCATATCACCGCCGGGCGATCGGGGGGCTAAACCTTTATTCGGTAATAAACGGCGGGTGCCCTGACACTATAAAAAATAAACGAACTAACCAGCGTCAACCGTAACGGTTATACGGTGATCAGTGGTGAAAGGGTTAACTAGGGGGCAATCAAGGGGTTAAAACATTTATTAGGTAGTATATGGGGGTCCCTGACGCTATAAAACGCTGACGGCGAACCTAAATATTTACCTCACTAACTAGCGTCACCAGCGACACTAATACAGCGATCAGAAAAATGATCGCTTAGCGACACTGGTGACAGGGGGTGATCAAGGGGTTAAAACTTTATTAGGGGGGGTTAGGGGGGTACCCTAGACCTAAAGGGGGGTAATATACACTGTCCCAACACAGTAACTGTCACAAACTGACACTATGCAGTAATCAGAAAAAAAAACAAAAAAAAAAAAAAAAAACTGCTGGTGTCAGTTTGTGACAGGGGGGGGGGGTGATTTGGGGGGGATCGGGGGGCGATCGGGGGGGGATAGGGGTGATTTGTGTGCCTGGCATGTTCTACTGTGTGTGTAGTGTTTGTGCACTCACATACTTGTCGTCTCTCCTCGGGCCGGAACGGAAAATACCGACCCGAGGGGAGATGACATCACTTCCTTTGCTGCTGTTTAGCATACAGCAGCAAAGGAGTGTTCTCATTGGCCGGCGGCGATCGCGAGGGGGGGGCCACGAACGGATGGTCTCCCCCTCATCACCGATCGCCGCTGGACAAACGACGACCGCCTCGGGCACCGGGGGGGGGTCTGATCGGACCCCCCACCCGCGGAAGGCAAATCACGTACCCTGTACGTGATTTTGCCTGTCCGTGCCACTTTGCCGACGTACATCGGCGTGAGGCGGTCGTCAAGTGGTTAAAAAATATTTATATTTTTTTATAGTTGTATTGTATTCAACTTTTTAATTATTATCATCAATTTAAATCAATATGAATTTATTGTTGGCCATTATTGGTACGTTTAGTGCAAGAAAAGCTCAAGAAAAATGCAGTCTGCCCCTCAGATGCAGCCTGCGTGTGCCCCTCAGATGCAGCCTGCGTGTGCCTCTTAGATGCAGCCTGCGTGTGCCCATAACATTCAGCCTGCGTGTGCCCATAAGATTCAGCCTGCGTGTCTCTCAGATGCAGCCTGCGTGTGCCCCTCAGATGCAGCCTGCGTGTGCCCATAACATTCAGCCTGCGTGTGCCCATAAGATTCAGCCTGCGTGTCTCTCAGATGCAGCCTGCGTGTGCCCATAAGATTCAGCCTGCGTGTGCCCATAAGATTCAGCCTGCGTGTGCCCATAAGATTCAGCCTGCGTGTCTCTCAGATGCAGCCTGCGTGTGCCCATAAGATTCAGCCTGCGTGTGCCCATAAGATTCAGCCTGCGTGTGCCCATAAGATTCAGCCTGCGTGTGCCCATAAGATTCAGCCTGCGTGTGCCCATAACATTCAGCCTGCGTGTGCCCATAACATTCAGCCTGCGTGTGCCCATAACATTCA